>OU015523.1:51039201-51676701 GCA_907165065.1 Caprimulgus europaeus | reverse complement strand
GGAAAAGTTCCATACAAACTTAAGGAAAAACTTGTTTTTGTATAAGGGTGATGGAACACTTAAATAGGCTTCCCAGAGAGGTTGTTGAGCCTCCATCTCTGGAGATGCTGAAAACCTGCCTGGACACTTTCCTGTGCCACTTGCTGTAGAGAACCTGCTTTGGCTGTGGCGGAGGGGCAGGGTTGGACTAGATGATCTCCTGAAGTCCCTTTAAACCCATACCATTCTGTGATTCTGTGCAATATTACTAAAGTTAGATGAACTAAATCCTTCTGGATTCTAAATTTAATTATCAAATTGGATTTTCAAGTACTGTTTATGTCTAATGTGAATAAGATAATATGAGTCAACAAGATAGAATGAGACTCAATTCTCTTTCTATCTAGTTTTTTTAATTAGAGACTAAACAGAAGGTACCTTAAATCAGAGAGTCGAACCTCGTACATAGTCTTCAATGCACAGTTTCTACACATTTTAAGAATATTACTTTAAACAATCACTAATACTGAAAGTTGTATTGGTTAGTCTTCAAATTCAACTAAATGCACGTATAAAACTACTCCTCACAGTTTAGCAAACAATAGACTTCAGTGCAATTTTAGCATAAATTGACTCCTACTATGTGTGGTATATTATATCTGTTATTTCTTCACAAAATGAAATAAATTAATTATATCATCCTAAATTGTAAACCTTTAGGCAAACAGAAGCTCTAACAAAACTTTCTTTCATCATTGTTTGATGGGGTTTTTTTGATAACATTATTTTTTTTCCTCAGAGTAAGTATGAAATATGGGTCTTTCCAACAGAGAGATTCAGAACACAATTTGAAGGGCAAAATTATCAAGAAGAAATAGAATCACACATACATAAATTTCATTTCAGACAGAAACTTTCCATAAATATTCTCCACATGTAAGAATTGAAGTAAAACATATTTAGTTTTTTCTCACAACAAAAAGATAAAATTCAGGTAATTTAAAACTGTTGTGTGATTGAAAATATTTAACTTTATAATGGAAAAATTCACTTAAATCACTATTTTTTGTAAATCAAATGCAAATATTTAAATCCCTATGATTATACTGTCATAAAAATAAAAGTTATCATAGCAGAATAGGAATTAGTTGTACATTTGTAAATGATTTACAGCACAATGTTAAGTGGAGAACAGCTGCAGAAAAACTGCAAACAGCAGAACTATAGAAAAAATCTAGAATCACACATTGTTAGGAGTTAACAGGATACTCTTACAAAAAAAAAAAAAAAAAAAAAAAAGCTTAGAATACAAAAACCAGGTGAATTATATATAAAATTTACAGGGGAAATTATTGTATATTACTTGTTATTAAATACAGTTTACCATTTAATGCAGAAAATAAAAGACAAGAAAAATCATAAATATGCACATGTGTATCCCCAGTACACCATGGAGAGTTGAGTAGAAAGACAAGAATGACAGGAGATTTAGGAAACATGACCTATCGGGAAAGATGAAAGAAATTGAATTTGGGTACTTAAAGAAGGGGAAGAATGGCAAAGTAGAAAATAATGAAGAAAATAATGACTAATTGTTCTCTTTGCCCATGAAAGACAAATAAAGAGGATATCAGAGGTAAGGGTCCCATACCACAGAACTGTTTCTGATTCTGATACTGCGAGAAACTTACAGTCATATCTATAGTAAGAAAAATGATAACTAGAAAGGCAAATTGCAAAAATGAGTACATATGAAGAAAAACTAGATTTTGTGTTAAAAAGTTATCTTTGGGTGCCATAAATTAATCAATACGAATTTAGGAAT
Source organism: Caprimulgus europaeus (assembly GCA_907165065.1). The sequence continues at coordinate 51,674,897 of OU015523.1, read as the reverse complement.
ATTGAGTATTGGACTATGATTTCAATTTGTCAACAAAGGAGCAGGACGTGAAGAAAGAGATATGGAAATTTCAGGAGTAATCAACCATTTTCAAGCCCCTGAAGTCTTTGCTGGAGGTGCTGAAATCCCTGTGCCTGTTTGTTCCACATTCTGTGAGCAGAAGTGGAGTCTGAGCAGAGGGCTGGGATTCTCCACATTACACTCCTTCAAATGCTTGAGACGATATGGAAGAAGCAAAGTAAGTTAAATATTTCTGTAGCACCTGGGAGGCACACTTACCATATTTGATAGAATAGTCTCTTACATTCCCAGCTAATCAATTATCTTTTGAGAAAATGTCTCTCTTTTCCCCCGAGAAACTATGTCATTAATGCATCTTTGGGGACTTTTATCATCTGTGATATACTCTTTCTCCCAGGAATTGTACTTCTGGTCTCTTTCAGGAGAACTGTATCTGGTAACCAAGGGTAAAAATTACTCCCCATGTTCAGAGTTTGACCAGGCTCAGTAGAGTATGAGGATACAAGCTGGGTATGAGTAATTTCTGTGAGAAAGATTTCAAGACTAAAAGAGTCAGAAAGAAAAAATGAAAAAGGAATGTTAATAAAACAATCTACTAGTTAATGTCCTGAGCTAGCCATAATGTGTACTATAACCTAGTCTTTTTTCCTGGGGGTGATACATACTATCTTATGTAGTCTTCACCATGACCAAAAAAAAAAAAAAAAAAGGGAAGAAGAAAACAGGGAAAAACAAAACAAAACAAAACAAAAACAAACCACAAAACAAACAAACAAACAAAAAAAAAAACCCAAACCAAAAAAACCCAAACAAACAAACAAAAAAACCCCCAAAAACCAGAAACCCACTTAGGAAGCAGGAATTGCAGTTCAGAAGTCCTTGTTTGTAGGTGAATACATTAACCAAAACATAAAAACTTACTTATATATTTCCATTTTCTTTCTAGATCCATGATGCTTGTAAAGCTTCAGCAGAGCAACCCATAAGATACCTTAATTTTTATCTATACAAATTAGAACATGATCTATTCTGATTGCTGAATTATATAGGCAGCATGAAAGAGTCTTTTACTTTCTCCTAGTTCTACAGTTGTTGTAATATCCTATAAAAAGTTAAAGCTTAGTTAAAACACTCATTGCAAGGCTTTGAGTCTATTTGCAATTCTCAGTAAAGTCCTGCTGCTGCTCAGACCTTATGCATATTTTTATTGTTCTTTTTTGGTAACTCTATGCTATGGGTCTCCTCTGCTCAACTTTGCAGGAACTTTGCTTCATTGTGTGCTGTCAAAGCTTCAGGAACCTGTCCGCCTGAGACTACTCTAGGTAACAGTATCTAAGAGGAGCTGGAGCAGCGTAGTTTATTTGCAGGAGTTTGGTCTGAAACACTGATGTAGCAAACAATATGAGTAATAACATGCATGTAAAAACTTTGGTTTTTAGATTTTGTAATTTATTTAGAAGCTCTTCACAGAAAAAAAAAAAAATAATCCTTATTTTCACAGATTGCAAATTATTGGTACTTGCTGTGACAAAATGAGCAAATAGAAAGGGATAAAACTTTTACCAGGGATCAGGAAAATAGCTACAATATTTTTTTTTTTTTTTTTTTCCCCAAGCTTTGTCTTAAACTTCATGTTAAGTAGGTAGCAAACAGAGTAAAGACTGAATTACTCAGGTGAGTTAATTAGGAGTTGTTAGCCAGTAGGCTGAAGCACATGTTCATCCATTTCACTCTGGTAGGTACAGGTGTGAAAAGTGTAGTTGCAGATTTCAGGCATTCAGTTTCTGTAACTACATGATATATATACTATGTTCTATTTCTGCCTTATCCTGTCATCTTATCCCAGTAATTTGCATTCCTGTCTACATATTGTGCTAAAAATAGCAAGTTCCAGGTCAGACAAAGCCTATAGAGAGACTTGACAATTGGTTAGATATGATTGTTATACTAAAAGGTTAAAATTCACCTCATTACCCAGCATACTTGCCTCAATTATTTATCCTATTAACCTGAGGCTAAGGATGCTGCATATGATACCAGTTTCTCTAGAGGTTACTCTCAATGGATCTTTGTCAAGGTTAAAGACTTGTTACAGGATAGACTGCAGAAATGTCACTTTTAGTAACAGCCTGCCACATTTTTTTTAAATTCAATTTGAGCTTCAAAATATACTATTAAAAAAAAATTCTCCATAATATATTCTGTCACAATTTTAAGTATTTTTAAATGCTTAATAGTATGAAGTCACCACAAAGGCAAATTTATTCAGTGAAGCTGGAAAACTAGTGAGGGTTTGTTGTGAGGTGCAGATGTTATTCTGTTGCTATTTTGTCAAAATTTTGTTTGCCTGATCATATGAGAATACTTACTCATCAAAATTCAAATATTTTCTTATCCAAACATTTCCATAATTGGCTAACATAACTTATCTTTCATAAATTATAGATTGATACTAAAAGAAGCACTGGTTACTATTTGATGCATGGTACTTTAAGTGCTAAAGCAGCAACCAACCCTAATAACAGAAAAAAAAAGAAAAAAAAAAGGAAAAAAAAAAAAAGACTTAACCTAAAAGGAAAAAAAGTTGTTCTGTACTCAAGAAACTACACATTTAAGAAGTGTAAGCTATGTTAGAAGAGGTGGGCATCTTCAGAGTGCCACCTGGACAGGAGTGGACACTCGAGCAGTGATAACAGGATGCTCAGTGATAACAGGATGGGGAAAGTAGCCTCATTCTGCCCCAGCATCCTGCAGACCATCAAAGCATCACAGTTAGAACAAGTTTTGCAGTCCTGATTTAGAGTGCACTGACCAAGTGCGGGGTTGGTCACCAGCTACCCCCTGACAACACTAAGCACATGATTCGCACACCTCATGATGACTTTTTTTTCCATTTTTCAACCCTACATTCACCACCCAAGTACCTTCCTTGCCTTGCACCTGTCTCCTCCCAGATAAACTTCTCACCCTAGTGGTCTTTTTTCCTCACTGGTCTCAGTTTTGCCACATTTGCACTCAATTTTGTTATTTCTGCTATTGTTACCTGGGGAATGTCAGCCTTATATTTTGTTACTGACAAGTTTACCAGGGCATGTTAGCCTTGCAAGGCTCTGCTCCCAAATCTCCTCTTCAGTTATTTGTTAATTTTGACCATTTCTCACTTAAACCCTTCCTTCTGCCTGCCTTTGCAATCCATTACTAATGGTGTTCTCTGTAATTTTTGTCAGCTTCTCATACCATGTTTGTCACTTCCAGTAGTTTTCCATGTCTTATATAGTTAACCTTAACCCCAACTCAGGGTCTAGTTGATGGATTAGTTATTTGCCTGCAGCAGTAGTAAACTCTAAATTAAAATTCTGTCGAATAGAAGAAGCATACAGAACAGCTTTTGTGTCCAAAGGTAACTCTAATCTTTAGAAAGCAATATAAAATTAATAAATACCTTTTGCCTATTGGTTTAGATGAGAGGAGACATTTTCTACAAACAATTAGAAACATGTTCATAATTTCCTTTCAAAATAGCAAAATAGATGCAGAAGAAGAGGAACAAGAAGTGGAAGGAAGCAGAAAGATAAATAGAGGACATAAAAGCTAAGAAAACAGAAAACACAGGAATGAGAATGTTTCTTCTTGGGAGTTAAGAAAGACACCTCCTAGTTTGTCTCTTGCATAATAAACCATATTAGGCCACTTTTCTGCCTATTTGCTGTGCCTACAAGTAACAAATCAAGGTGTTTATAACTATCTGTATGGTGAAGAATTTCTTCCATGGCTCATTTGTCTTGCTAAATACTTCAAATCCCTTTATATAACAAGGCTTTTCTTGTAGTAGAGTATAGAAATTGTTCCAATAAGTTGTGACCTGATTAAATTATCCTCTGCTAATTTGTTTATAACAAGGACAAAACAGGTGACTGTTAGGCTATGGTGATAAGGTGCTTTGTGCACCTTGACAGGGGCTGTGGGAGCCACAGAAGCACCTCAGGGCAGAGGAGCCCTGGGGAGCCCTGGGGCTGGCCAGGCCCACCTGGAGGTGTCAGCAGAAGTGCCCTGGGAATGGGGGGCAGAAGAGGCCAGTGGGATGTGAGAAGGGGCTGGTCAGTTCCTGGGTGCAGCTGGGCTTGTGCCAGCCAGTGAAACCTGTCCTATCTCCTCTAATTAAACTCCTTTTCTGATAGTTTTCTTGGGTAGGGGGCAAGAAAGCAAACATACACGAGGAAAAGGGAGATATTTTTCTTCCCAGTTGGAAATAACCAGTCTGTTCTGATCTTCCAAAATAATGGACCTACTTTTCTTCTGAAAATTAAAGGGTATTTTTAATTGGAAAAGCATTTGCTTTATACAAAAATCACATATAGAATATTGTTTTTGCATCATAATAAACATAATATTTTCTTACATTCTGCCATCTTTGTTCATGTTCTAACAGCTTAGAGATACAATAAAAATGAACTTTGAATGTCATTGTGATATAAAATTCACTGTTAAAGAATTACAAATAAACAATATAAATATTTTTAAATAATGCTGACAATTTATGTGAGAGTTAATGCTAAAAAATTTTAAGAACTTAAAACAATATTTACTTGCCCAATTCAATTTTAATTATTTAATAATTGCATCCATTGATCTTGCATTTTCCAACCAATATGAAGTTGTTGGTAATTAATCAAATGAAAGCTATAGAGTCCATTTTGAAAGCAGAAGATAATTTCTTAATTTTTAATATAAGATGAGATGATATATAGTATTTATTCAAAGGCAGTCAGAGCCTTGTCCAAAAACTGATGTAGGGAAATAACTGTATCAGTATTTTTCAGCAGATTTTCAACCAAGCCTCCAAGAATGAGAAATTATTATAAGTGTCGGACTGAAATATGAGTCAAGCAACCCTGAAAGCTTTATTATAGAGTCTGAATAGGACCTGAAAAGCTTACAACATTCTAGGTAGGATCTTTTTCTATGAAAAGTTAATTTGGGACTGAATTCAAAGCCATTGCAAAGTGTCTGAATCAAAGAAGATATTGTTAGATCTAAGAAACAGACTTAAGTAACTACAAGATAAATGTTGAAAATTACAGGGTGAGATTCAGCTCTACATTCATATACATAAATGTGAACTTGTGTTTGTGTGAGGTGGATGACCCTGTTACAGTGAGCACAGAAACTGTCACTGCTGTCAGTAGGGTGGAATCCCCTTTCTGAAATGTAATCACATGCGTGGCCTTCTTCTGCTACTACCAAAAAACATGGGTTTCCTGTGGGTCATGTATTATGTCTGACAATGCCCACTTCATCAGCAGCATCACACTGATTAGAGCCTAGGGGTCTTGCAAAATATAGATGTCAGCTAGAAGAATAGTTGAATGGGACTCTGGACTCCGTAGACTGTATTGACTGTTGTTATTTGATATCTACATGGGAGCCTAGACAAGTTTTTACAAGCTATCTCTCATCCTGAAAAAAAAAGTTAATACTGAGCAGTTTGTTCTGTGTTAATGTGGTTACATAAGTGTTTCATTAATGAGTGCCCCACTGCAGCATGATGTTCCTGCCTGATTATTTCCCTTTGGCAACATGGATTCAGCACTCCTACCTGTGCAATGGCTAAATATCAAATGGAAGGAATAGACATAAATATCATGATAAGATTACATATTTCTTATGTTGCAGAAGTTTCACTTGAGTTAGTGTCATAATGAGTAAAAATTCCATCACAGTTTAACTTAAGAAATCAAATAATGGCAAAACTGCTGTTCTTAAAGAAGAGATGGATTCTGTCTGCCTACTGATACTTCCTGAGAATAGATACAGCTGAATAACCTAGCTCGCAATGTAGCATTACTGTGCCATTTCACTTAATGAAATTGGCTGAACAAGTACTATTTTTCATCCTGGGAAACCTAATAGTTACGAAACAAAGAAGTTCAAGCTCCACAAGGTTTCTGTAGTATAACACGTTTCAGCTAAAATTTTGGCAAAAGAAATGTGGTGTCTCTAAAATTTAGAGACTGTTTTGATTTATAAGTTGTAATCTACCCAGACCATCTAACTGGAAGAAAATGATAAAATTTCAAAACAAGCTTCTTTAGTACTTCTAAAAATTGTGAGTTAGATACTGTACTTTAAAAATGAAAATAGTTCAGAGAGTTATTAAAAATCCTGAGAAAATTATTTTCTTTTATATTATTTTAGTGGCTGGCAGGCAGTATATTCTAGTAGAGGACTACAGCAAAATGTTATTCATATTTTAAGTTTGACTATCAGAATCTTTAATCTTACAGTTGTCCTGAGGATTAGAAAATGTGCTAAGTACAGCATGCCTAAGTATGGAATGAAGACTGGGACACTGTTGGAATTTTCATATGCCAAATATCTGTTTTCAGGTATTATATTATTGGTGTATTTAAAAATTTACTTTTGTTATTAATGTTTTAATTGTAGTGCAAAATATTATGCAATATGTACTAATGAAGAAGTCTTTGTTAAACAAAGGTGTAATTCTGTTCGTTGCACTGGTACTGAAGACATTATCTTTTATCTTTGTCAAAACTTCCATGCTCAGATTTGTCATCTGTTTAGAAATTCCTAATATAGATCACAGAATTCCTCTGTTAATCTGAAATCTGGGGTCATTTTCTCAGCTGTCAGGCCCATATTGCAAATATTTCACCTTTAACATTATTTCTGTCACAAAAAGAAAATATTCTTTACCTAAAAGACAGAACAAAATTATCCATCAAAAGAGCAGTTATGATGATGTCATCTTAATATAGGAAAGAAAGTATAAATATTTTCAATGTCCACAGAGTCACAGAATCATAGAATACTAGGGATTGGAAGGAACCTCGAAAGATCATCTAGTCCAATCCCCCTGCCAGAGCAGGAACACTTAAATGAGTTCACACAGGAAGGTGTCCAGGCAGGTCTTGAATATCTCCAGAGAAGGAGACTCCACAACCTCCCTGGGCAGCCTGTTCCAGTGCTCCATCACCCTCACAGTAAAGAAGTTCCTTCTCAAATTTAAGTGGAACCTCCTGTGTTCCAGCTTACACCCATTGCCCCTTGTCCTATCATTGGACATCACTGTGAAGAGCTGGCTCCATCCACCTGACACTTACCCTTTACATATTTATAACCATTAATGAGGTTCCCCCTCAGTCTCCCCTTTTCCAAGCTAAAGAGGCCCAGCTCCCTCAGCCTTTCCTCATGAGGGAGATGCTCCACTCCCTTAATCATCTTGGTGGCTCTGTGCTGGACTCTCTCAAGCAGTTCCCTGTCCTTCTTGAACTGTGGGGCCCAGAACTGGACACAATATTCCAGATGCGGCCTCACCAGGGCAGAGTAGAGGGGGAGGAGAACCTCTCCTGACCTACTAACCACACCCCTCCTAATGCACCCCAGGATGCCATTGGCCTTCCTGGCCACAAGGGCACAGCGCTGTCTCATGGTCAACCTGCTGTCCACCAGGACTCCCAGATCCTTTTCCCCTACACTGCTCTCTAGTAGATCATCCGACCTGCAAAAGTTGCTGTGTTCTGATCACTGTTATTGTGGAGTTAGATAATTTTAAGATAAATATAAATAGGTTATAAATCTAATTGTAGCCAAGCAGAATTGTTACTTCTCTTTCATCCAAGTTCTTTATACCTCACTGAGAAGGTTAACACACTATCAAGATCTTATTTTTAATGACATTTTAACTACAGCTGTACTCTCTGAAACAATTTTATGGCTTAATTATCTTTTGTGACCTAAGTTCTTAGCTATTCTAAACTGGAGTTGTTCTTTATATTTTCTGGGATTTTTCTCTTATTTTTACTGAATATTTTTGTTGTGGTGACTGTTTTAGATGTGTTTGTCAATTTTATTTCTGAATTCATCAGGGGCAAACGTATAATAGATATGTAACAAGAGCTATTCTGAAATAAAAGGATGAATTTCCTCACTAATATTCTGATGGCATTATTTGTCTGCATATCATTGTTGTCCAAATCCAACTTTCTGAGGAAGTGAGAGAGAAGAGGGGACACCTTAAACTATATCAATACCAATTAATTTATTCCTAGAATAGCTAAAACTCAATCTACAATTAATTTCTTCATTTAGCCATATGGGTGGGTTTCATTATACGGAATACTAGTTAGATCTGTAATTACTTCAAAATTGTAATTGTGTTTTATTTTCTTTGAACTTGGATCCCAGCCCCACGAACACTTACATAAAGGAAAAAGCTTGAGTACCTTAGCATACAGCTTTCTTTATACCATTTACTTTTCAGAGTTAGAACCATAAAGTATAATCTCATATAGAACTACTATTAAAAAAAAACAAAAACAAAAACAAAAACAAATATACCAAAAACCCTAATATGTTTTCACAATTTCTTTAGCATTTCCTATCATCAGTAATTTTATCATATTAATTATAGAAAAAGAAGTTAATTCTTTAGATATATTAAAGTTTAGGACTTTGCTGCAAATTTTATTTTGAAAATATAGGTTGGTTCAGATAAATATGTTTGCATTTTAAAGATAGTTGGTCGTATCCTTACTTAGCTCAAAACTTTGATTTTGTTCTTAAAACTCCCTTTGGTGTACAACCAACAAAAGTGGTGTTGATGTTTACTTAGCATAATATATTCTAAACCATTATTTGAAGACAGCTTAAAGTCAGTGTTTCATTGTCCAAAGGGTATGGATAGAGCAAAATCCAATCAAATATCTGGAAAAATCTGTTCAGAAGTTCAGAGTGACAGAGGTTGGATTCACTGTAAACCCATCTTTGTCATAAATATCTAGGTCTGGATTCCAATTACAATGACTTTGAAATCCCATTTGCAAAAGTACATTTTTTTTCTTTACACATGGAACTGTGGGTAGAAGAGTTTCCTATGACTAAAGACTATTAAATTGTCTTTGATAATAATACACAGTTCTTGCCTAAGACTTCGATTTTTTTTTTTTTTTTTTTTTTAATGTTGAACTATCATGTTAAGATGTCATCATGTATTGGAACATTATGCTCATACGATTATTTTCTCTTTAAAGATTATTATTTTTTTTCCTGTGTGCCCTGTAAACCATAGTTTCAAAACAATTGCTTTGAAAATCTGAAAGGTAAAAACAAAATGTCAATATAATTCCTAAGAACTCTCTTAAATATTCATATTTCATTTTCCTGTAAAATCTGCATCATATTTTATGGCACAGAGTAAGTGATTTGGATCAAAGGTTTTATGGGTAGTCATTTGGGCTAACCTCAGTAGTTTGACTAAGCAGTATTACTTGTGAATAACATAGTTATTTAATATTAATGTCAATAAAATCCTCCATTCAATGAATATGACACCTGCAGGAAACTTAAGAGAACAGAACTTAGATAAGAATGTTGTAATTTCTTTGATATCTCATTGAAAGATCACCCAGATTAGTTTTCTGAGATATTCATCACTTTTCTGTCTGTGTAGCTATTAGGACTTTCAGGCCATTATACGAAATGCGGATAGGTCTGCTGAAAGTTTAGGCTGGTGTATTAAAAATCTTGTATATTGTCAGTTAATGAGATATTAATCAAATAGCATATTTATAATACTTTTTTACTAGTACTTCAATGGCCAATAAGCAGAACAATAAATAAAAGATTATGTAAAAGTGACACCTGCTTTTATGAAAAATGTGTTTTTAATTTCTTATTCAATTATTTTAACAAAAATGAAGAAGTTACAAAAATATTCAATGCATTTCATTTTCTTGCAACATTCCCTCAAACTGTTCTATTTTCTTGTAAGACCCAACAGAGGATAACCAGCCTACTTAATTACAGTTTTCATATAATGAAACATATTAAATAAGTATTAAGATAAGTACAGAAGTTCAGAAGTGCCTGTGAGAGTCACTTAGAACTGTTGCCTAATAAGCTACCCCATCTAGCTATCTGTTACTATAATTTGTGCTTTGTTTCATATTCAGATTATAAGATAACTGAAAGAAAATGTATTTTAACAATTGTATGTATATGATATGAAGCAAAACAGTCTGTGGGCATGACAGGAAAGTAGAATTTATTAAATATTTCCACAGATGGTTAACTTTTTAAAAAATATATTTCTCCACATAATAAAAAATGGTACAGATGAACCAAACAGTAAACAAAACTGTCAATTGAAATAGGTATTTTTTTCTACTACATTCAAGAATACTGTTGTTTTGGAAGAAAATGGGTATCTGTGTTTAGAGTTTTATTATGCTATTTCTTACATATATGTTAATTAGCTTCATATTCAATATTATTCTTCCTTTTCTTTCAAAGTGTACCCATGCTGCTCATAACAAACAATGCTGGAATGAACTTCAGTCTCCTGATCCCACGTTGAGAAAAGCTCTACACACAAAGATGTGTACTTTCCTTTTTGTCTCTTCTTTTAGATCTATTATTTAAATTACTTAAAAGAATAGTTGATGTTCATTATACAATCTAATAATAGCATTATTTGCAGTTTTAAATCATGAAAAAACAATTTTTTACCAGATAAATATTACTGCATAAAAAGAGGATATTGGGCAAAAGGCAAAAGCTATTTATAGTCATTCTGAACCTAATTTTAAAGTACATTTTTATATCTTTGGTTGGAACCAAATGCCTTTGCAATTAATAAGAAGTTCATTATCTTTACTGAATTCTAGGTCCAGTCCTAATCAAGTTTTTGTTAGAGATACATATCTGACCATTTTTTCCTCAGCAGTTTGATGATTATGAAGTAGTTCTTACTGAATGTATGAGCTAGTCGTGATCTGGTACTTGTACAGTTTTTCCCTCATGACTGCGGCTTTTTTTCAGAGGAGACACTGTAGACACCATATTCAGTCACTCTTGGTTCCTAACACCTCCCAGATTTCTCTGACCTATTGCAGACCACAAAGAGCATAGAATGTGGAATTCTAGATAGGCACAATGTAACCAGGATTATTTGGGCAGGAAAAAAAGACCCATTAACTGTGAAATTTCTCAAGTTAGATTTTAGGATAGTAGTAGTGATGTTATAAACATGACTGTGTCATAGAAGATAGTATTCTCTGAAGATATAATTTCATTTTCTGAATGAAATATATGAAGTGTTTGCAGATTTGGCTGGGTTTAAAATTAGATATTTTGGACACTTAAAAATTAATATTTAAGAGTCACTTTCTTTAAGATTAAACAGAAAAGAAGAAATTTCACATTTCTTGTAGGCAGTTAGACAATAGATCTGCTTGGTTCACCTGTGTTTAAAGGTTCTTGTTCAACTTTACTAGTAGTGAGATGTTTAAGGAAAAAGAACAAAATCTTCTTCTCCATCTGCTCATCAGAAGAAAACCCCAATAATCATGCAAAGTTTATTCAATGGCAAGTTTGCTGCAATATTCTAGACATTCCCAAAATAAACAAAAGTTTTCACTGTTTTATCACCTTAGAAAGACTCTGGGTGTCCAGGTATCGCTGCAAAATTTATAGGGCCCTAAGGATTTGAAAGAAAGAGAAAAAAACTCAGTAGTGGTAATGTCAAATACCTGCTCTCAGAGTTGTAGGACAGTAAGATGCACTGTACTGAATTAATTCTTTAACACATTTTTGTATTCCTCTATATTAAGATCACCTTTGCCAGAGTCTTGCTGCTGTTTGAAATAATGTGGGAGTGAGGAACAGCAGGACAGCCAAGCTGGATGTCCATTGTTTCAGGTAGGAAATTAATCCCAATGAATATGTATACTTATATCAAAGCTGCATATGCTATGATTTTTTTCTGGATAGTGAAGAAAATAAAGTATTTTGAAAGTTCCATTCATCCTACCCTAAAGTAGATGTCTAAAATAGGTCAGATTAATACCTGGGAGGTGCCTGTTGAGCATAAAGGCAAAGGGAATATCTCCAATGTAGACTTCTATATTTAGGCACTGAGGATGCTCTTAAAACAAATAAATAAAAATAACCCTGAAACAGCTTAAGTTGCGATATCAGTATACTTTTTGTCTCATCTTGTAAGCACAGGTACTGCTTTATTGTAGCCTAATTTGATCCCTAAACATACTTTTTTTTTCTTTTTTTTTTTTTTCTTTTTTTTTTTCGCAGCAGGTATGATCTTGATATTTGAGAGAGCTTTCCACAGAAGTCTCAGCTTTGATTTCAGTTATGTTATGCCTATTTGGATTCTATTTACAAATCATTTTATGTTTGCTGGTTCTCCATTCCCCATTCACTGGTTCTCTTTTGTTAGAGACTGAATTGCAGCTGCACGAAATGTTACTAGCTGTCTTTCCCTTTTCTTTCTTTCCCTGGGTGTGTAGTGTGAACACATTCTGCCAGTGGCATTGGGGAGGACAGGGGCTGAACAAGATCCTGTGAAGTATTCTCTTTGGAACAGATTGCAGCTCTGAAGTAAATGTATTTTTTGAAGCAATAATACTGAAAAGAATTCCCTCCACAACTGAGCTCAGGCTTCTTTTAAGTCGGAAAAAATGGCTTTTTTTTTTTTTTTTTTTTTTTTTTCCCCATATGAAAAGTTATACTCCTGCAGTCTTCTGTATGAAAACATTCTGCTGAGAACAGGACAAGTGAACAGGCTAACAAGGATGCATGAAGCAAAATGAGATTTTTACTGCAAAACAGAAGTTCATTTTAATTTCTTGCAGAAATAGGGAGAAAAGAACATCAGACATTTGTCACCATTGCAGTTTTAGAAAAACAGTTTACAAGAAATTCACAAAAGGTTAATTAGTTAGAGTGGGAGTGATTTTGACACTTACCTGACATAAATAGCAACACTATGTGAATGTGTGCAATTCATCTTTGATCTAGAAATCCTAACCAATGATGGGCCAGTTTTTTAACAGTTTTAAATAATGAAACGTTAATTATGTTCAAACTATATTTCAAAATAACATATGTGTTTATTTTGAGTCATTTGGGTCTAAGATCCAAAGGTCTTTCCACCCACCTAAAGCAGCCCAAGACCCAAGGATTAGAGAGGTCTTTCACTAGCTACAAAAGGTCCAAACCCACAGAACATGTTTTTATTCATTTATAGGAAAAAGAAGGACTGAGAGTAAGCATAATGGTCTGATCTGAATTATTAAACTGTTTCTTTGAATTTTAGCTTTCTATGCTGCAGCTGAGTTCTCTAGCTGACAAATTTAAACACACTGGATAATGAGGAGGGTTATAGGTATTTTTGGTTGTTTTCTAGGAGGCAATTATTTTTTTACCACCTTTCATGCAAGATAGACAATGGTATAACATATATAATCTTTTTCCTAGGAAAGGACAGCTTTTCTCTTTCTATGTACTCCTACCTGTCTTTATGAACTCCATGCCCAGAAGAAAGGCAAAGATGACTATGATTTCATTATGATTTCAAAATACCTTTAATTTTCTTCCAACTACAATAGAACCTCTTTGGAGCACAGGCTGTTTGTTGGTTATTTCTATAAACATGCAGAAAAGATCTTGAACCTTGACTGATATCTTCTGAAGACTCAAATAACAGAAATTAATACCAATAATTTTGAATTTTTATTATCTTAATAAAGTAACAATAATATGTAAGATAAGTGTTAGAGGGAATTTTGCATGATAAAGGTTAGTACATTTGAAGAACACAGAAACTGAAATGGTGTTGTTCTAACATAAAAATGAGATTAATACAGATACAGATTATATAGATATACCTAAAATAATTATATGCTTCTCACACTATAGAAAAGCAATTTGTTCCACTAACAGCAGAGCAAACAGAAGCAGATTACTTATGGTTTTGCCTGATTTGCTACCTGTCACCATTCCCTCAGAACAAGGGAGCACTAGTTCTCCCTTCTGCTCTCTGTTGTCACTGATGATTCTTTTCACCAAAGAAAAGACAACAGATGATATAACTTGGACAGAGTTATGTGCATTTGACAGGCCAGGAAAATAAGCTGTTCTTTAAACACTGTCAGAAACAAACAAACAAACAAACCCCAAACAAAAATACACAAAAAAACCCCTCCAACATATAAATTGTATTCCCTTAGTTTCTTTCTTCAGTGAAGGCACTGATCTGGGTCTCTCCTTCAGGCTGCCACAAATTTTCATTAAGATTACAGAAACTTAATTGCTTTTGAAATATCATTACAGCTTATAAATACATTTTGATTTCTATACAGGCTATTACAAGCTACAAAGGAAGATCTAGAGAGAAAATAGATAGGCACACAATGGTATTGGATATGTCCAGTACTCCAACAAAGCTTGCTAAAACTTCATTTTAATTTTAAAATTAATATCTAAGCATCTGTAAATGAAGTTTGTGATAAAACTATCTTTTTAACTTAAGGAGTGTCATTAGACTGTCAGGAAATAATTATTTATAAAACAGATCAGTTCCAACTGAAATCGGGCCATTTGACAATTTTACCAGTGATGCAATAAAGCCCTTGGAGAAGCTTTTTAAAACTTCTATCAGGCAGGTTTCCAAGCCTGTATAGATTTTGGCCTGCTCCCCTATTTTGTTCTTTTGGCATAAGAGGCTTGCAGGACTGCTTTCAGGTCCCCACACTAGAGTCTGTCATTGTTGAAGCAGCACATTTGCAAAACATGCATGAAACTCTGTTTCCTTTCTTTCTTGGATGTATTCTTCTTGCTCTCCCTGCTCTTATTTTTCTTTCAAATTGAAAGGCATCAGCATTTTGGCTACAAATTATTATTATAGCTTCAATGAAAAATCTCCTTTTCCATTTTAATTCAGAGATTGACCTTGGATCTGGTCCATTTACTATGCTCCAATTTTATTTTCTTGATGAACCAACAGGACTGAATAGTTCATTCTCATGGGAAAAAAAAAAGAGGTAGAAAAAAGTCCTCATATAACAATTGGTCTTTGACATGAGAGGAATGCCAAAAGACAGAGATTACACTGATACATTCCAAAGGATTACTCTAGAGAAAAGAACCTTACTAATATATAATCAGAAGAGGTCACATTCATTCTGGCAGACCAAATTTGGTGATTGAGACCAACACGTTGTATGGTTTTTTAGCCTAAAACTACTACAGTTTTCTTAAGAGTATAGGTTAGTGTTTGCATTCTTATATAGGAGAAAGTCAAAACTAACATTTGAAATTGGCAAGCAATGACACACACACATACACAAATACATGCTTATTTATAAGAATGAATGTTCATATATGAGAACTGTTGAAATCACACAAGGAAGTTTCAACAAACTGAGTTCTTCTATGGATCATTAGCAAAATTCAACATGAAAGGTTCCTTAACTGAATACTCTGGAAAATACAAGCTACTGAGTACTGAGAAACCAGGCAAGTATGCTGACAAAAATCTTCCATATCTATGAGAATCACAGCATTACTGGAGTCATCATGGGAAAATAGGTTTGCACAACATACTGTCTTGACATTGGTAGGCTAGTTGTCTTTCCCCAGCACAATTTTGGAGAAAATCCTAACAAAGTATGATTGGAATTGAATGTGAAGTGATTTCTTTTTTCACATCCTACATCCCTATGATTTCAAAATTATTTATCTTGAGGCAGAAACCATAAAAGTATACAAAAACGCTGAAGATCATTTTGGCTCTAGTGAATGGATATAATTCAGTTAGTGATGAAATATTTTTATTTCATTTTGGCCTTTTTATTTGATAGCTTTCGTTTTGGTTTTTGTTTTTGTTTTCCTGAACATCATGTAATTTAATTTATTTTATTCCAATAAAACATAATACCATTTCACCAATTTTGTGTCAGCCTCTGTAAAAAAAAATAATTTTCATGCCTCACTCCATCCTACCCTCTGCCTCCTATTAAAGCAAAACATAAAATATGTTTGCTAGGGTGGACTGTCTGTATTAGTCAAATTATACAGCCCAATTATAATTATGGCAATATTTAGAATTATACCTCTAATTCTTACAACTATTTTTCAGTCTGCAGTACACCTAACGTACAGAAGAAATATGTCATGTTTTATTGATTATATGTGCTTCAGAAGATACTTTTTTCTGGTGCAACTCTGAGCAATAATTAAGTAGGAATGTGCTGAGCAACACTGCCTGAAAAAGTTTATAAATGTGCAGAGCAGAGTTATGATTCATACACACACTGCAGACCACTGAAATAAGATAGATGAATATCCAAAATGTCATACTGTCAGCATTGACATGTCAAGCCAGAAGAATATGAAACTATGAAAACTGTAATGCACTTTAGGGGCTAAATTATGGTTCATAAAACTGGGGAAAAATGCATAGAGAGAATCACTTTCAACCTCCAAACACCATTAAAGGAGACACAGTTAAAGGAGATACACCCCATGTTAATGCTAGGAAAAGTGTTCTGCCTTACCTCTTATATTCACAAACTTGAATTGGGAAATTCGCAAGCTTGAATCTGAGTAGTTCCAGTGAACATCTAAGAAGACAAAACTCTTGGATGTTATTGATACTCATAAGAATAACTGCTCATTAGTACAAATAGGGATAAACAACTTGTACCTTAGCAAAACCAAAAAACTCCATTCACTGGAAACTTCTTATAAGATCTTATTTATGGTGTGAGCTTCAAAAAATAATAGTTTTTTCTTCTGTTTTCTTCTCTTTTTCTAAAAGATTTAACTGATCACACAAGATAATTTCTTCTGGTTTTTGTTTGTTTGTTTGTTTGTTTGTTTTTTGTTTTGCAGAAATGATCACTTTCTTTGTTATTGGAAGACATAGAAGATTTTGACCTGTTCCACCTACTCACAAGATAGGAACTTAGTATTTGTAAAAGTGTGTGCAAAAGGTGAGGCTGTGTCAGCTCCCTGTCCTGGTTGCAGCCAGTACTGAAGCTGAAGATGTATTCCCAGTCATCACATATACACACAGAGCATACATACACCATGTATGTATATGACTGGCCACACAACACAAATAAACACAGACATCACCCACATGAACACAAACAGCACCAATAACCTCAATGTCTAGTGGAGATCCATCTGTGGAAATATATATAGACGCTTGTCCAGTGTGGATGCCTCCAACACACTTGCACACCCAAAGCTGTCCAGGACTCCTCTGGTCCCCAGTAGCCAGACTGTGGTCTTGCCCTTGGAGATATGCCTAGCTCCTAGGTCACCTCACCAACCTGTGCAGCTTCAGCTTCACTGGTGATCATACCCTTACTCACTCTAGCCTTTGGTACCATAGACACACTGGCCATCCACCCCATGGTCTGAATCTAGTTGCTGTTACTTAGAACTCCATCCACACATATGCACATAGAATACAAGTCCCTCAACCAGGAAAAAAAAAAAAAAAAAATTGAAAGGAATATATTAAGATAGGACAGACTGTGCTATCAGATGCAAGGCATGGCCAGACAAGAATATCAACCAGGCAACTATTTGCAGGACCAGCCCCATTTTATCCCTTTACTCCTCTATTTTCTCATGTCTGCCCTTCCCAAATGACCAAAATCCACCCCTTTTCCCACTTTGATTCCTCCTCTTAACATCCTGTAACAAAACTTGTCCAATTTAAAAATGTTCTTCCCTTGCATCCTGTTTCTCAAAATCCTAGGAAGCAACCCCTCTCAGTCCAAAAGGTAGCTCTAGTATTCACTCATCTTGGTGGGTTTCAGGCGTGGACACTGGGGTTGAGAGTGTCCTACGACAGCCCTGAAAGGGTCTGTACAGGGGGTCACTTTTGGGATCCTGTCTGCCTTTGGGAATCAGGGTTCTTGTCTGCCACAACATCACACTGTTGAGTGGAGCAAGAATGTTCAAAGGCAGGGGCACCATGCAGAGGGATACAGGTAGGCTGAGAGAATGGGCTGACAAGGACTGTACGAATTCACAGAATCACAGAATCATAGAATGCTAGGGATTGGAAGGGACCTCAAAAGATCATCTAGTCCAATCCCCCTGCCAGAGCAGAAGCACCTAAATGAGATCACACAGGAAGGTGTCCAGGCAGGTCTTGAATGTCTCCAGAGAAGGAGACTCCACAACCTCCCTGGGCAGCCTGTTCCAGTGCTCCATCACCCTCACAGTAAAGACGTTCTCTCTCAAATTTAAGTGGAACCTCCTGTGTTCCAGCTTACACCCATTGCCCCTTGTCCTATCATTGGACACCACTGTGAAGAGCCTGGCTCCATCCACCTGACACTCACCCTTTACATATTTGTAAACATTAATGATGTTACTCCTCAATCTCCTCTTCTCCAAGCTAAAGAGACCCAGCTCCCTCAGCCTTTCCTCATAAGGGACATGCTCCACTCCCTTAATCATCTTGGTGGCTCTGTGCTGGACTCTCTCAAGCAGTTCCCTGTCCTTCTTGAACTGTGAGGCCCAGAACTGGACACAATATTCCAGATGTGGCCTCACCAGGGCAGAGGAGAGAGGGAGGAGAACCTCTCTTGACCTACTGACTACATCCCTTTTTATGCACCCCAGGATGCCCTTGGCCTTCCTGGCCACAAGGGCACAGTGCTGTCTCATGGTCAACCTGCTGTCCACCAGGACTCCCAGATCCCTTTCCCCTACACTGCTCTCTAGGAGATCATTTCCCAACCTATACTGGAACCTGGGGTTGTTCCTGCCCAGGTGCAAGACTCTACACTTGCCCTTATTCTATTTCATTAAGTTTTTTCCCTGCCCAGCTCTCCAGCCTGTCTAGGTCTCACTGAATGGCAGTGCAGCCTTCTGGTGTGTCAGCCACTCCTCCCAGCTTTGTATCATCAACAAACTTGCTGACAGTGCACTCTGTTCCCTCATCCAGGTCATTGATGAATATGTTGAATAGTACTGGTCCTAGTACTGACCCTTGAGGGACTCCACTAGACACAGGTCTCCAACTAGACTCTGCTCCATTGACCACCACTCTCTGGCTTCTTCCCACCAGCCAGTTCACAGTCCATCTCACTACCTGATCATCTAATCCACACTTCCTCAATTTGGCAGCGAGGATGTTGTGGGAGACCGTGTCAAATGCCTTACTGAAATCAAGATAGACCACATCCACTGCTCTGCCATCATCTAGCCGCCTAGTTGTGTTTTCATAAAAGTCTAGAAGGTTGGTCAAGCACGACTTCCCCTTGGTGAAGCCGTGCTGACTGCCCCTAATGACCCTCTTATCCTTCATTTGCCTAGAGATGGCACCAAGGGTAAGTTGTTCCATCACCTTCCCAGGGATGGAGGTGAGGCTAACCGGTCTGTAGTTACCCGGGTCCTCCTTCTTGCCCTTTTTGAAGACTAGAGTGACATTTGCTTTCTTCCAGTCCTCAGGTACCTCTTCCGTTTCCCACATCTTAGCAAAGATGATGGGGAGTGGTCTAGCAATGACTTCAGCCAGCTCCTTCAACACCCATGGGTGCATCCCATCTGGACCCATAGATTTATGGATGTCCAGATTGCTTAAATGGTCCCTAACCCAGTCCTCATCAACCAAGGCAAACTGTTCCATTGTCCTGACTCCCTCTGGGGCCCCAGAGGTAAATTCAACAATGGCCCTTGCAAAGCCCTGCCCTGGGCCCTGTAGACCAGCTGGAGACAGGCTGTCTGAGGAGCTGCTCTGCTGGAAAAGATCTGAGGGTCCTGGTGGACAGCAGGCTAAACATTAACTAGCAGTGTGCCTTGGCAGTGAAGAAGTCTTTTAGTATACCAGGCTGCATCAACAATAGCCCAAACAGTGGGTTGAAAAAAAATATTATCCCTCTTTCCATGACACTTGTAAATACTACGTCAATTTTTGGCCATATCAACAGAAGGATGAAATTGACAGACCACCCTGAAGGTGGCCAGGCCTGGAACATTTGTACCATGAGGAGAAGCTGGTGGAGCTGGGCTGGTGCAGCCTGGAGAATGGATGGCTTCAGGACTGCAGGCTCCCTTGTGTGTATGAGTTCTGTCAGGGTGCTGAAGGGACTGCCTACTTCCTAAGGGATGGAGAGCAGAGCATGATAACTCAGCTGTCAGTGCAGAGTCCTTGCCATCCAAGACTCTGCCTCTACTGAGTAATTTAGGAGGAACTGAAGGTCCCAGGGGGAGAAATGGGATCCTGGACTATGGACAGGGTCGAGGGAGCCCTGGTGGGAGGGTTAGACAGGGAGTCAGGGCTGGTGGTGCCCTTGGAGTCCTGAAAGGCAGGTTAAAAGAAGATGAAGCAAGACTTTTGTTGAATTCCACAGTAGCAGAGTGAGAGAGTGGTGATAATTTGAAACAGGGATGTTTCAGCTGGATATAAAGAAAAAACTTTTTATGTTGAAGGTAATCAAGCTCAATAAGATTTCACAGAGAGGATTGTACAGTCCCTATCTGTAGGGGTTTTCAAGGCCCAACTATAAAAGGCCTGAGTAACTCGGCCCTCATTTAGTACTGACCCTGCTTTGAGGAGGTTGGATGAGAAACCTCTAGCAGTGCCTTGCCCTCTGAATTATCTTATGGTCCTGTAAAGAGGCAAGAAAAGTTGACAGAACACTCATCCCTGTCATTTAAAAATGTGATAATGAGGTATTTCTGCACTTCTGTGCAGCAACTATATGGCAGTATTAATTATTAATAGTAATAGTTAATTTTATTTCAAAACTGCAAATATCAGCTAAGCCCAGGTTTCTGCCATCTGGAAAAAAATCTAATTAAGAAGTTTCTGTTTCAAGTATGTAATCTAAACAAGTAGGACAGGCAAATGAAAGTAAAAAAAAATAAAAAAAAAAATTCCAAGGCACACTGAAATCCTGCCTAAAGCCATTTAAAGAGACTGGATAAACACCATTACTTGGCAAATAATCTTCTGCCATGAGGCTGTCCAATACAGATCTCAGCTCTGTTAGGACACTAGCCTATTTGAAAAGTGAATACCAAGAAGTCTTATATTATATTTTAGGTATTGTTAGAATGTTAAAACATTTTTTCTTGCATTAAATATGCTTTTGATGTCAGACTACTTTAATGATATACATGCATGTGTTTAATGTGTCATATGTTTTACCCTTATAAATAATGACCAAATATATAAAAATCAATATGTATATAAGGAAAGACACAAAGTCTTTCTAAACATCTCTTCTCTTCTTCTGTTCTTCTGCTCACTGATCTTCTCTTTTCTAGTCTACTTAGTTTTGACTTGCTGACCTAGATTTTAACTGGGACATAGATTTCTTTTTAGTAGCTAGGAATAACACTGTGTTTTGGTGTCAGCATGGGATTTTTTTGTGAGAAAAAGGTTGATAACATACCAATTGTTGCTTTAAGTTGAAGGACTTCATGTTTTGCTAGTCTACAAGTACAAGGTCTAGCGGGGGTGAGGAATATTTAAATTAATAAGCCAGACTGGCATTTGGATATGCAATAGGATATTCCATATATTTTAATGCCTTGCTCAGTATACTAATGAGGGTCCCTCTTTTGTGGGGGTTTTCTCTCCTTCTCTGGCTCTCACTGGGGCTCTCACTCAGGGATTGCATTTTCAGTTTTGGGATTGTCACACCTTTGGGATCATTATCTGAGAACAGGCTGGGCTTAGTCAGTGCATGATGAGCAATTGTACTGTGTATCACTCATTTGCATATTTTATTATTATTATTGTAATTATTATTTTAAGTTTTATTTTATTTCAGTTTTTCTTATCTCAAAATATGAGTCTCCTTACCTCTCCAATTCTCCCCCCTATTCCCTGTGGTGGGGCAGGGAGAGTGAGCAAGCAGCTTTGGCTGTTAGACAAGTGAAAACACCACGTTTGCCAAATACTTCTTTAAAAAAAAAACAACATAATTTGCATGTCTGAGAACAATGATATTTCTCAGTGTGTATTTTCACTGTGTTCACTAATACATAGATCATCTCTTGAAAAAAGTTGCATAACCAAAAGTTTTGGGGTTTTTTGTTGTTTGTTTGTTTTTTTCCCCAAACAACAGTCATTACTGCACAATAAATTTCTCAGGTTAGGAAAGATTAATAATTTAAGAGCTTCAGAGCTTATCTTAATACAGGTCTAGAAGTTACATACTGAAGGGTTAATATTCATCCTATTCTTTTCTGCAAAAACGATATATTTTTCTATGTAGTGAACACAGATTTATTATACAGTTAAGTTAATGTAGCTAGAAAAAAAAAATCTATCTAAATTGTTCTGTATTAAGCAAATACGTACAACATAGATTGAACTGGTTGAATAAGAACCTTCAGAGTTGCACTTTGATAAGCTGATAGTACTCCTTTCAAAAATGACCCTTCTTTTAGAAAGATTTGGAAAGTTTATGCTTTTAATCTTCCAAAAACTGTTGACATCCCAAATCTATAGTCATCTATACATGGCCTTTTCTATGGCCAGTTTATGAACTGCCATCGGAAATTGATCTTTATAGCTGGTACCACCATTTTTCAAAACAGCTTTTGCAGCAGTGTTTCACTTTTAGAAAACTGAATTAATGCTAGAGGATTTAATTTTTCCAAAGAAAATACTCCACTTTTTTTTCTGTAGATATCTTGTCCCCAAAGCAGAGTGAATCATTTATGCAGATATGTTTCTTAATGGACAATTTCATATGATAAGCAGTAAATTTAAGTTTGACATTAAAATAAGGTTCACAATATTTTGTGCTAAATTTATGAAAGTTAAATAAATTTGAACATTCCTTATACATTTAATATATGAAACTCAGCTCATTGACTTCTAAGAGATTTTTCTCAGACAAAGAATGGAAAAAAAAATCAAATGCTCTGTGGGAGAAAAGCTTTTCATCAGGTATTGAAAAACCATATAGCTATGGACCACATTCTCAAACAACTGCCTCATTTTCTATGCAACATAAAATAGAAGGCACAACCATGTACATACATTGCTGAGATTACTTTTTTTTTTTTTTTATTTCAGTGCAGATGAGCTACAACAGGACTGAAGAAATCTTAATATTCTTTATATTCCTAGAATTCACATAAGTTAACCATTGTATATGCATAGATAATAGGTAACTTTATAGATAACATATAAAGACCTGTTAACTTCTTAATGTAAAGATATATTTATATTTTTGTTTATATTTATATGTATATTTATATTTTAATTTTATTTTTTCTCTTTTTTGTTAGTTTTTTAATATATGTATATGTTTATATACATATATATTATGTAGGTATGTATACTTCTCAGTCCTGGTAATGGGATTGCACTGTCCACTATTAATTTAAATATAGTTATAGTCATTCCTTTATTTAGCAAATCATTTTAGGGGACTAAATATAGCAATCATATTTCTAAATAGCCATGATTTTCTTAAAAACACTTATTTCATTCATTAAGTTACACTGGGATTGTGCCATAAAAAATAGTTACTTTATAAAGAGCTAAATAAAGAAATATAAAAATAGCTTATTAAACAAAACTTTCCCTAATTTGGGCAAACTTCCACTAGTTGAGAAGATTTTTTATGCCTCTTCCAGCTGTCAGGTTCCTGATGCAAAACATATGTTTACTGAAGGTATTATAAGATTTATTTTTTATTTTTTTTTAACATGGAAAAAATGATAAGTTTTCCCTTCATCTTCTCTCAGAAATGGTTAACTGTAAATAATTTTGAGATACAAATATCAAAATACAAAAATAAGCACAGAAAACCAGATTTCAGCAACAGCCAAAAGCAGATCCTTATTAGTCTGGGAAGCAGACACTTCTGAGTGCAACAATACTGGTATAGCAAAAAAAATAAAATAGTAATACTCCTGGTGCTGCTGTTGGTGCTGCTTCTGCTGCTACTTGCAGTAATATTTCTATATTTTTAAAATAAATAAAATAAAATAAAATAAAATAAAATAAAATAAAATAAAATAAAATAAAATAAAATAAAATAAAATAAAATAAAATAAAACAAAATAAAATAAAACAAAATAAAATCCTAAGTCACAAGAAGGTAGAAAATTTCTTTGGTCTAGCTTTTTCTATCTCCGTGAATCATCTATTACTGCAACATAAATACAGTTTTATATGGCTTTTGGCCACAAAAGTAAGAAATAGAGGCTAAGAAATTGAAATTGCAAAATTCAGTATTAGGTCTTTAATGGCATACATTTCATACTCCAGACTAAAATATTTTTGTGGTAGTTGTAAAACCTATTTAATGTTTATTGTCTTATAAAATTGTATGATTTCTATAAAATAAATCAGGAAATTTAAAGGACCATTGATCTTATGAATTATCTTGAATATGGAGACATATGTAGGAACAATGTATGAGATACTTTCTCTTTAAAGATACATACAATATAAAGTGATTGAAGCATGAGGAAAGGGTTTTTTTTTCCATTGATTTTTTTCATTCTGTCTTGCTGTCTGTGAAATGTGAATCCATATAACTTGTCTCAAATTATATGTGATCCATAAAAATGATCAAGCAAACAAACAAAAAAAAAAATACTTGAATCTAGTTGCGAAGAATTTTTCTTGGAAAGAAAATCAAGGAAACACCTTTCATCTATTTAATATGGAAATAATATACAGTAGAATTTTTAAAATTGCTTATAAAATAGCTGTGCTTTTAGCTGGTCTTTTCTTTGCTTCTGCATTCACCACAAATTCATATTTTGAATAGTCTGTGAACAATGTATACCCAATGAAATCTAAGAACTATATCTGTAGACTCTAGGGAACATTTTAGTACAACTGCTCCCAAGCCTTGACAGCTTGTGCAGAAGAGAAAGTTACAGCATTATAGTTTCTCTGGTTATCTTGTTTTCTTATGCATAATCCTATCAAATGAACACATCAAAGGCTGACTGTAGCTCCTTGTTACAGCTCTAAAATTCCAGTAGGAATACTCTCACATACCATTTTCTCTAAAATTCAAAGATCCTTCTTCAATTATTAAAATCAGGGGTGAATTAACTTTATGTACAGACACCCAAAAAAGCATGTCACAGTAGTGACCATCTGCTATGCAAAAATTCTTAATTTAGAAGGCTTCATTTTGAAATTTTTAATTTTAATTCAGTTGAAATAATAATAATAAAAAATCTCTATCATAAACGTGGTCAAAGTTAAAGAGAAGCTTGATCTGGTAGATGTCCTCAGAACCTACCTAAACTATACCAAAAATCTTGACAGCAGCATCAACACTGGAATTATATTCTTAAAAGAGATATTTTTTCATTTCCTACTGGGGAAAACTAGTTAGTTCTATAGAGAATGAAGGATGCATTTGAATTAGCTTTTGTTGCTGCCTGCAAGTAGATTAACGGCAAATCTTTGGAAAACCAAACCAAACCAAACCAAACCAAACCAAACCAAACCAAACCAAACCAAACCAAACCAAACCACCAAGAACCACACAACAACAAAAAAACATTTCTGGACAGATATACCTTTTTCTTTTTCTTTTTTTTCCTTTTTTTTTTCTTTTTTTTTTTTTGTTTTCAGTATGTCTCCTGTATCTCACTTGGAGATATCTTGGTATATAGTTTGCATTTCTTGTATATCCAAGCCTCAAACCCCATGGGTACAGCAGTATCTGTGGTCTTCAAAAGGCAACCTTAACGTTCAAATAATGCCATATCCAATAAAGATGTTCTAATGATGACCATTCAATTATTGTAATTACCACCTACACTTGATAAGCAATAAAAAGATTGTTAGAATATGCTTTCTTAACATTTTTAATTTGAGAAATACATGTGCCTTGTATCTGCATTGATTGATACTTCAATTAAATAGTAACACACATCTGTTAAAGTAGTTATCTGAATTATCTAGAAAATTTTATTGGTGTGTTATTTGTTCTTAGTAGCAATAAAGCAAACAAACAAAAGTAACAAAACAAACTTGCCTACTGTTCTTTTCAATATCATTTAAATAATGAATGGAGATACATTTGGAGACTAACTATAACTTAAAATTACTTAAAGTACACAACACAATACAAGTACTTTTTCTTCTTTGTATGAACAGTTTCAACAAAATGAACTTCAGTTTAAATTCTTGATATGAAAGTGTTTCATATAAAAGGTTTAATTTAATGCCGTAGGAAGTATACACATTTAACATACTATTTTTAATGAAGTGAATATTTTAAAATCACAACATGTTATTAAGCTGACAATATATGACCTTTAAAATGTTTCAAGAAAGTAAATAATATATTTAATAAAAATTACATATAATAACATTAATGAACACATGAAATTATACAAGATTGTTCTGGTTCTGCTGATCAATAAAGGGCTCTTTTCCCACAGTTTAGTGTAGCTTACCAAAGATATAACAAACATATTTCTATTGTTTCAAAAATCTGAACTGCACAATTTAATTTAAGGAAAGTTATTATTCAATACTTTTTCTCTGAAATCCTTAGTCATTACTATAACAGCACTTTCCACTGAAGTTAATGGCTCTTTAATATTTGGTTAAAAGACTTCTGATTTAGGATATCTTCTTTCTCCTGTTGTTGTTGTTGTTGGTGGTGTTTTTTTTAATGGAATTTAACTACTAAATTTCAAATATTCAAGAGAATATTTGCTGATAAATTAAAAAAGGTATCTTCTATCCAAACCAATTAAAGACAGGACTTTTTTTAAAAACAAAATAAAACAAAAACTATTCTCTTGGCAATATTTTTTAATTCAGTCACCTTTCAGAAGACATCTGCATTAAGCAAGTAATACATGGTTTGACAGTTGTACCTTATTGCATGTTATGCATCTATTTGCATAGAGGTATGGTAAATATTAGCACTGCTATTCTTCATACTGTAATTTTGGTGGTATCTGAAAATACAGTACTAAATAATGCTATCAAAATAATTTATATTTTGAAATTGTGTAGATAAATTGAGAAAATTTTCTACAGAATATCTCATTTGAAATAATAGAATGAGCCAGGCGCAAATATGAGTCCTAACAGTCTCAAAAAAGTTCATTATAATTGGTCTCAAGACATGACTTCATAATTACTCTGTAGCAAGCTATGGCTTTGAAATTATAATTTCAATATAAGGAGGGGGAGGGGAGGAGAAAAGAGGGGAGGAGAGGAGAGGAGAGGAGAGGAGAGGAGAGGAGAGGAGAGGAGAGGAGAGGAGAGGAGAGGAGAGGAGAGGAGAGGAGAGGAGAGGAGAGGAGAGGAGAGGAGAGGAGAGGAGAGGAGAGGAGAGGAGAGGAGAGGAGAGGAGAGGAGAGGAGAGGAGAGGAGAGGAGAGGAGAGGAGAGGAGAGGAGAGGAGATTTCAGTTGGAAAGGACCTACAGTGATCAATGTCCTACTGCCTGACCAATTCAGGGTTGACCAGAACTTAAAGCATGTTGTTAAAGACATTGTCCAAATGTCTCTTAAACACTGACAGGCTTGGAGCATCAACCACCTCCCTAGGAAGCCTGTTCCAGTGTTTGACTACCCTCTTGGTAAAGAAATGCTCCTTGTGTCCTGTCTAAATCTCCTCTGACACAGTTTTGAACCATTCCCATGTGTCCCATCCTTGGGTAGCATGGAGAAAACTCAGCACCACTCTCTCCACTTCCTCTCCTCAGTGAGTTGTAGAGAGCAATCAGGTTGCCCCTCAGACTCCTTTTCTCCAAAACAGACAAACCCAAAGTCCTCAGCCTCTCCTCACAAGACATTTCTTCCAGCCCTTTCACCAGCTTTGTTGCCTTCCTCTCGAAGCTTTCAAGACCTTCACATCCTTCTTAAATGGTGGGGCCCAGAATGCACACAGAACTCAAGCTGAGGCTGCACCCATGCTAAGTACAGCAGGATAATCACCTCTTTTGAACGGCTGGTTACTCTGTGTTTGATGCATCCCAGGATGAGTTTTTCCTTTTTGACTGCCAGGGCACACTGCTGACTCACACTAAGCCTGCTGCCGACCAGCACCCCCACACTCCTTTCTGCAGGGCTGCTCTCCAGCAACTCCTCTCCCCATTTATACATGTGCCTAATATTACTACCTCCTAGGTGTAGAATCTGGCATTTTGACTTATTAAATTTCATCCCACTGATGTTTAACCGATACTCCAATCTACCTAGATCCCTCTGCAAGGCCTCCTGTCTCTCAACAGAGTCAACAGCACCTCCCTGTTTGGTACAATCAGCAAACATGCTAATGGTACATTCAATTCTTATGTCCAGATCATTGATAGTACATGAAAACTGTCCCCTTCTTAAACCCCCCACCTCAAAGTTCTGCAGTTGCTGATTAAAATGGTGCTTCTCATTTCATATAGATGAGGCATTGAAAAGCAGCTTGCTTTTCTGAATGTACTGCATCTTGTAAATCACAGAATGGCCAAGGTGGGCTGCAGAGATAACCTAGTCCAACCCCTCTGCTAACAGCAGTCAGTTAGAGTAGGTTACCACACCCAGTTTGATTTTGAATATCTCTAGGATGAAGAGTCTGTAACCTCTCTGGACACCCTAGTGTCTTTCTAGTGTATTTCTTGTATTCAGATGGAATTTCCTGTATTTCAGTTTCTGCTCATTTCTTATCAATACTGGACACCACCAAGCAGAGTCTGCCTACATCTTCTTTACTTATCCTGTTGGGTATTTATACACCCAGAAAAGACTTCTCTGAGCTTTCTTTCCTCCAGGCTGAACAGTCCCAACCTCTTTCCTTATGAGAGGAGCTCCAGTCTTTTAATCACCGTCGTGGCAGTCCAGACAAGAAATACACTGGATATTGAACTGATATGTGTTGCACAACTGATCTATGCATCTACTGTTCATATGCTGTCTAAGTGTTTGCCAAGTGTTTAACAAAGGATGGAATAGAGGGGAAAAATTGTTCTATTCGTAGGGAGCAATCCAGGTCCTCATAGCAGCTTCTGTTTTGTTTTGTTTTGTTTTGTTTTTAAAAACAAACAAACAAACAAACAAAAAAAAAAACCCCAAAATCTACTTCCATAATATCCCCATGAGAGTATGATGAATAGGCTGCAACCATAGCCTGCAATCACAGTCTATGACACTAAAAAGAGTTCAGCACATTTGTGTTTTGTTTGATTTTGATTGTTTGTTTAGGGTTTTTTTTTTAATGTTCTGATAGACAATGCTTTTTCATTTTATTGAAAAAAAACTTGACTGCTTTTGCAAAGATGACATAAATTATTTCCACTTTGAGGCAAACACGGAAGTTTTTGTTTTTTGGTTTTTTTTCCATGTATACACAGTACTATTCCCTTCTATTTTTAGATACATATGAAGGAGTATATAAATTGTTAACAAATTTGAAGCTGTGACTTTATTGCCTAAGATGCAAAAATGACCAGAATAGGATTAAACTTCAGCTGTGTTACCGAAAATGAGGCTGATATAATTATTTTCCTGAATATCTCTAGCTTGTAGTATCGTTTTATCATTTTCCATTTTTAAAGCACTGTATTACATAAGATATTATGAAAAATATAATTAAAACAAAACACAGTTTTAGTAAAATGTAAAAAAAAGGGCTCTGTTATTTGCCACAAAGTGTATTAAGTTATGAAAGACTGAAACAACAAAAAATTAGACAAAAAGTAATTTTATTTGGTGTTGAAAAACCCACAAATTCATGTGGAAATGTAATCCTATTAGAATATATCTATAAAAATGTTGACAAATATAGGCGTAAGTAAAAGGATTTCTGTTAAATCTGCATGAATCATCTCATTGCCATGAAGGATTTCAGAGGAGATCAGAATTAAGTCTAGTTTTTACTTATACTGAGTATTACTTCAAAAGCCACATAAAGAGTTGCAGATAGATTTAGTTCTCCTAACAGTGACAGGCAGAAACAAAAAAGAGCTTGGTAGGACCAAAAAGCCAAAGTGTCTTTGTGGAACTTAATTGTAGGCGTGGCGGGGGATGGGGGGGGGCGGGGGGGGGGAGATGGGAACCCAAAGCACTGTAAATAGTGGACTTGAAATAAAAACAAAAGTCGAAAATGCATTAGCCTATTAGTAAGAAAATGTTGAGTTCTTTGGGTAATCTCTATTTTCTCCTTCAGAATATTGTTCTAGCTGATGCTAGATAAAAATAATTAACAACAGTATTGCATGAAGTATGATAAAAAGTGGGTTATTGTGTGTTGCACAATTTTATTACCTGACAAAGAATGATAACACAGTTGAGTACCTTTAAGCTACCAAGGTATAGATTTTCTAGGCTCAGTATTTTCATGCATTGGGCCAACTCCATTTCAGGGAATCTTGTGCCTTTAACCATTAAAATGTTAGCACATGCACAGAATTTACAATGGAAAGAAAAGCTTTCATACCCGAGTTTTCTGTCTGGCAAGTCTGATACAGTGTATTAAGCAAATTCTAACTTACAGAAACCAGCTTTGGGATCAGGATTATAACTACTCTCAAAGGTGCAAACAGTAGCTAAATGTTTTACTCTGTGTGCCTCTCTTGGATGCTGTTCTGGTTGAAAATATAGACTGTGCAGAAGAGCAGTAATCAAGACGTCCGGTTATTCTATGCAGGTTGGAAAAATCTTACCATGAAGTCTCATAAAGCAATTACACTTATGCAATTGCTGTGTTTTTTCATGCTGCATAAAGGAGGCCAAATGGCGGTTCTTGAGCCCCATCCAGCTCACAAGATTTTTAATTGCATCCTTTTGGCTGGTATGGGGAGTTCTGAGCCATTCAAATATCCTGCTGGGAGAGAAAGGGAAGCAGGAGAGGCAAATACCATTTAATGCTCCAGGATCTGTACTTGCAACCTGTCCAAGCAGTTCAGTACCATACAACGTGAGAGCACTCATGTTCTTCCAGGGCTACTGTCAGAGTGAACCTAGAAATCTTTCTCAGACCTCTTCACACCCTCAGTTTTCCAAGGTACCTAGCAGATACATTAAGTTTTTTTTGTATGTAACTCACAGTGTAAAAGCAGTTAATGTGTTCACTTACCTTTGGAAAGGCTAATGTGCACTGATGAAAAAAGAACAAACAACAAAAAACTTCACAGCTATATCAATACATACTACTTTCTCAATTTCCAGAAGTCAACCCGCTCTCAGTCTGGTTTATTGCAGTACTGTGCAGAGAACTAAAGACGGCAAAATCTACATCAAATTAAGAAACTGATTGCATTAGAAAACAAAAACAAAAACAAAACCAAAAACAAACAAACAAACGAAATTTAGATGAAGAACAAGATGGACACCATGACATGCAATTTTGCGACCTAGCCTGGACTAAGTTAAGCTTGTGTTTTGAGTTGTATTCGCTAATTGATAAACAGCACGTGGAAATCTACAAAGCAAACAAGAAGAGAGTTGTATTATCAATGATTTGTCTTCTTCCATGTGGGCATTTATGTTTAGATTGATGAGCTGACTAAGCAAAAATGGATACAGGCATACTGCAGACTTGTACAAGAAAAAGGCAGCACATGGGCATGCCAGCTGCTGGTTATGGATTACTATAAATCAAAGTTGTTAAGAAGGCAAGACAGATACAATTGCTGCTAGCACTGCCAGAGTAGAAGTACAACTGTGTGAAAAACCTCATAGTGTTGGGGAAAATCATAAAAATAAACTCAAAACATAAACAAGAAACCCAAGAAAACTAGATTTCTTAGATCCATTAAAAGAAAGCATCATCTTCCAAATGCTTATAACAAACCTGGCAGAAATGTATACTATGGTAATGAATCTATAGCTAAATGTAGAAGTAAAGAAATGCCAAATACAAATGAAGTCATTTTAGATTTTTAGGACAAAATTATGTAAGGTAAGACTGGCTTAGTCTCTTATTTTTAGGAAAATTATGATTAATAATGGTAAAGAATAACATATTTTTTTCAAGGTTATGTTTTTTAGAGATCCAGGTGATATTTTTCACTCAATAATTAGAAAGAAAATCTGAAATTATTTTCAGTCATCCAGTGACTTTTTTTTTGCCTTTAACTTTTCAACAATTTTTCCGCTGAAACGAGTTCAACTATGGGTGGAATAAAATTACAGTTTAACAAAAGTTTTACATTCTATAATATGACCAGAGAAACACACACACATACAGGTGCAATGTGATCCACCTAGTAGCACACTCATGTCATTTGATATACCCTAGCTAATCCTGCTCAGCCTTCTTGACACTCCCAAAAAGCATGTCTCCTATATACCCCATGGCTTCCCAATCAACCCCTGTCCTAAGTTACCTCAAGTGACACTGGTTGCCTGTGCTTTGGAAATTGAATTGAGCTCCAGCTGTGGAAGGCTTTCATAGATACAGGTATCTAAATTTAAGCTTCTACAATCAAATGTTTACATTTACAAGTAAACATCAGTTAAAAAAACCCTAAATTATTATTACTGCCACTGGTATCTAGGACAGGATTTCTCTCTCTACATTCTTGCCCACTATGCCGCTTAATATGTCTTAACCACACAAAGTTGACACAGGACCTTGGAGAGATGTACACCCTCCTGCAGTCACCCTTTGGGACTTTCCAGAGAGGCAGCATATGACAGTGTTTCACATGGCACAGAGCTTCTATGTTGCTGCAACTAAACCTATCATCAGTCTCATTTTTAACTATATTTCTTCTGTTTTATTGTTATTTTTTTTGCATTTGAATCATAAATATTGAATTTAAATTCAAAATAAATCCTCATCCTCTGCATTAAATCCACTATGGCTAAACTCCACCAAAGAGTGAAAAACAGAAGAAAGAAAAAATAAAAAAAAAATCCTTGGCTCTTAACAGTTCCTGAAAGAGAAAAGCTTGGAAAAAATAAAGGAACCTTTGTAAAAGTCCCTGAAGACTGTCAAGTCCAACCATTGCACTTGTTTTAGATGTAACTTGCCAAGACTTAGTATTAGCCATTTGACAGAACTAGAGGTTTGTTTTGTTTAGGTTTTTTTTGTTTGTTTGTTTGGTTTGGTTTGGTTTGTTTTTACCACTTGCTGCAATGTTTGGATTTGCTAGCAATTTGTCTTCAGTGAGTGGTTTAATGAATTTATGAGGTATGCCTTTAAAAAGATCTATTCCTTGCTATCTTTTCTGAGTAGGTATCAATACTTCTAGCGCACAGGAGAACAGGGAAAGGAGGAAACAGCTACAAGCATTGATAGCAGATGGCATCAGTTTAAAGTTCACAGACTAAAGGAATATGTCCATGGTAATAATAACAGATGAATTTAACTTCCACCAGCACTGAGTTATTTGTTATAATCTGGTATTGGAAAACTCTGTAACCGTATACAAATTTTGGCCAGGTTCTCTTTATATCCAGCTGGGATTTAGGTCACTGTTTCTGAAATATATCTGCATATGCCCCAGATTATGCTTCAGAGAAACAGCAGTAGGAGGCAAGTATTTCTACATGAAGGAAAGTATTTACAATTTACTGATTTTTGTCAATTTTATTTCTTTTTTTTTTCCTAATTGAGCCTAGAAAAATACAGTTGTTCAAGTTTCTTTCAAAGACTGCAGTCTGTGTCTGTCACTTATTTGACCTCTTATTCTTGCATCAGGAAAAGCTGACAAAATATAACCTTTAAAAGTAATTATAGACATCAGGAAATAATTTTCTGAATCATGCCACATATAAAAATATAATTTAATTTCTCTGTTAAGGTAATAGTGAAAAAGAGGCCTCCTGGTTACTGAAACATGCTGTATTCATGGTAATCCCAGTCTTCCTAATTTGAACTATATATTTGACTACGTAGATAATTTTTTTATAGTTCATATGACTAATTTTCCATACTAATGCCAAACTTGGGGAGGAGATGCAGGGGAGAGGTAAGGGAGAATTTCTCCACTTTTTAAAGCTTACCTATCACATCAAATATTAATTAACATTAACTTCATTTGTCATTTATAAAGTAGTGAAGGGGGAATGGTAATAGAAACACAACTTCTTAAACTTATTTATAAAATATTTACAACTCATTAATTTTTTTCTATACCTCTGTAATCTGAGATTTTTATCAGTTGAGCTTTTTTCAGCAGAAGAATTTATATATTGTACACAAAGAAAAAATAAGTTGTGTCTAGCATTGCGTGTTTGAAACATTTGAACATACAATATTTCTTTAAGGATCTGTTTTTACAATGTTGCAGTAAAAATGAGAGACATTTATGTATAAGAGTTTTAAGTCAGAAGTCAATAAAAGTACATTAATTTTATCCATGTAAGTTTGCTTTGTTTTAATTTAAATATTAATTTAATTTATTTTGTTCACACCTTTTCTATAGTTACAAAGGAGCACTTATGGTATCCACTACAGAGAAAACATTAGTGAATTCCTTAGGTTGAGAATGTGTATTGTAACATTAGCAGATTGTTGTGAGCTGTAGATCCCAAAATTCTTCAATGGATTTTTTTTTTTTTTTTTTTTTAGTTAGACGTTTTGATCACACAACTATTATGGAATTTATTGAAAATAATATTTCTACTATCAGTAACTTTAATAAAATAATTTTTAGGAAAATTCTTACATGAGTAATCAAATCTCCATTTTCCTGAGACTTTCATACAATATATTAATTCAGTACTTGCAAAACTCATAAAAAAATTGCTTTATAACCTTACTTAACAGTATAAGAGAGCTTTTGCCTTAAAATCTGTATGTTTTTACCTCTTCATGATATAATTAACTTGATGTCTAAGAACAATCTTAAACGTGTGAAGTTTGACATTGGTTTACATTTGCATTCCCTCCCCAACTATTTTGTGGAGGAAAATGGAAGATACTTCCTCTAACCATTTCAAAAGAGCTGCATGTTCTTTTCACCTCACACCTTTAATTCACAAAAAAAAACCAAACAAAAGCTGTTTTGTTAACCTGATGATGGTTGCTGAAAAAATAGGTCTTATTATTTTACCTTATACTAGTATTTTTCAGTAGAATAATGTATAAAATACTTGCAGTGACAGTGCACTACACTCATGTCTGTTTTTGCACTAGCTGCATTTCTTATAGAGCTGTGAATATCTCTAAGTGCCAACTCATCTGCAGTAGCTTCCACGTAGACAGTAAATGTTGGCCAAAACATAGAGATTCGCTCCTCTTGTTCCTATGTGTGAATTTAAACATTCAGAGGATTTACTAAACATATTTATTTGGGACTGAGGATAGCAGATTTCTTGATTTAGTAGGACACACTTCCTATAAAATGTATTTTCCTAGTGTGCCCATTTATGATTTAATTTCTTGCTTTTTATAGCTTCTCAAATGGTCCCTCTTCAGCTTGCTGTCATGGTTTAACCCCAACCAGCAACTAAGCACCCCACAGCCACTTGCTCACTAGGAAGCATTTTGCCTTCTTAAGTAACTATTACATGACAGTCCTTTTTGATACCCAACATGCCGCTCAAAGAGCTCAAGATAATGGAAGATTTGCTTGGAATGTGCTAGATCAAATTTATGCTTGTTATTGCTGTTTAGCTGTGAATTGGCATGCTCCTGTGCCTGCATGGGGCTTGCTTACCTTGCTGTCTGTAAGAGTATTGTGCTCATTAGTGGCTGCTTTTGCCTTTGCTGCTTGTTGTGCTGTTGTGCTGCTGTACTGGGAAGTGGAGTAGTAGTTAACAAGAATGTATTGCACGGTGTGGGACCTGAGCATGACATAAATAGTATGGAATAAACGGTGGAGAGTGTACTGGTTTTGCCTAAGATAGAGTTAATTTTTTTCATAGTAGCTAGTATGGGGTTACGCTTTGGATTTTTACTGAAAACAGTGTTGATAACTCAGGGATATTCTAGTTACTGCTGAGCAGCACTTAAACAGTCAAGGACTTTTCTGCTTCTCACACCACCCACCAGTGAGGAGGCTGGGGGTGCACAAGAAACTGGGAGAGGACACAGCTGGGACAACTGACTCCAACTGACCAAAGGGATATTCCATACTGTATGACGTCATGCTCAGCATATAAAACTGGGGGAAGAAGAAAGAAGGGGATGATGTTTGATGTTATGGTGTTTTTCTTCCCAAGTAACCATTACATGTGATGGAGCCCTGTTTCCCTGGAGGTGGCTGGACACCTGTCTGCCAATGGGAAATAGTTAATTAATTCCTTGTTTCGCTTTGCTTCCGTGCGTGACTTTTGTTTTATCTATTAAACTGTCTTTATCTCAAACCATGAGTTTTCTTACTTTTACTCTTCTGATTCTCTCCCCATCCCACCAGGGGTGAGTGAGAGACTGACTGTGTGGTGCTTAGTTGCTGGCTGGGGTTAAACCACAAGATTTGACAGTTTGGAAAGTTTGCTTCTTCTGCTCTGTATGTGGCATTGAAGAAATATTTTACATAAAGAATTTTTTGGGACCACTGTCTTCTGACAGCTGGAAGGAGAAATGATATAAAAAAACATCGAGAAAAAATATGTTTTTGAGACACTGCCTTAAAAAATTCCTAGTTCCCTTTAAAAAAATAAAAGAAAAAAGATATCTTTAAATAAATAAAAAAATTCACAGAAGAGTATATATTCACTTTGCAAATTCCTGAAATTAAGTATGAGCTCCCCACATCTTACATTTTTTCCTCAGTAACTTTTTTTTTTTTTTTTTTTTTTTTTTTTTACAAGAGAGTGACTGGTACTTTTTGTACATGTTTCTGTCTCTATTCAGACACTAAGTGCTACAGAGCAATCAGCTATGTTTAGCTGTGCCAAAACTTGTGCTGCTTAAATACCTTCTAGGTGATCCCAAAACCTCTCTAGGAGGGTTTGTAGAGTAGTGTCATAAGGTCTACACCTAGTGAGAACCTTCTTTTATAGTTGTTTCTGGCTTTTGTTGCAAGAGTGATAATTTCTTCTCCAATACTTTTTCCTGTCTTCTGAACTCTACTTCCCTAATTCCATCATAGCCCAGATAGATTTACATCTGCTGAACTACATCTTGCAGCTATTTCAGAAATGTTTCAACAAGCAGCCAGTTGTGTTCTCATGTGATTTTCTACTTTTCAAGGAGCAGATAACTGGTTTGCAATATGTTTTTACTCCGCAGTCCATTTATATGGCCAGTGTGAGGAGGGACCTATAGGTCACACTAGGCTTCTTTGCTACTCAGGTGATTGTATTGACATTTTCTGTAAAGCAAACTGTGGTAAATTCTTCCTGGCACTTAAAAGACAGATTATCTGTGTGGGAAGGACAATATAGAAGTGTATTGTCATGATCTTGTGACTATAACTCTTTTCATATAGCTTCTCTGTTAGTATAATCCGTTGTGTTGCCTTGGCAGAGCCTTAAATGGATTCCCAGGGCAATCTGTTTAGGGGACTGTCAGGTGGTGCTAGTCTTAGGAGAAAGGCCAAATTTAAATGAAGGAGCTGTCTGTGTGTTTGAGTGCGTGCGTGCATGCCTGTCCATGTGTACCTTTGTATAGGTACATATAAAGTAAGAAAGACATGGAAAGATGACAAATGAAATAAATGAATTAAAGAGGGCCTACAGGAAAGACTCTTTAGCAGGGAGTGTAGTGATAGCATTAATGGTAACAGTTTTGAACTGAAAGAGAGTAGATTTAGATTAGATATTAGAAATAAATTCTTTCCTGTGAGGGTGGTCAGACACTGGAACAGGCTGCCCAGAGAAGTTGTGGATGCTCCTTCCCTGGAAGTGTTCAAGGCCAGGCTGGATGAGGCTCTGAGCAACTTGAGCTAGTAGAAGGTGTCCCTGCCCATGTCAGGGAATATGGAACTAGAAGATCTTTAAGGTCCCTTCCAACTCAAACAATTCTGTGATTCTTTTTGGGGTTTTTAGGAGGGGTGGGGGTGGTGGGGGTTTCTTTTGTGTGTTTGTTTGTTTGGTTTTTTTATTATACTTCTAGCAGGGCAAATATTGATGCAAATTTGACATTTGCCGCATAAGTCACAAAAAAACTTAAACCAAGAGATTAATTATCTAACTCACTGCATCATGTATCAGAAAAGGGCTAATAGATGGATATAAAGAGTACAAGGAGGAATACAGGTAGAGTTACCTCAGTCAGAAATTTTATATGTTACTTACAATTTCTAAAAAATGAAAACTCAATCTTGTTACTCCTGAAAAATGGAAGAATAAAAAAATCTCTGATCAAGTAACTATTATTCTGTGGAGAGGAAACATGTCAGTTTCATGCAATATATATCAGGCATTTTTCTGGCAAAACTTCTCAGGGTTCTTGCTGAAATCTTTCTAACTCTTTAGCATGGCAGAATATTTGTTTTCTATGTAAATTTCTAATATCATCATATCTATTCTTTGTGCCTATTAAGTGTGCAGAAAATCAACAAAGAAACTCTGTGACATGGGTCATACTTTCTATAATACACTTTAGTGGCTGAATGATAGTTGAGAACCCTCAGGCAGTTTTGTACTGAATTTACTGTTCTGGAGATATAGATGATAACACATTTCATAAGAGCATTTGCATTCATTGAGCTGTACAGAGTAAGCTGTCCAGCTCTTAATAAGACAGAAGTGTGCACATTCCTAATTTTATCCCTTTTCATACATCCACTGAAGCTTCTATCTTGTTCCTAGAGTGATACCCAGTCAGGCTGATCTTGGAATTAATAATAAATTTTTCTGGCATATGACGTGTCATATTCTTCTGTATTGTTCTTGTGGATTCCCAGATCATGATTCTTTCTTGCTTCAGGGCAAAATTTGACTCATGCATCAAAACAGTTTTTTGGTTATACTGCTGATAGGTGATGAGCTTTTGAAGGCTCTAATTTTACAGTACTATAGAATAGCAAAAGTAGGCTATTATTTTGGCAGTTTTGGATATAGAACATTGAGCAAAGTTATCATTCAGCCAGGGTTTGGACACAGATCTAAAAATGGGTCATAGGATCCTCTAGCACAGAACATGAGCAAAGATGTATTATTGTTTAAGAGTATGACATGTAAGAAAGAAAACTCAGCTTTCTTCATGAAGTAAACCCTTAGTGAAACAAACTGTTAATATTGTTCAATATTAATGCCTTTGAGGCATTAAATACTAACTATTGTGGCTGTGCTGCAGGCACAGCACAAGCACAAATGTAGATGAGAAAAGTGGTGTTTCAATGACATGTTAGTGTTGACAAAGTTAAGGAGCGCTCTTTTTTTTCATCCTGATACCAAACACTGAGGCACCTGAAAGTTTTGACGAATTGTTAGCAAAACTGAACCTGTGTGGTAGTGGAATTATGAGATCTCAGGTCATGAAGCAGCAGACACATCTGTTCTCTAATTTAAAAAAAAAAAAAAAAAAGTTATTGAAAGAACCATAATTTTTTAGGTAAAAATTAATATGACCAACTTCTATACAAAAATGTTAATAATAGAATTCAGGGTGATAACAAGGATAATTATTCATGAGAAAAAAAACAACAAACAAACAAACAAACAAGAAAAACCCACCCTAAAACAAACTCAAAACTGAAGAGAGATTAACCTTCCCCTCTTTTCCATACACCTAAAAAAAATAGACGAAAGCTCATCTGCTAGAAAGGCACCATTTCAATAGTTATTGTGAGGAATGGAATATAGCATTATCTCACACACTACCACTGATAAAAATACAAATAAGTTTATCTGTGAAATAGGTGAAATGATTCAACTGAAGTTTTACAACATCCTCTCACACACAGAGGGTTTTTTCTGGAGTTTTCAAAAACTTTTCTCTAGAATATGGTAAGATTTTGTGAGTTAATGTGCAATGAATGATAAATTATTGTATTTCCTCCAGACTATAGTTAAGAATTTGTTGCACTACATTCGATTTATTGTCTGATATTCTTTGGGAAATTAAAGGAGAATGCGAAACAATCCTATAATTCCTTGTGTCAAAAATTATTTGACCTTCTCATTAATTAGAGACATTGCTTTAAGCTTACTGAAGAAGGAGTCTAACAACAATTAAAGCCAGAAAATGGCTAGATAAAGATGGTCTCCTGAATGTCCTGAAAAACATACAGCTGAAAGACACTGAGTTTCTATAAATTAATGCAAAGGAGAGATGTAAAATTGAATCCTAAAGTTTTGAAGAAATGTTGGGGGAGGGATGGTTCTTTAAAAGAATTGGTTTAAGTCCTATCCTGCTAAAAGTAAGATATGTCAGACATATGTAAGAAACATGTGACTTTTTTTTTTTTAACAAAAATACGTTTAGTTCAAATTTATTTATCTTTTGCCATAAACATGTACACTGCATTCATACTGAAAATAAATATTTATTATTCCAGAACATAAATGGTAAAAATTATCTAAATTTAGCTGTCTAAAAGTTAGGCGACTAATTTAAACTGGTAGCCTAAAGTCTTTCTCTGTTTGACTCTTTCCCTGTTTGAAGCTAAGAAAGAAACCCAAAGTTTATTTGGGTTTCGCATTGCCTAGCTGTGCCAGCTGAGCCTCTTTGGAGAGAGGGTCCTCCTGACTCTGAGGAGTTTTGGTACACCAAAGACAACATAACAGATTATGCGACAGTTCATGTCTGTATAACTCACATCAGGTTTGTGAACTTGGGGCTGGTATAGATTGTAAGTAATAGCTACTTTAAATTAGGAGCACAAATTTATTTCATGAACAATTCTATCTGCCACAACCATTCTGGCAAATCTTTGAAGGATAGACCTAGTCTGAACCTTGAGACTTCTAACTGATCAATAAAATATCCCCATTTCTCTTTGCAACCTTTTGTAATGTGGTTTCATCAGTGCTTACTAAGTAGAAGGGTTACAAGGGCAATGAAACCGAGTGACAAATCAAATCAAAACACAGCATACATAGAATACAAGATGGAATCAAATCTACAGCTTTCTTCAGTTGCAGCTCTAGAATCAAAGGTGTGTGTAATTTTCTGCTTGTTTGTTTGCTTTTGTTTTTTTGTTTTTTTTTTTTGTCTTTTGACTTCTTTTGCATGTGATGGGAGAGTGTCTGAGTTGGTAAAGAAGAGGTAGAACAAGAAGTCATGAGGGTTTGTTAGTTAAAGTAGAGTTTGGTGTTATACTGAAACAGAAAAAGTTCCCTTGGGTATTTGTTGGTCATTTCTGATACTCATTTTTAAATTAAATATAACTCAATTCAAAAGTAATATTTCTACCTACAATGTTTTTTCCTTTTTTTATGATCCATTACTTTTACCAAAACAATTTTAATTAAGGTGAAAATACTGCAATAACAAGTGCGGAGGTATAAAATATTTTTCCGCTCTTTTATACATTATTTTGTGTTAAATGTATCATAGGCTGGATAAACTTATGACACTAATCATCCACACTTGTAAAACAAAAATAGATCTTAATACAGAAATATTTACTGTGTTTCCTCAATTTGAGATATGGATGAATACAAATTAAAAATTGTGCTGGTCAGATTCTGGTCTTATTTTGCATGGATTTCCAAAATATAGTAATTAGAATTTAATACAATCTTGCTGTGTAGAATAATTATTTATTTTATATAATGAAATTGTATTTTGGTTTTCAAATAATACAGTATTATTTTGTCTACCCAAACTGGTAAGCGAACATATAAAATATAGTTAGGTTTTAGAAAATGAGTTTAAGATTAATTTTTTTCTCTATTAAGAGTTATATTTTAGAAAATGTTTAGTTCATTTTGTCTCTATGTTAGGTGGGAAACTTCAAGTTTAGCTCGTTTTGTCTGTGTTAAGTGGGAAACTTTTACAGTAACTAACAAGCTATTCCACACTATCAGCAAAGGCCTTGTGGTGCCTGGTATGCCAGCAGTCTGGAGCAAGATAAGAAGGAACTGGTGTGCAACACCTGCAGTCTGAAGCAAGAAAGCTGGCTTGGCTTTGTCTGGCAGTCTACAAGGGTGCTAACAAGCACCAACAGGATACAGTGTCCAAGTGTGAATGGGAGTGAACTTATGTTAAAAATTTCTTGGAACTAATTAGCTTAACCCATCCTAAATTTAATGAATATGTATGTATGTGTACTTTAAATAAAGCCTTTGTAAAGGAATGGGAGCATGCAGGGCCTTTTTGGAGCGATCCACCCTGTCGCCCGCCAGCGAATAAAACATCCCTGCTTTAGAACTCTTTACGAGCTGTAAGGTTTGATTCCACAGATCAAAACTAATTAAAAAGTGCTAGGATTTTTCTCTATCGATTAAGTGAATTAACATAGAAAAATTGCTTTCATACTTCTACACACTCTCGCATCCCCTGAAAGAAGATATTCTTATGAAAAATGCTTATTCAGAAGCGGAAAGTTCTCTGTATCTTGGTACACTTCTGACTGTGCCCAGAGGT
This sequence comes from Caprimulgus europaeus, assembly GCA_907165065.1. Next base: position 51,632,702 of record OU015523.1, on the reverse strand, counting down.
TGTTTAGAAGCATGCTGACTGGACCAGACAAACTGTGTGAGATCCTACCTCAAAAATTTAACAATATGCACAATCAAGTTCCATCTCCTACAAATATTGCCTGACTCAATTTAATAGTAGAGGTGTAGCTTTTTAATTTAAAGTAGCTCATTACTAAAACAATACATACACAATTTATTCACTAAAAAAATAAAAGAATGTAATGCATTTCTTGCCAGTATTGAAGTTTTCAAAGTCAGAAGCCTGACATTTTTTTTCCATTTTTCTTTCCTTCTTTTCTTCCCTCTTTCTTTCTCTCTTTTAATCTTCTCTTTTTTTTTTTCTTTTTTTTTCCTTTTCCCCATCTCTCCTTGAAGTGAACAATTGAAATGGAGTAAACATTCTTTTTTCTCTGCTGGGACCAGATTTCACTCTGAAATGCCAGGAGCTTGTAAAGCATTTTAATTTTCAGCTTGTCAGTCTGTAAAGACCAAATGCCTAGAGTTGGAAAAAACAGTATTACTCAAAGTCAGAGAGGTTAAGAGATGCAAGGAAGTGAGGCTGGAAACTGGAATCTGCTAAGGATCCTGCCATATGCTTACTATGTGAACTTGAGCAACTTGCAGTAGTATCTCTTTATGTGGTTCCTAAACTTAAGGACATGGACACTTAAGATTACTTTTCAGCATATAACTAGATGTCTGTATTTGCACATTTAATTTACTTTTTTTAGGTCCTATGTTTAACACGTAAACTTGTGACTTTCACAAATAAACAGTATCTGTGATACTAAAATTTTAGTGTAGTTTTTCACCATACTGCTGTATAAAACAAGAACAGCTTTACACTCCAATCCTTTTGATCCTGAAAATCATGCCTCAATAAAAGCTTGTCATGGAATAATTATTTACATTTTTTAAAATTATGTCAGACTTTTGACAATGTGAGAGATAAGGAAGCAAAGTATTAAGAATGAATTATTGCTAGTTAGAAGTTACATGTTGGAATTCTATAATCAGCTCCAGCCAGCTGGTTTTCTGGAGCCTCCTTTCCCTCTGGCTGTCACGTCTGCTTTGTAGCACCTGTTTTATGTTTGCTCTTGTTGCTGCTCTGTTGGCTGACCTAATCGAAAGATAAATGGAGTATTAAGGAAGCAAGAACAGCTGAGCCACTGGCTTCATCAGGGTGCTCAGGGACCATCTTCAGCTTTTGATAAGACTGCCACAGCTTGTGATTGCATCTCATAACTGTTTCTTAGTTACCACTCACAGTCAAAGTCAGAATAGAGGGATTGTGGGAAAGCCAGATAATGACCTTGGCAAGTGTCTAGGAACAGAACTGAGAAATTATTTACAGCACTTGCCTTCAAGGGATAATTTGGCAATAGAACTACAAAGCAGGTTTGTGCGGGTAACACTGAAATTAGTAATAGACTTTTAAATATTAAAGCCCCCTAAAAATAACTGCAGATGGAATAAGGGAGAACAACCTCTGGGACCTATTTTCTAGCTTGGCTGGCAACATACAATTCTTGGTTTAATAACAAAAGACATCTTATTATATTACATTAGAGAGAGTCTGTTGCTTAGTGCAGGTGTCAGGCTGGTAGTGTTGCTAATACCTACTGTAGCCACATATGTATGTAGCCGCTATGAAAAGCCAGTCAATATTCCAGGACAAATGACATGCAAGTATTATCTCCTGGTGTTCTGAAAGCATTTAATAATTTTTTTTTTTTTTTAAATGCCTTCATTTTATAATATGTAATCTTATAATATTCATATATAGATAGGTAGAAGAAGATGAACAAACATTCAAGGATCATTCCTTTAAATATGTATTCAAAAATAAAAAGCAGCCAAGAATTGTGATGACAATACGAGTCCTCAAACTGCAGGGATTAGTGTGTGTGCAACAGATATGTCACTTTCACATAATTTCAGACCTTGCTTCTTTAGTTTATAATAAATTGATATGTCAAGTGATACAAAAGTATTTTTTAATACTGCAATTAGAAAAAAATATTAATCATCACTACCATTTACTGATAATACAACTAAATTGAATGTTCAGCATAAAGCTCTCCAATGTTCAGTCTTATACCAGACTAAATGTCCTCATTCATAGTTTGCCAATAAACTATATGGAAAAAACTTAATATTAGTAAACTCAGTACAAATGCAGCCGACAGGGATTATTTGAATATTAAGCTGTAATTGCCCAAAGGGTTTCTACTATACATAAAACAGACTGAGAGGATTTATGTGTGCTGCTGTTTATTCACATGATAAGCCTATCTTTCTGGCTGCAATCCAGTACCTCCCACCCTCACTGTCTACAAAGTACAGGCAGATTGTTGCATAGAATAGTTGTAAGTAGTAGATGTTGGAGAACATGAATAGAGGAATGACTGGGCTATTACACAGGCTTCTTATTCCTCATGTTTTCATGTGTCATTAACCCAACACACTCTTTTCTCTCCCGTCTCCCAAATATCCCCATTGATAGCGTTACTGGGTTTGACTCTGGAATTTCTTGAAAGAAGTTATTCCTTCTCTTCTCTGCATAGCTTCTGATTAGGACCTAACAGGATACTCAGCTGTTGTGGTGAACATCACAACGTGTTGCAGTGCCAGACCACAGCTTTCAAACAAAACATTGTTACTGAGAATCACAAAAAATCAGAACTGGGTTATCTTAAATTCATAATACTGTCTGAAAATAAGGCATTTCTTTAAAATTCTTCAATTTTTTTTTTTTTTTTTTCTTCCCCCTGGATTTTCTAGTCTCTAGGTTAAAACTGTTCAAATATCATTCTTCTCTCCAACCTGAAGGGGAAAATCTTATATTACTGTAAACTGTATGATGCTTAGTTGCCAACTGGGATTAAACAGTGACAACTTGTAAGGACAAAAACATGACATTCTACTGTACACAGGACATAAATTTCTCACATAGATTAAAGAAGCCCCAGGGTTCAATTTCATCATAAGGACTGTCTATGCTGCACAACCTTCATTCAACTTTGCCTTGTCAAACTCTGCTAGTAATTTCATGTTTATATGCTGGGATTATGAATATGGTCATTCATGTGTGAATATCAGTGATTCAGGTGAACTAAAAGCTCTTCCACAAACATTCATACTACAAAACAGCCGTACAAATGTCCATGATGAAATTCAGGTTGAAAAGAGTACAAGGGTAGAGCTTAATTTCACAGCTCATTGAAGTCTTTGAGAGCCTTTAAAGTGAAACCAATGGGTTTGTTCAGAGAATGAAGTATTATACAAGAGTACTCAAATATGTCCCAAAGGCTCTAGAACTTTACTCACATTAGAATGATAAATAGATAGATGTGACTTAGATTTGTAGAACAGCTAAGTGAGGTTATTGACATGAGCAAGTTATACTGGTATAACAAATTATGATGTATTCCACAGGAATAGCCTTTTTGAACATCTTCATCCTGAAGTAAACAAAAAGCTGTATGACGTGGTATATTCCCTGAGTGAATGAGGGTAAACGTGTTCTAGAATGGACAGAAGGCATATATGCTACTCACATATACCTATTTCATCTCTCTCAAATGACAGGTCCTTGAATCTTGAAGTCTTCTTTTGAGGTTTTTGGATTCTTGAACTTTACAGTTTAGTAACATCAGATACCTAGATCAAGTTTTCCTTTGAGATCACAGATGAAGAAAGCATCTGGAGAAATTACACAACTGAGATTCAAGGTTTTATAAATCACTGAAAAATTTTTAAATCAACTTGGCATTTGGCTAATGAAGCAGAAGAAAGAAATGGAACAAATGCAGCATGTACATTTATTTAACTATAAATGTGTTCTGTGTTATAAATCAAGAGAAGCAGAGCTCACCAGTCCTTTGTGTTATTATAACCTTAATATTTTTGCTCAAAGGTCAGCCATGACAACCACAGGAATTGTTCTACATTTTAGCAGCCTGTAGTATAGGGTTTCTTAAATCAGTATGTCATTTGCATGTTTTACAGTGTTAATTTCCATTTTTACTACATCTGCCCTGCGTCTTTTCTAGAAATCTACTGAATAGGTGCCTATAGGCCATTACTGATCCATGAAATATAGATAAGAATATCTGGAAAAAAAAAAAAAAAAAAAAAAAAGTTGAAATTACTGCTTTCTATTACAGATTCTTGGAATAAGAATATGGCTGGTAAATTACTTGTATAGGTTTCTGTATCAATTCATAATCTCATTTTCAGACTCAAGACAAGGTGTTTGTAGCAAAAACATTACACAGGATACATATATATATATATATATATGTATATACACACACTTCTCTCTCTCTCTCTCTCTCTCTCTCTCCACATATATGTACATGTGCATTATACATGCTGAAGAGGTATCATCCTGCTCATATTTGAATTTTTTTTCCTACACAGCATTTATCAGAAATGTTATATGCTTATCACATTACATTTATAGCACCATATTTGGTTGTATCCATTTTATTTTAACAGTAAGAAGTCATTTTAAGATGAATTGTGTGTTAATACTAGTGGAAGACACTCACATGCAATTTGCAAAAAGCATGCCTCTAAGCATCCTGCTTTTTTGCATTAATTCTTGCTTTCTTGTATTAATAGCTTATGCAGGCAGGTGTCTTAAAAATCCCTGTTAACTTGCAAATAGAATACTATTTGGAAGTAAATTCCTTCCAAAAGTTAATTTGTCCTCTGTGAGTCAGTAGAATTATTGACAAAAATGTGACCTATTACATTATATTCTGTGATTTTGCCAAAGAAAAGAGATGTATTAATTTCTTTAGTATACCAACATATCATGGTTATATCACCAGATTATACTTTTGGTATTGTTTTTGTGAACAGGATTTTCCAGTTAAGTGTAGCTGTATGTAAGCAAAAAGATACTTCTGATTCATATTTTCAAATGTACTCTTATCAAGCCTAAGAAAACTTCAAATGAATCTTGCAGTTAAAGAAATAAGAATTAGAGGAGACAGTAAGATAGGCTGGTCACTAATTCCTTTCAGTAGTGTTGCAATATTTCACTAAGACACAGTATCTGTATAATAGTAATAATAAAATGAGATAAAGACAATCCTTTTAGAAATAAGGGAGAAAAAATAAAATGAAAAAAAAAAAAAGAAAGAGGAATCATCACCCCCCCACCCCAACTCTTTCTAAATGGCATTATTGTTGGTTGCAAATTATTAGCCAAAAGCAATTAAATCTTTCTTTGCAGGTGTATGTTGGTATCCAGGAAATAGCTCAAACTAGGAGGAATTTTATTGAATAGAGGAACAATTCTTACAATGAGATATATGAACACTCTAGATCCAGTTTTACACAAAACAATACTTGTTAGTCTAAGCTGCTGTTAGTAAGATTTTTTTTTTTTTTTTTTTCTGAGACTTCATCTGTAAAATATAAAGAACTGGAAAAGTCATTCGTGTAAAAAATTTGGATGTGGTAATTGCTAATAAGTAAACAGCCAATGTGGTATCTCTGTGAAAAGGACAAATAACAACTCCACTATATATTAAGTCAAGTGTTCCCAGGAAAATATAGAAATTGATGCCCCGAGCAGTGAGAAAAGGATGTGGCACATTGCTTTGATAAGTAAAGTGCACAGTGTACAGGAACCCGAAAGTCATGAGGGTTGGTGATTGTTTACGAAACATTTTGCTCCAGCCATATTTCAGGCTAGAAAGGCTATGTGATCAATGAAGAACAAAGCATTTGAGTAAGAATTTCCTGAAAAAGAGTATCTCAGAGATATCTCCCATGGCAGAAGTAAAAAAATATGCTAACCTATGCATGCTCATGGGACAGATAGATGTTGTAAGCATGCAAATGCCAATCAACATATGGAAATATGAAACAGATGGAGTATTTTGGACAAAATTTAAGTGCTACAACAAATTTCTGTGAATCTGACATTTTACTTTGGGAACATTAAAGATTATGTCTTTCTTTTCAAGTATATTTCCTGGATATAGTGCTAGAAATGTAAAAGAAATGATGTGTACTGTGTCATGTGTGCATCAAAAGAAAAATTGACCAAAATACCTTCCACAAGACAAAATTTTGTATCTACATTTCCTCTGTTAATTTCTGTTGTTATACTCAAAATCTTTTTTGTAGGTAGAGAGGAAGCACACCCTATATGCACATGTATATGTATGCATGCAGCATATGTGTGCATATGTATATTTGTACATATATGTGTATATATAGGAAGGCAAATATTTATTTTTAGAACAACTGAAATCTTAACTGTCTAGTCGAATAATCATTACCGGTATAGAACTGATTCTTACAGAAAATGAAAGAAAGAATGACAGTACAGTCAGAATATTCGTATACAGAAAAACTCTCGGTAATGCTAATAGTATAGTTAAAAATGTAACACAGACAGTTCTTAGTTCTAGCCATTTTCTTGGTTTTATGTTCATTCTTTCCATGCTCTGGCTTCTCGTGTTTCATTCTGGTGGTGGTGTGGTGGTGTGGAGTGTGTTACAAAGAGTTGTTGGTATCTGGAGTCCTTCACTGGGATGAATATGCTGTTTGTGTTGATGATTTGTTCTTCCTCACCATAGGAGACACTTTTGGAGTCTTTTTATGTTTTTTTAATACGCATTTATATGCACTCTCTACATATCCGCATCTTCTTGTTACCTCCAAATCTACTATGTAAGATGCCTTTTATCTATGTTAGATAGTATTCCTTCATTTCTTTTACTACCTAAAACCGAGTTTTGTCCAACTCCAGGTCCGCATTTCTTTAAAAGACAATTAGTGCTTTGCTCACAGTTCATGGTCCCCAGATCCAAGCCTGTGCCCCATTTCTAATCCTCCCACACAAGTACCTCTCTATGCTGCACGCTGTGTCTTTGTTTTTTTGAAGACCCCTGCTATTGTAGCAGCCATGTTTTTGGTCTACTTCACGTCAGTGTGTTAGAGTTATAAATGTCTTACACTACATGGAACAGCTGCTTATTACTGCTATTTGTATAAAACTATAGTTGTATCACATAAAGATAAACAAAGGTAAAAGAAATGAGCCACAGATGTGTTGAAATAGAGAAATTACTGTTACAGTTAAATCAAGGCTATTGACAGGTCAAGAAAATTCAGACAGAAGAAACATGACAAAACTCAGTCCCGAGGCTTTGCAAATTCAGTACAAAGCATGCTAATAGCAATGGCAATATGGTATTACAGGGCCACATGGTGATAGTGTCTTGCATTTTTATCACTAAAGAAAAAGGCTGATCACAACAGTGGGTAAACGTTGAACTGTAGTGCAGATAATGAGAAAAAAGTATATTATCAATTTAAGCAGTCTGATACCAGATAACTCATGCATACTGACAAGTACCATGTGTGGTGCTGCTGCAATATCAAGATTTTGTTAGAAGCATTAACTGTGTAAAGCAGTTATCCGTGAAGTTATGTGTGCATTATCCGTGGATGGAGCAGAGAGGATACAAGGGAGAATTCCTAAGCAGCACAAATGCCTCTATGTGAAGAGTGATTCACACGAATTATTTCAATGGGCTGGAGAGGGACTAGGCATGTATATTCTTGACCCTTATGAAGACATTGCCCAGAGCTAAAGAGTTCAAACACAAAATTTGACAGTGTTAAGATCTAGACTAATGTTCCCCCAGACTCAGTTATATGTGGATAGATCCACAGACAGGAATGCTAATACACCCACACTTTTTCCTGTTTTGACACTAGAAAATTCTGTAGTGCAAAATAAAGCTGCTTGTTCAAGGTGGATATCTTGTGTTCACATGAATGGAGGAAAATGGAAACCACTTGCTGTAAAAATCCTATTTACCCAGTAAGATACTAATGTATAATTTGTAATGTATTCCAAAAGAAAGTAAGTCCTTAAAGCTTAAATACCACTAATGATCTGAAGAGACTGTAAATAAAATTTAAATAAGCTTGTTGAAACACTACTAAATACTTACCATTAAATATTTTTTGCATTCATAGAGATTTCTTTGTTCCCTCAAATTATTATTATATGTGACTATTTGTGTGGTTATCCATGACATTTCTTTGAAGACTGGAGCGAGTGAAAAGCTCTTATACAAACAGGCTATAATGGAATGGCAGTAAGTGCTCTGTCCTTGGCTGTGAATCACCCGCACAGCTTCTAGAATAGGTTGTCAGATGTTTGCAAAAAAACATACAACAACATCAGCAACTGTAATTCTTAAAGAAGAGGAACATATAATAATTTTCCCAGAACTTGAAAGACATAATAGTTAGATCAGAGTGTGTTGTTATAAATGAATCACTAAACAGTTATCTTAATATAGCCACAGTTTGGTCCTATCACATAACTGAGAACGAAGAGCCTGTAATCTTGATGAATTTATAAACTGACAAACTACCATCCTTAGGTTGTAACACAGCACTGAAACTTAACTAGATATGAAGGGAGGAGATGAGAGGGAGAATAACTGTCAGATAATAAATGTTATTATGGAGTAAAGCAGAAATAGCAGTGGAAAATGAGGGATTTCGACACAATAACATCTATAGGATAATGATGAGGCAAGCTCGGTCTTGAGGAAGAAAATGGAAAGATCTTCACATGACAAACACCCATGGGTTTTTGGACCATCACAGTACTGCCTTTGCTGTCAGGAAGAAAAAAAAAAAAAAAAAAAGAAAAAAAAAAAAAAGGAAAAAGTATTCCAGTTTTGAGAATTAAAGGATCATGGTACTCTGTGTGCCTGCCCCTAACAACAGCTTTAATTTTCAGAGAGTAAATCAGAGATATTTATAAATACATATTGCACAAAAACATTTACTGATTCTTTGGAAATAAGACTTTGTAGGGTAACTCCCCTCATACATATGTAGTAATATATGCATTTCATAAATAGGTAGATTTATAGACACACTAGTAGGTAAAAATAAGCAAGATTTTAAAATTATCCTTGTAAAAAATACCAATCATTCATGTTTAGCAAATATACAGAACTTTTTCTCTATTAGCTAGGGATATCTATGTCTACACACAAATACCATACACACGTAAGAAGCCAGAGGAAGGTAAAGTATGTTCTAATTATAGTCATATCTGAAATCACCGTTTCAGAGTACTCTGGAGATAACTGTCACATCTTGGTATGCTGCTATTAAAAGGGCTTTTCCCAGCTAATCTTTAAGGTCTGTGAAATAGCCTCAGATCTGTGTTAACAACCTATCATGCTTATTATGACATATAAAGTAGAAAACCATATTACTCTCAGAAGTAATAGTTTGTAGTTAAAAAATGTATATTTTAGGGAGTGGAGGCGAGTGGTATGGGATTTGTTAGCCAATACTGTGGGCACAGATTAACTTTGAGAGGCTGGAATTCTGTTTCTGGTGAATAAATTCAAGTCCCTGCTGTCATGAATGATGCAGTGAGCTTGAAGTTGGGATGAATAAAGCTGTAAATAAAATGTCATTTACTACTTTTTCTTAGAGGTTTCCTGCTTATTTTCCCTGGCTTCTACTACGTTCAGAGAGAAAACATTTATTTTGATGGAAGTGATTAAGTGTGAGACTGAGTACAAACATTTTGCAACCATAAGTATTAAAATTAACTTTAAAAAGCCAAACCAGGTACTTAATATTCTATCATCAGGAGCATCTGCCACATATTTTGTCTCGGTAAGGCATGTTGAATGCCTATAATGCAAGACCAAAACTGTATTTACACATCTGCCTGTCAGAGGAAAAACACCTCCTTGATGACAGAAGCAGTGTCCTATTGGAAGATGTCAGCATTTCTTGTAAGACATGTTCAGAGAGTAATTCTGAAAATTTGATTTACAAAGGAAATATTAATTCAAATTTAAAACTTGACTAGAAAATAACCAACAAATTACTTCTTTCAAGTTTACTTTGAGTATAGACACATATAATTTATGTGACATAAGTACTGTGCAATAATTCTGTACTTTGTCCAAAAGTAAAACTCTTAGGTAGCTAACAGACAAAAATAAAAAAATAAAATAAATATTTTTTTAAAGATCCTATTTAGGTAGCTCTATAATAAAAGATGGATTGAAAGATACAGTTCAATAATTTGAATTTATGTTTTCTATGTTTGTACAAATCAGAGCAAGAAAATTCAGAGTTAATTACCTACTAAATAAAATAAGTTTGTTTTTTTTTTTTCTTACAGATTTGATCAAAGCAAAATTATATCTGAGTTTATAACTGGTTGAAAATATAAGTGCTGATCACCTAGATTAGACATATTAATGAAAACCATTTTTTTCAGAGAATTTATGACAACTGAATGTTATTTAGGGAGTTTTGTATTAGGAACTACATGAAGTTCAAATTTAGCATGGTAAGGATCTGAAATTGTAATTGTACCTCCTGAGAATTCTGTCACTGATTAAAGAAAATTTCCTATTCTGGACAATCTTACTGTAGATAATTTTAATTCCATATCAAGTGGTGGTGGTACTGTTATTCTTTTGATCTCAAGATAAAAATAATTTTTCATTGCTATGGGTTTGTTTTTAAAGAAACAAATCAAATGTTAAAGTGATAGGGAGCAATGCTGGATCACAGTACATTAGTAACATTTAAAATATTTTTATTGTTATTCTTCAAATTTTAGATACTATTTCAGAAGGAACAAAGCAAAATTGTGCATTGAACTTTAACAAATTCTGAACAGATTTCAGTGTATTAAATAGAAATATTTCAGAGAAGGCTTGCATCATATTTCATTTGTGCATTTTCAGTTATTTAGACAGAACAAGACTGAGGGGAATTTGGGAACAGAACAAAGAAATAGACATGTAGAACTGAGGCCCATAGGAATTGTGAACTCTGATTTTATATGGGTTTTAAGGGGTGATCTTCTTTGGTCTCAATTCATTGCACCATGGAAGACAAAATGTTAAGAATAAAACTTTTCATAACCATGAATATCATACCAGTGAGAATAAGGCTGCAGCCTAAAGTAGTAAGGTAACACAGTTTGTAAATACTAACAAAAATATTCTTGAAATGTAGAAAGTCTGCTGAAGTGGATGTTCACTTCGAGTGTAGTACTGAAATCATGTTGATTTCTACAGTGATGTATAAATCAAAGTATTTACCTATAACCATCTGAAAGTGAAAAGTTCAAGGGACACATATGACAGACTTGGACTAACAAAGAAGACAATACAGATCTGCAAGAAGCATATCCTGGCTATGTCTGTGATTTGTGCATGGATCAAATGAGTAGCTATAAATCATCTTTATATTTTCTAAGAGTAAGAACAATGTCCTGCTCACTAGGCTACTGGAATACAGTTTAAACACTGATAATTCAGGTTTTCTTTACTCTCTTTTTCTCTCTTTGAAGATGGTGTTAGAAGAAAGCTAATTTGTATATCAATGCCTCCTGAAATATAGATGTTTACAAACTCTTAATTACTCAACAGAGGTTGCATCTCCAGATGTGCAGATATTTGTTAAAGGAAAATCAACAGAGGCAATCCTGTCATTGGTCAGCCAACCACATGACTATCTCCTCGGGATGAGAAAATTAGTGTGATCCAACTCAATATGAATAAGGAAAGAACTGTTTAACTTCTAATTACCTCTAAGTAAATACTAAGTTGAAGTACCAAATAACGTCAGTCAGCTCTTAATATCACAAATATGAAAATAAAAAGCAACAAAAGGAGGGAAAGAGAAGAGAAGAGAAGAAGAGAAGAGAAGAGAAGAGAAGAGAAGAGAAGAGAAGAGAAGAGAAGAGAAGAGAAGAGAAGAGAAGAGAAGAGAAGAGAAGAGAAGAGAAGAGAAGAGAAGAGAAGAGAAGAGAAGAGAAGAGAAGAGAACTAACATAAAAACCCTGAATTTAAAAATCTATGTGGAAGATAAACATGTTGCCTTTATATAGATCATCAGTGCTGATTCATAAGCACTATGAAATCTCTGAAGATGGGTAAATTCATACAACTGTTCTTAAGTTTGAATATGGTTTGCCACCTAGAATATTTAATAGCTATTATCTTAATTTTGACTACTTACAAACTGGTTTATTTTGAAAGCTGTATTTCTGTAGTTTCACTTAATTTTGTCAATAACAAGAAATATTGAGTTAATTTATGAATACATATGGATGTGTTGGATTTTCCAGAAAATCTAAATTAAATTGATCTGGCTTTAAATTTTCAGAAATTTAATTTCTGTAATAATTATCATCATTATTGTTCTTCTACTGTCACAGCAGCTTGTATAGATTGTGATAGTAATGCTCAGTGGTACTAGAAACGATATTAACAATAGCTCTGTACAGTCCAAGACCTACAGAAACCAGGGCTGATCTATGCAGTAATGTGATATGCTAGCTTTGGTTTGATGTGCTGTTAACAGTAAATGCTCTGTATCAAAGCATACTACAGACTGCTTTCACTCTGAAAAATCAGCATTACACTCAGTTGGCAAATTCTGAAACATTATGTATAATGTAAAAATTAAAAAAAAAATAAAATTAATGAGTTAATTCAAGAGTTTGATCTACAAAGGTTACATCATGTAACATTCCTTTCACTGTATCTCCAAAGTGTGAAAAGTCTGAGGCCATGCCATTCCCAAGCAAGGAAAAAACCCAAACCCCCACATTAGAACACATGGGAACTCACCAGGGATTTTGTGCGTTGAAACCAACTGCCTTACCTTAGTCTAATTTCAGCACTGGAAATTATCTGGTGGTAAGGGTGCTCTGTTCTCCTTCAGAGAACAGCTTGAGGGAGATTCAGGGATGGGATAGGGTTTTTTTTTTTTTGTTTGGTTTGTGGGTGTGTGTGTTTTTGATGTTGTTATTGTTTTTTCCTATCACCTCAATACTGCTTTCTCTTTCTTCAAATGTGTGTTCTCATGGAACTGTAGACAAGCCTAAGCAAAATAATTCAAAACGAGCCTCCTGGGCTACTCTGTGGATAGTTGGGAAGCAGCTGATGAATGAACCAGTTCTGCAGGCTCACACTAACATAGATTTCCCCTGTGGTAGGACAGTAGTTCCTAAGTCATTAAGAACCTGATTCTACCATTTTCTGAGCTGTATAAAGTGAGCAGAATAAAATACTATATGGACCATAGGCTTTGCAGTCAAGGCGGAAAGCGTAAGACAGAATTGGAGGTGTGTAAAAGGCATGAGAATAAGTTTTCTTTGGGACTCAAGATAAAATAAAATTATACTCTTAACTAGGGAAATTAGAGATATTTATTTGTTTCTGTCAGAATACCCTCAAATTATTTTTGAAAATGTTCATATACAAGTTTTATGGAAAACAAACCAAAACAAACCCAAAACAAAAACACAAGGTCTTGCTGTTACACAGATCTTACTTTGTAAAAATTTAAATAAGTTAATATCTGTACAGTGAGACTCAGCATAGATTATTTGTTTGCATCACTATTTTAGTATGCCAAAGTCTTTACGCATGCTTTGCAAACAGTTACAACTTTATTAGTTCAGTTTCTTTCTTCCTGTGATCAGCTGTGTAGAGAATCTAGTTAGAAGCTTGTAGCTAACGGTGTCTCCCAGGGGTCAGTACTGGGTCCAGTCTTGTTCTACGTATTCATCAATGACCTAGATGAAGGGATAGCATGTCTGCAGATGATTTAAAAATGGGATGAGTGGCTGATATACCAGAAGTCTGTGCGACCATTCAGCAAGAGCTGGACAGGCTGGAGAGCTGGGCAGAGAGGAATCTAATGAAGTTCCACAAAGGCAAGCGTAGAGTCCTGCACATGGTCAGGAATAACCCTAAGCACCATTACAGGTTGAGGGTTGACCTGCTGGAAAGCAGCTCTACGGAGGAGGACCTGAGAGTCCTGATGGACAAGAAGATAAACATGAGCCTGCAATGTGCCCTCATGTCCAAAAAGGCCAATGGTATCCTGGGGTGCGTTAAGAAGAGTATGGCCATCAGATCAAGTGAATTTATCCTCCCTCTCTATTGTGTCCTAGTGAGGCCACATGTAGAGTACTGTGTCCAGTTCTGGGCTCCCCAGTTCAAGAAGAACAAGAAACTTCTGGAGAGAGTCCAGTGGAGGGCTGCAAAGAGGATTTGGGGCCTGGAGCATCTCTCCTGAGAAAAGTCTGAGAGACTTGCATATGTTTAGCCTGGAGAAGAATAAGAAGAGATCTTATCAATGTTTACAAATATCTAAAAGGAAGGTGTCAAGAGGATAGGGCCAGACTCTTTTCAGTGACGCTGGGTGACAGGAAAAGGGGCAATGGGCACAAGCTAGAACACGGGAATTTCACTTAAACATAAGGAAAAACTTTACTGTGAGGGTGACAGAGCACTGCAACAGGGTGTCCAGAGAAGCATATCTGAATACCTGAAGATATTCAAAACCTGCCTCTACATGATCCTGTGCAACCTGCTCTAGATAAACCTCCTTTGGCAGATGTATTGAACTAGATAATCTCCAGAGGTCCCTACCATTCTGTGATTCTGTGATTCTAAGATAAGTATAAGCATTACAAATCTGAAATGGCATATAAAATAATTACAGAATTATTTCAAACTTTAAAAGGTTTGGAGATTTATATTACTTCTAAATACACTGATGTACAGATCATATTTTTATAACAGAGAAAAGGCTAAATGATTTTTCCTAAATTTCAAAAATAATGCTGAAATTAAAAAAGAATTAATTTTTTAAATTGTCATTCTCGGATGGGAGAATAAATAAATTAAAAAAACTGTAAATATCTAAAGTGCAATTCCATGTTAATTGAAGTTTGTTGCAATACAGAAATAATAAAAAAATAAATCCCAAATTGTACTGAATTTACTAAATCATACAAATTAATATGTCTCACAATATGAATGGGTACCATAAAAATACTAATTCTAACTTTAAGCTACACATTTGCTTGAAATTCAAGCCTTGAAATAAATTAATGTCTTTTTCTTGTCTGGCTTTCACAGCATCACAGCAATTCTACCCACTTGTGCTTGTCATCTTATTTGCAGTATTTGACACCATTCACTATTTAAAAGCATATGAGTTCCTAGAAAACTTACATCTTTCCTTAATTTTACCTCTTCTTCATCAACTGTGTTCACCTTATTAATCCTAAAACATTTCACATCTGTGCACATTTTTACCAAACTTTAAAAAGCATCACGTAAACTATATTCCTTATGTCCCAGATCTGTTTGCTAATTCTCATGTAAGAGTTTCCAAAAATAAACCCAAACCAGACAGCCCCCAGCTCCCTTTGCCACACATACTGCATAGCCTGAGCCAGGAGGACAAAGTTCTAAAAGTCTACTGCCACTTTCCTCCCTCCTTTCCCCTACATCTAGCTTATAGAATTTAATGCCTCATATAGAAACATGACAATATTTAAGGAGAAACTGAGGAAAAATGATATCTAACATTTCAAAGCAGCAGGTAGGTGACAATTTGTAGTCATTCATATTATAATCTGGTCAGACCTGAAAGGGGAACAGCTGTAACTCTCGCTTCTGTGGCAACAAGAACTATGATAAGGCCAAGTTTCCAGACAAATTAACAACTCTGAAAGGTGAACTCATAATTCTTTTGAAAATAGTTTGGGCAATTACCAAGGACCATCTTCTGGTACTGAAATAGCATTTGCTTCCTATGTCATTTACTAGAGGGGAAATTTCCTCAACCATGAGCTTGCTTGTATCTCAAGTATTCTTTTTCTATGAAATTAGAGGTAGCTTGTGGCTTCTTATATACTAGTATCATTAATATTAGGTTTAGAAAACTTGTGATAATGTTTTTGTTATTTTGTTTGTTTGTTTTTTTGTTTGTTTTTTTTTCAGAATTGTCCAATCTCTCACCTTCCGTATAGTTCTCAAATGTTATTTTTAAAAATTAAGCTCATATGATTATGAACCCATGTTTTACATATGTAACCCAGCCCTTCTGTCAAGGTTCCCTTTTCTTATTCTACTAATTTTGGTTTCCTCTCAGACTTTCCATTTCATTGGTACCAATCAAACATTTTTGCTACAAAACATTTTTTTTTTTCCAAATTGCAATGGCATTAGAAATAAATTGCAATAATCAATAATGCAATAATGTAAAATAATCAGCTGAATTATTTTACATTGTATCTGAAGATGAGACATCTAGGTGTGAGATGAGTTGAGTGGTTAACCTGACCTGTTTCTGGTGCCTAACCTACGAGCAGATAGATCACCTTCTCCTGGTGTGACTTTCTGGTCATTGTCCATTAGGAATTTTGGGTCAAACAGATGATATTTAAGCAGGGTTGGTTATTCAGCTTTTTCTATTTGCATCTCTGCAAACTATACTAATTCCTTAATGTTTTGGCAGATACCTAAAGCATTATGAACTTCTTGGAAATCTGTTAGCACTTGGATTCTGTAACATACTCTGCCTTCCCTTGGGTGTCAGATTGACAAGGTTTTTTAATATTATATAGAGAATAAAAAAATGAAAAGGTCAAAAAATCTGTCTTACCTATGTACCTGTTGTAATGTATTCTGATCAATTAATTCAGGTTAGATTCCTTTTATGTAGCTACTAAGATCTGAAGTGATGCAACTAAAACTATTCTGTTTCATTCTGCCTCATTTTTTTTTCCCAATTAAACTATACTGAGTTACAGTTCTATCAGTCCTCAGGCAGTAGACTTAGTTTAATATTAGTTCCAAAATCTCAGTGCTCACAAGATAGTTTTCTAATAAGACTCAAATAAATGATGCAACAAGGAGTGACTATCTTCCCAATTATATCAAAATTGCAAGTAACGTGGCAAGGTCATTAAAAAATATTTAAGTTTATGGATTTTCATAAATAAAGCAACATAATTTTCCAGAGGAGCAGCCAAAATTCCCATCATTCCATCAATACAATTATTATCTTAACTGATGAGAGTTGTTTGGTTTTTTCCCTCTGGAAATCTGTCTAACAGATGAAACTGTGATTGTTGGAAATACATTTTTAAGGGACACAGCAATTTTTCCAGCTGATTCTCTAAGGTATGTAAGTCACCTTTCTTACATAAAAGTAAAAAAAAAAAATAAAAAAAGAATGCTTTTCATAAGACTACCGTTTATTAAGTAGAAAAGAAAGGTTTATTCTTGCAAACCATTGGTGAAATATGAAAGCATCCTACTGTACCCAAGTAGTTCTGGGAATTGTAAGGGTGAAATTGTTGTTCTTACAGCACTACAACTCTTAACATTACAAAAATTATTAAAGCATGGGGTTGTAACTGATTATTTATATATACGTGTAATATGTGTGTATTATATATTATATATCATATGCATTATAAAATGTATTCTATATAATATATAATAATTTATATAATACATAACAATATGTCTTTTTCAGATAAATGTCAGGGAGGAAACCATAAATACTGTTTTTTCTGGCACTGTAAATATATACACATATACATGCGTACTTAAATACACAATATGTTTTCCTTCACTGTCAAAGGCCTTATCCTTCTTGTCAAAATTATATTCTACTCAGACTACAGCATGTAAATCTAAGAAATCTTTTTCACTTCAAATTTTTGACACATCTGGGAAGCCAACAATGGATTTCACTATTGAGTTGTTGCAGGCTTCTAATCAAAGCTTGTTGGGATAACTTCAGAAGTCATACAGGTACTCCAGCATTTGTTGATACCCTTATACTAATTTATACTATATATATTATATACACTATATAATATTTATACTTAAACTATATTTGTTTGTACCTTTAAACTAGTCTAAAAGACACACAAAAAAAGTTAGAATAGAGACAAAAGCATAACTACCATTTACCTCGTGCAACTCAAGAATAGTCAAATATGTTTCAAGACAAGATGGAACACTTCTCGGGGCTCCTAGTTCAGAGCTGTCTCCTGCAGTTAGTTGTACTCTTGTTCTCTTGACACTTCAGGAGGAAGAAATGCTCCTTTCATATGGTAATTAAAACACTGGCTCAAGGTATGAAGATATCTCTACTCATATGGATTCTTCCTTCCCAGGAGAAAAAAAAAAAAAAAAAAAAAAAAAAAAGCAAAAAATGTCAACACCAACAAAAACAACAACAACAAAAAACAACCCACAACCCCAAAAAACCCCAAGGAATCCACCCTGGAACATGTACATTGCAATCCTCATTGTGGATGAGTGACATTCTCAACATATGCCATCAGTGTTTAAACATCTGTGAAAATAATTTCAACATCAATACTCACAAAGATAAACACCAGAAGAATTAAACCATAGTCAGTGATGAGAGCTCTTATGCTGAAGGAAGGTTTTAATATTACTAATAATATTAAAATAATATTATTAATGTTTATAAATATCTAAAGAGTGAGTGTCAAGAGGATGGGGACAGACTGTTTTCAGTGGTAGCCAGCAATAGCACAAGGGACAATGGGCACAAGCTGGAACACAGGAGGTTCCACTTAAACATGAGGAAAAACTTCTTTACTGTGATGGTGACAGAGCACTGGGCCAGGCTAACCAGAGAGTTTGTGAAGTCTTCTCTGGAGATATTCAAAATCCACCTGGATGCAGTCCTGCGCAACTTGCTCTAGGTGAACTTGCTTTGGCAGATAGGTTTGATTAGATACCTCCAGAGGTCTCTTCCAACCCCTACCATGCTGTGATTCTGTGATTCTGTGAAGGTGTCCTGGATCCCATTTCCTTCTCCAAGATCTTTTTTTTGAATATACTAGCATATATAAAATTTATAAAGGCTCTAAACAACGTGGTATACCAAACTCAGCTTGTCTGATCTGAAAAAGTGAGAAAATTCCTAATCAAGCGAGTCATGGTGAGGTTTGTATTTTCTCTCTTTCTCTACTTATTCTTTCACACACAATACTTTTTGCCAAGAGAAACACGTTTCAACAAGAGGGGCAGAATGTCCCTCTACTCAGTATAGCCTACATGTATAGGGTGAGAGGTATAAACTATTCCTTCAGAGCAGGGAGAGGGATCATTTCAAATGCCACTGAGCAGACAACAAGACAACATTGACAAATGTTCTTATTATTACAGCATTGCTTTGCAGTACAGTTTTATTGTATACATATTTTGATAACGTGTTCACTACTTTTTTCCTTTCTTAGTTACTTAGAAGAAACTGGGAGCTGTATCGGCATTTTGGTGAGAAATACGAGCCAGTGGATATACTGTGAAAATACCAGCTGAGGAAATATGGCTGGAAACATGACTAATTTATAGAACCTTTTTTTAGGGTTTACTAATATCAGTTAAGTTCTTAGCCCTGTGAAGTCTGAGACAAATCTGTGTGTTCCCAGGGACAGAAAGCAAGCAACTTTAAAAGAGAAATAATTAACTTCAGAAGTCTTGCAAATGAGACAACAGCTGGTCATATTTGGAAAAGCAGAATTTCAGATTTGTCTGAATTATGTCTATATCTCGCTCATTTTTTATCTGGAACACTGTTCTCTCTCTGTTTAAAGACAATGACTCTATAGCCCCTTACAATGTTGTAAAGATGAACAGATTAAAGACAGAAAGAATCACAAGCATTTTGACAAAATGAGAGACCAATGGCAGATAGGTATCATTTGGTTCTTGAACAACCCAAAACTAAGAGGACAGGCTGCTGATTTTCATGGATCCATCTACAGTAAGCCCAGGAGTATACTGTGCACAGTACTGTGGCTCTTGTATTATCCTGTTCAAAGCTGTAGTACCCATAGCCTACCCTTGATGTTCACTGCAAATCTGACTGTGGAAGGAGGGAGCAGATGGTCAGTGTGTGGAGAGTACGTTCTGGATAGCTCAGAGCCACTAAACAGGAGCTGCACTGGTGTACTGGCTGCTCATCTGGGTTTTCTGGGCAGAAAGCAGACAGCTGGAATTCCTGTACCAACAGAGGCAGGCAGAATCTCAAAATCCTACATAAATTATCCCATTTCTACATCATCTGCAAAGGCAAAAAAATTAAAGAGGACCATAAACACAGAAGGCAGTGGTAAGAGGAAGACTAAAGTCTCTTCAGTTTCCTCATAAACCCATGTATTTAAAACAATGTAATTTGTCTATTGGGAAAATCAAATCCTTTTAAAGATTAAAGACTAAATTTCACTACATGTGGAACTAAAGCTGTATTAATTCCTGCACAGTTTCACTGGAAGATAAAAGAGAACAAAGTTAAATAAAAGTTAAATAAAAAGAAGGAATAATGCTATTTGTAAAAATGGGGGTTTAGTAACGCTGTGGAATGGGTGGGAGAAAGCACACTTGCAGAAGTCAGTGTAAGTCAATCACTGAGCATCACTGATATTTTTGTACCTTTGTGTAAAGAGAAATTAGGTTTCTGTGAGAAGAAGTAAGGCTTTGAACACAGAAAAAATGTTGGGCAAACATTTAGTGGAATAAAATGTGTGGTTTACTTGGCTGTGTTTATGCATAATTTCTAAAGGCATTGATTCTAGTGGATATTATATTTAATAAGTGACTTGGAACCTCACAAAACCAAGCCAGAAAGACTAACAAACTAGAAACAGGATAATTTTTGTAAAATGGTGACAAAATCAAACTAAGTTTTACTGTAACTGGAACCGCTTTGAGACTCCAATAAAAATTAAAAATCCATACATTCAGAAAGTTTTTTGGTAGTTGACACTGCACAACCAACTTAAAAATTCTTAAATTTTATGTCTGAGAACCCAAAATGCACAATCACTCACCTAATAAAGGGAGGGAAAGGAATTTCTTTGGGTGGCGTCCTGACCCAAGGGAAGAGTCTCCAACTGCAGACTCACTGTTCCAAGGACAATTGATTCAAAATTACTCTCTGGTGGAGCTCTTTTCATACCCTAGTCGAATCTGATCACTGCTCAAATATGGTCATGTAGCCCCCACATTGGCTGAAGACCCCAACTTCCTCAGATTTGAACCAAAATATGTAGGTGCTGATCACCACCCTGTGGACTTGACAAGAACTGCAAAATTTTCATGGGAATTTGTCAAGCCTTTGCCAGAGTGGGTGCATCTGCCACAATGAGTTGACTGGAAATGATGTTTTCACAAAGCCAAATGTTAGTGAGACTGAATTTTAATTCATTTCAGCATTTACATGGGAAATCTGGGTCCAAGAAAAATAATTTATGCATTTATAATGCAGAAACAACTACCTACATATTCAGGCAAAACCAAAGAACATAGTTTTAGTTCAGATGATCCAACACTCACAGAGCCTACAATACAATCCAAAACCAATTTATTATTTCTGGAGTTTACTTGGAGCATGAATGTCAGCATAGAATGTATGTAGTAAACATTGTAAACTATCCATGCACAGACTATTGACATAAAAGATCAAGTCTGATTAAACTCATACATAGTGTTTGTTTAGATCCAAATGCAGCATATTTCCAACAACCATTTCCTTCCTCCCAGAAAGAAATGTAGCAGTGATTAAAGGTTAAATGCCTCAGCAAAAGCTTTAGTTTCTCAAAACAACAAATTAATGGAGTCTTTTTTGCCAAGAAAGTAAAGGAATAAAACCCAAATATATTAAATAAAATAATGTGTTTTAGGAAATATATCAACTGCAAAAAAGAGTGGGTCAATTTACTGTTGAGACTAAGAAAAGGTTTTAGGTTTGAAATGAATGTCTTCAGTATCTGTTGAAACCATCAGGATAGAACAGAGTAGTGTTTATCTACAAAATATTCTAAGACATTTGTTTTGATTGTTTTCCAGTAGAGTCATACAAAGAGGATCTACGGCATTGAAGCTAAGCAAGGGAGAATTGCACACACCTTCAAGGAATCTCTAAAAGGCCTGAGACCTGAATATAAAAAGTCAGATTTGACTGAGATTACACTGGGCACCTGTGATGTGTTTTGTAGATCTATCCCCACAAACTGGTCTTCTGATATAGGAAATGTGATTAGCCATGAAGTTTCAAACACCAACTTCACTTCTGGGAAAGTTATAACTCAAGGGAAGTAAATCGTAATATGAACTTTCATCTTCCTTATTACTAAGAAAAATGGTCTTGTTGTTGATAATTCAAATAATTTAGATTTATTTTTTTAAAAGGGGTGGGCATTATGGACTTTATTCTAGCTCTTAAATTTAGTACAGTGAGTATGAGTGATATTCCTTGTTTTCTTTTCAGATGTGTTCTTTGTTTTAGAATTGTAATCCAAAATCAGATGCTTTGTTAAAGTAGCATTAGTGAAAGTATTTTACAATAATCTTTGTGAAAGTAGCTTCATGACCATGAATATCGATGACAGAAAGGTAACTTGCCTTTGCGTACCGAGAGCCTGGAATACTGGATGTTACCTTAGAAGTGTAAACTATGTACCTCAAGACAGTGCCTAAAATTCTCTTTTCTGTGTCTCTGCTATCCTGAGACCAGATGCCTTTTTCTCCCAAAGGTGAGATTTCTCTGGGATGAGTCAAATCATCAGATCTATTCTGGAGTCCTACTTTTATGGTGAAAACTACAAAGTAGCCTAAATACAGCACACCAGAACACAGTCAGAGGAACATGTATGCAAACATAGTACTAGACGAGTAGAAGCAACTTTTGTAAATAACTAAATGGTGTTGGTTCTTGCCCTTCCTCTGTCCTCAGTTTCAAAATCTTGCATTGTAGTAAGATTTAGATGCCTTCTGAATTTTTCACAAGCCACAACTCATCACCTCTTTAGTTCCACTAATGAAACTCTTCCTAGTGGCACATTATTAAGCAAATTACTGAAATACTCAAAGTATTATGGTGGTAATTACAGAGGCATGGTGGGATTGCTCACATGACTGGAATGTGGCCATGGATGGCTACGTCCTTCTCAGGAAAGACAGGCCAGCAAGGCGAGGTGATGGTGTCGCTCTTTATGTGAGAGAGCAACTGCAGTGTATTGAGATCTGTCCAGGGGTGGATGAGGAGAGAGTTGAGAGTCTGTGGGTGAAAATTAGGGGGCAAGCTGGTATGGGTGATACTGTTGTGGGTGTCTATTACAGACCACTAGATCAGGGTGAGGAAGTTGACGAGGCCTTCTACAGGCAGCTGAGGGCAGCCTCGCAATCACAGGCCCTGGTTGTCGTGGAGGATTTTAACTACCCTGGAAGGACTACTCAGCCAGCCACCCACAATCCAGGAGGTTCCTCCAGTGCATCGATGATAACTTCCTGATGCAAATGATGGATGATCCAACTAGTAAAGGAGCGCTGCTGGATCTCATCCTCACTAACAAGGAGGGTCTGGTTGAAGTGCTAAAGGTTGAGGACTGCCTGGGCTGCAGTGACCATGAAATAGTGAAGTTCAGGATCTCATGTGGCAGGAACAGAATTCCAAGCAGAATTGCAACCCTGGACTTCAGGAGGGCCAACTTTGGCCTTTTCAAACAACTGCTAGGGGAAACCCCGTGGGAAAGGGTACTTAAAGGTAAAGGGTCCCAAGATAGCTGGTTAGCATTCAGGGACTGCTTCTTCCAAGCTCAAGATCAGGGCATACCGATATGTAGGAAGTCAAGGAAGGGAGCCAGGAGACCTGCTTGGTTAAACAGGGAACTGCTGGGCAAACTCAAGTGGAAGAGGAAAGTTAACAAATCATGGAAGGAGGGGTTAGCCACCTGGGAAGAATATAAGGCTGCTCTCAGAGGATGTAGGGAGGCAACTAGGAAAGCTAAGGCCTCCTTAGAATTGAACCTTGCCAGAGTGGTCAAGGACAACAGGAAGAGCTTCTTCAAATATGTAGCAGATAAAACTAACACTAGAGGCAATGTAGGCCCACTGATGAATGAGGTGGGTGCCCTGGTGACAGAAGATACAGAGAAGGCAGAGTTACTGAATGCCTTCTTTGCCTCTGTCTACTCTGCCCGAAGCTTTCCTGTGGAGCCCCGGACCCCTGAGGCCCCAGAGGGAGTCGGGACAATAGAGAAGTTTGCCTTGGTTGATGAGGACTGGGTTAGGGACATTTAAGCAATCTGGACATCCATAAATCTGTGGGTCCAGATGAGATGCACCCACGGGTGTTGAAGGAGCTGGCTGAAGTCATTACTAGACCACTCTCCATCATTTTTGCCAAGTTGTGAAAAACGGGAGGGGTGCCTGAGGACTGGAGGAAAGCAAATGTCACTCCAGTTTTCAAAAAGGGCAAGAAGGAGGACCTGGGTAACTACAGACTGGTCAGCCTCACCTGCATCCCTGGGAAGGTGATGGAACAACTTATCCTTGGTGCCATCTCAAGGCATATCAAGGATAAGAGGGTCATTAGGGGCAGTCAGCATGACTTCACCAAGGGGAAGTCTTGCTTGACCAACCTTCTAGACTTTTATGAAGACACAGCTAGGTGGCTAGATGATGGTAGAGCAGTGGAGGTGATCTATCTTGATTTCAGTAAAGCATTTGATGTGGTCTCCCAAATCATCCTCGCTGCCAAATTGAGGAAGTGTGGATTAGATGATCAGGTAGTGAGATGGACTGTTAAATGGCTGGTGGGAAGAAGCCAGAGAGTGGTGGTCAATGGAGCATAGTCTAGTTGGAGACCTGTGTCTAGTGGAGTCCCTCAAGGGTCAGTACTAGGATCAGTGTTATTCAATATATTCATCAATAACCTGGATGAGGGAATAGAGTGCACTGTCAGCAAGTGGCTGACACACCAGAAGGCTGTGCTGCCATCCAGAGAGACCTGGACAGGCTGGAGAGCTGGGCAGGGAAAAACGTAATGAAATATAATATAATAAGAGCAAGTGTAGGGTGTTGCACCTGGGCAGGAACAATCCCAGGTTCCAGTATAAATTGGGGAATGATCTACTAGAGAGCAGTGTAGGGGAAAGGGATCTGGGAGTCCTGGTGGACAGCAGCATGACCATGAGAAAACACTGTGCCCTTGTGGCCAGGAAGGCCAGTAGCAACCTGGGGTGCATTAGAAGGGGTGTGGTTAGTAGGTCAGGAGAGGTTCTCCTCCCTCTCTCCTCTGCCCTGGTGAGGCCACATCTGGAATATTGTGTCCAGTTCTGGGCCCCACAGTTCAAGAAGGACAGGGAACTGCTTGAGAGAGTTCAGCCCAGAGCCACCAAGATGATTAAGGGAGTGGAACATCTCCCTTATGAGGAAAGACTGAGAGAGCTGGGTCTCTTTAGTTTGGAGGAGACTGAGGGGTGACCTCATTAATGTTTATAAATATGTAAAGGTTGAATGTTGGGAGGATGGAGCCAGGCTCTTCTCAGTGATGTCCAATGGTAGGACAAGGGGCAATGGGTGTAAGCTGGAACACATCTTTACTGTGATTGTGACAGAGCACTGGAACAAGTTGCCCAGGGAGGTTGTGGAGTCTCCTTCTCTGGCGACATTCAAGACCCGCCTGGACACCTTCCTGTGTGATGTCATTTCGGTATTCCTGTTCCTGCAGGGGGATTGGACTAGATGATCATTTGTTCAATCCCTAACATTCTGTTATTCTGTGATGTTTCAAAGCCCTAATTGTATATTAAAGCAGTGTGTTGAAATATCAATCTGGCACAAAATGGTTGAAAGCTTCCTAGGCCTGATAGACATTATATTAGTTTTTATTTCTGTATAGTTTCAGTCTTATGTTACATTCCTTAGCATTGTATAAAGCTCCCTAACCTGTAGATAGAATATGGTAGGTGTGAAAATAAATACTAGATTCTAGCATGTTTAAACATGAAACACTATTCAAAGGGTGTTCAAGAGTATCTGTAATTGGACAGATATTAAAGTGTTAATAATAAGTAATTAAAAAGACATTATACATATACACAACTTCATATACATACACTTACATATAAAAACATGTGTTTCTTTTCTATCTTGTTATTATGTAACCTGAGTTTCAAGGCCTCTTGAGAAACTTGGAAATGCTACAGTAAGAATGTAAAACAAGAATGCAGCCAAAAATGTATTAAGGCTGTATTGAAACATATTTGGAAAAACATCAGTCCATGTCTTGCAATATATCTTAAAAGACTGATAATTTCAGTAGTCCATAGATAAACAAGCTAACTAGAAAAAATGTAATCCAGAAATACATGTTAACAGAATGGATGTGTTACCAAACTAAAGAAAACAG
Organism: Caprimulgus europaeus; assembly: GCA_907165065.1. Next base: position 51,606,621 of record OU015523.1, on the reverse strand, counting down.
ATGTCTTCTGAGGAAAGACCAGTTAACTTCATACGGGGGTCTTTCATTTTGATGATGTAGAGTATCCACGAAAGAAGCTGACTGTAACTTAAAAGAAGAGATGGAGCTGTCTCAGTTTTTGGTATATAAGACCATACCTAACCCTGCTGAGCTGCACAGTTTCCCCTTTTATTCAAAATGAAGCTGGCAGATTACTTTATAGGTGGACAGAAATGATCATTCATAAACTTCTTACTGCACTGCTATCTATGTAAGTACTGCTATATTATCATTAAAGGACATTTACGACTATTGCTTGTGCCTGGTCTTGTACTGCACTCTTAATACCTGGTTGTCATTTGTGTGCAATGATATGCAATCTACATCTACGAGGTCTATCATATAATCTGTTTATCTACTGACCCCAGCCTACAACAGACATGTTCCTTTTCTTCTTTGCAATGCCACATTTGGATTGTGGTGTGAAAGCAAGCATTTGAATAACCCTTTTTTAAAATTATTTTTCAGTACTTTTTTTCTTTTCATTGTTTTAATCTCAGTGAATGACACACAGTTTCTAGACATAACTAGGTCCTTAGCTAATATATGTATATACATAGGTGAAAAAATATATTTGATGTGCAAAATAAATCTTCCATTTTACAGATAAGACTCTGGTGCATAGGCAACACACCTTTGTAGTCTGCCTGAGCAGAAGCTGAAGGTAGTCAGGAAAGAGTACTAGTATTATCAAGATGAATTATTAAACAATGGTTCAAAATTACAAATAAATAATCCAACATGGAAGCTTTTAGGAACACTTTTTAATTGGTATATTAAAGTAAGCTATTTTAATGAGAAACTATAATAAATGAGATCTCCACAAGAATCGTAAGTGCTATAAAAGATGGTAATCAAATTCTTGATGATGAGATACTTGAAGTTCTACCAATTAAAAAAAAAAAAAATCATTCTAAACATATGTTTTTAACTGAAGTGGAAACATGCTTTCATTTAAGAAAGTAATTATTACATTAAAGTACATTATTACATTCTGCTTTAATGATTTAAGCTGTTCTTTTGGATAATACATTATTTATTTCAAAAACTTTTAAAATTTAGCTAATTAGGGACTGCATCTAAGCCATCATTTAAAGGAATGTTTCCTCTAAGTAGAAATCATAGTGAAGGGATGTTTCTGGCCATGCAGATCTTATGTGGTTGTTTGTTGGTTGGTTTGTTTGTTGTTTTTTTTTTTTTCCTTTCATTTTTATTTTCCCTCTCAATAACTAAAAACTATGGTTTCATCTTCTCCAGGTGATAAAATATAGAAAAAAGCTCCACAGATTTACAATAAGGTTCTCTATATTCCTATTATCACTTCATTGTTACTTTCATATGAACATTATATCTGTTATTGTAAAACATGCATAAATTGCATCCCCTTTTTTTTTTTTCCCCCCCCCCCACAAAGAACTCTTAGAAGTTTGAAACCTAAAGACATTAAACCAATTAGGTCTGTAAATTGTAATATTGACATAGAAGTATATGCCTGTATGCAAAAATTCTTATTCTGGCAAATAAGTATGTGTCTATAAAATGGATTACATAAATACAAATTTATTCTTAATTTATTAGTGTGTCAATAAGTGTGAGCATTTTTCTTGAGTTTTTACCACAGCAATTTCTGTTTCTCAGTTCGAGAGTAGTGAGGTAATAGCAAGTCTCAAAAGTTTTGTTAATTGAAATAATGTTAATTTTCATCAACTTCTGTAGACATTGTGTCAGAGTTGTGTAAACCTTTATGTTGGTAGCTTTATTTACACTGAGAGGAGTTTTATTTTGTCTGTTATCCCATTGAGACTCTGTCTGTTGATTCCCTACAAAGGAATGGGTGATATCTCAAGGTATAAGGCCTAAGGATCTAGCCCATCATTGGTGTTATTTTGTTAGGACACACTGTCAATGCATAGTACATTTGCATGAAATCCCTACCTATATTACCTGGATTATTTATAACTTTTAACATCAAGAAATGTTTCATCATTTAATATTCAAAATTGAATGTGTTTTATAAATTCACTCTTATTAAAAGTCATTGCAGTAAGGTTGAAATAGTTATACTTTGAATATTGCAGTGACTTCTTTCTGGCATCAAAAGTTTGTTCTTGTCCTTGTCCAAATTATTAGATATCTATAAACCCAGAATAATACATTAAAAGGGCTGTATCTTTGTGCCAGGCTTTGTTTTACCTAACTCCTCATTTACTGTCCTTAAAACATACTCATATAGAGAAGACATTTCTTCATAATTTCTACTAAATATTTTCTGAAGTGGGAATGTTATTAAATATTTGTCCAGCAGTCTTGCTTCATTTTCTTCTCTATTTCCTATAAGTATATTCAATTTTATTCTCCTGTTCCATTTCATAAGTCTCACCGTTCTTTTTCTTTCTTTTTATGCCCCATTATTAAGTGTTTTCAGCCACAACTCAGGTGATTGTGAGCTTTCCTTTCCCCATTGATTAACTGGCTCTACTATGCAGACCCAATACCTTGAAATACATTTCTTTCTTTTTGGTCTAAATCTTTGTATACTTTACAAATAAATTTCAGCCTATGCTTGAAAGCTCTGTGAGAGAGTCTGAAGGGACCTATTTGTCACAGTATGAATTTCTAATGAGCAGCTCACTGACTGATCCTTAAAACCTTGCCCTTTCTCAAGTGAAGGGATTCTTCAGCACTTCATCTGTTTTTGTGATTCAAGCACTGATGATTTTGCAACCATTGCCTTCTTTTAACAATATCACAGGCTTGCTCTGATGTTGTTTCTATAGCAACCTGTCGTCCTTTCAATTTGTTTGACCAGGGAACACACAATGTAGTGCATTTGTGCAACTGTAACTTAAAAACAGCAGGTGACATTTTAAAACAAAAGCAGCAAGCTCCAGCAAAGTCTCTGTGCCCTACCCCTTTAATAAATGTAATTTCCAAGCTTTTAGAGTTTTGACTGCTAACAATGTGTTTCATTTATGAAAAGTATGACATAAAAAGGAAAGGAAAGCATACTTAGTGCAAGAACTACTATCATAACTATACTGAAATTAAACTTGAGAAACCACTGAGAAGTACACATTTACTATTTCTCTTATTTCAGTTAAAACTTGAACTTAAATAATCTTAGAAACAGCAAAGTCTAATAAAATATAATATAATAATATAATATAATAAATATAATATAATTAATATAACATAACGTAATATAATATAATACGACCAGAATAGTCAAATAAGAATTCCTGCCTGATAGCATTTTGGGACTGAGAGCTAATGTTATATTTTACAGTGTGTTGAAAAAAAGTTTAAATTGCAGTATTCTAAAGGATTTTATGTTTCCTTTAAATATTTGTTTGCTTGTAGAACTGGGAAAAGCAATGACATGTTATGAAGGCTTAGGTCTACATTAATCTGGAATGGGAATATGAAATCAACCCCTACTGCTTCATGTTGGCTTTCGTGCAGCTGTCTTCAATATCTCTACAGTTTTCTCTTGAGAGGCTGCAGTCCTGAGGTTAGCGGAGTCCTGAGCTGAAGTCAGCTCTATTGAAGTCCCATTCTTTCCTATGAGTCCTGGTATATTCTTCTTAATTTAGAGCCTTCATCCAGTTATCTGATGAATAAAACCATGTGGTCCAGTGACTTGCAAATCCTCCTAGGCACAGCAGCTGCTTGAGCAATTTTTTTATTGAGGTCTATTTTATATTTAATCAAATTTAAAGTTTTCAGGAACACAATATAGCGAGTGTATTTAGAAGCAAGATAGACTGATGAACACTTAATTGTGTAGTGCTGCTTTCTGATCAGGAAAGGATCATTATTTCATATAATTATATTCAGTTTTTGAACATGTCCTGAAAATTTTCAATGTTTTCAAATACCATTTGTCAAAACTTAAGGTTTCACGAATTTTAAAGTTGGAACTTAATTGGAGTTTGAGGTCCTAATCTGATTAGATGTTATAAACTTAATTCACTGAAATTGTGTTTCAAAGGAATTTTACTGTAAGTGTTAATATTTTCTAGACAAAAAGAAAATATTCTTATTACAAAATTGAAATTTAGAAAAGCAAATAAACTTGTCTTTACAGAAGACCTGTTTTTATTGTAAAAATAATACAGCAAAGGATAAATGTGTATGGATTAGAAATCTCAAGAGAGTAAAAACTAACTTCTTTATTAACTTGGGTATCAATACTTAATCCAAGTTAATAGAAAAATTAATTCATGCTCTCCCTACTCTTCTAACCCATCCAACCTTAGTTAGGGCTCTGTGTTTTCCAAATTTGATTTGAAAAAAAATATTACTGGTAAAATGTACTTATTGATTTTTAAATTGGAATATTTTTCCCTCTGCTTTTATGTTTGTAACTGCATATCTTTATCACATTATAGACAATTGGAGTGGAAGCTAATCAGAAAAATACTCATTTCCATTTTCTGAATTTGAATCAATGTATATAAATCTTCTTTAAAGACCTACAATACAGATAGTGAAGCCTTCTTAACCAATGTACTTCATATATCTATCCACAACCTCCCTTCCTGCATTTTAAACTCACTGTTTCTTGTCTTGTTTTAAACAAAGAGAGTCAACAGATTGTTGCCTTCTTTTCTGGCAAGCTATATCATATTTGAAAACAATTTATCTCTTCAGCCTTCTGTTTCAACTCTTTCTTTATAACAGATCTTACTTCTTGATTTCTAATCACATTTGCTGAACTACTTTACACTTTTTTAGTTGATCTCTATCTTTGTTAAAGTGTTGTTCAGAAGTTTAGGTAGAGTACTCCACCTCAGATCTGTTTTTGGGGTCGAATAGAAGATTACTTTGACAGTCCTTAAAACCTACTCCCATCTAGCACTCCCCTTTCAAGCCCCCTACCCCCCCCTTTTTTTTTTTTTTTTTTTTTTTTTTTTTTTTTTTAAGGAAGATTATTATTTGTAAGTGATAGTCAGCCGACACTTCAATACAGGCAAAATACCTTATGTGATGCTGATGCCTAGGCAGTCGTTTTCCTAAGCCACTTTTGCTGTCAACTGCAACTCCATGTTCTGCACAAATCCTTAGTGTGATTTATGGTATTTATTTGGACTTTTCACTTAGTTGAGCAAATTATTTTAATGTTAATTTATTCTGAAATACCTGTAGTCCTCACTTTCTCCTTTCTCTTTCTTTCTCCTTTCCCAGGCCATTATCTCCAGCTTTAAATAAGGATACACTGTGTTGCATTGTTATTAATGACAACAGTAAACAATAAGAGATCCAGAAGAACTACCAAAGGTACTCACTGAATACAACTTTCCAGTTAGAATATGAGCTTTTATAAACACACTTTGAGGACATTATAATGAGGTCTCCACTATCCCTTCCATAATTCTGTGTAGTCTATGTTTCCCTATATTGCATATGAGAATATCATATTCAACCATATGTTGCAAATTAGTAAATTAGTTTAGTAAATAAGTAAATTAACTTATTTGAATATATTTTTTTTCTTGGCATGTCTGCATTCTGTAACTATTTTATATTTGGTTAAAAAAATCTGCTAGGGAATCTGTTTTCACTAATTTCCCATCTACAGAAATCCAAATGTCTGCTTTACTTTTCCTTTGGTCTTGCTTCACCTTCATTTAAAGTTGGACAGTATTTTCATGCTTTGCCTATGTTCAGTGACTCTACCCAACTTCTATGATTCCTTACACTTAAAAATCAAATAGCTTTAATTTTCTTGAGACAGATATCTCACTACAGAGGAGTGAATTTAATTAGTTTTACTAAACTGAAGACATCTACCTATTATTTTTTTTTCAAACTAATTCTTTTTCTCATTCTAGGTTAAGCACATGTAAACATTTCAGCAACATTAATTTTGTTACTTAGAAATTCACTAGCCTTTGTTGTTTTGTGGGTTTTTTTTTTTTTTACAATGCATACTGATGCTAAATAACATTGAAAACTTCATCTCGGTCATTTTTAGCTTTTAAATAGTCCAGTTATGTTTTCCACTCATAAAATTGTACTTCTAAAATGTTTTCTTTATACTACCTCGCATTCCACTCATTGCAACTCTATTTCTTATCCTTTCTTACTTTACATCTACATGCAGTAGGAATCCTTATATAGTAACCTTTAATAATTTGACACATTTTCACATTTTATATAGTTCAAGTGTCATGTTTCAGGTCAAGGAAAAGCTCATGAGTTAGCTGTTGTCCTCTTCCTCTGCTTTCTTTACAGCTTCACTAATTTACACTTGTGTCCTTAATAATAATTATTTTAAAAGACATCATTTACCCAAATACCATTTTCTTTATATTTTTATTCACAGTGAGTTTCATATACTTCAAATATTTGTTTATTTGTTTCTACTAATGAATGTGCTCTTCAAATCTGCTGCTACTATATCTATGTGATGTTTCTTTCCCTTCCTGAGAATTAAGAATTCTTTTATTCTACAATTATAGTTACACAGACTTTGACACAGTGGAGTTCCTCCTTCTTGCCAGAATGAAATGTAGAAGCATCTTTTGCTTTCTACTGTCAGTATCAAAATAAGTTTTTTGCCAATTCATTCCAAGAAATTATTGCGTAATCTATAATTTATATTATTTTTGCAAATATATCTATATAGATTAGGAATATTGTAACTCCAAATCTTGTTATTCTGTTTATCTGAATTTTTATTGTGGGAAGAACAAGTTCTTCCTCATTTATTTTAAAAGAAAAACAAAATAATTTTCTAGTATTCAGATTCCCTGTTCAAGTAAATTGGTGTTTGACTGCATTTAAGCTACTGAGATAACTCACAGTACCCTAAGAGATCAGTCATTTATCTTGACTTGACCATGTTCTTTTCAGCATTTTCTAATAATGACATATTTTATTTATAACATGTACACTATAAAGATTAAATAAAAATGCAAATAAAATATCCATTAGATTTCTCATTGTTAGCCTCATGTTGACCATAGGTTTCTTGAAAATCATGTTTTGTCTGCATGATTCTCAGCAGCACGAATAGTTCAAATATAAGAATTCAAAGCAAGAGTAGTTGCAAAGTAAATAATGAAAGTATGGTTATAGAAGATTTATGCAGAACATGATAAATCTTTCGTATTTCTGGGTACTGTTTGAAAAATATATTCCTCCCTGGGTGTTGCCTGGTCCTTCTCAACAGCTGCATGTGCAATTTCAGATAGAATAATCACAAATTAGTTTTTCTTTTGGGGTCAGTCTTTATCATAAAGAGTAGCTCCAGAACTGAAGAGATCAAGACCTGAAAAGTTGCTAGTATTGTCTAATCTTTCACTAAAGAGTAAACTTAGCAGAATTCTCCCTATATTTTGCATGAGATTGTACAAAATATATTCAGGCACTGGTTCATAAACATCATAAATATCTTTTATTTGTTGTTGGGGAAAAAAAAAACAATTTTGAAATGCATATATGGATACAAGGGTTACATGTTATAACTTCATAAAAAGAAATATTGTAATAGATTTAATTCAAAGAAAATGCTATTGTGCTCTGTAACAAACAGAACAGAAGAAGCTTTACTTCAGTCTTAGCAATTTTGTGGCTTTGACAGACAGTCAAACACCAAAGGAGCTTACCATTTGAGATGCCAGCTTATGAAGGAAAAAATTCATCTTCAAACATTTATTTAAACTTGATTAATGAATTTTTACTTATCACAAATATTAACAACAATTCTGACAGAACTATTTTTAAATAAATTGTAATATTTTGCAAGGGAGTGAGAAGGAGGTTTAATTAAAAGTTATAACTAGTCATTCTTTGATCTTAATAATTAGTGATCTGTTGGTTCGGGCTTTTGGTGTCTTTTGGTGTCTTTTTTTTTTAACAGATATACATCTTCATAATTATTTAATTGTAAATTAGGTTAAATGCAGTATTTCCATTTCATCACATCTAACAGTGATGGTATTATTACTTCAGCACAACAAGAAAGTGATCTTTCTGAATTAAGGAACATAAACTCAGGCAAAAAATAATGCAAAACAAGCTGACATAACTCATACTTATTTGTAGTAGCTGAGAAAAGGGCTCTGGAAGAAGCCTTCCAACTGTTCCCCAGCTGTTGAAACCAACACATTATGTAGTCTTTGTTGTAATTTACAGAACTCTTCTCAAAAGTAGTTAGATTTTTTATTTGTGTCTCATAATCTTCCTTCTGAAAGATTATCCCAGAACCTAATAGACAAACAGGTTATGGATAGATTATTATTAGTTTTCATACATCTTAGCATAGACAAGGAATAGGAAATCAGACAAAGGGATTTTGCCCTCCCTTGTGTTTTACCTTGCTGTTATATTTATGGACAGAAATCCATTTTGCTAGGTTAAATTGACTGAGGTACTTTAGTCCTTTAATGTGACAGAGTCCACATTCAATCCATTTTTATTACCCTGAATCTGCAATGTAATTTGGATCCCTTGGACTTGCTCTGCTTTGCCTTGCTTTGCTTTGCTTTCCATTCCCTGTGGGCATATTCTCTGTTTCAAAGGTGTTTTGCAGATCTTCATTAGTGTTTCAAGATCATTAGTAGCTCACTCAATAAGATTAGTCACCATATTTACCCCTGAAGGCCTGCCCATCAGTCATCTTTCAACATGACACTGATCTTCAATGTCATTAATTTTCATCTCCTCAGAGATGAATAAAGTCTTCAGATTTATTTCCTATGTATTTTCATTTTAAACATTATTTTCCCATGAATGATAGTTGTACTGGTTCTAGCTGAGGTTTGGCTGTGATAGAGGTTTTTTTTTTTTTTTTTTTTCATACCAGCCCCTAGGATGTGTTGTTGATACAATCATACTGAAAAGCAGGTATGTTTGTGTTTATTTTGGAAGAGTAGGGTTTTTAAATTTTTTTTAAAACAGCAATGTTTTCATCTGTGTAATAGGTACTCCTAGCTCAGCCTCTGGTCTGCAGGTGAAATACATAAAGCAGGTTTTTCATTCTCTTATTTATTCACTTATGTGATAATGGCTTGATTCAAACTAATGGGATAAAAGCCTTTGGTTCAAGTGCTTTATGTTTCAGTAACTCACCACCTCTGTAGAATAAGCTTGTAAATATTTTCATTCCTTAACTTCTGCCATTGTTTCTTTATTTTTATGTTAAAGTGAAACTCCATATATCAGTCACCTGAAAAAAATGTATTTTGGTATAAAAGGAAGTGTATAGATTTTCTTCTAGTATTGTGAATTTAACTAGCTAAAAGTCTTTTCAATTGGTTGTCTTTCCTCTTGAGAACTTCATTTTCATTATGTCTGGTGTTTTCAGTCAGGTCATTTAGATCTTCATTTTAAACTGGTACAAAGTCCACTGTTTTCTAAAATTTCCTTAGGATTTTTTTTTTTTAAAAAAACAAAATTACATTATATATGTATTAATTATAATATTTTTGTTCAAATTCCCAGTTTCTATTATTATTATCTCATTATTTCCTCCCAAATGTCTCTGTTTCTTAGAAAAGCAATATTTAAAAGAGATCGAAGCATATAAGATCAAAACAAATCTTCTCTTTTGTTTACCATCCTTTGATTTTATGTCTGAGAGGTCATTGAGGGCTAAAAAGATTTTTTTTTCTTTCTATTATAATGCATTGCATGCACATCTGCAAGAAATTTGGCATAGGAATAATAGTTAACTCAGATATTATGTAACAGTATTTTTTAATTATTTTTTTGAATAGTGAAATCCATGACAGAATTTTGAATTTAAAAAAAAAAAAAAAAAGAAAAATCAGGTGTTATACATCACTTATTCTTGTCATTCCTTTAAACCATTTCATCAACTAAAGTAGAATATGCATAGTGTAACAGAGAGAGTTTGTTGCTCTATCTCATAGACAAGTCATATTCAGAGAAAATTGGAGATGGAGATAGACCATGCAGAAGAATGGTCTGTACCATAGTCTATAATAAATGTAAAATTATTGTAGAACTTTTATATAACTTCCTAAATAAACTCTGACCTCCAATAATAGAAACACTAATAGGAAAAGACTAGACCAGCCCTGTGATCTAATACAGTAGATTTTATGATTCATCATTGGAAAGTCCTTCCTTTAGAAAAAAGAACACATCTCTGAAGCTACACTTAGGGAATTTTTAATTTACAAAGAGATGCTAATACAACATATGTAGGAAACAAAACAAGAAATTAAATAATTATCAGCTATTGAACAGAAAAGAGATGTTTTCTAAGAAACTGAATTAGGAAAGCATATGGTTAATAAAACTTAGAAGAAATTAACTTCAGTCATTCCTTTCCCTTTTGTTCTGCATATCGAAATATTCTGATAATGTTTACTGCAAGGGAACAACTCTAAACTGAAATCACATATTTCCTCCTAAGGTTAGCCTGTGCAGTACAGCTGGGAACCTCCCACTGTCTGTGCAACTTTTTGTTGGGGTTCTAGCCCCTGTCAGAGGGGACCAGTTCTCAGTTGTCCAGAAATGAAGATAACTCTTAAAAGTGTTCACACTTTGGTTCTGACCCATCTGGTTCAAGAAGCTAAAAAGATGTTGAGGTGCTTGTACAATCATAGTTGCTACAAAACAGTTCTCGTCCGAACACTTTCTCTAATGTACTTATGTACTTCTGCACACCCTCTCACAGGTTAAGATTTTTCTTAAGGCCTGCGGGACCACCACACAAGCTGAAACTCCTCCTCAAAGGCTTTATGCTGTTCATATATTTCATGCTTAATCAAGCTATCAGTATTTCCCACTTCTGAGGAAGTAGGGGCTGTTATTACACAGAATCTCTTCTGAGCATGGTCAGGTAGAGTCATCTCATAGCTGGACTGTAAACACAACATTATATAGTACTTAGTCTCCTTAAACATGTCTTTTACTGAATGATAATCCCCATGCAAATAGAGACTGATGTTTAAAAATCAGTATATAAGTCTTTATAGACCAAAAAATAATTTAATACAAAACCATATAAAAACAGTGACACTTTCTTTAAACATTCAGAGGAGAACAAGTTATATATTTTTATTAGTTTCTCATAGCTAAACTTGATGAAAATAAATAATACAATACTGATAATAAGTTTGGGGTTAATTTACCTTAAATTCACATGCTAGTGTTAAAGAATACTTCAAAACATTGCAGAGAACATAGGAAAAGAAAAGCTAAGCCTGCACATGTAGATATTATATACAGATATTTTAAAACAAAAACTATGAGATAACTCAATTACACTGTTTTAAAGGGGACATACAGCTGAATTGCAATACATTCATGACAAGAAAAATTTTCTAGTTTGATACTTCCTGATCTGTCACAGTAAACAGAGAAAATGCAAACACAACTTCAAGACAACTTGGTGTTTATTCTATTTTAAGGCATATAAAAGGATATTCTGAGATTACTAGATAGATAGTGAACATGAAATTCAGGGAGTTTCAGACCTGAAGAGACTTTTTTGGTCTGACAGGTGTCAGTCAGGAGGGGAAAGGTTGGTCCCTGAAAAAGCTCCTCACTATTGCTGAGATTATTGATGCTGATGACAGTAGTTTTCTCTAAATCTTCCCCCATATTGAAGATTTAGGGGCTTAATATTTAACTGCAATGAAGTACCAGAATGAAAAATAAATACTAAAGAGGCCAGGAGTTTGGAGGTAAAAGAGGGGTCTCCTGGAAGGGGATCTGGGTCGTTAAAAGTTAACAAGATTTTGAGGTTTTATGTGAGACTCTACCTCTGAGTTTAGATGTGATATCATGAGGCCTATTGTAAGTAAGTGAGAGAGTCTTACCATGTGTTTTTTTAATGAAGTAGAACTCCTAGTTTTCTGCCAGGAAAGGTGAAAATGTCAGCTCAAAATGTTAACAGTTTTTTCTCCTTTTTAGCGTTTACTTTGGTTTAATTGATAATACAATTCTAACCTAAAAGAGATTGAAAGCTGCTTCATGTGTATTCTCATTCTTTTCTGCCTTTTTAAATGAAAATTTACTTTTCTAGATTTCATCAGTCTCCCAGCTTTGATGTTGACAGGAAAATGACTGAGAAAAGGGAGGTGATAACTGCTTGGTGCTGCCTAATCAGAACCAGCCTACAGCTGATTTTTGTGCAATATTAGAGGACTAATATTTAAGGGAATCCTACAGTGAAATGTAGCTACAAAGAAATCAGATTTCTAGCATATTGTGCTCGACATGGATGTTTTCCACAGTCTGTCACACTAAGCATTGTCACATGTTGTGACTCCAGTTCTTAGCATACTTTTGTGATGAAGGGCATGTTATGTCAGTCATATATTCTTTTGGCATAGAAAATAGCTGTTTTGGCTCATGAAAAAGTTTCATTTGCTTGAATTTTACTGCTCAAACCAAAGTTTCACTAGCAAAGCATTCCAAATATTTTATATAAAAATGTTACACGTTTTATGTTTATAGCCTGATTAAAAAAAAAAAAAAAAAAATCATTTTTGTTCAGGATTTTATTCTTGGCTTATTGTAATTCTTATATTCTTTAGGATCAAGTTAACTATCTGGAAATGTCTGAACAGCTTCTAAAGTATTTGGTGGTATGTTTCCTGTTCTTATTGAAATCTCTAGTTCTTAACAAATAGATCCATACTATCCTTTAATAAGATAAACAGGGTCAGACTTTGTTCTTCGCCTCCAGAATATGATTAGGTTTTTGTGAGTGTTGTACTACTAAAACCTCAGAGACTATTTCTGCTCTCCTGGGCCTTCCTGACTGACTTGCTCTGTCAGTCAAGACAAGGTTTTCCAAGTCTTTACTTCTAAGAACTCAATTAAAAAAACCAAAAACCAACCAAACAAAAAACCTAACTGAAGCTTGGAAATTGTAAGCATGTTATTAGCAATCTGGGTTTTTTTTTTTTTTCCCTTTTCACAATTTGCTCTCAATCTGGCTATGCTTGCACAAATTCATTCAGGAAAAACAAAAATTAAAACTACAAAAAATAAATAATACTCTTGCTGTTTTTATCTAAGTGTCATTAATGACAATGACTGATAGAACACATCAGGGATCAGCCCTTACATAGTTACTATAAATGATTACTAGCACAAAATGTATACAAAACTGTCTGTGTCCAATGAAACATACTGAAACTCATACAGTTTGTAATGTTGGAAATTATCATCATAGGTATAAATGTCACGGACTTACCTTGTCAAAGGTTCAAATTCCCTCCCAGCCACTCTTTCACTCCCCCTCCTCAACAAGACAGAGGGAGAAAATAAGATGAAAATACTTATGGGTCAAGAAAAAGACAGGGAGATCACCCATAAATGATTAATTCTGTGGGCAAAACAGGCTCAGTCTGGGGAAAACTAGTATAATATATTGCCAATTAAAAATAGAGTAGGATGGGAAGAAACAGGCACTGGAATGGGCTACCTAGGGAAGTGTGGAGAGTGTGGGAACGTATCTTGGCATACCCTGAAAGGACTGTGGGAATTGAAGGGGTACGTGTCTGGAGATACGAAAAGGCAAGTCTCAAAACAAGGATATCACAGAATCACAGAATATTAGGGATTGGAAGGGACCTCGAAAGATCATCTAGTCCAATCCCCCTGCCAGAGCAGGAACACCTAGATGAGTTCGCACAGGAAGGCGTCCAGGCGGGTCTTGAATGTCTCCAGAGAAGGTGACTCCACAACCCCCCTGGGCAGCCTGTTCCAGTGCTCTGTCACCCTTACTGTAAAGAAGTTCTTTCTCAATTTTAAGCGGAACCTCCTGTGTTCCAGCTTACACCCATTACCCCTTGTCCTATCATCAGTCATTACTGTGAAGAGCCTGGCTCCATCCTCCTCACACTCACCATTCAAATATTTATAAACATTAATAAGGTCACCCCTCAGCCTCCTCTTCTCCAAGCTAAAGAGCCCCAGCTCCCTCAGCCTTTCCTCATAAGGGAGATGTTCCACTCCCTTAATCATTTTGGTGGCTCTTTGCTGGACTCTCTCAAGCAGCTCCCTGTCCTTCTTGAACTGTGGGGCCCAGAACTGGACACAATATTCCAGATGTGGCCTCACCAGGGCAGAGTAAAGGGGAAGAAGAACCTCTCTTGACCTACTGACTACACCCCTTCTAATGCACCCCAGGATGCCATTGGCCTTCCTGGCCACAAGGGCACAGTGCTGGCTCATGGTCATCCTGCTGTCCACAAGATATGAAGAAGGAGACTTGAAATGCATCCAAAGATGTACCCTGGCCAGCAAACAATAAAGGATGCAGGCAAAGTCTATCAGCCAATCGCTGTGCAGAAAAGGGTGTGTGAACAGCTCCTGCTATGAGTAAATAGCCAATAACATATTAACAAATGTGGGTGATTTCATTAGTTTGGGGTATAACTGTATTAGAACAAATAAATGGCTTCTTGCTTTATCATATTGATTGTGTGCAGAGTCCATGATTGCATTCCCGCAGGGAAGTGGTTGAGTCACAATCCCTGGAGGTGTTTAAAAGACAGGTGCTCAGAGATATGGTTTAGTAGCAGACAGGTATGGTCGGACTCAATGACCTCAAAGGTCATTTCCAACACATGATTCCATGATTCTATAAAAGACAAAAATATTAAAACAATGTCTCCTCTCCTCCCCTTTTCCTAGGCTCAACTTCACTCTTTCTTTCCCAGTCCCTCTACCTCCCACCTCACATAGTACGGCAGGGGTGGAATAGGAAGCTACAGTCAGATCATAGCACTTTGTCTCTGTTGCTCCTTCCTCTTCAGACTTTTCCTCTGCTCCATTGCAGGACTTCTCCATGGGCTGCAGTCCTTCAGGATAAACTTGCTCCAGTGTGGGCTCTGAACAGGCAATATCAGTCTGCTCCATCATGAGGTCCTCAATGGGCTTCAGTGTGGATATTTGCTCTGGCACAGTCCTCCACCAGCTGCAGGGAAACACCTGCTCCTGCAGCCGGACCACCTCCTCCCCCTCCTTTTTCACTGAATTTGATGATCCCTTTGCTGTTTCTCAGTAATTTATTTTTTTTTCCCCTTCTGTCCTGGTTTTGCTAGGATAGAGACAATTTTATTCTTAGTAGTTAGAATAGCTCTGTTTTAGTTTCAGTGTAGAACTTGTTACGGGAGGAATGTTGATAGAAGTACTAATGTTATTAGTTGCTGCTAGAGCTCAAGGCCATAGTGTTTGACTGGTTCATAGCTGCATTAAGACTGAGAGGGAGAAGCGTAGTAAATAGCAAAACCAAAAATTGACATTTGGATGTGCCAATGAAATATTCCATATCATATCACATTATGTCAGTATGTTAACCAGGGTTGACTGGAAGACAGGGGTATTCTCTTGGGGATCGCTAAGGCTCGCTCTTCTGGGGTTTCAGTTTTTGGGACTGTCTCTGCTCTGGGATTGCTGGCTGGCACAGGCTGGGTATCAGTCGGTGGGTGGTGAGCAATTGCATTGTGCATCATTCCTTTATATATTCTGTTATCATGGTTATTATCATTATGATTTTACTTTAATTACTAAATAGTTTTTGTCTCAACCCATGAGTTTCCTTGTCCTGTTCTTTCCAATTCTCTCTCCTTCTCCCTGGGCAAGGGCGGGGGAGGGTGAGAGAGCAGGCTGTGTTTGGCTGCAAGCCGAAAGGGTGAATCCACCCAAACCACCACACCCTCTTCCCTTGCCTGTCTGATGTTTTTTGTGCCTGGTGTTTGTTACCCTCTCTTAACTATGTTTTCTCAGAAGCATCATCATGTAGGCTGAGGGGCTCAGCTGTGCCCTGTGCGGGGTCTGTTGGAATTGGCTGGAACCAGCTGTGTCTGGCATGGGGCAATCCATGGCTTCTTCTCACAGATGCAGTATCCTTGTTAACAGTACCTTAACATGTACTCTCAGTACAACAAGAAAGTATAAAGTTAAGTTATTTTAAAGTCTTATTTGTTGTAGTAAAACTGAACATATACATCACCCAGTACATTACCATAATGTGAAACAGAGTAAGAATAGAAACCTATTAGATTTTAAAAAAATAATAAAACAAACATTTAAAGTAATTCAAAAATAGGAAAATAAATAAACATCTAATAAAATCCACATTAATAATAAAAAATCCTAAGCAAATAAAAAAAAAAAAAATCCACCATTGCTTTACTACTTAAAAAAAAAGGTAAAAGACTTCCTGAAAAGACGTGAAGGAAAATCAGGTGTCTTTCTTTAAAGAAGAGTAAAAAAGGACAGATTAACATTTAAGTTGTAAACTTTATGAGTTACTAGCAATGGCTTCTACCAGCCATTCTGTATGGCCATAAGTTTCCCTGAAACTTCTGAGACCTTACAAGCCAGTGTGACCTGAAGGCTCAAGAAAATGGAGAAGATAGTGTGTATAGGCTTGCGCAGGTGTGATCCACAGCGGCTATAGCAGCTGGAAGTAGAGGGGAGACAGAAGTTAAGTTTCTCAAAAATCTAATGAATAAATATTCCTGTTGTTTCCTAGAAGCATTACATTACACCTTCAGTGATTATTTTGATGTTCCATTTGTTTCATCAGAATGAAATAGAACTCAGTTTATGGGAACACAGAACAAGCTACATTTTTAACAATGCTTGTAACAAAATTATTCCATTTAGATTGAACACTTTATGTAAGTGACATAAACATTCAAATAACTTCAGGTTCTGTCATAGAAACCTACAGCAATGTATGTTTCATACAGAATAACAGAATATATTATGACCTTCAAAGAAATTTGATAACAACCTCTGGTAATCTCTTCTAGTCCTAAAACTTCAGAAATTCTTAAATGATCCTGTGTTGGATTCAGATTTTTAAATAGTGTTTTGTTTGGGCCTACTCTTTTCTATATTAACATGAGGTTTGAAAGTTATTCAGATACTTATGTCCTCATTAAAACAAATTTTCTTTGCTTGTGCTAGAGTAGATCTTACATAAAGACTACAATGTTTTACAGATTATTGCAGTACTTTAAAAACTTCCAGGCAGCAGAAATTACATGAAAATAGAACTAGAATATGGTAAGGATGGCATTTATGTATTCTCACGGTCTAGAAATTAAGGGTGACTTTCAGCTCTAAGTCAAAAAAAAAAAAAAAAAAGTGGGAAAGTTGGTTATTACATGTTAACTAGTTGTCTAAAATCCTGTTATAGTTAATGAAGATCTAAGGCTTTATTCAGTTGCCAATATGTAAGGGGGATACTTACATTTGACAGGGTTACCATCACACCTGACCCCCAACTTATTCTGAAAGACCATATAGGTCTTTTTTTTAGGTCTTCTATAGGTTTTCTATAGGTCTATAGGTCATATCTGCAACCCTGAAAACCTCAAAACATCTTGAATGCCATTTGATATCAATATTTAGACATCTGAATTGTAGTCCTGAGCAATACAATAAACATAACACAGAGCTGCGCAGCTCATGCTCAAATAGACACTAGGGCTCGAGTTATTTGTCAATTTCTACTGTTATGCAAAGTGCCCTAGGTCACTAGATCTATAGAGCTGGAAGACATCTACAGCAACTGTGAATCTCCCCCACACATGGCACAAGGGGACTCAGCAGTATGTACTAGGGTATCTCACATTGCTCCCAGGCATCTAAGTTGAATAGTCTTTCTGATTAGTCAGGTGATCTGTAAGTCTGACATAGTCTCAGTACCTACAGAGGCTGATAAATGTATCTTACCTTGTATGGCTATTTTAGGATTAAATGGGTGATCATCCAGGGGTATTTAACTGTTTCTATGGACTCAGAAGTCTGAGAAACCAGTCTTGATCACCTAATTTCTCCATGCTTGCCCTGGGGAAACTGTGAATCTCAAGTTCAATTTTCCTGAATCATTCCCATGTTTGTTCCTTGTTGATCTACCCTGAGAAAAAAACAAAGCAAACCCCATAAATCTTTCTTGGTTTAGGCCTACAGTAATATATTTCAATATTGCATTTAGAAACAATTACTCTCAGACATTATGCAATGCCAAAACTCCCCAAAGTTCTGCCTATCTACTTCTGTTGCTTGTCTGGAAAGGGTGTTAAGAAGGAAAACAATTATCAACAAAAACATCAAGATGTTAATTTGTGATCTGGAGCAATAGGAAATGCATTTTAACTGCAAGGAAAACAACAATGATTCATTCAATAGTTTCCAAAATGATATATTAAGAATTTTGAAGGGGTTTTTTTTCAGTGGTTTAATTGAAGAAACAATATTAAAGGATTTTTTTTTTTTAATCATTTAACAAACACATTTCCTAGTGAAAAATTGTGGCACTGTGAAGTTCCTCAGCAATTCGTACATTGCAATGTACTCTGCTGTGAATGAATAAATAAATGGTGTCTGTGAAAGGTAATAAGATAGTGACTTGGAAATAATATTATATCATCACAGCAGAGAGTCACAGGTCATGCCCATACTGTGCAACAGAAGGAAGTGCAGACTTCCTTAACTGGCCCTGACTGATTCAGCTCTGCAGCAAGCAGCAGGATAGTTAAATCCAAGATATATTCTGTTTGGGCTGATTAATCATGCTAACAGGGATATAGTGTTACTGGGACTGAATCATAAAAGTATGCAGGGTGTTATGCTGCACCATGGAGAAATGATTGCTTGCTCCAATGAGAATGAATATCTCTATCAGAATATTGTATTTTGCAGCACAGTCTTTGTCAGTTTCAAAGGAGAGTTTTGCAAGGCTATTTTTTTTTTTTTTTATTGCGGCAAAATAGGTTGTGTTTTTGGTATATTTTTTGTTGTTGTTGTTTTTTCAGGAGGAAGTATATGGATGTTTTAAAGTAAAGTAGGAGATAACTGTAAGCTAATTTGGGAATAATTAGGTAATTGTTTCTTCAAGTTTTAATATTATTTGGGATAATGTGATTACAGTTTGCTTTGAAGAAACATGCTTCTGATATTCCTATAAAACCTCTTAGATTCCAGGGATTTAATATGTATTGTTTTTCGAAAACAAGTCAGTTATATTTCACGTAGGTATGCAGTAAAGCAGATTAAAGGTCGATTTTAGAGAAATATTTCTAATAAAATGACATGGAGGAAAATGTTCTTTCTCTTGTATCTGAAGAATCATCTTCAGTGGTTTTTTTCTTTTCGTTTTTATGATAACAAAGTCACTGAATTACCACATTATATTTCAGTGTTCTTATTACCCTCTTACCATCACATGCTCAGCTGAGTAACCTTCAATTAAAGTAAAAGAATTATGAAAGTTTATAAAAGCCAAGCATTCAGCCATTATTCTCAGTAACGTTATAGTTAGCTATAAAGAATTCTCACCAGATAAGGCTGATTTCTCAAATTTTGGGAAATACGTTTCCACTCTTGAGGCTTAATCCTGGGAGGTACAACAACTCTAGGAGTTCTTAATATGATTTGAGAAACATTCCATGCCTGTGTGTTTCAAACTGAACTCAAGCTATATGTTTGTGAGATTATTACCTCAAAAAGAAATGAATGAGTGTTTTCAGCATGCAGTTTAGACTCCAAAAGTAGCAATAGCCTAAATTAGTCTCTAACAGGGAAACTGATCAGAAATCTGATCTCTTTCTTCACTGATTACCGCAGAAACATAGCACAGCAAGATGAGTGAGATTATTAATTTAGATATCTATATTTGTGATGTGAACACACATCAGATTCTAAATGTAGGTTTTGAAATTAATGCAGAAATTCTCAACCATAAGTGTATCCTTCCTTCTTTCCTCCTTTCAAATAATAATTTCTTCCTCCTGTTATTCTTCTGGTTACAACTGTCCACATTTAATTATTTCTTGTAACTGAAGCAATTGACATTGACGCACAGTTAGAATCATAAAATAATTTAGACTGGAAAAGACCTTTAAGAACATAGAGTCAAACTGTTAACCTAATACTGCCAAATATACCACTAAACCACGTCCCTAAGCACCACATCTACATGTCTTTTTAATACCTCCATGGGTGGTAACTCTACAGCTTCCCTGGGCAGCCTGTTCCAATGCTTGACAATTCTTTTGGTGAATAATTTTTTTTTCCCCAATATCCAATCTAAACCTCCCCTGGTGCAACTTGATGCTGGAATCCTCTTGTCCTATTGCTTGCTACTTGGGAGAAGACGCCAACACACACCTTGCTACAATGTCCTTTTGTGTAGTTGTAGAGAGCAATAAGGTCTACCTTTAGCCTCCTTTTTTCCAGGCTAAACTACCTCAGTTCCCTCAGCTGCTCTTCATAAGACTTGTTCTCTAGACCCTTCACCAGCTATTGTGGATGCTATTTTCTTTCTTGGCCACCTGGGCACACTACTGGCTCATATTCAGCTGGCTACCAGCCAACAAGCCCAGATTCTTTACTTTTGGGCAGCTTTCCAGCCATTCCTCCCCAAGCCTGTAGCATTGCATGGGGTTGTTGTGACCCAAGTGCAAGACCCAACACTTGGACTAGGGAACACCACTTGTGACTGTCCGCCAGCTGGATTTAACTCCATTCACCACAACAATTTGGGTGAAATTCCTACCTCCCACAAGAACACTGTTACTTGAAGGTTATGGAGTGGAAAAGGCAATCACTATCTATCTTGTCAAGACAAGTCTACGTACTTCGAAGTTTCTAACAAACTCCATGCTAAATTCTTGAGACAGAGCAGAACAGTTTTATAGCAATTCACATGCTGATTCTCATAACTTGTCAAGTCCTCTAGCTCCCCTTACCTTGTCAATGTTTTGGAAATACAATTAGAAAGACAGGTGGGTGACTGCAGTCTCATGTGCTAAGTATAGTAGTGTCAATAAGGGGAAAAATAAGCTCTTCTGAGCTTATACAATATTACTGCTTATAAAACAACAGATGTGTGCAAAGCAAAATAAATTTTCCTAGTGCCATAATATTAATTTCAGAGTTTACTTAGTAAAATAAAAAAATATACATATTTTATAGGCCTATAAATATATAACTTTGATAAAGTATGTTTGTTAAGTTTACCAAATAAATCAGGAATGTATTTTTAAAATCTGCTAACAGTTACCTACTTTCATATATTAATTCACTTCAAAAATAAGTACATGTCACTATAGTAATTAAATTAATGCTGTATCTCTAACCTAAAATCCTCCTAGTTTTTCTGTATATCTTATTCACTACCAACAAAAAAACCTTTAAGTGGAAACTTATGATAATGGAACTTCTATCTATGGTAAGGTTTTGTATTCCCTTTTGCATTCACAATGCCTATTCACAAAGTCTAGCTAAAATTTTATTAAGTATGGGGATAGCTTCTTCTTCATGTATGCAAATAATTGCCATCAGCATCAAAAGGAGTTACATATTAATCAAAGGGAGAAAAGGCTGTATTTAGGGTGGGTTTTGGTTTTGTTTTTTGTTTTTTTGTGTATATGGCAATTTCCACATCCTTTGCCATAGCTTAAAAACACTCAGTACAGGGATGGGAATATAAAACCATATTGGAATTCTGAGATTGCTCGAGTAGTGGGTTTATTCACAGTGTTTGCTGAGACTGCTGTTCTATGTATTGCCATCTGAAACTATTCAGGTGTCAGGGGATCCATTTCCTTCTCTTCCTCTGGAATAATGACAAGAAAGATTCAGCCAAAGAGAGAGCATGATAATTTGTCCTTGAGGGATTCCTCTAATGGTTGCTACAACGGTTTATATTTTTCAAGTAGTGCAAAGGTATTCAGATGACAGCATTATCCAGACCTTACAAATGCATAAATACATTGAGGACAGACAGACAACAGTCTTGCTGTAGCACTAACATCGATGCAGTACAATGAGGTGTATAAGCTTAATATACATAGCTCAGCCTCATGGCTGGAAGAATGCTTGTGCTGTTATGATTCTCAGCAACTTCAGGGTGGAGCAAGATGAGACTGTCATGACCTCAATCATCTAAACTGCTATGAAGGGCACTGTGATAGACAATCCTGAAGATGTGAATGCACCTTTTACCATCTTCCTCTGAGTCTTTTTATTCACACATGTTTGTGAGTATCTGTATAACTGCATAGCTCAATTACAGCTGGAAGTTTCTAAATTTTATTTGTTGCTTATAATAAACAGTACTTAATAATACAGATAGTCTTACTGAAATTAATACTATATTTACTATATTTACAATAAGATTGTATGCCATACTATCCTTAAAATCAATTCAGTGGTATATGGTTTGGAAAGGACTATAGTGAGGATGCAAATTTGGACAGGTTGTAGAGCTCAAACAGTTGTAATTAATGCAATGAAGTCAAGCTGGGTTCATTACATTTTGTGTTCTTTGTAGTAAAATACCCAGGATACCAGTGAACAAGTTAAACATGAATCTGGAGTATGATTTTGCCAGCAAGAAAGTCAGTCTGGGCATCCTGGCCTGTATCAGCCAGTGTGGTGCCAGCAGATCCAAGGAGGTGATTTCTCCCCTCCGTTTAACACTTGGGAGTATAGTCTTGAGCTTCCCAGTACAAGAAGGATATTGACCTACTGGAGCAAATCCACTGGAGGGCCAGCAGGACGCTCGGGGTCCAGGATACATGATGTGCAGATTGATGCTGAAACCTGGGTCTAAGCTAAGTTGAGACCTAATCCAGTGATAGATTGCAGTGGAAAATCCAGCTATCCAGTGATAGATTGCAGTGGAAAAAGACTCATCTTGCAGGTGCAGAGTTCCCTTGAAGGTGCACAGTGATAGGACAAGAGGAAATCAACATCCAAGTTGCCATATGGGAAATTCCAATTAGATCTGGGAATGTTTTTACTCAGAGAGTAGTCAAACACCATGAGAGGCTGCTGAAAAAAATTGTGGAACGTCCATCCCTGAAGATGCTCACAACTGATCTGGGCACAGCCATGAGCAGCCTAACCTATGTTGGTCCTGCTTTGAAAATGTAGATGAACCAGATGTTCTCCACATGACTGCTTCAATCAAACATATTCTAAGACTGTATCATTTTATAAAAAGTTTCAAGTTTGGATTAGTAAAATTTATCCCTGTGAGAAAAGAACAGCTGAAATTGTTTCTAATTAATTGAAAAGTATTTTTGCTGTTTAGTTAGAATATAGCCATAAATATCCTATTAAATATTCTTGCCTGGAGGAAAAAGTAAATCTGTAATTTTATTTATTTTGAGGCTGCAAACTACTATATTCGTGCAATGTTTGAAAAAAATGAGCATTCTAAAATCACTTGAGTGACTTAGATTGCTTTTAAGCACTACTCATTCTCAGTTGTGATACAGTATTTTCATGAGGCAATTGTAAATAATTTAAAGTATTTTCTGTCCTTAAAAACACATTGAAAAAAGTTAGTAAAATTTTACATTTCTATTCTGATCAGATATAAAGGTTGATATGCTAAAATCAGTGATGTGTTTTCAAACTTTGGTCACAATTATCACAAATTAAAATAACAGCTTGAGCAGGATTTTTGGAATCAGACCATAAGTGAAGTATCTGAAAATGTATGTAAAATGTTGGCATATATGAGGTAAAATTTTACTTGTTCTTCTACTTCACTTCCATCATATTCCAGCAATTTTCCAATACTTCTTTTCTTCTTTTATTACTACTAATAATTCATTAATTAAGTAATAGTAAGCTACCAGGAAGTTGTGAGCTAATAATCTTTGATCTTTGTTTATAAATCATTTAAACCATCAATGTAGACTGAGCACCGTCCAATCTTAATAGCAAATAATAGAATAAAGTAATATGGTGTATATAAAGACATTGGATATGTCATCTCACCATAGTTTAGATGAGTTTAGACTTTTAATCAGTTATCAAAACATTTATAGAAAATGGAAAATTAAATAAATATAGTGAATAGAGTTTTGATTGCTGCTCTGTGTGTTGTACTAAGACTAGCTCCATCTTCTTTGCACAATCCTGTCAGGTATTTGTATACATTGACAAGATCACCCTTGACACTTCTTTTCTCTAGGCTGAACAGTTCCCCCTCTCTTGACCTTTTCTCACAGGACAAATGTTCCAGACTCTTAGTAATTTTTTGTGGCCCTTTGCTGGACTCTCCCATAGCTCCAGGTCTCTTGTAACAGGGAGCACCAAAATGGATAGAGTTGTCTAGGTGTGACCTCATCAGTACTGAGTAGAGGGAAAGAATCACTTCCCTTGATTTGACTACTGCAGCCCAGGATAACATTAACCTTCTTTGTAGCAAGGACATATGCTGGCTCCTATTCAACTTGGTGTCCACATGGACACCTTTTCTGTCAAGCTGCTTTCCAGCTGGGCAGTCCTCTGCGTACACTAGTGCATGGGGCTGTTCCTCCTCAGGTGCAAGATTTGGCATATCCATCCCTTTATTGAACTGTCAGCTCGTTTCTGTATCTTCTCAAAGTCCCACTGGATGGCAGCATGATCATAGAATCATAGAATGGCTTGGGTTGGAACGGACTTTAAAGATCATCTAGTTCCAACTCCCCTACTGCTGCCAGGGTTGCCGACCATAGATCAGGCTGCCCAGGGCCCCATCCAACTTGACCTTGAATACCTTCAGGGATGGGGCATCCACCACTTCTCTGGGCAACCTGTTTCAGTGCCTCACCACTCTCTCAGTGAAAAATTTCCTCCTGATATAAAATCTAAATCTCCCACCTCTTAGTTTAAAACCATTTCCCCTTGTCTTATTACTCTCTGCTCATGTAAAACATCTTTCCCCCTCCTGTTTATAAGCTCCCTTTAGGTACTGGAAGGTTGCAATGAGGTATCCCTGGAACTTTCTCTTCTCCAAGCTAAACAAGCCCAGCTCCCTCAACCTTTCTTCATAAGAGAGGTGCTCCAGCCCTCTGATTGCTGGACCCACTCCAACCGCTCTACATCCTTCTTGTGTTGGGGGCTCCAAGCCTGGATGCAATACTCCATATGGCTCCTCACAAGGGCAGAGTAGAGGGGCACAATCACCTCCCTCACCCTGCTGGCCACCCCTCTTTTGATGCAATCCAGGATACAGTTGGCTTTCCAGGCTGCAATCGCACACTGCTGGCTCATGTCAAGCTTCTCATCCACCAGGACTCCCAAGTCTTTCTCAGCAGGGCTGCTCTCAGTGAGTTCTTCTCCCTGTCTGTACACATACCTGGCATTGCCCTGAACCAAGTGCACAACCTTGTATTTGGACTTGTTAAATCTCATTAGGTTCTTGTGGGGCCACTTTTCAAGGCTGTCCAGGTCCTTCTGGATGGCATTCCTTCCATCTAGTGTATCAACTGCACGATCTAGCTTGGTGTCATCAGCAAACTTGCTGAGGGTGCACTCAATCCCACTATCCAGGTCATTGATAAAGACGTTGAAGAACACTGGTCCCAAGACTGACCCCTGGGGGACACCACTTGTCACCAGCCTTCACCTGGACATAGAGCCGTTCACTACAACCCTCTAGCTGTGGCCATCCAACCAATTCTTTACCCATCACACAGTCCAGATCTCCTGGCTTTATCAGCCATTCTTCCATTTCGTATCTCCTGCAAACTTGCTGAAGGTACACTCTGCCCCATCATCCACATCAGACTGAGACTTGAAGCTGTTCAGCCTGGAGAAAAGAAGGCTCCAAGGAGACGTTATAGCATCCTTCCAGTACCTGAAGGGGGCCTACAGGAAGGCTGTGGAGGGACTTTTTACAAGGGCAGGAATAAAACAAGGGCTAATGGCTTTAAATTGGAAGAGGGTAGGTTTAGATTAGATATTAGGAAGAAATTATTTCCTGTGAGAGTGTTGAGACACTGAAACAGGTTGCCCAAGGATGTTGTGGATGCTCCCTCCCTGGAAATGTTCAAGACTGGATTGGGTGAGGCTTTGAGCATCCTGGTCTAGTAGAAGATATCCCTCATGGTAGAGAGGTTGGAACTAGATGATCTTTGACAGGATTGGACACAATATTGACCCCTGAGGTATACCATTAGTCATTGGCCTCCAACTAGACTTTGTGCCACTGATCACCACCCTCTGGGCCTGGCCATTTGGCCAGTTTTCAATCCATCTCACTCTCTGCTCATCCAGCCCATACTTCAACAGCTTCTTTATGAGGATCATATCAGAGATGGCGCCAAAGTCCTGACTGACATCTAGATTGGCAATATCCTCAGTTCTCCCATCATCTGTCAATCAGTCATTTCATCATAGAAGTTTCTCACATTGGCCAAGCATGACTTCCCCTTGGTGAATTAATGCTAAGTATTTCTGATTATTTTCTTACCATTCATGCTCCTGGAAATCGTTTCCAGAATTAGCTGCTCCATCAAACTTTGCATATATCAATTACACATCTAAGTAAATTACACACATACATACATAAGTCAATTACACATTTTATAAAGTATGCAAATTTGTACATGGTGGAAATCCTTCAAAAGAGTTATCATTGAATTTTCATATTTAATTCTAAAACTTAAAGTTGCAGATGCACTAAATAAATCCTTATCATACAATATATAGACACACAAACTGACACGACCCCTCTCTCCAAAAAATATCAGTTAATAAATCGTCTGGTGTCACAGTATGCAATTCAATCATATGTTGGCATAGAAACAAGGCTCAGTATTCTCTTTAGAAGACACAAATCTTTAATACTTGCAAGCTGTTACTCTTAACTGTGTATACTTTGAAAACTGAGGTTTACTGTCTAGAGATACTTATAGGAAACTAAGTCAAATAAATCAAGATGACTATAATTCTTACCATGAAGTCTTACTCTTTCAAAAATAACTGTAAAATATTGTGATTGAGGGTTTGTCTTTGCTCTGTATTTTATCTTTATTATCACTTCAACCCACATACTGAAATTTCCTATTTAGTTTAAGGAATATTTCAGAGTTGAGTTAATTTGATCAGTAATGGTAAAGTGAATGTTGCTGATGCTTAGGATAATAATACATAGGAGGTTATAGCAAAACATCATTTTGTATAAGTTATGTGATTTTTTTGCAGAATGATTTAAGTCATACAGCTTTTATCCAATTTCAGTAACTCAAGTGTGACAATACAATCCAACCACTGTACTGTAGGTATACTAAGCATAGAAAACACAGACATACTGTACCATTAACTTTAAGTAAGTTAAATTTACAGATATAATTATCACCATTGCTATGGAGACCAAACCCCACATTTATTATGATCCTGTAGTCAGCACAGGATAGTTAGATAAATCAAGTTAAATAAATTCAGTCTTCTCATCATAGAAAAATTCTCCCAACTATCAGTAATGAAAATTATAAAACAACAAAAAAAGAAAAGATAGGCAATATTAAATATATTTGTAGAATATATCTCATTAGTCCTAACTAGATATCTGGGATCTCCTGAAATTTTCTTTATAGACAAAATTAGTCCACCTATTTAAGATCTATCTATGCAGACTGGTATGCTAAAGCTGTGTTTGTTCTCATAAATTGACCCAAAATATTATAAAGATAGAATATAATGTCTGAGAACAGCCTCAGCTTTCTCCTGCCTAAAGCAAGCTCGTGCTCTCTCAAACCTGGGAAAAACAGGCCCCTGGCACAATCCTGGAGATAGTGCTCCCAGGGTCAGTAATTCCCAGGAAACAGGTGTCACAGAGCCAACTGAGAAGGTGTTTTACCTATATAGATGCAGGTTGCTTGCTGTTGTTTTCTGTCAGTGCTAAGTAGTACACAAGATTTAATTTACTGCTGTGGATATCTACTTACAATGTCTGTTTAAGAATATTTGTGTCTTTAATAAGACTTCAAATTATATTATCTTTTTTTGATTGCTGTCAAACAGGAAATCTAGAAAAAAAAAAAATCACTGTCATAATTTCTTGATTGAGATAAGTCTTGCTGTTCATTGCTCTATAGTACATTTATTCCAAGTTGTAGTACAACATAACATTTGGTTCACAATCTAAATTCAGAATAAACTATTATAAAATTAAATTGAGCACAATAGTATTTAGCAAAATCTTCCCCTCAGAATTGTGATGGCTGCATAAGAATTTATTCATGGAGATCTAGTATGTCATACTATTTATTTACCCGATTATACTGATTGAAAAATATTTACTGCTCATCAAAAATTCATAGCCTGAACACGCTAATTTTTGTGGAAGTTATAGATAATTTTAATACTGTTTCTCTTGCAGCAAAATATTCTGAGGACTGCAAGAGTGCATAATAAGCATGATAGGATTAATGAAAAAATGTGTTAAGGTATTATGAATGATAAACATTGACATTTTTTCATTTAGTCTTCTTTGAAAAGGTGCTTTCCACTAAAAAAAATTGACAGTACTCATATCTAGGACCCTTAGGTTGATAAATGAGATAACTTAAGTCACCCTATTGGCAAAGCAGATAGATTCCTTCTAACTTAAATCAGATTCCACTATAATTAGAGGATTGTTTTCCTCAACTAGTATTCAGCCCCCTCTCCAGCTGAGATAACATCAGGAATGACCTTCATCTGACATCAAGGTATTTCTCACATATAAACTGCTGCAGAAAAGTAGCTTCTTTTTCAGTAATTCTGATTTTTTACTGGTTCTTTTTTCCTCTGTTTTTACGATCATTGTACTTTATCAGAGTCTTGCCTTCAGAAATGTCTACCTTCTATAAACTTTCAGGAAGATATTTTTTATCTACTATCTTCCTTCCTGTTTCCTTTCTAGAGCACCAATTCTCCTCTTTTCCACTCAACAACCTTGATTTCATAGGATCCATCTTCCGTTCAGACTCTAATTCTATCACAGTCTGGAAGTGATATTTAACTTTTTTTTTTTTCTCTCTCTTCTTTTTTTCAGTATTGTGCTGTGTGTTAGTTCATACCTAACATTTCATACCCAAGAGAAACAAAATTATGTGGACTGTTTATTTTTTATATTTTGCTCCAAAACTAAAGTATTTGTGAATGTCTCCAGCTGCTGAGAACTCCAAATATAATTAGGCCAAACACCACATAATGTTCTCAAAATATAAAAATTAAGAAGTTGCCAAATAGCTCTTACGTTTCATAGATACACTTCCTAGTTCTAATGCTACAATCAGATTTTGAAATTTCAATTTTAAATACATTTTCCTAGATTTTCAGATAACTAAAAGAAAAAGTTTATGTGGTACTTTACTATCTCTTACAAAATAGCTCAACACAAAAGATTCTCAGCTGATAAGATAGTAGCTACAGTACTAAGCTGTGTGCTTCTCCAAAGCATGCTTTCTTTCCAGAGGAGTCCTTTACATTTCCATAAAGTAATTCTAAATGATACACTTGATTACCTTTTTAAAGATAAAGCGTGGTCTGGAGCTTATATTGCATATTATATATTGCATATTGTATATTCTTCAATTCAAATTCAATTTATTCTATAAACAGAACTGATTTATGTAACTTATTAACCAGGATCAAATTAGGTCAAACTCTATTGACACAGTTTGGAATTGTAATTGGTTTCCCTAATTGGTAACTATAAACCAGAATGTAATCAGCCCAGAGTAAGTACATTCTGTGCCATTAACCAGTAAAGTTTGAGATCTCTTGGGGAAGCTTTGTAAACTGTGTACTACAAACAGGATTAAAAGTCTATCAGTTTCTGTTCTGCTGAGAAATTTATTTTGTAATACCAGCCATAGAAAAGTGTACTAACATATTTTTCTCAAACCACAAAAAATTATGTTAACAGTTTTACCTTGACATGGAAGCCTACACTTCAGAGAATGGATTTGAACATTATATTCTTTCTTAACTGTAACTGAAAAAAACAGCTTTCAGATACAGTATTCTTGACTGAAATGTGATCACATTATGTGCATCCTTCTGTGATTCTGTGATTCTGTAAAAAATTTGTCTATAGTTAACATAATTGTACAGTATTGAGGAAAAAATGGGGATTTTAAGTCCAAAAAATTTTATGCAAAATCACTACAAAATACATTGCTGGGCTGTGTGGAATGATCAAGTATGTCTTCTCAGGACACAACTCACAGAAAGAGCATGCAACTGACTCCAGTGACTGACATTAGTCTGATCCTAGGTTGTGAAGCTTCTTCTCTGGAATTAATATTGTCCATATGACTACTAGTTGAGGCTACACTATTTCTTTGCAGAAGTAATAGATTCTATGAACATGCAAATAGGACTAGAAAGGAACTCAAAAACATAAATGAAAACATTGCTCTAAAACTATGGAGGTTTTTTATTTTTCATGTTGAAAAGATAATGGGTTGGATGTGGAGTACCATCTCAGCAGACTCAACTTTGAAAAAGTTGCATTCAGTCATTTTTTATTTTTCATATTTATTAGGGACTAGCAGTCTAGACCAAAAAGTCAGTGCAGTTCATTCTGGGAGTTAAACCTGCAGCATAACTGGTAAGGTATTGTCTTCACAGTCTGTTAGTACACACTTTACTTCTATTTTAAAAAAGAAGGAAAAGCTCTTTCAATGGCTGGCACCTTACCAGTCACTTAAAATCATAATCCATTCTGAAGAACAGATGATCACATACATAACAAGAAAAAATATACTACAATAATTAAACAATAAGCCTAGTAATATTTAAAATTTAATGTTAGCATTTATTTTTTGTTGTTTTTGTTTTGAGGACAGAGTGAAGATTTTGAGGTATATTTGTATACATTTCAATGCTCTGTAAAGAAATATTCAGGTTGAAATGTTCATATGTTGAAAGTTTTAAAGCAAAATTCTGGATTTATTTTTGACCCTTCATGTTGGAGGATATGTAAGGCACCGAGCTGAGAAGTAATTTTCTTATTCTTATCTGAATCTGCATCATGGTTACTATAAACTTATAACTAGTGAATTCTTTTCTGCAGGAA
This sequence comes from Caprimulgus europaeus, assembly GCA_907165065.1. Next base: position 51,575,768 of record OU015523.1, on the reverse strand, counting down.
ATAATTAATTTTTTGTATTATTATTATTATTATTATTCCCATGTCTACACTATCTAATTTCTTATTTCTGCATTAGCTACTGCTTTTTAGAGTTTTTGTTTGTTTTACTTGGTTGGTTAGTTGACTTTATTTTGGTTTTAAATTCTGTTTTGTATCTTTAGTTAGTTTCTATTTTGTGGCTTAATGAACTTTCTGGCAGGCATAAATTATCTTCATAGGCTCCTTAAAGGCTTCCACTTCTTCCTTACATTTTTTATAATGTCCCCCAGTGAAAAGTTCTCCAGAGAAATAAAAATTGAGTTACAATGTGGTATATAATAAGTGCTCATACTGATGACTTATTTTGACAGATTTTAGATGTGCCTTCTTAGTGGTACTAATTGTATATGCAACATCTACAGATATCTGAAAATTAAGAGTAAAACTTGCTGAGACGTAGGCTTTTCCTTGGTGAAGAAAGAAAATTAAAAACATGTAATAATATTAATGGGCTCTGACGCTAATCTTAAAGTACAGTATCTTTCAGCAGTATAACTTCATCTAATGTGTGCACTGGAATATTGCAAGGCAGTTATGACAATGAAGTGTTTAAAAGTAATTCATAGAAAATGTTAGAGACTTGAAAGTCACACTGCTTTTAGTTATCGTCATATATTCTGTAGTTTAACAGAGATATCCATACTAACAAATTAATATGCCTCTGTGGGTCTAGTCAATGTGAAGACTGTAGCTTGAACTGTATTTGTTTCAAGTGAAGGGTAAAAAACCATTTATAATGTAAATCTACAGTTACAGAACTTAATTTTGTGCTGGTTTTATTAATTTGGTAATCAGTTATATATCATGCTTGAAGAACACTGTATTTGGGTAGTTTGCAAGTGCAAAAGACTGGGAGGGGAAAAGTGTAGTAGTTAGTAAAACCCAGAATTGACAGTTGGATGTGCAATATCCCAAGATATTCCATATCATATTTCATTGTGTTCAGTATATTAACTGGGGCTGAATGGAAAAGAGTGGGATTCTCTGGGGAATCATTTGGGTTCACTTTTCCAGGATTGGGATTTTGGGTTTGGGATTCCTTTTCACTCCTCCAGGATCACTATTGGTGGGTGGTGAGCAATTGTACTGTGCATCACTCTTTTACACACACACACACACACACACACACACATACACACACACACACATATATATATATGTGTGTGTGTGTGTATATATATATATATATATTTGTTATCATTATTATTACAATTACTATTTTAATGTTATTTTACTCTAATTATTAAATTGTTCCTATCTCAACCTATAAGTCTCCTCACCTTTACCCCTCCAATTCGTTATTCCCTGAGTGAGAGGTGAAAGGGAAGGTGATGTGATGCAAGTTGCTGTGTCTTGTTTGGCTGCCATTAATTTAAACTATCACAAGTTGATAGAAGGAAAAAGGAAAATATTGTTAATAATCACTATTTTTCATGTGAAGATAGTATTATTTATGACTGTGAATATTAAGTTTCTTAAGCATTGGATGATCAAGGTGAAATACTTTCAAAAGGTTCTAATTTTCATAAAGAGTTATGTCTTCTGTCCTTACTGAATCAGGCCTCTTATAAACAGGATAACTATAAGAGCCTGTACTTTCCTTTTTAATAAAAACTGTTAATTGTAAATTGACATATAAATGTATTAATGCATATTTTGAAATTTAAAGTATTTCTAATTCTTTGATTCACAGTGTAAATTTGTATAGATTTGCCACTCTATAGGACATAGAAATAAAATGTAATTAAGATAGAAAAAGAAGGCCAAAACAGACTCTGAGAAATCATCAAATTCAACACCGTTCACTGAAAAAGTCCTGCAGAAAATTGAAATATGTTGAAAATTTGTCTGTAGAGCATTTCATATTATGTACAGGTTATGACATACCCTTAATTATTTCACTTCTAGATCAGAAATACATTTAAGGGTGGTGGGTTTTTTCTATAATTAATAAAAGAAAGATCTTGACCTCAACTGTGATGCACTAGCTCTCTTGAAATGCAAACAACATTTAAGCATCATGCACAATCTGTCAAATCAAATATGCTCTCAGCCTGAAGCCTCAGTAGATCTGTTTTATTTGTTCATTTCAGTTTGCCTACAGTCCTGCAGGTTACAGATTGCTTACATCTGAAAAAGTACTGTATCTTGGAGAGTATAAACTAAACATTGAAATTATCTTTATCTTCTTTACATAACACTAATTTGTTTGCTCTTAACTCTGAATCAAGGAAAAGTAGTGAAATATTAACAGTGCCTGCTTTATTAACCCTTAAAAACTAATACACCCCTGTAAAACTAATGCACATAACAGACATTAGAAGTGTTAAATGCAATAAATGGTTTTCCTTAGTGCTGCTTCCTTTTACTGATACTTCTGGTTCATTTCATATATATGCATTTATCCTCAGGTAGGAGCTTTCTGGTAACTGATGATCTGAAGGGATGTTGTGACTCACAGTGAAGAAAAAATGTATGGGTCATAGCATCACAGGGTAGTATCTACAGGATTTTTTTTTAATTTTATTTTTATTTTCCCTTGAGGTATCATTGTCAATACCTTTGTAATGCCATTTGTAGTTTCACTTGGGCTTTCTCAAAGGGGACCTCCAGATGGCATTTTTCCTGCTAGTACAATTATCCCCTCATGGGCATAACCAGATCTTCAACACCAATTACACACCAATTACACAAAGCTCATTTGTACAATGAGTTAAGAACCTTTTAAAGTCTTGTTGATTTTTTTTTTTTTTTTAATCAGAGATACAAAAAACAAACTTATTTTTAATGTGGTGAAAAGCCTTAATACAAATTTAACTCCTTTCAGCTGCAGTTGTAACATTGTTTAATGATTTGGGAGACTTATTTAGTATCAGATTGCTTGTATTGCTTATATATTGTGTCATATTGTCCCTATGTCATACTCCCGTATTTTTTCTACCTTTTCCCCCAGAGCAACACAGGGGGGATGGGGAATAAGGTTATGATCAATTCATCACACAATATTTCTGACATTCCTTCCTCCTCAGGAGGGTAACCCCTCACACTCTTCCCCTGCTCTAGCACTGGGGTCCTTCCCATAGGAGACAGCTCTGCATGAACTTCTCTAACATGAGTCCTTCCCATGAAAGAGTTCTCCATGAACTGCTCCAGTGTACCTCCTTTCCATGGGGTGCAATGCTTCAGGAACAGACATCTGCAGCATAGGTCTCCCACATAACGCAACAAGTCCTGACAGAAAACCTGCTCCAGCATGGGCTCCTCTTTTCATGTGGCCACAGGTCCTGACAGGAACCCACTCTAACATGGGCTTCCCATGGGGTCACAACCTCCTTTGGGAATCCACCTGCTCCAGCATGGGGTCCTCCATGGGCTGCAGGTAGGTATCTGCTCCACTGTGGATCTTCATGGACTGCAAGGAGACAGCCTGTCTCACCATGGTGTTCATCTCAGTCTTGGGCTGCACGGGAATCTCTGCACTGGTACCTGAAGCACTTCCTCGTTCTTCTTCACTAACGTTGATGTATGCAGAGTTGTTTTTTCTCACATATTCTCACTCCTCTTTCCTGGCTGCTGTTGCACAGGTTGTTTTTTGTGGGTTGTGGGTTTTTGGGGGGAGGTTTTGGGTTTTTTGGGGGTTGTTTTGCCCTTCTTAAATATGTTGCCATTGCTGATGGGCTCAGCCTTGTCCTAGAGACAGCGGCTTGACTCTGTCAAACATGGGGGAAGCTTCTGACATCTTCTCACAGAAGCCACCCCCGTAGACACCCTGCTACCAAAACCTTGCCACAAAAACCCAGTACAGGGAGACAGATTTATCTTGCAGGTGCAGAGTCCTCTTGAAAGTGAAGTGATAATAAAACAGGCAATGGACATGCAAGTTGCCATATGGTAACTTTCAACTAGATTTAGAGATATTTTTACAATGAGGGGGGACAAAAATCATGAGAGACTGCTGGAGAAGTTGTGGAACCTCAGTCCTTGAAGATACTCACAATTCAGCTGGGCACAGCTGTGAACACCCTGATCTATGTTGGCTCTTCTCTGAGTAGGTGGATGGACCAGAAGACAGCTGGAGAGAGGAGTGAGACAAACAAATCTGCAGACACCAAGGTCAGTGAAGAAGGAGAGGGAGAACAGATGCCAGAACAGAGGTTCCCCTGAAACTTGTGTTGAAGACCATGGTGAGGTAGGCTTTCCCCCTGCAGCCCATGGAGGTCCATGGTGGAGCAGCCATAGCCCGTGGAGGATCCATGCTGGAGCGGGTGGATTCCTGAAGGAGGTTATGACCCCATAGGAAGTCTACACTGGAGCAGGCACCTGTGGCCCCCGTGGAGTGAGGAGCTCATGGCAGAGCAGGTTTTCTGTTAGGCCTTGTGACTCCATGGGTGACCAACACTGGAGTAGTCTGTTTCTAAAGGACTGCACCCCGAGGAAAGGATCCATGCTGGAGCAGTTTGTGAAGAACTGTCAGTCATGGGAAGGACTCACGATGGAGACGTTTGTGGAGAACTCTTTCCTGTGAGAGGGACCCCACACTGGAGCAGAGGAAAAGTGTGAGGAGTGCTCCCCCTGAAGAGGAAGGAGCAACAAATATGTGTAATAAACTGACCAGGACCCCTATTCCCTGTCCCCCTGTGCCACTGCAAGGGAGGAGGTGGAAATCAGGAGTAAAGTTAAGCTTAGGAAGAAGGGAGAAGTGGGGGGAAGGTGTTTTAAGATTTGTTTTGTTTTTTTTTTTCTCATTATCCTACTGATAAGTAAACTCTTATTTGAATTATAATAAATCAAATTAATTTTCCCCAAGTCGAGTCTGTTTTCCCCATGATGGTAACTGGTGAGTGATCTCTCTCTGTCCTTATCTTGACCCACAAGCATTTAGTTATATTTTCCCTGTCTAGCTGAGGAGAGTGATACAACAGCTTTGGTGGGCATGTGGCGTCCAGCCAGAGTCTATCCACCATATATATTTTGTGCAATTGTAGTGTAGTGGTGACAGATCATCAGTAGTGGTTCTGATGGTCTTTACCAACAATAGAGGAAAATATGTCTGCTTTGTTATAGCTTGTTTGTTATCATCTGCTTATCACTGTATCCTAGGAAACTCTGATTTCAATCAGTATTTTTACTTTGGGTTGAATTTACTTTTCCACCTCTTCCTATTATTTCTATCCCTTACTTTGGATACAAACAAAAATATATAGTATATATCTGTGTAATCAGAAACCTGATTTGAGCACCACTACAGCCTCTGAGAGACTTGAGATTGAACTGCATGGAAAAGAACTGTGATAGAATGTAAATACAGAAAATTCAAATGAAATACAATGACTGAAAATGCATGTAAGCATTAAACCCAGGAAGTTGCAGTCTACAAAAGAATAAAGTAAAGAGTAAAGAAAGCTCTTTTATTCTACTTAATCTAATGAAAATTCTTTCCCATCTGAAATTAGCAGAGTGCCCAACATATTTCAATATATTTTTTCCTTTTTTAAAAAAAATTTGTATATCTTTTTTCATGCCAGCTCCTATTGTCACTTTTATGAACCAAATAGTTCAACAGTTTTCATTCTCCTCTCCTAAGATAATCTTTTCAGATGAATAATCATGTTCCATGTCTCTGCTTAGTTTTTCTGTATTTCACTTTTGCCCAGAGTAAGATATAATTAATATAAAAATGTTATAATCCAATCAGTGTAGCTTACCATCTTTTTAAATATTGAAAAGCTTCTATCTATTGAGAAGATATGAGCAGCCATATCAATCTACATATTTTTCCCCATATTTTTGTAATTCTTATGAATTAAGAAAAGTATAGCTATATTTCTATTTTTTCCTGATTTGTGAATATGTAGAGCAGAATTTCCTTTTTTCTACTTGTTAGCTAAATTCTGACAAGATCTGTGAGAAAAATATCACAAATATTTTAATTTCATTTATTGGAAAGTGTCTTTAAATAAGCCAGTAATATACTGGAGTATAAATAAATTATAATTAATAGCTACTTATAACTGACTGAAGTCAGTTCTAATACCTTTATAAGCAAGAATCTAGAGAGTAGAAATTAAGAGTTCTGGAACATAGTTCTATCAATAAATGCAAAATAAAAATTAAATAAAACCCATAAATTTTATTTTGTGTGTATCTGTTATTTCTGCAACTATTTTAGTTAGAATACACTTCTAGATAATATAAAATTTTGAAACTAATACTGGCCCATTTCCACTAAAATCTACTCCCATGTTTTCTAAGCTTTAGCTTATGGGCTAAGTGTTATATTTTCACAATTTGACTACAATATAGATGTACAACAAATACTTCATCTGAGTGCAGACTTCTTCGCTGGAAATCATAATGTGTTGTGTTTGCTTATTTTCTATCTATCTTTATAACTGTAGAGGTCATTGGTGACTTTCACAGAATCACAGAATCACAGAATATTAGGGATTGGAAGGGACCTCGAAAGATCATCTAGTCCAATCCCCCTGCCAGAGCAGGAACACCTAGATGAGTTCACCCAGGAAGGCGTCCAGGCGGGTCTTGAATGTCTCCAGAGAAGGAGACTCCACAACCCCCCTGGGCAGCCTGTTCCAGTGCTCTGTCACCCTTACTGTAAAGAAGTTCTTTCTCAAATTTAAGCGGAACCTCCTGTGTTCCAGCTTACACCCATTACCCCTTGTCCTATCATCGGTCGTTACTGTGAAGAGCCTGGCCCTATCCTCCTCACACTCACCCTTCAAATATTTATAAACATTAATCAGGTCCCCCCTCAGTCTCCTCCAAGCTAAAGAGGCCCAGCTCCCTCAGCCTTTCCTCATAAGGGAGATGTTCCACTCCCTTAATCGTTTAACTTTAATTTAACACTCTTTCTCTGTGTCCTGGTTTTGGTAAGACAGAGTTAATTTTCTTTTTAGTATTTTAGTTACAGTGTTCCAGTTCAGACTTATTAGGAGAAGAACGTTGATAACAGTGCTGGTATTGTGAGTTGCTGCTGGAGCTCAAGGCCACCGTGTTTGGCTGCTTCACAGCTGCATTAGGACTGGGAGGGAGAAGTGTGGTGAATAGCAAAGCCCAGAACTGGCATTTGATGCATGACACTCGAATCCACCCAAACCACCCCACTGTGACAGATACTTTTTCTCAGTGTAAGTAATTCACATTAAGATTTTGCTAGCAGTCCTGGTAGGTATTGTGTTACATTTTCCTCTTCAGTCAAGACAGCAAAAAACGTAAAGCCGACAAAACTGCATCTAGGAGATGTTTTTTGATCTTTTTTCTTTCATCATAACCACATGCCTTGGCCAGTAAAAATCCACTGAATGAGTTTCTCTATAATCATCACTGATCGTTCAGACATTTTTATAAGCCCAATCTAGCAATCATTTTTGCTCACTGATTATAGTCTTGTTCAAACTGAATATATATTAGGTTGTCTTTCTTCTTGTTAAAGCCCAAGTTTACAAGATAAGAAGACTGGATTTTATTTATTTAATTATTTTCCCCAGTAATTATTTGGACCTTAAAGTTTTCTGGAGAGAAGATAACAGCATTGGGTTCTAATAGCTAGTATTTGATGAAAGGCATTTTTCCTCTGTTCACAACTGTAATTCTATTACCTGTCAATTTGCTAGCAGCTAACACTTAGAATTGTCTCAATAGCTGATATAACTCTGGAGTGCTAGGCCAAAATACACAATACATCCCTTCACAATGATTTCTCTGTCTCCAACTGAGTTTTGGACAAATCTGCCTGTTCCATGATAACCACTGATAGGAACAGGTATTTTTTCTTGGACACCACTTTTAGGATCAAAAGATACATTTTTCAAGACAATCTTTTCTAGTGGTTATCATCTTATATTCAGTCATCCTTGGTTCTTTAGAACTAGAGCTATTCCAAAATCTTCTTCATTACTCTTTTTCATTACTCTGATGGTCTATCAGCATGATCCAAAGCCTCTAAAGAATCTTTTAAAGCTTCAGAACAGTTCTTAGCATAATATGTTGAATTGTTCAGTTTCACAAAGTGTCTGCAACTCATGTTTTGTTCACTTCACTGTAGAGATTTTATACTCTTCTTAGCACAAAATAATTGAATTGAGCACCACACAGTAAAGTGCAATTGATTATGTATTGAAATTTGAGAAATTTTCTGGATGCTTATTTTGTAGTTCCCACAAAACCATATTATTTCAAAGATGAAACATGATAAATTTCAATATTTAGCCCTAATAATCAGCAATAGCATATAGGAAGTGCACTCTCTATTAATGCATATAAGCAATTAAATAATGTGGTAAAACTTGATAGCAAAGAAAATTTGAATTTCTTGTGATGGTACACTGTAAAATTTATTGTATTAGTGTATAGTGGCTCAGAAGAAGAAAACAAATTATTGTATTATGTTACTGGTCATGAATATTAAAAATAAAATAAAATAAAATAAAATAAAATAAAATAAAATAAAATAAAATAAAATAAAATAAAATAAAATAAAATAAAATAAAATAAAATAAAATAAAATAAACACATAAACTTCGAAAGTCTAGAAGTAAAAATAAAAATAAAAATAAAAATAAAAATAAAATAAATAATCAGGATGATTTTTTGCAACTTCAAAGTCACACTGTAGGTGCCATAGATAGACCTCATCATTATGTCTTCGAGCAACAAAATCAGGTAGTGTTAAAGTCAAAGTGTGGTTAATGAAAAGAACTAAATATCAGTCCAGCTACAATTATTTCATTAAAGAAAAAAAATTAAAAAAAAATATTTTTTGCATAAGAAGATAAATTACTCAACATATTCAAACCTCAACATACACTTCTGAAGTTGTCAAGTGAATACATATTACAAATATAAATATATTACCTGTGTTTATTTGGTTTTGACAATGCATATTCAATTCTGGTTTTCTACCTTTAAAAATTTTCATTAATGAACCTCTCTAAAAGAAACAATTCATTTATGTGAGTTACTTCATAGGACAACATCTGAATAAGTGTCACTTAAAATTCTATATATTTTTTTAGAAAAAAAACACTTTCTTTTATTAACACAATGTCTAAAACTAGCATGTAAATTAAATTTTGTAGGTATCTAGGTCAAATTATTGAAAGCAGTTAAAAGGATAGAAAGAGAAACTACAGTGGAAATCAAAACCAAAGAGGAAATTAGCTGTGGCATGACAAACCCCAGGGACTTTTGAACCATGTCTAGGTCTGTTACTTGCACTGCCAGTGCTGTATTTGCAAAGCTTGCATTCTCTGTAGCATGAGTGTCTGCCATTGATGTATTACAGACTGACTATCCTACTAAATACATACACATACATGATTTCTGAGACTAAATGGTCTTAGTACAAAGCAATTAAAGGATTTAATCTTTCCCCAGATTATGCTAGCTACAAAATAGACCCTTAAAAACTGATTACATGAGATTGCTGTATTACAGAAGGAAATAAAATCTTCTGGAAACTCTCCTCACTAGGAGAAAACAAACAAACAAACAAAAGGGTCGAGTAATGAGTGAAGCAATATTTTTGTGAGAATCAACTTGAAATATATTGATAAAGATTAGGGCATTCTTTTCAAAAGAAGAGTGTAAAAATCACTTTCTTTCTGTTTTTTACTCTGCTATACTTGAATTTATCAGTGTTTCTAGTAGACTCTCTTCTGAAGCCCCTAGTGTGCGAGTGTCAGTGTCTATGTAAGTATCCCTGGAAAATTTGTTACTAAAGCAATTAAATTTAGTTAAACTGACAAATTTCTTCAAGTATGCTGGGATCATGACACACCTTTTGTTCCTTCTTAATAAGAAACGTACTTTTTTTTCCCTTTTTCCTGGGCAAGATTTAACTGGGCAAGTTCCATGCAAGCTTTTGGTTTGGTGGATCACAAAGTGAAGGGTAAGAATGTTTGAGGCATGGTGTTCTCACAATTGATTTTTAAGGTAAACTAAGATAAACTAAATTGAATAAATAAATACTAGAAATAGCCTGACAAATAATTTACTAACAGAATTCTCCATTTAGAATAAGTAGATTATAGCATTGTTAAAGTCCAGAAAGTTAACACTGAAGTCTGTCAAGAGCTCTAATTGAACATTAAATACGAATTTCTCTCAATTTTGACAATGTTACTATGATAGTTTAACTAAGCTGGCAGCCAAATATGACACAACCACACGCAGCCCCTCCTTCCCCCCACCCAGGGAATTGGAGAGAGAATTGGATGGGTAAAGTTGAGGAGACTTGAAGGTTGAGATAAGAACAATTTAATAACTATAACAAAATGAAATTAAAATAGTAATAATAATAACAACTATATATATATATATATATATATATATATATGTGTGTGTGTATAAATATCACTTTTATATAAAGGAGTGATACAGAGTACAATTGCTCACCACCCTCTGATAACAACCCTGGAGGAGCAAAAAGGAACCCCGAAACCGATATTGCAATCTCAGAAAAGCGAGCCTGAGTGATTCGCAAGAGAAACACCCTCTTTCTGGTCAGGCCCAGTTAATATAATGAACTTGAGGTAATATGATATGGGATATGTTATTGGCATATCCAACTGTCAATGCTGGGTTTTACTAACTACTACACTTTTCTTCCCTCCCACCTCCCCACCCTCCCAGTCCTCTGCTCTTACAAACTGCCCAAGCACAATGTCTTTGTGCTTTATCAACATTCTTCTCATAACCATCCCACACTGAAACCAAAACATGGTGTTTTCTAGCTACGAAGAAGAAAATTAACCCTATCCTAACAAAAACCCAGGACAATCACTTTCTTAATTAAGCATTTTGGACATAAATACAACCTCAGAGAAATTAACAGTTTGGTATTAATATTTGGGATGTTTTACAAATTAAAACAAGAACTCATTTCTTCCATTTAGGAATTGAAACACAAAAACATGAAGGAATGAAAAAGAGGAGAGGAGAGGAGAGGAGAGGAGAGGAGAGGAGAGGAGAGGAGAGGAGAGGAGAGGAGAGGAGAGGAGAGGAGAGGAGAGGAGAGGAGAGGAGAGGAGAGGAGAGGAGAGGAGAGGAGAGGAGAGGAGAGGAGAGGAGAGGAGAGGAGAGGAGAGGAGAGGAGAGGAGAGGAGAGGAGAGGAGAGGAGAGGAGAGGAGAGGAGAGGAGAGGGGAGGGGAGGAGAGGGGAGGAGAGGAGAGGGGAGGAGAGGGGAGGAGAGGGAATCATTTCAGCTTTGAAATGGTCCACAAAAAGCTGCTTGTTTCCAAATCTCAACTAGTTCTATTTGTGCTCTATCTTCGCCTGCTGCGTTCACTCTACACTTGCTATTAAATATGTAGCCATAATAATAATATTAAAATATCTGATTGGAATTCACTCCATTATACAGTGACCTTTATATGTGTGCACTGAAGGGTAAAAGTTATGAAGGTACTTGGTCTTTGCCTGGGCATGATTGATTATCATGTAGTCACAGCCTGTTGAAATTAGACAGGTTCATGTTCTACTGCACAAGGAAAAAAATTTAATCTTTGAACAGATGTAAATATCACATCCATATATTGTATTATATGTGTATGTATATATAAATATAATAAATTATATATTAAGTCAATTAAACTAAAGCTAAACCATATATTATAAACTTATGTATTATAAACGCACTTAACATTTAAAATAAATTATTTTATATTATATAAACATATTTTTGCTTACTATTTACTTCACCTATCTAATTCTCCATGTCATTTTTTTTTTCTTAATGCATACAGAAAGAATATAGTTAGAATAAAGTTTAGTAGTATTATTTAACTCACTTTTACATTCTTTAAAGTAATTAACTTCCTCTTATATTTTAATATTTTTTTTTCCTACTGATATAAAAACTTAAGATTTTTTTTTTAATGAAAGAGAAAAGAAAGTAAAACAAAAATAGTTGTTAAATTCAGTTGCCAATAAGTTAAAATAAATATAAGGGGGAGGAAATTACAATACGCTAAATTTCTTGTTATTAATACACTCCTTGTAGCCTAGTAAAAACATTTTTTTGCCATTACTGGTAAAAAGCTGTAGGCTTGTTATACTGACCTTACAGTGCAAGATCTCAGAATTTATATGAACTTACATTGGCCTGAAAGAATTTTACTCAGCAATGGTCTAGGTGTCAAGCGACTATTGCCCAACATATTTTTTTTTAATGGCAGAGCAAGCCATATGTAGTTGAAAGTTGAATAAGCATAGGCAGTTAGAGTATAACAAAGAACAGCTAACTAATGTTGGGTATGTTAATCTGCAATTTTTTAACAGGGAATCAATAAGAATGAAAAATGTTTTAAGAAAATGTTAAGACCCCAGAATGTGTAGGAAAAGACTGCCACTATGAGCATTCAAAACCACTCCCTGCAAGCTCAAGTTGCTTAAGACTTACTGGGACAACTTATTTTATTTCCACTTGAAGAAGATTGGTACTGTTGACCTTAGGACCAAGGAGGACCATAGCTGTCTTTCTCTCCATAATCTCTTGTCACCAAAGCACTTAGTCACCCGTGTACCGAGGAACCAAGGCAACCTCTAATATGGCAAATGTGTACGGTTTTGCCTAAGACTGCTGAGAAACATATCATTTTGTATTGCTATAACCATATCATCCACTAAATCACTAAATATATGTAACCAAAATTATATTTATTCTGTAAGCAAACTATTCAGTCATTAATGTCTATGTTATGTTATCTCCTCTACACTAGTAGATCACTTCCTCAGGTCATGGTCTTCATATGAGTTAAACACCTCTAGTACCAATCTATAACAGTTCACTACTTGTCTCACAACCTTCCGACATCATTACTTCTAGGCAAAAAGAGAAGCACTTATGTTAAACAGATACAGATAGAATGTGTTTCATCCTTCCATGCTCTTATGGCCAGACTGGAATTAAGGGAGAACGGGGAGAATAAGGGGAATGCAAGTCAGGTGTAATATATGAGATGAGACCCAAAGAGGCCAAATGCTATATCAAAGCAACAGTTATACAACATATATGGGAAAAGTTGCAAGATCCTAGAAACAAAATCTTACTGAACTGAAGCAAAGGAAAATATTGTTGGAATAACTGTCTTCATTCCTGGAATAAGAAATAAGAAGGTACCAATGACAAGGAGCAGGGTGGACTAGGGTAAGGAAAAAGAGGAGGCAGGAGTTAGAAACTATGGATAAATTTTGCAAAGACGAGGTAAAAGAAAGAAAGGAAGACAGGAACAGGAGTGAGACATCTAGATGTGCAAATGTCATCAAGTAGCACACAGAAAAAAAAAAACAAAACAAAACAAAACAAAACAGAAACAAACAAACAAACACATGATGACTTTCACATACAAAGAATAAACCACCAATCAGGCTAACAGGCTGGTTCTTGGTCTCCTGATTGACTCTTGTCAGGCAGCTAACTGCAGCTTAATTGCCCATAGCTGACATGGACTGACAGCTGCCATGTTTGATGTTTCATTCATCTGAAGGCCCAAGTGATGCTTGCTACACATTTTTATTTTATTTGCCTTTGTATTCCCTGATGTAGAATAAGTGTAAGCTCTGGGTGAAACTTTTTTTTCATGACTGAGACACTTAAAACATCTTTCCTGTCATTTGAATTATCTGTTGTCTACCAAGGTATGAGTACAGGCCTAGGATTTTAATTCTGTTGATCCAGTTCCAGTACTCTCCCTTCCCAATACATACATGTGATTTTTACAAAATATCTTGTGAAATAAACAGAGACAAACCCTCAACCAACTGTTGTTATTTAGTTGAAACAATAAATTTGCTAATAAAATACTGAGGGCAGCAGAATAAACTCATCAGCTGAAAGCAACTTGATCATAGAGTCATGTTTCCATAGGATACATGACAAAAATGGGGAGGGCATGATAAAACTGCTACATTGCATTTAGTTTTGAAACAACAGTGTAAAAAAATCAACCATTTTCAAACTTGAAGCTTTGGAAGCCCTACTGGAAAATTTATATCTATTCTTCTTGCTACTGTGTAGCTGCTTCAGAATTTGAGACATTTTGAAAAGAGATAGAATGGAAAATAAATGAAAGTCAAACAATCCAAATTTTAAAAAATAAAGAAAAAAAAATAGTCCAGGTATGGGCTTTCTCTTGATATCAGGGATTCTGACATATTAAGGAATTATTTTGTCACCTGTAACAAAATTCTAAAATGAGGTTTCATTACCTTACTAAAACTGAGAAATTACTTTCTTTTAGATAAAGCCACAAAATCCCTTGTAGCTGGAAATTCTTAGCCCCATTCTATCAGTTATTGTAGGCATGGGTAGAGTAAAAGGACAGTTTAACAGAACTACACACTCGAACTGAGTGTTACTATGCCTAAACTTCAGATTACTTTTTCCTGGGATGAACCATAGATGCCTAATCTGGTGATTGTCCTTTTTATCTAATGTGCAGGTTAAATCCTTTGTTTCATCTCAGATGTTTTTTCACATCTGTATAATCTTTGCTAAAAGAGTGAGAGCAAAGCTTGCTGCTTTTTGGAGACTAAAAAATATTGCTTATACAAAACCATGGTTTTCATTAAAAGAAAACTCAGGAATAAATTACACATGGGAACTGTGGTCATCTTCAGCAGGTGAACATATGTACTAGTAATCTCTTACATGCAATGAAGTCATCCTAGGGGCATATTCATGTGCACCTGCCCAAAATGGAAGATTACAAAGCAGAATTAGCTCGAGGTCCTTCTTGTCTAAATATCACTACTGGCAAAAATTATTGAGTTTAAAAACTGAACAAATCTAAGGCTTCATTAAAATGCTGATGTAATCATAATGCTGAAGAGAAGGACCATGCAAATGTCCTGCTGCAAGTATGGGATCTATAACAGGCATGCTGTAAGGGAAGATGCTACTGTGGGGAACTGTAGTCTGTCTTTCCCTCATCCTTAACGTGTATATGAAATAAGTCTTTTGCTGTGCTGGTTTCTCAAAGTCCTTGCTGAGGTACACAGCTGGGATTAAGTCAGATAATTTTGGAATATTTCCACCCACAGATGTTTTGTGGTGATGAAATTGTTTCAACTGGTAAAGAACTTTCATATTATTAAAGTTTGCTAAAATAAAATGAACAATCAAACAAACCAAAACAAATTAAAAAAAAACCCCAAAAACCAAAAAAACCCAAAACAAACCCCAACAAACAGCCATTTGAAAGGAGAAAGAAGAAAACACAATTACAATATAAATTCTTTAAAAATAATACTTGGACTTGAGATTTTACTGTTTCAGAAGCTCAGTTGTGGGCATGATTTGAGTACTGTAGAACTCAAATAGATTTTTAAGATTGTGTGAGTAAGTGTAATGGGAATGCGTAGCCAAAAAGTCTCATTTGCATCTGAGCAAATGACTAAATTTATCTGATGCCTCAGTTGTGGCACCAACTTACTCTGCAGTCTTAGAGCCCTTTATTATTTCTATAAAAAAGCTAGAGTATGAAAAGTTGTACAGACTGATATGTGTGCAAAAATTGTTCTATTATTTTACCAGGAAAAAAAAAAGGACATATTCCTACAGAATATTTAATCTTGTTAAATTCCCTGATAAAAAGTTATGCTTTGCAGCTTTAAAATAAATAAATTAATTTTGCTTATTTCAAAGCAAAGCAAAACAAAACAAAACAAACAAAAAAACACTCAAAAAATTATTTCTAATTTTATTCCTGATTTTCTATCTTGTCTATTTTGTATGATTCTGTGAAGAACACAACTAGGGAAAAGGGAGGAAGGTTTCTGATTTTCTTTACACTGTGTTGAATTCGAAGGCCAATGAAGTCAATAGAAATCCTTCCATTACCTACAGTGAGCTTTTGATCATATCACAACTTTATACTTCAAAGGATAGCTCTCTCTTGTTCTTTAAGGTTTTTCCCTCTTTCAGACATCGTATCTTCACTTCTCTCTGTCTCTTCTTTTTTTTATATTTCTTTCAGAAAAATTTGCTCCTCTTTTCTTCCCATATTACAGAAGATTGTACAGACAGCACAGCTTTACTCAAAGAAGTAAACAAAATAATTTTATTCACAGCAAGAGGAAGATTTCACAACTTTCTGGGGGAGAACGAAGATCCCTTTACGCTTTGCTGTCCACAAGAGGTACAAAACAATTGCTGAATGCTGTCTTTTATGCTTATATCATAAACCAGATGTTTATATATGGAAGAGACATTTGTGAATTTTACCAGACTGATCTACTTCACTTTGTCTAAAACCTAGCATAATTACATAAAAGTAGGAGATTTTGATTATTCTTTTTTTCTCTTTTTTTATTCCTTAAAAAAAAAAAAAGTCAATGAATGTTTTAATGTAAAATGAAATTTACATTTAAAATATATCACCCCAGACTGATGGCTAGAAAAGTTTCTTGAAGGATGGTGTTTCTTACAGAATGGAAAAAAATGAACAAATTTTTTTGTCATGTGGGATTATGTTTTTATTCTTCAGATATCACAGAGAAAAATAAAAACACTCTCTCTACAAAAGCAGTGACAACAGCCTTTATTTTGCTTCACTTCTGCTAAAATTAGAAAGTGACTACAGAGCATATACTTTCATAACCTGTTTGGGCTCGAGTAGAACAGAAAGCTAAGTTTAGCCAGAGGTGGTTTAGGCACATATATTTGTACGGCACTGAGATATAGGAATAATTTCTTAGTGTTAGATGCTGTCAGGAAAAAAAAAAAAAAAAAAAAAAAAATTCTAAATAAGGCTGTCCAAAATGACTTTTTGCTGTACTCAACTATAAGTCAATGCATTAGCAGCACAAAACTATCAGTTATTTTCACAGCCTTACTGTCTGTACTTCACGGAGTACACTCTCAACAATTAGGAAAATTTATGAAAATAGTTGCAGAGGTTTTTTTCAGAAATATGTGAGCAAGCCAACTTCAGACCTTTGATGATTATGAAAGATGTGGTATTTAACCAGGACACGTTGTGAAAGTAATTACTAATGAGAGTGCATAGCACTATTATAACTTAAACAAGTTTATTTTTCCAAAAGAAAATATATCCATTAACTTATCTAACTGAGTAAATTTGTTTCCTTCTAGCTATGGTAGTCTTGTAAAAGGTATTACATTTTTCTACCAACACGCTTAAGTCATTAAACTACATTTATTTATGTCAGAATAAGAGCTATTATGCTAAATTTAAATGAAAAAAACTTACTGTTATTTTTTGTATCAGTTTTGTCCACAATTTTACCATGTAGCATGAAATACAGTGTAGGAGTAAGGGAGAAGAAACAAACATTAGATCAGATCCTCCAGGCACATTGAAGTTTCTCTTTTACCCTACAAAGTGAACTAAGCACCTATGAGATTCTGAAGATATAGTGCTAACAGATTGTTACAGTTAAAAGGAATAATAAAAGGCATGTATTAACAGAGAAGTAGAAAGGGAAGCTGTAATTACAATTCTCCTACTTGCTAAGAGGATAATTTTCAGATTCTTCTGTCAAATAACATTAGTTTAAAAAAGCAGTATCTGTGTTATTAACAAAACTTGTGTGAACCTTGATGCTTCATAGCAAGGGTAGACAAATATTTTTTAGTTTCCCTGTGCTGCTCTTTGAATTCCCTTTGAAATCTTAAGGGCCTATGCTTCCCAAAGAAGCATAGCCTGTTTAATGTGATGAGTCAGATGAGGATATGATCAGGTGTGGGACTACTTTTATCTGCCTCAATGTTATGTATTGAACTGAAGGGACCAAATCTACAGGCTACTAGTCTAAATCAATGACAGGAGGCACGTCTAAGTACCGTTAATTCTTGACTATGCCTTTAAGAGAAAAGTTCTCTAACCAGTTATTAGCTGCACTAATTGTATTGCAGTTGAATAAACACAACTTGAACAAGCATTGTAGAAAGGGAACTATAGGAGAAAATTTAAATGAGACAAAGCTGTCAGCTTATCTGAAAGACTCTTGAAGGTCAGCTTCAGACTTTATTGGCATTTGGTCCTTTGAAAAAATATCCCGATATCTAGATTTTACAATGAAGGTGGATTTAAGCTTTTAAAAGTTTTCAGATACACAAAGTGTAAATTGGACTTGATATCATTAATTCATTTTTTTTAAAAACCCATGTACTGACAGAAATTCTAACTTCTGGACTATGATATAGTCCACTTAATTTATTTTCTCTCTGTTTGAAAGTGTATTATCCCGAACTAATTAAAATCAATTAAAGTATGTGTTTATTCAAAAGAAAATGTACATTACAAGAAAAAGAGCAAGTACTCTACAAAATGTGTAAAATATGGATAGTCTAGTTGTTGCAGCAGCTAGAAAGAAAAATGCTGCATTCCCAAAAAGCTATACTAGAAGATTCCTAATGAAGTAATCAATGAAAAATAATAATAATTGAAAAAATAAAATACAATAAAATAAAAATCAATAGAAGTTTTTTTAAGTTATTGAGAAGTGGTACATCTGTTTAGGAGAAAAATGATACGCCCAGTAAATACAAGGTAATTTTTAAAGGAATTCAACTCAGTCGGTGGGTAACTCTACATTTGCTTTATTAACAACTCAGAGTTGTGCCATAACCTCAGTGAGTGGCAAAGGCATTGCAAAAATCAAACTCTCTATATATGCTAAATTTAGCATTATGCAATAGGAATCCTTTTCAAAGTTCTTGGTGTTTTCCCATGAACCCTCAGTTCCAAATTTCTCACTAATTTAAAATTATATAGAAGTCCACAGTGGTCTTCAAACACAGCTGATTCTTATTGTGTCATCTCAGTGCCTCTTCAGAAGTTGCAGCCTGCTGTTCCCATCCTGGTCACTTTATTCACTTATCATCTTGAATAATCTTCCTGTCTACTTACCTTTGCACTTCTAAGAAAAACTTGCATAATGACATTTAACTTACGTCTATTTTAAAATATGTAATCTTTCACAATTCACTTACTCCAAGTTAATCACTTATCCCCTATAATTGCTATGTCTCCAGATTCTATTATTCTTCTTGATGCAACTGGATTTGGCTTAACCACCATGGAGAGGGCTATACAAATGACAAAGTGAGAAGCAGCATGTTTGCATGGTTTATAAGAATTATTATTATTCTATTATTTCAAAGCACCTGTTTCTAATATTTCATCTTAACCATAATACTTCTATTATTCAATATCATTTTACCTATAAGCACTTAGAGAGTCTTTCCCTTTTACAGTAATCTTGGATTCTCAATATGGAAAGACATTCACACTTGTAGTATGAAGTTTCTCATGCAGGGGAACCTTAAAGTAAATGCTATCTTCTCCTGTCTGATTCAGACAAAGGAGTCCTTATGGAATATAGAATGAACAGGAAAGGTCACTTTTTCAACCATCTGTATTTGAATCCAGCCTATTCCATTCTAGCATGGCAAGAGTGCTATCAGTTATGAAATCTCTTAATAGGAATGCCTTCTTCCTAATGACTGAGAGTTAACCAAGGCTGCTTGAGTTTGCTGCAATAGCTGTATTGATTTAAAGGATAATTGGAATCCAATCTATGATTATACGAGAGAAATAAAAGCCTTTTGTGAAAAGAGGTCTTGCAGTCAGGACCATGTAATACTGATGAGTTTCAATTTGTGAATGTTCACACTCCTGAAAATTGCATATATGTGATGCAGAATTGACAAGTCTTTGAACTGAAAAGCCATGTCAGCTGAAGGTCAAAAACAATTTCCACAATTTCATATTTATGAAATAAACAGGAGATATTACCAATCTGCAACAATATGCGATACTTCACTATTTACTGCAATAATCTTGTATACTTATAATGTACGTATGGAAGGAAAAATTTAGGAACTGAGGGAAGGAAAAGAAGAGAGAAAGTGAAAGAGAGGCTTAAAACCTTATTACTGTATTCGGTATTCAGTATTCAAAAGCTCATACCTTGGTAAAGTCAAATCCAATTTTCTCTGAAAGCAAAGATACTTCTTTTAAATGAGAGCTATTTCCATACCAAATTTCAGCCTGCAGTTATCCATTTCAGCTCTAGGGCTGTTAATAAAAAGTTACAGGCTTCTTCCCTCCTTCTCCTGCTCTGTAATGGCAATAGTGTGTTCTCTTCACTCTCCTTGCATTAAAAATTTACAGATGTACTTAGACTTTCTAATCAGCTGAACATCCATGCAAAGTAAACCAGGAAAATTTCAAAACAGGATGAATTTATAATTAGCTATATGTAACAACAAAATTATAAAACCTTATTTTTTTCTATAAGAAGTGTAAATCAGCCCCTTCAGAATTATTCATCAATACTTGAAACAAAATATTTTTTCTTTCAACAGGCTTTTTGGGGAGATTTTTTGTTTGTTTGTTTGTTTTGTTTTGTTTTCTAAGGAAGCAAAACATGAGAATAAAAGATTAAAAAAAAAAAAAAGTAAATTAATTTGAAATGTATTGTGGGGGTAGGTGAAGGATTCAAGTCTACATCCATGGAGAAAAAAAATAATAAAGACATATGTGTAAAAGCAAAACCTTCAGAAAAAATACTATAGACAACCCATTTGTTATATGATGTCATTTCTACTTTAATATTATGCTTATTATGCTTCCATGGTTTTAGCATATGTACATATCCTCTGCCATCTTTCTAACATTATTAGAAACTAATTCAATAAGCAATCTATGGATGACAATTAAAAAAAATATTTAATTTAGTTGTCTTTAAAATAATTTTAATGGCATTCTACTTTATTAAGAAAATAAAATTAAAGCCCCTATATTTTTCAACTCATCCTTCAGACCTTGAAAATAAAATCAAACTCATTTAAAAAAAAAAAAATCTAAACAGAGGACAAAAATGAGAGTATTAAAATTAAAATGTGCTTAAACAACTGAGTTATACAAATCTTATAGCAAATTATCTTATATTGTATATCTCATATAGAATATCTTTACTTCAAAGCAATATCTGCCTTTAAAATGACTGCTTTTTTTGAGTCTACATTCTTTTCAACAGTATCAGTTACCAGATTCAAATTTAGGAGCCTGTTGATGACTCTTTAAGTTAACTGTAATTGTGACAGCAAGCACAGAACTGATAAATCTAAAAAAAAATAATATTATGATCTATATAGGTCAGTCGAGTAATATTTTTTCAGTCCTTCAAGGACATTTCAAAGACTCTGGAAAATGCTATTGAAAGAATACTTTTATAGTCTAGATGTTTTCCATTGTCAATTAACACCGTCCTAGTGAGGCTGACCAAGAGACTTGAGCAGTTTTTTCCCTTGACTGTTTTGTTGGTTACTCTTCATTAGTGATGAAGACACTTCATTTGTGATGGAGATACTCCTAAGACACAAACTTAGACTTAGATTGCTATTTGTTAGACAACTAAAGTGAGATAAGATGAATCCCACAATATGTCTGTAACTCAGTTGAAATATTTTTCAAACTAAGTCTAAAAAATAGTCTCATCAATCATATTTTGTTATGAATTATTTGTACACTACTTCATGCTAACTAATTCTAAAATATACATATCTCTGTCTAAATCAAGCTATGTATAATTACATTTTACTAGATTACAGGCAATTAGTTTTATTATTACTGCAATGAACAATACAAACGAAGAAAAAAAACAGTTTTTCAGTTAAGTTGCATTAACTGCCTCTAAAATTAGGAGAAAACTCTTAAAGGCTTGTTTTCAAATTATATCTGTACAAATTCATAGTAAGTGATTAGAAGTCTGTATGCAATAATTATATTTCAGAATATTAATTAAAAGTAAAATTTAAAAAAAAACAACCAAAAAACCCATGAAACTAAACCAGTTATGAATCAAATAGAGTGTAGCAGTTAGTTACTATACAAATGTGTACTTTCAATCACAGAGTAAATGTCTTAATTTTACATGCTAAATATAAATTTTTTTAATGTTATTTATGAAGAAGCAGAAGAGGTTTTGAAAATTTTTCTTTAATAGTTCTGTCTCTATTTGTTTACTTGCCTATTATGTATTGAAGATGAATGGGCTAAGTATCTAACAACATTAGGAGTGGATTAGTCTTGTGCTGAAGGTTATACTGAAGAGGCTTGGATGCTAGTAGGATAAGATGTGCTAGTACATGTTTGGAGTACTGCATCCAGTTCTGGGGCCCCCAACCTCACAAAGATATGGACCTACTGGAGTGAGTCCAAAAGGATGATCAGAAGGCTGAAGCACCTCTCCTATGAGTACAGGGTGAGAGAGTTGGGGCTATTCAGCCTGCAAAAGAGAAGCCTCTGAGAAGACATTATAGCAGCCTTCCAGTACCTGAAGGGGTCTACAGGAAGGCTGGAGAGGGACCTTTTTCAAGGGCAGGTAGTGATAGAACATGGAGTGAGGGCTTTAAACTAGGAAGAGGGTAGATTTAGACTAGATATTAGGAAGAAATTCTTTCCTGTGAGGATGGTCAGACACTGGAACAGTTTGCTCAAAGAAGTTGTGGCTGTCTCCTCCCTGGAAGTATTCAAGGCCAGGTTGGATAAGGCTTTGAGCAACTTGGTCTAGTGGAAGGTATCCCTGCTCATGGCAGTGGGGTTGGAAGCAGATGATCTTTAAGGTCTCTTCCAACCCAAACCATTCCATGATTCTATGCCCAAAACCTTTTTACTGCCTTCCCTGCCTGCACCAGGCATTCAATTGCCTGCATACTAAGGGCCCAAGGCTGAGAGTTGATGCACACAACTGATTAACCTTGGATTAGACAGGTGAGAAAACTGCAAAATTATGAGTAATAGGTATCAGAAGGTCTGCAGAAAGGTTAAAAAAGACAAAATTGCAGAGACCTCATTGAGACCTCATTAGTAGATCAGGGATTTAAGAGGAAAAACACCAGCATGGAAAGGCATAAGATCTTTAACAGAAAAATAACAAAATATTTCACTGTTGGATCAGTTCACAAGTGCCCATGTGAATGAATCTGGTGGCAGCTGACAGCTCTGCAGCCCAGTGAAAGGGTAGATCCCAGTGGCTGAACCTTCTGCATGGGCTGATGTTTAAGGTGCCTTGTACAGGTGAGGCGTCTTGATGCTCAGCTTCATTGCTTGAAGCCTGCATATCTTTTGTGTCAGCCAGAGTTATACTGTATGCTGTGTGTATTTTGCTAATAGACTCTCTTTGTGTGTAGCTAAAGATGCCTGAACAATCAAGTATGGAAAGTAAAAATGATGAACACTTAGAAAGACAGTGAAGGTCCAGACACATGAAATATTTCTAGTAAAGAATAGCTGAAAACTTGCAACCAAGAGACCAAGGCAGAAAGCAATACTTCAGTTCAGGTGGTAGAAAAGACCAGAAAATCAATAAGAAATTTTGTGGCTTGCTAATGTCAAAGCATGTGTTCAACTTGGAACTTCAGTAGATATCAGGAAAAAACACCCAAAACAACAACAACAAAAAACCACAAAAGAATTTACTGACTTTAGGCTAAGGTCAGATTTTTTTTTAATTGTTTAACTTATTCATAAAAATTAAAAAGTATTGTTATGAATCTCTAATCCTGAAAAGCAGCAGTAACAAAACTCTATTGGACATGGGGCCATATTGAGTTTATGTATCGGGGTTTTGGTAGTGATGTGGTGACAGGGGTGGCTTCTGTGAGAAAAGACCAGGAGCTGTGGCCATGTCAGATATAGCCAGTTTCAGCCCACTCCAAGATGGACCTACCACTGACCAAAGCTGAGCCCATCAGTGATGCTGGTGGCACCTCAGTGATAATATATTTAGGAAAGAGTGAAAAATGCTGTGCAGCAGCTGGAAGATAGGAGTGAGAAAAATGTGATAGAAATAGCCTTGCAGAAACCCAGGACAGTGAAAAAGGAGAGGGGGAGCCAAGTGCCAGAACAGAGACGTCCTTGCAGCCTGTGGAGATCACAGTGATGCAGCTTGTTCCCTTGCAGCCCACAAGAGGACCACATTAGAGCAGACTTTCACACTGCAACCTGTGGAAGGCCTCACAATGGATCATGTTGAGAGGCTCTGGAGGAAGCTGCAACCCATAGAGGCCCCACAACAGAGGAGGCTCCTGGTAGGAGCTGCAGCCCATGGAGAGAAGCCCATGCAGAGGGAGTTTTCTGGTAGGTAATCTGGTAGGTAGTATTCTCGTAAGTTTTCTGGTAAACTGCTATCTGTGTGGCATCAATGCTGGAGCAGACAGTTTCTGAAAGACTGTTCCCTCAGGAAAGGACCCCCACTGGAGCAATTCTTGGAGAACTGCATCCCATAGGAAGGATCCATGTTGGAGCAGTTTGTGAAAGACTTGATCCCCTAGGAGGTAACCTATGGCAGACCAGTGGAAGACTCTTAGAAGGAAGGAGCAGCAGAGAACAAGTGTTATGAACTGTCCATAACCTCCATTCGCTGTAGCCATGTGTCACTTGGCAGGGAAGAGGTAAAAGAATCAAGAGTGAAGTTGAGCCTAGGAAGGAGGTGAGGGTGGCGAGAAAGTAGTTTTAGTTTTGTTTTTTTTATTTCTCACTAACCCACTCTTATTAATTGGCAATAAGAGTGGCTTGGTGGGCAACCCATCACAGATGGAAAACATCTCAGAAAGTAATAATGTTTGGATGGTATCATATTCTGAGCTGATAGTAGGGCCATGGACAAAGTCAGAGAACCAAAAGGATCATATAGTTCATTAAATTGTATGCATATAAGTACTTTTCTGTTAATGAATAATGTCATAGTGCTCAGTATATAACTTCCTCAGACAAAAGCTTACAGTGGAGTGGGGATTAATTTTTCTTAGATATTCAGGGTTGCAAGATGAATGAACAATCCCTGGTGTCCTAAAGTTAAATTCCTTTGTGCTAAGCTTTTCGTTTCTCATAGTTCTCTACCTAGAAGGGGTTTACAGTGAAGAAAAGTGACCAGAAGCAGAGGGGAATCCCTTTTAGTTACGCTGTTGGGATAACGGTAAGACATGAAACAAATTCTGGGTATATACATCCATAGCAAACTTGCTAGAACTGCCAGTGCTTATTCTACTTCAACCTCTTGAGAGGAGGAAATGAAAGACTATTTGCTGTAGTCCTGAAAGAACTTTTAAAAAGTTATATATAAAACAATATTGGCAACTGATTCCCACTCTTATATCTCTTAATGTATACTTAGAATTTTTTACTCTCTTTTAAGGATGAAAGACACAGAGCTAGTAACTGAAGCCATGAGAAGACCTAAATCTGTAATGATAATTTTCTTAGCTTTGCCAATAGGCAATAGCTGATAGGCAGAGAAAAAGAATAAAGTGGGATTTCTTGAAAACATACTGATTAAGGTAATTCAGTGATATATTGATAAAAGACAGAACTGAACAACTGCTAACAAACTAATAGTCAAACACCTGAAAGCTTTAAAGAAAATACAAGGTGGGACTGAGGGTAGAGGGTGGGTGGAGAGGAGAGAAAGAAAAGACAGATATCTAAATATTTATCTCTGGCTACAAGCAACCAGTTTATTTATCTATCTATTTATTTATTTATTTATTATTTTAAGAAATAAGGTTCAAACACTTGTTTTTTTCCCCTACTTTCAGAGCATTTAGGGGAAAGTATTCAGAAAAAAAAAAAATCACAATTAAAAAAAAATAATTTATTCAACATAATCAAGGTCTTTGGCAGAGCTCTTTTATTTCATTAATTTTATTCATTTTATCTGAATTGGAGAAATAATCTTTGGGTTTTTTTGTTTATTTATATAATCTATATGTAGATAAAATCACAGGGTGACAGAGCACTGCCTGAGGATTGCTAGAAAAATCTTAATATAAAGAGAGAAATAAACAAAATTAATTAAAGGTATGGGTATCATAACTTTTAAATAGAAATCTTTAATACTGTTTCATCTTCCTGGTAACATGTATATGGTGCTGAGTGATATTCCCTGTTAACAGTTTTGTGTGGGAATAATGCAATTTGCAATCACAGAATCACAGAATCACAGAATGCTAGGGATTGGAAGGGACCTCAAAAGATCATCTAGTCCAATCCCCCTGCCAGAGCAGGAACACCTAGATGATTTCACACAGGAAGGCGTCCAGGCGGGTTTTGGATGTCTCCAGAGAAGGAGACTCCACAACCTCCCTGGGCAGCCTGTTCCAGTGCTCTGTTACCCTCACAGTAAAGACGTTCTCTCTCAAATTTAAGTGGAACCTCCTGTGTTCCAGCTTACACCCACTGCCCCTTGTCCTATCATTGGACACCACTGTGAAGAGCCTGGCTCCATCCATCTGACACTCACCCTTTACATATTTATAAACATTAATAAGGTCACCCCTCAGTCTCCTCTTCTCCAAGCTAAAGAGCCCCAGCTCCCTCAGCCTTTCCTCATAAGGGAGATGCTCCACTCCCTTAATCACCTTGCTGGCTCTGTGCTGGACTCTCTCAAGCAGCTCCCTGTCCTTCTTGAACTGTGGAGCCCAGAAATGGACACAATATTCCAGATGCGGCCTCACCAGGGCAGAGTAGAGGGGGAGGAGAACCTCTCTCGACCTACTAACCACAGCCCTTCTAATGCACCCCAGGATGCCATTGGCCTTCCTGGCCACAAGGGCACAGTGTTGGCTCGTGGTCATCCTGCTGTCCACCAGGACTCCCAGATCCCTTTCCCCTATACTGCTCTCTAGTAGATCATGCTGAGACCACCCTGGCTCTTGAGGTTTCCCTGAGTCCCTGTGGATTTCTGTGACCTAGAAGTATGCCTGAGATTTCTGCAAGAGTCTATCACTCAATATAAGACTTGCTAAAATTTATTGCATATATCCTTCTCTATATATGGGGGAGATTTTACAAGAAAACAGCAATGTGATCTTGAGGCATTATCCTCTACACAGAACAACATGCTTTCAGTATCATTCGCTCACCCATAGGATCCTGCAACTTTTTTAATCCCGAGTATTTATTTTGCCAATATTCCATAATAATGATCTTGGGGTAAAATAGAAACAGAAAGAAAATCAGAAAAGTTATAGACATGAAAATAAATCAATAAGAAAAATAAAACCTCTCTATTCTTCCCTTATTTGTTCATAAAAATTATAAGAACACTACTATTTTTATTTAAATCCTTTAATATTTTATAAATATTTATATGAAATACACAATGAATTCCAAAAGTAAGAAATTTGACAAAGTGTATGATATTGTCTCTGTGTGGTTTTTTTAAAGCATTTTGTATACATGGGAATATACCATAAGGTTGTCCTGTTACCAAAATTATTTCAATATTATACATAAAAATTTTGCTACGTAAACAGAAGCAGAAGTTAAAGTGAAAAAAAAAAGTTAATAAAACTTATATTTCCCACAATTTATCTTAATACAAAATGGATAAGAAAATATGCAATTCATAGAATTTTGCTAAGAAAGAAATTGGAAAGATGAAACGGAAAAGCACAGTTTGACATTTCTGGGTGCAAGTTAGATGTGCATGCATGTGTGCATGCATAAGGGCTTTGTAATAAATGAATGCCATGACTGAGCTTTTAATCATTAATCTTCCTGTCAGGATTCAAGAGAGACAGGACTTCTAAGTGTTGCCACGGTGTCATGAGAGTTGTGTTCACAGGATTCCACTTGACTTTGTAGCCTCTCATCTCTAACTGACATTACAAACCACTCATTACACTGTCAGGAATGCAGAATATGTAACAAGGGAAGAATCAATATCTTTTTTTGGGAGAAAAAAAGAAAAAAAAAAGAAAGGCGTACTCTGAATCAATGTTAGAGGGAGAACAGTTTCAATATTTGAGTGGTTATGCTGTTGTCAAGTATAACCCTAATTTGCATTTCAGAAACTAATATGTAAGGAAATTCGCCTATAGCAGTTGTACTCTATTACCATTTAATTAGCCTTCCACTATATGAAAAGCACTGCAATGTTATATGCAAGCAAACTCTTTTTTCTCAGCTAGCAATAGCTAATCCATTGCCCTCAACACTGAATTTTAACTCAGACAGCTCACAAAAACTGAAGAACAAAGGTGAAGGTTATTATTTTAGAGTGATGGAACAAGTAAATGGTGATGGAAAATGTTATATATCTGACTTTAAATTTTGTATGGTGGGTTATTCCTTTCATGTGCTAGAATCTCCCTTTTTGATTGTCAGCAATGCTTAGATAAGAGATACTTTGCAGATTAGTGTGCAAGAAACAGATGAAACAGAAGCTCTATCATTCTGGGTAATGTACTGTTGTGTAATGTACACTATTTCCTCAGATGACATGAAACATCCTGTTACTGTCTCTCAAAAATATTACCTCTGCTCTGCTTAATACATTGTGGGATTATTACCTTTTCCAGAAGGCACTGAAGTTGTGAGCCTGACATCATACCAATTTATGTATTGGCATCACGGAGACATAGTGGGATGGCTCTCATGACTGGAGTGTTGGAATGGAAAGATACAGGCTCCTCAGGAAGGACAGGAAGGGGAAATGGGGACGGGTGTTGACCTCTACATCAACAACCAGCTGGAATGTATGGAGCTCCACCTGGAGGTCGAGGAGGAGCTAACTGAGAGTTTATGGGTCAGGATTAAAGGGAAGACAGGGAAAGGGGATGTTACAGTAGTGGTCTGTTACAGGCTGCCATACCAGAGAAACCAAGCAGATAAGACCCTCTATAGGCAGATAGGAGCAGCCTCATATTCACAAGCCCTCGTCCTCGTGGGAGACTTCAACCACCCCGATGTCTGTTGGAGGCATAACACAAGCAGGGCACAAACAATCCAGGCAGTTTCTGATGCGTGGATGACAATTTCCTCCTCCAGGTAGTAGAGGAACTGATGAGAAGGGGTGCCATGCTGGACCTTGTTCGCATCAACAAGGAGGGGCTGGTGGGGAATGTGAAGCTCTTGGGCAGTCTTGGCTGTAGTGAGCAAGTGACCATGAAATGGTGGAATTCGAGATCCTTAGGGCAGTGAGGGAGGCGCACAGCAAAGTCACCACCTTGGATTTCAGGAGAGCAGACTTTGACCTCTTCAGTCATCTGCTTGGTGAGATACTGTGGAATGAATTCCTGGAGGGAAGAGGGGCTCAGGACAGCTGGCTTGTACTCAAGCTTCTCCTCCTCCAAGCTCAGGAACGTTGTAGCCCAACAAAGAGGAAGGCAGGCAAAAACAGCAGGAGGTCTGCATAGATGGACAGGAGGTTCCTGAACAAACTTAAGATCAAAAAAGAAGCCTACAGAGGGTGGAAGGAAGGACAGGTAACCTGGGAAGAATACAGAGAAATTGCCCAAGAAGCCAGGGATCAGGTTAGGAAAGCCAAGGCCCTGACAGAATTAAATTTGGCCAGAGATGTCAAGGGCAACAAAAAATTTTCTACAGGTATGTCAGGGAGAAAAGGAAAACTAGGGAAAATGTGGGCCCTCTTCCGAAGACAGACCTGGTCACCTGGGACCCTGAGAAGGCTGAGGTGCTCAATGACGTTTTTGCCTCAGTCTTCACTGGTAAGGGCTCATGCCACACTGCCCAAGTCCTAGAAAGTCAAAGAAGGGTCTGGGAGAATGAAAGACCACCCGCTGTAGAAGAAGATCAGGTTCGGGAGCACCTAAGGAACCTGAAGGTGCACAAATCTATGGGACCTGATGAGATGCATCCATGGGTCCTGAGGGAACTGGCAGATGAAGATGTGAAGCCATTATCCATCATATTTAGGAAGTCCTGGCAGTATGGTGAAGTTCCTGCAGACTGGAAAAGGGGGAACATAACCCCCTTTTTTAAAAAGGGAAACAAGGAAGACCCAGGGAACTACAAGCTGGTCAGTCTCACCTCAGTGCCAGGCAAGATCATGAAGCATATCCTCCTGGAAACTATGCTGAGGCACATGGAAAATGAGAAGGTGATTCTTGACAACCAACATGGCTTCACCAAGGGCAAATCGTGCCTGATCAGTCTGGTGGCCTTTTATGATGGGGTTACAGCATTGGTGGATAAGGCTAAAGCAACTGATATCATCCACCTGGACTTGTGTAAGGCTTTGGATACTGTCGCACTCAAAGTGTTGTGGTCAATGGCTCGATGTCTGAGTGGAAACCAGTGACAAGTGGTGTCCCTCAAGGTTCGGTATTGGGAACAGTGTTCTTCAACA
This sequence comes from Caprimulgus europaeus, assembly GCA_907165065.1. Next base: position 51,545,584 of record OU015523.1, on the reverse strand, counting down.
TCTTTGTCGGAGACATGGACAGTGGGATTAAGTGCACCCTCAGAAAGTTTGCAGACGATACAAAGCTGTGTGGTGTGGTTGATACGCTGGAGGGATGGGACATCATCCAGAGGAACCTTGACAGGCTTGAGAGGTGGGCCAATGCAAACCTCATGAAGTTCAACAAGGCCAAATGCAAGGTCCTGCACCTGGGTTGGGACAATCCCAAACATAAACACAGGCTGAGTGATAAGTGGATTGAGACCAGCTCCAAAGAGAAAAACTTGAGAGTGTTGGTAGATGAGAAGCTCAGCATGAGCCAGCAATGTGTGCTTGCAGCCCAAAAGGCCAGCTGTATTCTGGGCTGCATCAAGCAAAGTGTGGCCAGGAGATTGAGAAAGGTGATTCTTTCCCTGTACTCCACTCTCATAAGGTCCCACCTGGAGTACTATGTACAGTTCTGGAGCCCTCAACACAAGAAAGACATCGACCTGTTAGAATGAGTCCAGAAGACGACCACGAGGCTGATCTAAGGGCCAGAGCACCTCGCCTATGAGGACAGGCTGAGAGAGTTGGGGCTGTTCAGACTCGAGAAGAGCCAGCTCTGGGTAGATCTTAAAGCTTCTGTATACCTGAAGGGGACCTAAAAGAAAGCTGAGGAGGGAATTTTTTACAAGGGCAGTTAATGATAGGGCAGTTAATGACAAGCGGTAACAGCTCTAAACTGGAAGAGGATAGGTTTAAATTAGATATTAGGAAGAAATCCTTTCCTGTGGGGGTGGTGAGACCCTGGAACAGGTTGTCCAAGGAAGTTGTGGATGCCCCCTCCCTGGCAGTGTTCAAGGCCAGGTTGGATGGGGCTTTGAGAAACCTGTTCTAGTGGAAGGAGTCCCTGCTCATGGCAGGGCGGTTGGAAGTAGATAGTTTATAAGGTCCCTTCCACCCAGACCATTCTATGATTCTATGCGCTTAGGCATTACCCTTTGCTCTTTTGAATTTGGGGATATATAATTAATTGGGTTTGGCACTCAGAATTTGCCCTATGAATTTACACCTTGGTTCCTTGGGGATGCACGTTTTACGTTGTAGATATTTTCTATTTCATTGTTCTTTCATAAGAAAAACAGTAGTAATGTTCACATTCCATGTTTTACAAACTGTCATTTTTTCAAGAAAATTTGAGTATAAAAACCTGTACGTACATTTTATTTCCAGTAGTTTTGCTTTCTGCTCACTAAGAGAAATTAAATTACTGTAAGAGATATCAAACAGATGTGAAAACTGAATATTTATGAGAAAATGGCTAAAATATGTATTTAGAATGAAAAAAAAAACCCCATGACATACAAAGCAAACAAAATTGAGAAAGGTATTTTTATTAGTAAACTTGATTTAGTCACAGTAAAAAGCTGTAAGAGGATTTTCAAGATGGAGGCTACACTTTACCCTGTTTACTGAATTTTCCTTATTTTATCTTGTAACATTTGAAGATACTTATGGTCCATTGTGAGCTAAGAATTTTCTGTATCATTTTCAAATTTCCAAGGTTAATTTCTGCACTGATGGTCAGCTGTTCTGTCAATCAAGTGATTGCCAGTTGGTCAACATGCAAGATATCAAGCTTATTTTTTATGTGTAACGTGAATGATTAGGATAATTATTTTTGCAGATGTTCCAGATGGTAGTTTTAACCATAGTTTCTCAACAGTGATTTTGACTTGCTTTCATGTCTTTAGTTCTCAAATAATAACCTTTTTTTAAATTTATTTTTTTTTACATCAGAGTTGTGCTGAGTTGCAAGCATTCATTATACAAATGCTGTAGCTCAGGTTTCACTCTGACTTTTAAAATAATAAAGATATTTTTCTTTATCTCACTACCCCTAGGAGACCAGGCTCCTTCTTTCTACAATTTTAATCAGTTAATTTTTCTTGCATTTTTGGGAGAAGCAGAACATCACCAGGGCATAATAATATAGAAGGGACATCTATAGAAGAATGTGAGTTGTTGCTCGTTTTGCCAAGTCAGATGCAAGCAGCAATAAAGGCTTTGTACTTCCATTTGCTGGCTTGTTATTATGTTGTTTGCTGTATGATTGCAAGTTGTTAAATCCAGCTGATCTGCTTAAGCGTACACAGAAAAGTGTTCAAAAACTTGAAATATTGCCAATATTATATATGAAATTATTATAAGCAATAGAATTCTTGGTAAATTTTTGCATCATCCAAGTTGTGTCCAAGTAGCAGACATGTAAAAAGCAGAGAGAGGAGAGGGAAAGGGGCAGCACGTGACAGAGGGAAAATATAAAGAAGATGAGTTCTCTGGGCAGGAAACTTCAACAAGAAGGAAACATATAAAGGTGGTTTGGGGGAGGAGGACAGTAGGAGAAGGCAGAGAGCAATTCTATGTGAAATTCATTTTTATAACACAAATTAACTGGAAATACTTGTTTTAATAGAAGCTTGCGCTACTTGTCAGAACTAAAAAAAAGAAGAAAGCAGACTTTTGCAAGAGAATTTGGAAGCCAGCCTCAATATGTTAATTATCTAGACTAGCTAAGCTTACTTAAAGTTCACATAGCTCAGTTATACATGTAAAACTCTTATATTGTGAAAATATTTTTTTTCTTGAGACATTATGTTCCTGCTATTCAGATTAAACTTTTTTTTTCTTTTTCACTACATTTCTTGTGGGTATTCGTTCACTGTTCATACTCCTTTACAAGAAAGAATTTTTAAATCACTTGTATTAATTTTCAAGAAAGGAAAAAGATCTCCAAATTTTATTTCAGAATGATGCAGAGAAAAGCTGTTACATCTAAATGAAAAAAGGAAAAGATTGCATACTGATGGATCACAAAGACGACAGAGGTGTTGTCAATGTTAAATATGGGCTCCATGTTTAGTATGTCAATTTAAAAAAAAATAATAATTCTAAATTATTTAAAATACAAAATTGAATATAGAATAGTCTGCTGATTACTAGTGATTATGACTGTAGCAGTCTGGTGTCATCGATGATCCAAACCCTGCACCTAATTCTACTTGTCATCATCTTTCAGTAGGAATTGGACAAAGTGACTTTTAGTAAAAAAAAAAAATAGTTGTACAAAGCCTGGAGAATACTTTTAAGAAAATGCAACACATGTTGCACTTTGTAAAATATTCTGATTTTTTTTTTTTTTTTTTAAATATAAATATTTCTGTTCTTGCCTTTAGCCTGTAAGAACCTGTTTACTATCTTCCTGTTTTATTTCATTTTGTGACATTAAAGTACATGGTATAGCTGTTCTGTATCAAAGAGCAAATTTATTTGTTCCAGATGTGGCACATGGTTATTCTTCAAGTTTGAGCTATTATCTGGAGAAAACATTGAATTGTTTTAGAAGCAAGAAAAGTTAAGCATTACCAATTTATAAGATATGAATCTTGCCTCTCTGTCTTTTAGCATTAGTGAAAATACTACATGCCTTATTCTTTAGGGATTATGCAGCTCTGATAGCATGGAATGCACTACTATCTCCCCAATACAAACTAATAACCATGTCAGTTAAGTTTTAAAATATCTTAACATATTTTAAAATATTTTAGAATGTTTATACAAAGCCAGTCAAATAGAAGTTGAAACCCAATAGCTGTAGCTGTCTCCAGCCTCTGTCAGGCAAACTGATGAATCTTTGGTCAGTAGTTAGTTCCTACCTTAGAAAAAAACTAGTTCTTTTGTAATTAAGTTGTATATTTAAAACCAAGAGACAAGTGTATGAATGCTTTAAATAGATTTGCATTTCTTTGAGATCTGCCAAAATGGACTCTAAGTAGTGCAGTTTGTTTCTTCTCCCTCAAGACGTAAGCCTATGCATCAACAGAATCTGACCTGTTGCAGATCGAGCTAAGCTCCAAACTCTTCCTAGAAAATATTCTATATCTACTCCTAAAGTGTGCAAATAAGAATAAGCTACTCTACTACCCAGCCTCCATTTTTGTGTGTGTGCATCATTATAATTTTGTTTTAAATATGTAAATAGAGAATCATAGAATTGTTTGGGTTGGAAGGGACCTTTAAAGGTCACCTAGTCCAACTCCTGGGCAATGAGCAGGGACATTTTTAACTACATCAAGTTGCACAGAGCCCTATTCAGCCTGACCTTGAATGTTTCCAGGGATGAGGTTTCTACCACATCTCTGGACAGCTTGTTCCAGTGTTTCACCACCCTTACGGTACAAAATTTCTTCTTATATCCAGTCTAAATCTACCCTCATTTAGTTTAAAACCATTACCCCTTACACTATTGCTACCAACCCTGCTAAAATGTTTGCCCCCATCATTCTTATAGGCTCCCTGTAAGCACTAAAAAGCTATAATAAGGTCTCCCTGGAGCCTTCTCTTCTCCAGATTGAACAATTCCACTGTCTCTTCCTTTCCTCTTAGGAGAAGTGTTCCATCCTTCTGACCATTTAGGGACCTGCTCCAACAGGTCCATGTCTTTCTTGTGCTGAGAACTCCAGACCTGGACACAGTACTTCAGGTGGGGTTTCACCAGAGCAAAGTAAGAAAGGCAGAATCACCTCCTTCGACCTGTTGGCCACACTGCTTTGATACAGCACAGGATACAGTTGGCCTTCTGGGCTGCAAACCCAAATTGTCAGCTCATGTCCAGCTTCTCACCCAGTAGTACTCCCAAGTCCTTCTTCGCGGGGTAACACTCAACCCCTTCATCCACCAGTCTGTATTGATACTGGGGGTTGCCCCAACCCAGGTGCAGGGCATTGCACTTGGCCTTGTTGAACTTAATGAATTTTACATGGGCCCACTTTTCAAGCCTGTCCAGGTCCCTCTGGATGACAATCCATCTCTCAGGTATGTCAAACCCAGCACTCAGCTTGGTGTCATCTGAGAGTGCACTCAATCCCACTGTCTATGTTATTGATGAAGGCATTAAACAGTACTGGTCCCAGTATGGACCCCTGAGGGATACCACTTGCCATTGTCTCTGTCTGGACAATGAGCTATTGACCACTACTCTCTACATGCAACCATTCAATCAGTTCCTCATCCACTGAATAGTCCACCCGTCAAATCCATATCCAATCCCATTTAGAGAAAAGGATGTTGTGGGGGAATGTGTCAAAGGTCTGAGAGAAATACAGATAGATGACATCCATATGAACAGGATCTCAATATTAATAAGAAAAAAAAACCTCCACAAATCCTTAATATAAGCATATAGCATTCTTAATTTCAAAACTGAAAATAAGAAAAAAGTCAATCTGGAGATGGCAATGAATTTCTGGTTGCAATGCAATTTACGTTAAGTTCTATAAAAGCTTTGGCAAATACCTTTGTGTATTTGGTTTGCGTGGCAAGGTTTTTTGGTAGCAGTGGGGGAGGGGACATGGGGTGGCTTCTGTGAGAGAAGCTGCCAGAAGCTTCCCCCATGTCCGACCCGACACAGCCAATGCCAGCCGGCTACAAGAAGGGACCCGCCGCTGGCCAAGGCCGAGCCAATCAGTAACGCCTCTGTGATAACATAATTAAGAAAAAAAAAAAAAAGGAAGGGAGAAAAAAAAAGCTGCACACTTTGCAGCGGGAGAGAGGAGTGAGAAGATGTAAGAGAAAACAACTTCGCAGACACCAAGGTCAGTGAAGAAGGAGGGGGAGGATGGGCTCTGGTGCCGAAGCAGAGATTCCCCGCCCAACATGTGGTGAAGACCATGGTGAAGCAGGCTGTCCCCCTGCAGCCCATGGAGGTCCATGGTGGAGCAGATGACCACCTGTAGCCCGTGGAGGACCCCACGCCGGAGCAGGTGGATGCCGAAGGAGGCTGTGACCCCGCGGGAAGCCCGCGCTGGAGCAGGTTCCTGTCAGGACCTGTAGCCCGTGGAGAGAGGAGCCCACGCCGGAGCAGGTTTGCTGGCAGGACTTGTGACCCCGTGGGGGACCCGCGCTGGAGCAGTCCCTTCCTGAAGGACTGCACCCCATGGAATGGACCCAGACTGGAGCAGCTCGTGAAGAGCTGTCAGTCATGGGAAGGACTCACGTTGGAGCAGTTGGTGGAGGACTGTCTCCCGTGAGAGGGACCCCACGCTGGTGCGGGGGAAGGAGACCTCCCCCGGAGGAGGAAGCAGCGGCAGAAACACCGTGTGATGAACTGACCCTAACCCCATTCCCTGTCCCCCTGTGCTGCTGGGGGGAGGAGGTGGAAAATCGGGAAAGAGATTAAGCCCGGGAAGAAGGGAGGGATGGGGGAGGTGTTTTAAGATTTGGTTTTACTTCTCATTCTCCTCTGATTTTGATTTGTAATAAAGTAAATTTGTTTTTTTTCCCCCAAGTCGAGTCTGTTTTGCCCGTGCCAGTAATTGGTGAGTGATCTCTCTCCGTCCTTATCTCCACCCACGAGCTTTTCGTTATAATTTTCTCCCCCTGCCCATTTGAGGAGGGGGAGTGATAGAGTGGGCTTTGGTGGGCATCCGGTCTCTAGCCAGGGTCAACCCACCACACTTTGTAAATGAAAATGCTTTTCAGTTTAAGTCATGCTCTTTTGTTATCTCCATCTATATTTATTTTATAACAATATGTTATAAAATAAGTCCTACTAAGTAAAATACAGAATGATAATATTTTGAGTATATCATGCCTAAATTAGATTGGAATTCCTACTTTAAAACTACATTTTCATTTGCTCCGTGTACTTGTTATTATTAAAAAAGTTGTAAAGACAATATTTAGAATTCATATTTGGCTGTTGCTTAAAAATGTTCTAATATTAATTGCAAATTATAATTAAGTATTTTACTTAGAGTACATTTTCCAAACTGCTTTTCTAGGATAAAGCCTCTTGTAAGCTGATGTCTAAAGAACACGTAAATGGTGAAATATCGTGACATAAGTTCATGATCAGATCCTTAAATGTAGAAATAGTAAACACTGGGTACCTGACTACAAAAAGTGATTACAACCAATAACAACAACAACAAAAACAAAGACCCTTAGCAACTGTTGTATATTCAGATATATAAGTCAGTTGATGTTTCACTGTTCATATTAACATTTTCTGACCATCAGGAATTACTGATGCACAATACTTCTCAGTGTTTTTATTAAACCTTTTAAATACCCCAGTTTGGGTATGTAATAAGTGGGGACAATTACTCAGGCCAGGAATTAAGAAGTTAACACGAGTTTCAGTTTCAAAGCCAGTGTACTCAAATCAAACCTTCCTGCTTCCAGTGTAGCTTTCATGCAAGCTCAATTAGCATCAAAAATTATATAGAGCAATGTTAAGTCCCAGCAGAAGTGTGCCCAACAACTGAGCATCAATAATTGTTTTATTTTGCTTTGCTTTACTTTGCTTTGCTTTGCTTTGCTTTGCTTTGCTTTGCTTTGCTTTGCCTGTTAATTTTTTATTTTATTTCTGGAGGAGATAGTAACATTTTTTGTGGAAATACACAGTGTTTAAAAAACAGCTGGGGTTTTGTGACCATGGTGCCTTCAGCCTGAAGGGACTTAAAATAATACTTTTCATTTTCCAAGAGAGATTTTCATCCGTAACCTATGGGATATTTCTGGAAGAAGACAGAATTAATACATCAGTTTCTGCGTAAAGAACTAGTAGCAGGTAAAAGGTATAAAACTTTTGTTAAAAGATTTAAATTTTTTCAAAAATTAGTGTGACATAGGCTATTAGTCTGAACTGCTGGGATAATTCAATACTGTCTAAATATGCTGCCTTTCTTTTTTTTTCCCCTGAATGGTGGGACTTGAGTTAATATGATAAAATCATAATCTTGGAATTTTGTTTAAAGCATGCCCAAACTTAGGTATATAATATTCTGAACAAGAAAACAAAACAAACAAACAAAACCTTTGTGTCTCTAGCAGAAAAAGTGAGTTAAGAGGGATAGAAGCCTTCACAATTCCATGTATGTCAAGTGAATATTTCCAAAGTGAATAATATTTCCAAAGGTAAATACAAGGGAAATCCTGATAATACAGTAGACTTGGCTTAGAAGTTAAGTACTCCAGAAATCTTCAAGATTAACAACACTCAGTGGTTTAAAAATCTACCCAAGTTGAAGCCTTCACTGAAATTACTTCCTTTTACACCTGCTTCCAATTCAACTCTTCATTTAGTCAAGGCAACCTCTACAGTTTCCCTCAAGTGTTCGTCCTATTTCTGAGAATAACCTGCAATACAATGGGGAATCTGTTGAGAAATGTTTGATTACAGACAATCTCTACAGTAGGCTGAGTCCTCAAAATGTAGGATTGTCAAGGAGAACCTTGAGGGTTTGTTTACAAATTAGACTTGTCACTTTAAAATATGGCTTCTGACAATCCTTTGAAAAGCTGCTGCCTAGTTCACAGTTTCCTATCTAAAATGATAAAGAAATCTGGAGAAAATATTACTCAACTCAATCTTTTTCAAACATATCCCTGAGGTTTAAAGAAAACTGTGACTAGTCCTTTTGTGTTATAATCACTCATTTTTCAGACTACATTCTAGATGCAGAACACAATGCCAGCTTAATTTATTTTGATCATTAAAATATTGTCACTAATATAAAAAGCAGACACAGTACAAGGAATTTATAAAGGAGCAGTGGAATTATAAAATGTAGAAGTAAAACTAAATGAACTTGATATTATTATTTTGCTAAATACAATTTTCCTAAAAATTAAATCAGAGGTAAACAATTTTTTTTTGTGATATTTTAAAAATTAAATATTGAACAAATGGAAAATCAAACTATTTATTCATACATCTGAAGAATGAAACAATATGATGCCTCAATAAAAAATAATTTTAAGAAAAAATTAATTACCTATTTTTTTATCTCCAATAAAACAATGCAATCACAAAATGTCCCAGTTCAGTCTGAATGAAAATACTCCCAATCTGAAATAAAATATTTGTATTCATATATATATATATATATTAAAAAGAAATATTTAGTGTAATTATAGATATATCTCTACACAATTTCTTGGAACAATTTATATATATATATATTTATTTATATATATATATATTTATAAACAGTGAATGTACAAATTTTTAATATAGTTTGATTCATCTAGTAAAATTTAAAATACATTTACTTGCAATACAGTAGCACTGGAAACAGATGGGCAGACTGTCACATATATAGGACAAATTGTTAATGGAGGAAGATGCTACAAGCAAGACACATCCTCAGCCCAAAGCTCTGGAAGCCTTTTTGTAACTAATGTTTCTACATTCAAAGTATCTGTATATACAAGTGGAAATATTCTCATAGTAACATTCTCGTTGATTCAGGAATTCTCATTGATCAAGGAAAATTTTCAGTCACTGCTGTAAAAACTGGGCTAAAAAAGAAAAAAAAAAACACAAAACAACAACAAACAACCAAAACCAAACAAACAATGTTGGAAATGCAATACATAGGAGAAAGTTATATCCACTGTTGAGTTTGGATCTATTGACATCTATCCTCAGTCATGCTTTTTTTCATAAGTTTACTCTTTAATTTGATATACAACTACAGAACATGTTGTGATTGAAAAAATTTATTTGTTGTGAATTTTATTTAAGGAAAAGGTCAGTGAAATAAAAATTATAGAGGATTTTGTAAAGGATATGTGTTCCTTCCTTTCTGTATGTCAGAATTCTGACCATACTGGTAAAATGCAGAGTATAAATGTTTATATATATAAAAAAACATATATGAGAGTATAAATAGTTGCATATACATATATCTATATATTTATGAAATTCTGTCAGGATTTTTTTTTTTTTTTTTAAAAGACATGTATTAAAGACTGTGAGGAGTTGCGATGTGTTACTATTAACAGGTAATTTTGACTGTACACTTTGTAAGCCAGATCTTATTTTAATCAGACACCTTTGGATAAAGACATTATCAGAAATGATTGCAACATCTAATAAGTTCAGTCTAGATATTTCATCCATCATTCTCTAAAGACTCTACATAACAAATCTTAAATCTCATTTGTTTACATATGTGATTCTTTATACTGAATGAGGCTTGGCTTTTTTTAGGAAAGGAATATGGCAACTTGTGTTTGGGAGACTGTATTGTAATCCAAAAGTCCAAGTTTTTAACATAAAGATCTTTCCCTCTCTTCTTTATTCTGAATTTTCAACCTAGACATGTTGAAATAATATTTTTTTTAAAATAAATTTTACCTTTTTTTTGGTGCTTGAAATTTGCTAGTTTTTCTTCTCCCCTAAGATGAAGAGTCATTGAAGATTGCCCTCCACCATTGTCAAAACTTGGACACTCAGCTCCCAATGGAAGCTATCGCTTCATCTGTGTCCTAAATAGATAAAGATATTAAAAAGACAGCATTTCCATACATTTGAACTACTAGATACCATTGTCCCTCTTAGGAGATTCTCTCTTACTACACTGCAGAAGAAATCCATGATGTTACTCTTCCATGCTATATGCCATGTGGGTCTCTGGTAAGAGTTCTGTAACTGGAGAAAAAGTTAAGTTCTTTCATCACTCCTTACAGTTACCAAGTATATCAGGGCTGTGCGTCCACGCTTTGGCAGTAGTGTAATCCTGTTTTTAGACTATTTGCATTGTTATTCTTCCAAAATTTCCCCAAAGAGTAAAAGTCAAATTCGTAAAGTGATGACAAGATGTATCTTAGGGAAAAAAAAAAAAAAAAAAAAATAATGGATTTTTGTAGGCCAAATAAAATAGTTGTCTTGCAATACCATTCCCTCAGATGAATCTCAAAGACTGATACAAATAATACTACTGTGCAGTTTCTTGTTAAAATACACAGAGGAGTATTTCAAATGAAAAAAGTCAGGAAACTGAAATATAGAGGTTTCAACATACATTTACCAACACACTCAAAATAAATTTTCTGAACTCTTTTGCCATGATTTATACACTATAAAAACATGAAGTAGCTACATGTGCTTCATGTGATTTAACAGGATATAGAATTATGCCTATTATGTCATTGCTACATATCCTTTAATACTTGCATATTCAAACATTATGTTCAGCTCATAATATAGAAAATAAAAAGTAAGCTTTAAATTTCAAACTGTGTTACTGACAAATACTACAAAAACTGTAAGATAGTAAAATGGATGACTTTTGTTTAACTCTGGTGGGCAACTCAGCCCCATCCCACTGCTCAGTCACTCCCCTCTCAGTGGGATGGTGTAGAGAATTGGAGTTGAGTCACAATCTGGTGACTATGGTTATGGTTGATGTCTGTGATTTTTGAAGGGTATCAGCTGCTGAGGTCAAAGTGATTAAGTTTATGTTTCTCTTTGTGTCTGTTTGGCAACTTTTGCTACTTGGATGCCTGTCACATGCAACTACATCTATCTTGCTTTGCCTCTTTAGTGATTACAGTGCTCACTTCTGTAAAAGTGTATCTGGTTATGCTATCACAATGTTACAAAATTCTTATAGAATGCTATTATTCATACTAAAGTATCATACTTATGTTTAGGTTTAAGACATGTTTATCAGTACTTACTGATATTTGACTTTGAGCAACAGTGAACTTCATTCTCTCTTCACCTTCTCATATTTATTAATCTCCTTCAGCTGTATTTATTCTTATCTGAAGAATTTTAGTCTTTCTACCTACAGAAGTAATTGTTGTTCTTTTATTCTTGATTTTTATAATTATGTTGGATCATTTCTGAGATAGAATAATCAAAAGTGAACACATTCTTTAAAAGTACATCAAGAATTTACATAATAATATAATACTCTCTTTTTTATTTTCTAATAATTCCTAGCATTAGATTTTTCTCCGTTACTGTACCTGGGAAAAAAAAGTTGAGGCTTTTTAAGAGTTAGTCACTATTTATTCTTGGCATTGTTCCATGTAAATTTATCATCAGTGCCTATATGATAGGAAGTCACAGCAGAGACACCAAGAATTAGCCTCAGACTACTTATGTATTTCATACTAACACTGAAAACAAGAATGCAAACTCCATTCTCTCCAGTCTACTTCCACTATTATTGTCAGACACAAGAAGTTTTAATTAATTTTTACATGGTAGTAATGTTTGAAAAAGTTACCTGATTATATACTGATAATAAGCATTAGCATTTGGCTTTGTTAGAGATGTCAAGCAGGAGGTGAGTAGGTTTTCTGTTGCAATGTCCACTTCCCATTCTGTGGTGTTATGGTGCTGGACTTGGTACTGGAATCTCTACTGCCTGTGCTTATTACAAAAGAGAAACAAGGTCAAGAAAGCCAATCCTGGAAGTTTAGATAACTTATGACAAAGGAGGAAACAAACAAATAATGTATAGAAAAGTAAATTATGACAAGAGGTTAGACTCACTAAAATTAGGGCAAAAACTTCCAGATTTTTTAAAACATCTGTAAATGATAAATATTATATGTGGATGTCAACCTGGAAAATGTGTACCAAATGCTAGGATTATGCATTTTGGGGAAAACATAAAATATATATATTGGTCAAAAATATATGCATATGAAATAAAGCAGAAATAGAAAATACTAGATAAGTTAGGAGTGAGAAAGAAGTGGAAACAGTTTTGTAGATATAAAAAGTTATCACACATATCTGTAACAAAATTGGTCAGTCACATACAGTAGATCTCCATGAGATTCATGTCTTCTAAACAGCTTTTAAAATATTTATTTTAGAATCCACATCCAATCCAAGTCTTTCTTCCGGTAATGACATAATTTGTGAACTACGACCTACAATAACTATTCTGGAAACTATTCCAACACTTTCCATTTGCAGAGCCTTGGATATATTGAGAAAAGAGATAGCTGCAGTTTTATCTGGCAGAACTTTCCAAGTGACACAGTTCAAACTGAAGAAAAAAAAAAAAATATTAAAAACCAACTAGACTGAATGAGAGAAAGGACCTCACAACATACATTAATTTATCTGTCCTATGAAATTATATTTTCTGTGATACTGTGCAAGACATACTGTAGGTGCATGTTTGTATGCACTTTATTAAAATTGCATTTTAAGGACAATCATTCTGAAATTCATTACATTACTTTCACAAAGCTGAACTCATTATATTTGCTCCTATATTGGAAAAAAAAAGGTTATTTTCCTATTTATACAGCCCTTATTTAAGCAAGCAATTTATTTTAAGTCATCGATTTATATGCTAGATTCATTGTAATACAAGCACAATAACTTGCTGAGCAGTGCTGCATGTACTCTGTCATGGCTTAAACTAATGTAAAAGAAAAATCTTTGTATTAATAAAGGAAGGATAATTTATAAATTACAGGAGACTGTCCACAATTCATGGGTAGAAATTTACTCCTAAAAAAATATTATTAGTAGTATTAACTTCTAAAAAATATTTCCAACAGCTTTGACATTTTGCAAGTCAAGCTGCATAGTGTAGCTTTATATACACAAATGCAATTCATGTTGCATAATATTTCCTTATAGAATCTTAAATTCCAAGGCATAGTCTATAAAAACAAACAAAAAAGCCCCCTACAATAAACAAAAACAAAACTGTATGAAGATTCTAATAGAAATGTAATTTTTTTCCTTCTTTCACATTAGAATTTCCAACAGACAAAGTTATAAAGACAATACTAAATAAGCACATTCTGACTGCAACAAAGAACCTGTATTTCTGAACGTCACAGCTGGTGCAGTCTGTTATATTACTAGATTTTCATGTAAGCCCATGAATAAAATAAAAATAAACAACCAAAACAAACCAATAGTGTATTTTTTTCTCCAGTTGTATCTGTTGTATAACTGTGCTTAATTTAATATTCATTTATACACAGGCGTAGTATTAAGATTTTTAGTCCCATCTGAAAAAGACAGATTTAGACAACTCACTTTCATTAGAATTTTTTATTTCCAGTTGGTCTGATAACACACAGCCCATATTATGTGTCCTTAAGAAAGCTAGCATGAAGATTTATTTTCCATCATTTTTTTATATTGACCACATGCCATAGCTTTGCTTATCACCAGTGCTTTTCACATTCACATCCCACAGGACCTTCTTTCTCAAATGCACCAAGCCATTTATCTTCATTCTGGGGTTGAAATCTAATGTGACTCTTGTCTGTGTTCTTTAATGCAGTTTGACCAAGCTGGCTGTGAGTTAACTAGTACATCAAATCAAGAAGCCTTGCCATTTAATTAAAATATGTCTATATTGCATTTAGAAGATGCTAAAAGAAGGGCAGTGGGGGAAAAGACCAAGAGACAAAAATCTTATTTTAATGCTTTAGGGGTTTTTTTTTTTAGTATTTTGAAAATGAAAATCACTATTTTCCAGCCTTCAATTTGATCTTAATGCTTCAACTGTTCAATTTCCCATGAGGATTAAACCCCTTTAAGTCTCAAAGTAAAGCTTATTGTTTTTTTCATGTACATTCTGTCTTTAGCCTGCTTACATAAATCCTCTATAGCACATTTGATTTCAGTGAAGGTTTGCACATTTACACCTCTGTTACTGGCAGCAGAACTTGCATTTTCATATTTCCTTTGTATTTGTTTTCTTTACTTCCTCTTATTTCAAGGAATTATCATATTCTTTATTGCATAGAGGTAATTCACACATTTGAATTATGAAAATGGAACAGGATGCTTTTCTCAAATTCCTTTCAGTTATTTTATTAGCTGTATGTTACACTTGGAATATTTTCATGTGATATTACAGAAAAGATTATTTGTTGTATTTTTTTTTTATGTTTCCTAGAAAACAAACCAGCTTGTTACTCCTGTTCTGCTGTGTGACATTATCTGTATTAAGCTGACTTTCCTGAATGAAATCACATAACAGAATAGAGATGTCTAATTGTGGATCTAGACTCATGCTGTCACTGCAATTACAGAATATCATATAAAATTCCATGACTGATCAAAAACCCACTAGATGTCTTAAAATGTTATTTTATGGCATTTCCTGTCCAGTCATAAATGACATGGTGTAAATACCAAAAATTTTTTTTTTTTTTTTAATTATCTGGTAGATGTGTTCCTATAGACTCAAATTCTTTTTCATCATGATATATACTGCACATTTTAAGACCTGCAAGTACTGTCTAACATACTTTTCATGGAATTTTGTAAATCTTTATTACTGATTCTTAAGTTTCCTGTAAAAATTAAAAAATATATATATATATATATATCCTTAGCTGTATTTATTTTCAATTTCATTTCTCCTGATTTACTGATTGCTAAACTCACTACAGTGCTCAGAATAGTTATGGTATTTCAACAAATATATTTATTCAGAGTAGACATGTTCTCTCAAGCTTTAAAAGCATAGTAAATTATGTACAACAGAAAGGTATTTTATGCAATGTAAATGGGATATTGAACAATAAAACATACACAAAAGAAATGCATATCATCAAGGTCTATAAAATGTAGGAAAAACATAATTTTTCATCTACTAGTAGCAAAGTATTCATTCAAAAATTTTATTTAAATGACTGAGTAGTCTACAACACCTCATTACCTTCCTGCTATGCATTAGAATACCAAACTGCATTTAGTGACTGGGATCTCGCTTAGGCAGAAAAGCCTTCCCTCGATGCCATCAAAGGTGTGCCCCTGCACTATTCCTGCTGGCAGGAAACCTGGGCACTTGTTGTAGGAGGACTGATTTCCTTGGCACCAATAATTTAACTGACTTGAAGCACTTAGATTAGGTAGATAAGATCCTATTCTGATATGTGGAACAGGTTGTGATCTTCCTAGTAAGTGGTAGATCCCAGCACTGTCAGGACTGAAACAGGCATTGGTACAACACCAGGATCTGCCCACTTAGGTGCTCCCCAGATAACCTGGGAAATCTCTGCGCCTCCGGCTGCCGGCCGCTGACAGCACTGTGTTTGGTTTATTGCCCAGCACCAGTCATAGGGAGCCAAGCAGGGTTCCCCATGGTGATCCCAGACAGGTGC
The DNA here is from genome assembly GCA_907165065.1 of Caprimulgus europaeus. Next base: position 51,529,663 of record OU015523.1, on the reverse strand, counting down.
CAAAACAAGAAAATAAACTCAGAGTAATTTTGAGGTGCTTAAGACTAGAACTGTGATTCAAAACCTGCATTCAGTGGCTGTTCTTAGGTTATGCATTGAAAGACTATTCACCATAAACACAAAGGTCTGGAGAAGCCAAGGCAGGATGAAAAACCCCAATAACCCAAGCTTTGCAAACATGGCACCGTGACTTGACTGCTCCTGTGGTTGTCGAATGGGAATGACCAGCTTCATTCCTGTTGTGAAAACTACGCAGAAGACTTGGCCAAATAAATTCTCTCCAGAGTGTCTTGCAGGCTTCAGATTATTGCCTAACAGAGTACAGGGAGGTTGGGAAAAAAAAGTATTTTAGGACTCTCTAAAATGTTTAAAGGGATGTTTCTAAGGGGATTCTGAGAACGTGCACGGTCCATCATAGGATATTTAGGTTAGGAGGGATTTCGTAAAAGGAGGGATAAGAGTGGGAAAACAAAAGGGAAAGAGGATAGAAAGGCTTGATGGAGTGTGAGTAGGGGCTGGTCAGTCCTTTTGCCTGACCATGTCTGTGCCAGCCACTGCAGCCTCTCCTGTCTCTTCTGATTAAACTCCGTTTCCAGTGGTTTTCCTGGGAAAGGGCTCTCTGTCCCAAGTGCCCATGTCAAAGGGCTGAGCACCCACCTTGACAAAGGGCTGGGGCCACAGGCCAGGACACACTGATACATATGTATTTTTGCTTGGGTTACCTCGGTCCTCTGTATTTGTGTGTATGCATGTGACATTCATGAATAAACTTCAAGCCTGCAGGTAGTGCTGGCAGGAGTAGCTGGCAGGTAGTGCTAGCGGTTTGGAATCCAGCTACAGGGGAGACTATAGATCTAGAAGCAAAGTGATGTAGAGACTAAGGCTCTGCAGGTCAGATACCACAGAGACCATAGGACAAAGCAGCTACCTGAGAAAATGTGAGCCCCAGTATCAGCTGCTGGGGATACTGTTAGGTCCGAAGCAGCTCCTGGAGAGAGTTGTTTGTGCTTGTATATGTGTGACAAGAATGGATCCATATAGCAGCTGGAGTGGATCTGCAGCCTCAGGGGTTCACATGTCCCTGGTTCCAGCTACTGGGCAGACTAGGATCCCAGAGTAGTTGCTGGGGAAACCGGGTGTCCAAAGCTGGAGAATCCACACTATGTATAAATATGAGCATGTTTTACTACAAGATTCAATCCTGGTGAGCTGGAAAGGAAGGAAACACGTCAAGCTGTCCATGTTGTTCATGTCTGTGTGAAGGCTTGTCCTCCATCTGCTGATCCATGTGGCTGTGTGTGTGCATGCATGTGTGTACACATATTTACTGGAAACACTATTCCCAGTGTTCACATTATTTACTGGGAATTCATGGTCAGCCTTACTGCTGGTTGGACCCAGGGACACGGAGCCACAACATCCTCACAAATACCAGGAAATGCAGAAAATCTGAATTCAATTGTGGTTTGTTTGTTTGTTTCCTTAGGCTAAGAAAATTCAAAGATTATTCCTTCCCTTCCTTAGGTATATTTCAATCACTGGAAAGCCTGTTGAAGTTGAGTAGTTGTGGAAAAAAAAAAAAAAAGATAAAATCTCTGGAAATCTGGTATGGCATGCAAGGTGTGTGTCTCTGTCCTAGGGATATGACCTATGGGTAGAGTAAACTAAAGAACAAAAGCAATTCTGCATATAAAATAATGAATTAAAATCAACAGATTTAATACTTGACTCTAAAGAATGCATTCCAGAACTTCACAGAACTCATATGAGGTAAATCAGCAATTCTTTGCTCTCTATTAATGATGGAGTTGTTTAATGAGCATATTAATGAGTTAATGAAATTCCAGTTGGACTGTTTTTCTGTACTACTAAAGATATGTCTAACTGACTATTTTTTAGATTTATGTTCCTCAATATATTTAAATTATGGTTATAGGAAATGCAGAAACTATTACCCATGCACAGCACTGTAGTGACTTTATCTATTACTTATGTCATTGTATAGCAACCATATGATGACTGGTATACATAAGTAACATTTCAGGTGACTGACTGAATTACAGAGTTAATTAAAACATTCTCATTCTGCAGCTGAATTACACACACATTGTGGTTATTTTTCCTTTCTAATTAATCTCTTTGGAGATCTGTGTCTTATATAAGTCTGATCTGATATGTTACAGTTTGCAAAATATAAATACTCATCCTCTTCATAAGCAAATTAAATTAAACAGTTATTCTACAAAAAAGGAATAAGGAATTAAGAAAAAATAAAATGATGAAACTTAGTTAAATATTACTTTCAATCCTTTGGCTTAGTCAGAAATCTTTAAACAGAAAACAGAAATCTTTAAACAGCTATGTTATAAACCATTTTTGAATTCCAGCAAACATAAGCCAAAAAAAAAAAAAAAGTTCAGAAGCATGTTAGAAATCTATTTTCACCTTCTCTATGTTATTTATCTTCACAAGAATAGTGTGCATGTTTGATCTCATCTCATTTAAGAGACACATTTATGCATGAATTAACATGCCAAGCAGATATTACATATGAAATTTTCATGATCACATCTAGCAATGTCATGTCTATTTACCAATTTTCATTAAAAAACAATTTTAATACAAATGTACTTAATTTTTAATATCTAATAGTCTAAGACACATTTTCAAGACAGATTTAGAGCTAGCAGTAAAGGTAGTTCTGATAGGTAGAAGTAGATATTTTCCCAAAAATCTTGATATGGTGAATGCCTTAAAATTATGTTAGAATAATGTATATTACATATATCTTTTATATATATTGTTTATTCTTTACATTACTTGATATGTCACCTGTTCTGTGGGTATTTGAGAAGAAATATGTAACAATTTCACTTCATAGGAACTATTGCTTTCTCCACAAAACAAGAAAATTTTAGCTATCAGAGCTTCTGCTCAACTTCTAAATAACATTCTGATACATTAAGTTTTTCTAATGTGATTACTTAGGGGTTTAAAAGTCTGTTTCTTCACATGACTCAGACTTCAAAGTTGTCCAGTAGCATACCTTACTGAAGGTCTGCCATAACTCTCAAGAGATTCCTACATTTTTCTTGCCAGTAGGATGAAGTTCAGAAACAGTTGTGAGAAAAAAAACAAAGTATTTATATGCACCTGCACACAAACTCATGTGTGAAATTTGGCATGGTGATGTTTTTACTTTCTTTGTCTATTACTTGGTTGGACCAATCACCCAAGGTTTGGCATTCTTTCTGTGGATGTACCTCCAAGTGGAGGTACTTGTCTAGGTACTTGGGATGGTACAGACATGGGCAGGGACCCTTCCTAGAATCTCAAATGATATCACCAGAAAAGAGCTGGTTTAAAATTTGTGTCATTGTTAAATGTTACTCAATCAAGTGATGTCTTACTAAGTGATGTAATAGCTCCTATGTAATTTGCATAAAATAAATGAAACTGCAGGAGAGTAGTGAGATTAAGACCTTGAAAACCCAGTGGATAAGGTGTTTATTTGAGATTTAAGGGATGTTTTCAATTTTTGGCCTAATGAAAAGTTGTATATCTAAAAGTAAAAAACAAAACAAAACAAAACAATGAAATGTTTCTCTCTACAAAGTAGTCTAACCATTAAGTCAAAATCAATGATTGCTCCATGCAAACTACTTTAAGAGCAGAGCTCAAGGACCATGCTTTCTTTTTGAATCCTGTCAATAACTTCCCAAAGTAAAACCAGGTACTAAACTCGCAGAGCAACTTTCACTGTTGTCTCTTTTATATAAACGATTATGCAAATATCAAGATTTAGTCCTTAATCCTGAAACATGCTGTCAGTCTTAGGGGAAATGCTGTCTGTTTGAAGGCGTTTAATAAGCCACAGAACACCACACTGGTTTTCTTGCTGTCTGTCACTGGGATTTCTATTTTTTTTTTGAAACAGAGCAGGGTCTAATCTAGTTTAATCTACTGTTTCATTATATTCTCTAAAGTTAAATGTTATGAAGTTAATATTTCCTGGAAATCATGTCTAACAAGCTATCCCTGTTTGTGACAATCATTGTTCTAAAACAAAACAGAAGGCTGATGTTCCAGTTTATTTAGAAACAAATGGAATATATACAGAAATAAATAAATATTACAAATTGATTAAATAGTTCTCATTTTAATCCCACATTCTTATTCTTGGAATTTAGATAGATTTTAAACCTAATTCATGTAGACAATGTTCTATTTATTTCATATATATGCATATATATATTTTTACTCTATGTTTATCTAGGTGATATCTTTGAAAAAAGTATTTCAAAATTTAATTTTGAAATATTTTACAAGATCAATAAATTAAATATTTTAGAGAATTCATATATAGACTTAATAGATTTACAGATTTTATATTTAAGGTTAATTTAAACTTCTAGGAACATGTTTATAGGTGATACATTGTAAATGTGTCGTTTCCAAATGAAAACCTAAAACAAACCCAGTGAATAAGTACGGAAATGATCCATTATCTTCTAATGTCTCCCAGAAAAATAACAATGAATGCAATTTATAAGTGTGAGTTTTAAAATTATGAAGGTTTTTTGAATGCACAAAAGCTTAATCATTTAAATACAAGACTGAACTAGATTTAATTTCATTTTTTTTTAAAAATACAACACAAAAATATTTTTCAAATTATGTGTTTGGGGTTTTTTTAAGAAAACTAAATAAAGTATTTATTGCCTTCACATCATAAATGAATTTAGAAAGACGAAAAAAAAAAAAAAAAAAAAAGAAATATCTCACCTTTGATGGACTTAAAAAAACCCAACAAAAAACAAACAAACACAAAAATCAGTCTACCCAAATATCATCTCAGTTGGAATTTGAGTGACCAACCCGTCTAAATCATGTTTATGTCCTTGGAATAATTCAATATTCTTCTGGGTATTTTAAATAGCTGTGGATTAATTTATATTAATCAACACAGCCAATTTCAATGGGATTATTTTTGCTAAGTACAGGTATGACGAAATATTTTTATTAAGAAACTAAATAAATTTAATTCTTTATTTAATTTTCAATCTTTAATTTTAGGAAGCACATATTTAACTCAGAATCTATACTATAATATTGACTATATTATACAAAATAATACTTTAATTTCCTAAGGAAAATAGTTTTTTTTTTTTTGCCTGCTGGTTTGCCAGTACTGTTTTACTGTACTTTGTACAGTGGAAGGCTCCCCTTTATACTCTGCTTGCACAACAAATAACTGTTGTTTCATACTTTATTCACGTTCATTTTTTCTTGAAATTATTTTAGCATTGTCATCATACTCTGGATCTTGCATTGTGGAATTTTTATGGATATATTTGTCCTCTTTCACAAACTTATTCTTTGCTATAAATTTTCCACAGATTTTTATTTCTTTTATTTATTTTATAAAACACAAATAATTCAATAAATAATACCATTTTGTTAGTGCCAGTGATGAAGATGACAGTTTGTGTGTAGCTTGACCATGACTAAGGTAGAAGCTGACCAGGGGAAGAGCTTGAACCTGAGACCAAATATAGACCTAAAATTTTAGGAATTAAGTTCAAAAAGAAAGGATGATGCTGAGAAGTGACCTAAGCCTAAATTCCAAAGGAGCTCTGTCAGCTCTTGAAATACATGTGGAAGTGACATCATTCAGTCAATGACTACGTATGCCACTTCAATTAATTATTACATTACCTGTATCACTAACTTGAATTTCACTATGAATCCTGGATGAGGGGTCCTCAAGTTTTAGGCCTTTTCTGCCAAAGTTCACAGTCTCTAAAAAGCTGTGGTTTAGATATGCTCCATATTATAACCTCTAAGTTTTAAATTCAAGAATGAAGTTTGCCAGTTCATGTAACACAATAACTATCTGTGATACTGTCATAATAAATCTGATATCATGGTAGCTTTATTCTTATTATTGTTCTAATATGAATTCATGCATATAAAAAAAATCAGAAGTAATTATTCTGACAGCTGTGTTGACAACATTGGAAAAATAAGAAAAAGTTTCTTAAAAAAAATCACCCATGCTGTATACTGTTACAGGATATTGTCTTTAATCCCATATCCCAGATGATGGCATAATAATGCTATTTTTCATATCCACTGCATCTGAGTATGCATGTGAGAGAAGCCTAATAATTTAAAAAGCATTAATCAAATAAAGATTACAAAGACAGAGATTGCTAAGTATAAACATGGCATGTAAATATTCCACTCATACATAACAGCAGAGCAGAGCAAAACACCATGCTATCTTTGAATTCAGATTCTTTGCACAAGTTAGAAGGATGTGGTATATACAGATGAAAATTTAACCCAAACCAGGCTCTACTATATATGAGATACAGGAATTATATACGAGTTAGTACTTTGCAAATGATGTTGTCATAAATTCTCATCCATACCCTTCCTCAGCACTTTACTGAAAAATACAGCTCTCCACTTTCACATATTATCTTAATTTAATGGAATAAACACTGCAAGTACACCCCTTGAAAATGTAAGTGTCATATTTTGTTATTGTAATGCTTATGCATTGATAATTCACTAGGCATTGAATGAGTCGCTAGATGCTGTGCAAAATGTTGCTGTTTTTCTATGCACTAATTAGGAAGAAGAAATCCTTCCCTTTGAAAAGACTTAAAAGTAGTCATTTTTGGAACTGATGTACAATCTGTTTAGCTGACGGACCTGAACAGCTGTTTTTCCAAGTGCTTTTTCATGATTAGGCACTGATATCTGCAATACGATTCAGCTGTGAGAATGTAATCAATCTCTTTAAATATTTAAGTCATATAGTAATCTGCTATTTCAACTAGAATTTTCCATTAAATTCATTGTCCTCTGACAGTAGCAATCAGTAATGCTCAACATTATTTCTCAAAGCAATAAATACCTGTGTTTCCCTTGGTATTATAAAAGGGCCATAAAAGCCCTACTTTTATATCTTTCTAAACAAATTTTGACTGAATCATTTTCAATTCAATCAGTGATGCTTCAAGCTAATAATACAAAATATTAAGAAAATCAGTCACTATATCTGTATAATTAAAATGATATTGTATCCTAACAGATTTTTGTTAGCCTAAAAAAAATTCTATAAAAATAAAATGTATTTTGGCCAGCTTTGCTATTTTATAGCTATTAGAGACCACATTTCTGAAACGTGGCCATAACCTTTCCACTGTCTGATTTTATTTATTTATTTATTGAACCAAGCATTTGACTTGGCTTGAGAAAACCTTATGGAGATTGAGAAACAGTTTTGTGCATGTGCATTCTGGTTTTGGAACAAATACCTTTGAAAAGTCTGGTAGTCCTTGACTGAATGATTTTAATGAGCTTTGGATTAGATCCTCTGAAAGGGAATTCTTTTTATGAAACTCTACTTAATAAAACTTTACTGTAAATAAGAGATTTTCTCTTTGTGCTGTATATGACCTGATGGTGGGTACAGAATACCAAATAATTGCTTTGTTTTAGACTTTTATAATAACACATTAATATTCATATACTACAAAAAAAAAAAAAAAAAAAAAAAAAAAAAAGCAGAACAAGGGAAAACAGTACTAAAACCACCAATGACTAAACTTCCTGAAACTTAAAATTATTGTTTGAAAATGAAAATTGCATTTCTCTTGGCAGAGACATGGCATAGATTACCAGTGACTGGTTTAGATGGAAACCTTTCCTCTTGTGATCCCATAGCCTGGAAAACTGCAGTGAATGCAGCTTTGCTTGGAAGTTAATTGGTAAACAATCCACTCTTTCAATTTTTCCTAGATATAAAGAAAACTTTAGTAATAGTCAAAGAACAGAGACAGAACTGAGAAATTACAAGTGTATGTTGTGTACGGACCACTGTGTTCAGTTCCAAGTTCCTCAGTACAAGAGAGACATAAGCATACAAGACAGAGTCCAGCAGAAGGCCACAAAGATACTGAAGGGACTGGAGCACCTCTCCTATGAGTAAAGACAAAGAATTACTCCTGCACTGAATATGAATCAGCATATTTACTTTCTCCCCCCTTAAATCCTGTGCTTGTGGATGAACAGAACACAAATTCCTTCACTTCCAGTAACAAAAATGTAAACATTGGTATGTTATCAGTCTCTCTCTTTCACAGCGAGTCCCAGGCTGGAAGCAAAACGCAGCACAATTCTAGCTACTAAAAAGAAAACCAGATGCTACAGCTAAAAACCAGGACAATACATCAACAACCTCTTTTTCTCTTAACTTAAATTCTCAACAAAAGTAAACTTCTGTTTTCTAAACTGCTTATAATATCAACCTCAAGGGATTTATAAACTCTTGACCTTTGTAGTAAGAAAGCAATTGCTATTTTCAGCTACCTGACTGCCATCTCTGTAACTGTTCCACAGAACTTTAACTTTTATCTTATGCAACAAGCTCTCTAAGTTAATAAGAGAAATATCTGTTCTAGTCTTGAATCCTGCCTCATCTTGAGATAAGTTCTACAGTGCTGTCACTGTCAAAAGAAAATAAAGGTGTGCAGCATAAATAACTGGTAACTGGTAGACATCGAGATTAGAGTTCACTGATGTCTTTGTTTCTGCCTTTAGATACTTACAGCACAAAATGCAGGTATGTTTGTCCCATCTCTTTTGGCGGTGCTAGGGGGAGGTTGTTTTTGGATGTCTGTGCAGTAGTGATGACAATTGCTTTGAGAGGTTCTATTAAACCACATCTTATTAAAAGGATGTTGTAAAAAAAGTAACAGTATTGCAAAACTTGTATGACTTACCAATTAAAACTCACAACAACAGAAATGACTTGGAATGACTTAAAGGAAATTTCCACACGACTGACACTTACTGACAAACTATAACCTGCAGCAACTTAGCAAACACTAGCAAAGTCTATCACCTGCAGCAAACTAAACAATAATTATCAAAACTAGCAATCATTTGGCAATACTAAAAACTTAGAGCAAACTCAGAACTAGCAATCACTTGATGATGTTAAAAATTATAATGGTTTGCTATATGCACTAAGAATGTAGTTAAGCTGTGAAAGGAAAAGGAAGATTAAAACCAAAAAGATTGAAAAATGGAAAAGAGAAAAGAAAATTTCTGGAGAATCTCTACTCCTTGGTTCCAGTGAAGTTTGATCCAGACACTGTGGGATCCTTGGTCAGCGGTCCCACATGCCCACTCCGATTGTTAATTCACCTTTTTGTAGACAAAAGTTCTCAGGTCACCACCTAACTTTCTTCAATTCCCGTATGAAGCAGCAGGTGATGTAATGTTATTTTGCATTAGAAGCGGCAGGGGGTGTTTCACTCACTTGCATTAGAAGCAGCAGAGGTAGTAACCATCTTTTTGCACAGGCAGCAACCTTTTGGTTATTTTGTGGGCCCCTCAGACTTCTTTAATAGCAAGGGAGTAAGGAAGGGAGTTCGCAAGGTGTCCTTCAAACATCTCACAGCTTCAGTTATCAGACACCTGGAAGATGTGAGCTCGTCTCTTTTTATCAGCAAGTCTGCTCATCCTTTGGTTAGCAAGGCTGCTCATCTGTTGAGGCAATTAGTCTTTTTACAACAGAATGGTTGAGACAAAACACTCACTTTTCCGTCTCTTACAATGATATAGTATTTTCTTGCATAAATTTCACACACTGCGCTTCTAAAGGTTGAGTTTTCTAAAGGTGAAATTCATTCTTGTAGCTCTTTTCAGAGCTTTTTTTCAGTTTTCAGTGTGCTTTCTGAATTGTTTCTTAAGACTTCAGCACAGGTTTACAATTCTACCCTCCTTGTATCTGTTCCTCAAATCATATCAATCTTCTGCTTATTTCACACGTGCATCAGTATTTTTTTCTAATGCATATGCCTTAGCTACAGCTTTACAGTATTATGAGCTTGGGCACAAATGCTTACAATACTGTAAGAGCTGTATCTGATGCTTTCTACAGTCTGTCAGTAAGTATGGCTTTAATTGTCAGTCTTCACTTTTTTTTGCTTGACCTGTTCACCCTGAAACTAAGATACCCTTATGAGTTTGTAAACCACTATTATTGTGATTTCAGTTATTCGGGCTTGCTTGCACAATATTTTTTCCTTCAATTTTCCCTTCCTGAAATAGACTCCCATTTTCTTAAGCAAATGCTGCTATTTGTATCTTTTTTTTGTTTGTTTTTTTTCATTTCTTTCATAGAGGATATATCAATCAGTTCAGTTTGAAACAGAAGTGAGTTGTGTATGTTCCTCACAAATGGTAAACTGATATGATCCTTGGCTAATATGTCTTAAAAAAAAAAAACAACCCAACAACAACAACAACAAAAAAAAAACCCAAAAAAAAACCCTATGCCTTAAAAAATAAAACCAACACCAGGCAAATCTGGGTGCTGGCAAACAGGGTCATAGACTTCCCGAGGCAGAGCAAGTGATGAGCCAGGGTCTGGGGTCAATCAGGGGCAAAGGGAGACAGAGCTGGAGACCAGCACTTCAGCAACATTGCTGGGGCAGGGATTGGAGGACCCAGGCTGGACTGAAATGGGATCCTGGGCCATGAGCAGAGGTGGGGGAAAGCACTGAGGGGGCTGAACAGCAACAGTAAAGCCTAGTGTTGTCCTCAGAACCCTGTTGTTGGTTGGGTCATTTTGGAGCTACAAGAGCATCAGCCATTTAGCAAGACTAAATTAAATACATCATTCATGACCTTGTCTGTATTGTCAAGTGATTTAGGTTACTAAAGGACATATTTGAGAAGAGTCTTGAAAAAAAAAAAAAAAATTAAATTATTATTCATTACTTGCATTATATATGTGAAAATAAAGCAAATTACTTCTACACATACCCAAATTACACTCTCCAGAAATTTTCCTACTGTCTCAGGACATGTATTACTGTTCAGTAGAGAGATCATGGAAGAAAAATATTAAAATTCAGTATTTCAAGATATGTATAAATTGAAATTTCATAGAAATACCACTTAAGATGCTGTTTATGCTACCATGGATGTAAAAAAAACTGATTTTTTTTTTTTAATTACATGTATAAGCAAAATATATTTAAAATATAACTAAAGTAATTTAAAATTAATTAATTGAGAATAACAGAAAAAAATGAAAAATTGAGAAAGCTCTAGATCTAATGCTAACTTCAGGAAATCTCTCTGAACATGGTAGATGGATTATAGCACATACCCATACTTCCATTTTTTCATTTTTCTATTGCAAAAATAAACTTGTTTTAAAAGCTTAGGGAAATACCCTGTTTTTCCAGTAAAACAGAGAGGATATTTACAGACCAGTACAAACAATCTGCCAAGTGCTTTTATCTTACTACTGCTCAATACATCTATGACTGACAAATCTCCCCTAAACTTTGAGGCTCAAATTGCCTTTTTCACTTCTGCATTTGTCCAGGTGTTCCATGCAGAGAGCCAAAACCAATGCTTAACATCTAGCATGTTTCATAAACTGCTTTCTACAGTGTACATCAGAAGGTTTGAATGGAAGGCCTATTAGCAAAATTATATTATTTATATTATTTTTCTTTTATTCACATTTTTCCCTTAAGCAACTTCTGAAGAAAATCTACTTATAAAATTAACAAGAATGTATAAGTGTAGCTCATTTTTTAAGTCAAATGCAAAACAAACAAGTAAACTTAATTTTCATTTTGGTAAGCTATAAGAATGGCTGTACTGGTTCAGGCAGAAGATTAATCTAGTGCAACAATGTCATTCCAACAACACTGTTCAATACTTAAGGCCTAAGAAAGAATGTAAGGGAGGAAAAACCCCGAAACAATATATTTGGTTTTTTTCAGGTTATTACCAAGACCACAACAAGGTCCTGCTCTGGCACCTCACAAGCTAACAACATTTGTATTTGTACTGAAAATTCCATCCAGTATCCCTGGATTGATATTCTATATTGTGCAGTTAGCAGCTTTTTGAACACCAAAATATGGATTCTAGAAGTCTGTAATGACTGCAGCATGCAATTCACAGTTTAACTCTGTGCTGTATGAAGGGGTTCCTCTTTTGAATCTGCAGCTTGCCAATGTCTTGAGAATCCTGTGTTCCTGTATTTGAGGAGAAAGTAAACAATCATGAGTGTTCAGTTTCTTCATGACACGTATATTACATTTATCATGTCTTCTCTCTCTCTCCGAATGCTGAAGAATGCTTTTCAATTGCGTTATTCCCTTAAAATTACTCTAACTTTAATTGTTCTAGCTCTTCTTCTCTATACCTGAAACAGCTGGGACTTAGGATAAGAAACGAAGTATTCAAATTGATGCCACAACATACAGTTTCTCATTGTTATTTCAATATTTCTGATAGTTTCTTAACAGAAACAGTTTCTGTCATTAATTTATTTCTTTTGATTCTTTTTTTGAATATTTAAATGACAAGCTAATGTTTTTACATATAATTTTCTTTAATAACTTCAGGATATCATTCCTGACTAATAATTGTTGGTTAGAAACCATTATCATATATATAAAATTAAGAATACTATATTTTGTGTGTATTTCTTTTACATTTTTTGTATTGACTTTCATCTGCATTTTATTGCCCAGCTCTTCAGCACTGCTAGAACTATTTTCAAGTCTTAATAGTCAGTTTGAATCCATACTTACATTCATAATACTTTCATCAAACAATCTCTGCAGATAAAGTTAGAACTAGCTACTTAACAATACATTCAAAGATGAAGAAATCTCTATATATTTTCTGTATCAGACTCTTTGGCAGAGTTAGAGTTTTGCAGATAGAAACTGAGAATGAATTGGAGCACAAACTTTCAGGCTATGGGGATATCCTTTGGTTGAGCTTTGGTCTGTGAATTTAATCCAGGATACTGTGTTTTGGAGTTTAAAATCAGATTTATACATTTTGGGGAATTTTGTGAACAATTTAATTTTCTTAATGGTTCCTTTATTTTTTTTTTTTTTTACTTGAAACCTTTACATAAATTTGAATTTTTAGTTTTCCTATATTTTGCAAAAGAAAATTTCAATAAATGAGGAGGGAAGTGGGAGTAAGCGAGATTAGAATAATCTAGTAATGTTACATTATCTAAGAACTTGAAGAATTAAAATTCTTCATTAATGTTTCAACCTCACGATAGACTTCCAACACTCATTTTTCATTTGAAGTAAAACACTCCAGCATGGAATTCTGTACTGAGACATTAAAATTACAAGTGCCTCTTGTATCTTGCTTTGCAAGCTGCGTACTTATACATGTTTGCAAATGCAGACATAGCAAATTCTTATAGGAAATCCCTTATTTACACAGCCTAGACAATAAAGCCAAATAAATCTTGCAAAGGAAAATTCTAACGATGCACTTTAAACAACATTAAAGACATTCTTTACATAAGTTAGAACGCGGGGAACATCTCCCCCATTCCTGTTTCTCCTTTTAGAAAATACACAAATAAGTGAGAGAGTGCAGTCTCCAGAAAGGTAACCCTTGTACCTGCAAAGTTGTACAACAAGCTTATATTTCTTTTCAGGGGCATCTCTGGTAAATGTATTCCAACATTATTGATGTGTACAAACTTTATGAATTAATATTAAAATATGAATTACTCCTGCACTGAATATGGATCAGCATATTTACTGAATTTTCTTAAAGATTTGCTTGGATGAAGGTATCTGATGAATTAAAAATGAAGCTTCTTCATTATAGTCCAGTGCATTACAACTGGCTTATCCACCCCTGTGGTAATTCAGTTTATATTTTTCTATGCCATTGTGGAATGAGAAAAATTGCTTTTCCAAACTGACATTTTATTAAAAGAATTATGCTTGAGATTCTCTAGGAAAAAAATAATAACAACCTGCATTTTCTGTTCTCTGAAGTATTCATGAGTTTTTGGCAAGGGAGCTAGCTTTCTCATTCACATGCTGTTGCAGCGTGTTTGCTGTTGATTTGAAATCTTGTAGTGTCTTGAGAATCACCTGGGAAATCAAGGTCCATGTCAGATGTGTTGAAGCAGGGATGCTTGATAAAAGCTGATGATTGGATGTGACTGAGCTTGAGAAAAAGTCAAAGGCTGTTTCAAGATAAACATCTGATGCTAAAGAAGAAGAAAAGATGAAATTTGTGCTATCCTTGCTCTAATTTCAGGAAAGCTAAAGCAGAGAACATACTTTAAAAAAAAAAAAAAGTTTTCTCCATTACAGAGATGCAATATTATCAGAAGAAATATGTGTGTATCTCAGGAAGATAATTGATTGATAATTACATTGATTTTCATTGCAAATTCTTAAGTGTGTCAAAAGATGTCAGATTCTGGACAATAAAACAATCATCCTTAAGTACTTTTAGCAAAAGAAATACAGCTAACAAAAACAAACAAACAAAAAAAGAAAATGGAATAAAAAGATTCAAAGATAAATGTATTTATACATACAAAAAGAAAATTGAATCAAAAGAGATTAAAAGATAAATGCAGATTCAGTTTCTAAAAAGGAAAGAAAAATGTGAAGTTTGCACCTTTTGTCTAAGTGCTCTAACTTGTATCAGTGAACCATGTAGAAGTTTCAATTCAATAAACTATTCGAATGTTGTCAATGATGTAGAAAAATAAAAATCACTAGGGGCATTGCTAGAACATTGTAGTTTAATCATCTGAGATCTTATCAGCTACCACCACTGAGTTCAAAACTGTGTATCTTACTGGTTTTGACATAGTCCATGTAAATCAAGCTGCACAGTTTGTTTCAGTGCGTGTGACTATCTTTGCATGTTGCAAAGAGCTGCATCATTGACCTGCTAATTCTAGCACCTGACATTATTCTAGGAGATTTTTCAGGGTTTTTTTAGTGGCAATCACTTCCTTCCAAAACTCAGCTATGTTTAAAGGTCAATTGACATCCAGAACACTATAGTGCAAAATTAAAACAGAGTTTTTTGGGGGATTTTTGTTTGTTTTTATAGTGGTCAGATATGTTCATTTTTTTCTTTAATTACCAATTGAAATGTCATGTAGCCTTTAAATCACAGTGAATTTTTCTGCTTGTGACAGGATCATATTTTTTCACTTACTATTTTCTTTCTAGTCTATTTTAATATATGATGAAAAGACATAAAATATAAATAAGTTCAAACAACATTAAGTCCTCTGGTAAAGCATAAGAAAACACTGTGAATTTGATGCAAAAAATAAAAAAATCAAATAGCCATTTTCAAGGTAGATATTTTTAATGAAAAGTTACATTTTTTAGTTTATTTTATTATGTCCCCAAAATTAAAACAGTAGAAGCAGAAAAGAAAAGTAAACCAACTCTCTTCATCTACTCTGAGTGTAACCTATTTAGTCACACAAAGCTCAGCCTAAGAGTCTGACTTAAAAAGTAGTATTGTTTACTGAACTACTATGTTTTCAAACAGAAACATATCCTTTCTGTTTCTGTTAGGAAACTATCATGGCCTGAGGCTAAGCAGTTCTCTGAGCTTTTGTAAAATGCATTATCAGATTAGCAAGGTGAATATTGCCTATTTTTTTGTTCATTTATTGTTATCCAAAAAAGTATATTTTACCTTGCAGGTTCAATCCACTAGGGACAAATAGTAGTAACATTTCAACAAAATCATATAAGGACAGTCTGTATATATGTCTTATTTCTAAGAATACAAATTGTATTACTCTTAATTTAGGATGATGATCTTAACCTGGTGAATAGTAGCAAAAGTCTGATTACTAATTTGTTTGCCCATCTCAAGCTTTCCCTCTGCTACCTAGTCCTGACACACTAAACAACTTACAGTTAAAATCAGTCTTAAAAGTACAATACTTTGTGAAATACCTAGCATTTTTCCTTCTTCAGGAAAATCCTCCAGAGAGGAGTCCTTTCACAGTATGTTTTTTTCTTTTCATTCACTGATTTTTGCTTATGTAGACAACTTTATTCTTCAAGTGACCACCAAGAAGTGAACAGGTTCTGAAACATATGGTGCCCCACTCATTGTTCATATTTCAAAAGCCTTCACATAGATGTCATACTTCATGATGTATGTTGTTGTTTCTCATGAGAGGTGACCTCCTCTAATTGCTTTCCTAATGCAGTTTTTCACCATTTAAATAACTCTAGTCTAACACATGGGACTTCTACTGAGCCAAGCTTAATAATGTAAAAAAGGTTTGAGGGCTTTTTCTTAAAAAAATACCTTACACAATAACACCACAATACTTTTGTGGTTTTAGAAATTAGTTTAAAATGGATTTTTGAGATGACTGTAAATCCTCAAGGAGACAAGCAATAACTAGAGTTGTGAAGATGGTCCACAACTTTTAGCATTTAGTTTAACAATTTCACACACCTGAGATGCCACATATCTATTACATTTTAGAATATTATTTTGTTTGAAATATGAAATAGGAAAGTATTTAATTGTATTTTACTCACACTAAGAACATTTTGAAAAGAAGTGAAATTCTGATAAAAAATCAAATTTTGACAGTAGCGAGAAAATTAATGATCACATCCTCATATTGTAACATGGCTGAAAACCATTCTTCATTAACATTGCATCAAGCACTCATACACTCTGAAATGTGATAAAAGAAAAATGAGTAACTCTTAATATGACCTTGAGCCAATAAAACCTGTTTCTGTGATAAATTCAAGTTTGCATTTAGAGTATAACTGCACTTTCAGTTGTCAGTAAAAGAGTTTTATGAAAGTTCAAATGAAAAAAAAGGCAACATCTTGAAGACCAGCCTAATATTTCATTTATAGTAGGCATAAGATACCTAGCTGACATAGTTTTATATGTAAGCCATATATCATCCGCATAAAAGCATTGTTGGCTATTCATGTTGCTATCAACATAAAAGGACATATCCAAGGTGAATTGGAAAATCTCTCTAGTCATACCACTTTATACACTGTAGATGCTTCTTTCAGGAACTGACAGGCCTAATGAAGAGTTAGCCTTTTAAGTATATTCATCAGTTCACTTTCCAAGGTATTCAAGGGCATGCAATTGAGCTAAGAAAATGAAAACTCCATGATGTTTCTTATATAGAAGTATGTGCTATTTTTGATGAACATTTTTATGTAACTTTTGGGGAGGAGAAAGGGAAAGAAAAATACTTAGTAAACAAAACTATGTAGAATGGTAGAATGTACTTTTTTTTTTTTAATATCAGAATCCACTCAGGTAAGTGTGACACCACTTCACATTACAACCTTAATAACTTCTTAAGTGAAATACAAAGTTATTTTACACTGCTTTTAATGAAAGACAGACTTGCAGGAATCATCGTAACACATCCTTGTATCTCTGTGGCACAACTCATATCTTGAAGAAAAAATAAGTTATTAACTCACCTTCTGAATTGTTTGTGAAATAATTCTCTCGGTAGTTCATACACTGAGAGGTTAACTAAAAGGTATGTGGCTTCAGTAACAAAGAAATATATTACTTCCTTTCAGGTACAGCCACATCTCTTTACCAAAAAAAATATCTCTATTTGAGAGTTGTGAAAGAAGGAGCCTTGCTATTTTATTGTGTCGCTTTAATCTTCCCTAAAGGGTCTACAGTGGGAAATAGCAGTCTCCCACACTGACGTTCTCAATATCTTTGGGTACCAGAAGGGAATTTCTTTCCAGAACAGAGAAAAGGAGCTGAGTGGGTTTGCACTACCTAGTCATCAAGTCCCAGTAGAAAGCAGGGAATGGCAAAGGAAGTATACTTTCCTTTTACATGAGCAGCCTGGTAAAACAAATTGTTTCAAGGAGAGCTGAAACTATGACCCTGTTAATTTCATTGCATTTGCAAACGCTTTTCCTAGTGTAATGAACTATATTATATTCCATTTGAATAGGAATAAATGTGTTCTTTCAGGATTGGAAAGTAAGTAAATTCAGGATATTAGATGGTTTGTAAGTTTATTTGACATCTTGTTTATAAAATGCTTTGATAAATTACTTTCCATAAGATGGTATTTTCTGCAGCTCAAAGCTTAATCTTTGAATCTAATATCTATTAATATTGAACATCTCAACAAAAGTATCTAAAAGTCAAATTGAATGTCTACAAACATATACAAATACAGGACCTAGTTATTTATTTATCGTTTTGTGACTGAAATAGATAAGGGCTGATTTTTTTTCTCTATCAGGCATACTGAGAAGTGTTTTTCTACACAAGAATTCTAATTGTGTCTTTCAGCACAAAGACAGAACTGGATTTAGAACTTAGAAATCTGAAGGCTACCTTACAAAGAGCTACTTTTACTTTTCAGAAACCCTTGGATCCAGTTAGCTTAAAAATAAACACCTGCAAGAAGCTCATTGAATTTACTGGGAAAGTAACTAAATATAATCCCTTCATCCCAGTATAATGAGCTCCATCAAGTTACCATAATTTAATATGACAATGTAAAATATTATTTATCCTTGCAAGGCACAAGGAAAAAAAAATGTTACTTTCCTTACCTTACAATCTTTGATATACCAGGAAAATAGTTCTCTCTACAATTAACATATTGAATGTATTATTTGGTTGCTTAAAAAAAAAAAAAAAGGAAAACTTTCTTAATGTTCTATTATCCCTATGGACTTTTCTTACACAATATCTGTGTATACAATTCTACAACTCTATATTAAACATCCAAAAGACACTGAAATCTAATTTGTATTTGTGCAGAGGAATAACCTAAATGGCAGAAACTGGTCAAAGAAAATTGATTTATAAACAAAAAAGCAAAATGAGCTGAAAAATTTTGCTTTAAATACAAGTGGATTTTAAGTAAATTCAGAGTAGGAAAATTGCTGTAAGAAACTCATAGTCTTAATAAAATGTGCTAAATCTAAAATAGGAGCTAGAAAAATTATAAAGCATACAGGAGGCATAAAACACTGCTTTATTATGGTCTTGTCAATGAGTGACTCAGGCACTTTAAAAACTTTTTTTTGTTTTGGTCACTTAATAATTTTTTATGGATTACTATAATCATGCAAATAGACACAAACACACTTATATCTTTATTAAAAATATAATAAACACATAAATGCACTTATTTAAGGAAGGCTAAAGCTAGGGGGTTTTTTGTTTCCTTACTTATAAATTGAACAAATCTGAAAAAGTCCAAAAAATGGGCCATTAATATGTTATTACTTAATTTATTATTTTATTGTTAAGTTTCAGAATGTTACTGAGGTAGTATTTACTATTGTCTGCTCAAATCTTGATTTACATAAAAAATGGTCATTCTATCTGAGGCTTTTCTATCTTACAATGTTAATACAGATATCAGTGGAAAAAACAAAACAAAATAAAACAAAACAAAACAAAACCAACCTGGTTTAATATTTCTTTCAATGAAATTTTATTATCATGTGCATCAAAATAACTGAATTTTTCTCCCTGAAAAAACAAAAACCAAAATACTAAAAAAATTCTGTTTCAACTTTTTCAGAATATGATAGTCCATTTTTAAATGGTATTTAATTTCAGATATTGCTAGTTTAATATGAAATAAAATTTAAAACTTTTTGGGGGATTTGTTGTTTGAAATGTAAAATCAATATTTTGTACAGTTCCAGTGAATTCTTCAATCATTTCCTTAATCCTTGAAATGAACATTCTCGCTTTGTAAGTGATGCATAGAGTGATTACAACCAAATACTTCCATTAATTCTAGGCATTCAGAATGAGACCACTTGTAGTTAATTTCCCATGACATTTAGGAGTGAATATCCCCTTCTATATTCCAACACAACTTTCTTTCTCTGGGCTAGAAATGTGAGTGTTCAACATGTCTATAAATTCAGCTTCTGAGTCTTGATACAGGCACCCAAAAAGTGAGAAAAATGCCATTAATGGCCATCTGTAAAATGCATGGTTTAAGTGAAATGCCTATCCTCTAATAAGAACTTCATATCAGATGCAAAGATATAATCCAGTATTCCCAGTCAAAATTCAACTGTCTTGGTAAAGATATCCCTTTTTTTTTTCTTTTTTTTTTCTTCCTGATAATCCCACTGTTACAATACTACAGATGGTCCAATTCCTTTGGTGGCTGCCAAGCCACTGCTGAACACAGCACTGGACCATTTGTTTATAATCAACTCCATATTTCTGAAGCATGTAATTTTCACAATTTTCCAGGTCTTCAGACTTTTCACTTTGTAGCACTTAATAGACCTTGATGTTTTTCTTTAATATTTTTTTTTACAAACACCTAGATTCCCTTTAACTATATAAATCCTTTCTATAATTACAGAACTTGAAAAACATTTCAAAATGAGTCAACTGAGTTTTCATCCATGTAAAAACAAATTGAAAGAGTATAGTTGGGTTTTGTCTTTTTTTGGTTGGTTGGTTGTTGGTTTTTTTCTGTTCACTGAAAGGAATGAAATTATGAAAGGAGATTGGCAACATTTTTTTTCAGACTCCAAAATCCAAGCCCATAGTATGAGTCTGTGAGCTGATCTGGTGAAAGATGAACCCCTATTTGGGCTGTGGAGGTGGGGACATATGTTCCTTTTATAGTGCAATGCTGCTTCTCACTGACTGCTGTAAATTCCTGCTCTAACTGAAAAAGGGTGTCAAGGGTAGAAATGCATTGCCTTATTAGCAGAATTTTGTGTGGGACAAAAGCATTTGGGTGAATGTGTTAAAGTCTTAAACTTTTGCTTAGCATTTATAATAAAAATAAAATTTATTCCCTGCCATTGGATAGTGTCCCCTAGCAGAAAATTTCAAGTTTTTTACTAAGTGGTGGGAAAATTATCTCTTGGGTGAAATATTTTCAATATGCAGAAAGAGGAAACACAGACACCTTTAAAATTGTAATTGTAAGGATTTAACAGGATGAGCAACATAATAGATAAACTGTATATGACATGTCACCATGGCAGCTATCATTTTCTAAGAAGCAGTTATAAAGAATGAAATCTGCTGTTAAATTGCATAAACTTGTCACACAAAATCACTTCAAAACACAGCTTGTATCAGAATTCGACATTAGAATGACTTTGAAATCTATACACCAAAAAGGAACAGATGTATGCATTAAAAAGAACAGGTACAGGCAAATTCTTTATACTGTAACTAGGTGGAAAAATACCCACCACTGTGGTACAAATTCACTGTTTCTTCGAAACTAATAAAGCATGAAACTTATCATGTTGTTCTATAAAGCCTCACTGAGGAGTTTGACAGTCCTAAGAATTAGCGGATGGATTTAGGGAACATGAAACACAAATTCTGCCAAGTACTAGTAGAGTTAAAAAATACCTTAATATGGCTCATTATTCATAACTGAGTTTTACTATGATTATTGTCTACTAATTACTTACTGTAATATATATGGCTGAGGTATACTGGGATTTTTCACAAGGTCTCAATATATGTAGCCTCAAATAGATTTATCATTTGACAACTTCCAGGAGCATGAATATAAAGTAGGAGTTAATCAGGTCTTCATTAATCTTTAGGATCTAGAAATATCAGCCGTACGCAAGACCTAAGCTAAACAACTTCCTTAAGTAAATGTCAGCTCCCATGGCATCCCTTAAAAACATGTGGCCCCATCCCTGATTTTGGCCAATTGCTGAAGCTATACAGAACCCACTGGAGGCCCTGAAGTCAGCTTGTCTTAGCTGAGCAAAGAGCAAAAGCAATGATACGGACAGACTTTGCAAGAGTTTGTCTTTTGTCTCATAAAACTGAAAGTTAGTAATCTCAAGATGGAGATTTAAAGTTGATCCTCTCTCTGATTTGGCAGTCTTCTACTGAGACTTGGTGACCAATCTGAGAACTCTGAAAACAGAAGTATCTTCCTATAAAAGCCAGAGCTTTCTATACAAATCACATGCCAGGCAAGCTGTAAATCTTTTCCTCCTCTACTATTTAACTAAAGAAAAAAACCCTTTTCTATTCTAAAAAGTTCAGATTCAAACTGACTTAACAGTTATACATACATTTACAGTTAATATTTATACTTATATTACATATGTGTGTATGTAATACACACATATATACGTGTGTAATACATATATGTAATAACATATATTTGTATGTGTTTGTGCATATGTATATGCATATTATTTACATACATTATATTAAATTTTGGTAAACAAAGACCTCTGATGCCAAAGGAACCTTGAATGCTAATGTTTTCCAGAATCAGTGAGTTTTCTCTACAGAATTGTTGTTTCCATCTGCATAGCAAAGAACTGAGTCATGTAGCTAGTATCCCTGTATAGATAGAGAAGCTATAACCATTGCCTGCACAATTATAATGATTCTGATGGTTTTAATTGGGTCTATTTGCCTGAAAATTTACTTAGCTTTCCTTTAGCCTTTTTCCCAGTTTGATCTATTTTAATATCTTAATTTTCAAAAGCATTTCTCCTTGCTTAAAATTCACATCTGTCAACACCAATAGGCACTTTGAGGCACTCTTTTAATTCCTTTCATTTATTTTCAACAAACTGTGTAGGTAGACACAGGCACACACAAAAGGCTATTTCAAATGCATCCATCTCACCTCCACAAATGAAGCTTCCAGTCACCACCTAAACTGAATCTGAATAATGGAGGACTTCATTCAATCTCTTAATAATAATCTTCTGCTTAGCTGAGTAATTTTTCCTGACTCCATGAATATAGAAATCCACAAAAGCCAAAATGACATGTGCAGCCAACCCAGAGAGCCTCAGAGCTCATCCTAATGCACCCCATGACTCAATAATTACAGTTCAGAAATGAGCCCAATAGACCAGAAGCTTCCTAAATCTTAAATATCAACTCACCAAAACCCAGTTATCCTTGAAGCAATGCAGTTTTAAAGGATCCACAATTTTTACAAACTAGAAAATAATCTTTTTTTTTTCTTTCTTTTTTTTTTTTTTCCATTTGATTTTGCCCCTTCATAAAAGGGTAATGAGATCAAAATGTTGTTCAACTCATAATTAGGTAATCTGACCCTGCATGGCCTCCTGATTGTCCAGACTTCTTGTATGCATCAATTTTCTCTTCTAACTACTCTACAGCTTGTTCTGTGTTGCATTTTTTGTGTTGACTGGAGCTCTGTTAAAGGAGAAGGAAAATGCCTGAAGTCCTAATTAACAAATCTGCAGGATGGATTCACTACTCATCCTGGCTTTGATGCTTCTTAGACAGAGAATTAAAAAAAAAAAAAAAAATCAAAAAAACAAAACCCAGATGCTTTCGTCCCCAGTGTAGCATGCTCAGAAATTTTATTCATATCCAGCTGCTGCTACCCCTCTCTGTAAAATGCTTCTGCTGCAGGTGGATCCTTTCTTTCATCAGAAGCAGAGTGGGACATACCACATAGCCCACTGCTTTTTCTAATGCTCTGATCTACTTTTCTTGTTTGGATGAGTGTTTGCAGGTAATCCTAAAACAATATCCTTAAATAAAAGAAAATTTTCTTGAAATATGTTCCTGAGTGGCTCTGAAATACAAGAAGGGTCTCAGTTCTTCTGTGTTAGAAAATAATCACTTGTCTCCTTGTCTCTTATCAGAATTCTGTTTCAAAAAACTCTTCCACATATTCTCAAGGTGGCCTGTCTCCTGTGAGGCACCAGCACAGATGGGTTTGGTTTATTGCCTGTCCCCAGCCACACTGACCTGGCCAGGGCTATGATGGTGACTCTGAGCAGCTTGGAAACGTAAGCCACTCAATCTGCAGCACCTGCCCCTCTGGCAGCCCTCCTGCTTGCTTGTCTTCTTTTCTCCATCCTACTGTCCTCCAGATAAACAGCCAGCCTGTATTGATTTCCCCCCCTATTTGTCACAGTTATATACAGTTGCATACATCTGTATGCAACTTTGGTATTTCATAAAGTCACAGAACCATAGAATAGTTAGAGTTTGGAATGCCCTTCTGGAACTCCTCTAGTCTCACCTAGTCAACTAAAGCAAGTTGTTCAGGGCTGATCCAATCATGTTGTGAATATCTCCAAGGATGGAGACCCTATTACCTCTGTGCAACCTACTCCAGTGTTTGACCACTCTCACTGTAGAAGTGTTTTCTTATATTTAATTGGAATTTCCTGCATTTCAGTTTGTGTCCACTGGATCACCTCCTTCAACCTGGTGGCAACTCTCTTCCTTATACCACCCAAAAGGCTGTTGTGAGCTTGTTTTGTTTTTTTTTTCTGCTGCAAGGAAACACTACTGGTTTGTGTTCAGCTTGGTGTGCAGTAGGATTCTCAGGTCCTCTTTTGCAAAGCTGTTTTACAGTCGGTAAGCCTCCAGCATGTATAGGTATATGGAGTTATTCCTTCTCAGCTACAGGACTTGGCATATCTCTTTGATGAACTTTTTGAGATCCCTGCTTACCTATTTCTCCAGGCTGCCAAGGTCCCTCTGAATGATGTTGCAATCAGTTCTCATACAATTAGATAGGCAACCTCAGCTTTGTACAATGTTACTGAAATAGTTGCCTATTGCTGCTGTCCCTGCAAGCACATACTCTGCAAAGGTTCTCCCATGCTCCCCTCCATTTATCTATGGGGTTTGGTTGTTTCTCACATAACTCCCCTTTAGACCTGTGAGATCCAGCCCTCCCTTACAGTGTTATCTACAACTTTTCTCAGTTTGTTATTCAGCTGTTATTCAACATAAATATGACCAGCACTTTGTCCTGTCCTCAGCAGTCTTTTTCAACACCCTCTTCAGCTATCTTAAGTCAGGCAAAAGCCCAGTCAGCAGAGTAGTCATTTGTTTGCACCTCTAACGTTATTCCTCTCCTAAGATACATGCAACACACATTTTCAAATCCAATAAGTTATGTACTCCAGCTGAATATAATGTTACACAGCATTTTAAACTTTTATATATTTAATCATCTCACAGAGACAGAAAGGAAAAAAGTTCTGATTTCAATATTGCGGATTTCCACTCTATTAGATTTTTTTTTTTTTTTTTTAAGAATGAAAATATGACAATGTGGAGGACATTCTGTTCTGCTCTGTTCTACTCAAAGCCATCTCACAGAATACCAAATAAAGTGTATTCAAGTGATTTATAATATATGTAAATTATTGTGGAGTGTATTGTTTTTACTTTAACGGAATATAATTCATTTTCTAAACACAATCTTGTTATTGATTAAATGTGGAAATTATTTTACTCTTTAAAATTTAACTCATTTCAGAAAAAAAAAAAACAAAACCAAAAAACAATGAATGATATAAGAAAACACATTAATTTTTTTTAATGAATCTTATGACATTTGACCCTACTAGAAATAACCCACTACTAGCATATACAAATGATCTGAATACTAAGGATCATTTCCTGCAAAGTAATATGCTGAAGGTAAATCAACATTCAAATCACAGGATCTGCAATGCACGTGAGAAAGAAAATTAAATAGTCAGCTATAGTTAGCATTTTATTATTTTTATTTTAAATATATATATATTTATTTATTTAACTCCCCAAGTCAGGAAACTCTGCTTCAAAGGGCCAAATTTGGGAGTATAAGAATGGTATAAAAAAATAATTACATTGCATTCACAGTGGTTTCAAGTACAAAATATTTGATGTAGTTGGACCAAACACATTACTTAGTCACTATCAACATCCATAAAATTTCCAAGGAATCAGCTCCATGATGTCTTTTATTATTCTGATAATTTTTAGTAGATTGCTAATTTTCTCTGAGGAGGCCCATTCAAATTAGTTCAGTCTTAGCAAACAAATCCTACCATGATTGCAATGGAATATGAACTATAAAGTACAATTCATGGAGCTGGACAAAGAACAGCTGCAAGATACTCGAGAGCTTTGTCATGGCAACAGGTGTGAGATAACCAGATTCAGTTCTCACTTCTGAAGAATATTTACTTGTTTATGTACAACTGGACCAAAATTATTTTGACATGTTAAGATATTCTTGTTTAAGAATGTATTTTTTCGTCTAATCACAGGAACAATATCAACAGGTTACATAAATCCTTTACATAAAATGATAAGCAGTTCAATAAATAAATAAATAAATAAATAAATAAATAAATAAATAAATAAATAAATAGTATTATAAAAAAATATAAAATAGCTTTATGTTTCTAAAATCATAGGACTGTAAAATTATATTTGTTTAGTTCCTTTTTTAGAAGTTTGTTACTAAATATTGTTTTAAATAATATGTAGTCTATTATGTAGCCCCAAACAACAAATATGCAATTAAGTGTTATCCACTTTAGATTAATAATAATAAAAAAATAAGTTTATTTCTTCGTTATGAAAAATACATGCTATTAACAGGAACTATACTGATATATGTACTTAATTGAAAGGAAATGATGGAAGGAAGAATGCCTCTTTGAAGCAAGAGAATTTTAGGAGTTTTATGTAATGACTAATGAGGGGTTTTTTTTGTTTGTTTGTTTTTTTTTTTTTAATATACTTAGGCTTCTCAAAATGCTCATATCCATTTTCAACTATCTGGAAAATATAATGCAAGAAAAATCAATCAGTGGACTACTGCTATATGTGAGTTAGTTGTGTCAAATAGCACCACATATTTCCAATGCCACAAAAAGAGAAGGCTACAAAAATTATTAGAACTGAATGGAATTCTTTTTTCCCTATTACTTACAGTGCCAGAACAGATGTAACAGATTTCACATTTATTTAGGTATTGATTACTTGGATTTTTCATTCCTTTGAGAAGGGTAATAATTTGTGATAGTTTAGGGCACTCAGAAAAACTCCTTATCTTTTCAATTACCTGCCCAAAATAAAATAATAATAATAATAAATCAGTCTTTAATCAATATTTTTTAAACAAATATTTGAATTCACAAAATAAATTAGTAATTTTTCCATTGTTTAAGGCTTGTCTTAACATAATGATATTCAGGATATTTGATAATTAAAATGCCAGATTACTCCTTAGGAATAATGATTATTTATTTTTTTAATAAAAATAGGAAAAAAAAAAAAAAAGAACTGGTGGTTTTTGTGGGGTTTTTGAGTGAAAGTTTTCCAAATTGTATTCTCCTTTTGGAGAACAACAAAAAGTCTACAAAGTCCATTTGTAAAAATAAAAGGTTTTGTTTTGTTTTGGTTTGTTTTTTTTCCATTTGTTGTCCAATCAAAGGAAAAATAAAGAAATAAAAATGTTGCATGAAATGCAACTTTGGGAAAGTTCGGGAAAAGTGAAAGTGAGTTTCCCTACTTAACTGAGGAAACAATGTGCTCCCTGATAAGGAAACACAGTGAGTTTTATTAGCTGTTGTTGTTGTTATTATTTTTTCATTTTATTCTTTATATCTTTGACTGATGTAGATAGTTGACAAGACTAGATTAAAAGTAAAGAAAGGGAAATATTCCCAGGTCATAATTTGTTTCTAATTCTAGTAAAAAATTAGAAATATACACTAATGTATAACTAAACTAACAACATTAACAAAATTTTTGATGTCTCTCTTCAATTTATTTATTTCTCATACTGTCAGAAAACACCCTTCATAGCTTTAAAATTCTTCTAATTTCAGGCAACAATAGCTAACAGCAAAAAACATTTGAGATGCTACATTTAATAATCATTATTAATGATTATTCCCATATTTCTAACTGATAGACATCAAAGTATGACTGAGTTGTTATAAATTGATTATACATGAATCCTGTTCATAAACAGAAGTACTAAGAACAATTTAAAAGTAAGTGCAAGAACTCCTTCTTATCAAAACTGTTAAGCCTCTAAGAATGCTTGAAATTAAGGAACAGAATATATATCAAATTAATTTGACATTCATGTGTTCTGGATGGGATTAAAATCAGTGTTGAATATAAGGCTCCTGAAATGTGCAGTTAATCAGAACTTGAACAAGTGGATTAGAATAGCTGTGAGTGGGGAGACAGGGCACATGATAGCAGTGAGGGACCTCTATATGTAATATTGGTCTGTGAAATTAAATAGAATCACAGAATCATAAAATCATTTAGGTTGGAAGAGTCCTTTAAGATCATCAACTCCAGCCATAATCCTGCCAACTCCACCACTAAACTATGTCTCCAAATACCATACCTACACATCTAAATACCTCCAGATATGGTGAACACTTATGGGGGCAGCCTGTTTCAATGCTTGGCAACTCTTTCGGTGAATAAATCTTTCCTAACACCCAAACTAAACCTTCCCTGGTGCAATTTGAGGCCATTTCCTCTCATCTTATCACTTGTTACTTGGGAGAAGAGTCTGAGAACCACCTTGCTCCAACCTCCTTTCAGGTAATTGTAGAGAGCAGTAACATCTCCCTTCAGCCTTTTTTTCTCCAGACTAAACAACCCCAGTTCTCTCAGCCATTCCTCATATGACTTCTTCTTTAGACCGTTCTCCAGCTTCTTTACCCTTCTTTGGGCACTGTAGTAGTTTAACTTGATTGGCAGTCAAACATCACACAGCAATTTGCAAACTCCCTCCAACCCCCCGCCCAAGGAACACAGGAGAGAATAGTAGGGGTAAAGGTAAGGAGACTTATAGGCTGAGATAAAAATAATGTAATAATTGGATTAAAATACACTTAAAATAGTAATGATGATGATGATGATGATGATGATGATGATAATAATAATAATAATGATAATGATAATGATAATGATAATGATAATGATAATAATAATAATAATAATAATAATAATAATAATAATAATAATAAAAATGAATGATGTACAGTAAAATTGCTCATCACCCACCAGTAATGATCCTGAAGGAGCAAAAAGGAACCCCAAACCTGAAACTGCAATCCCAGAAGAACAAGCCCAAGAAAATCCCTCTAGCTTTCCAGTCAACCCTTGTTAATATACTGAATATGTCATGATATGGTATGGAATATGTCATTGGCATATCCAAGTGCTAATTTTGGGTTTTGCTAATTACTACACTTCCCACTTCCCAGTCCTTTGAACTTGCAAACTAGCAAAACATGATGTTCTTTAACTTCCAGCACCAACTAAATCGGTACATTATCAACATTCTTCTTATATCAAATCCCATAATGAAAACAAAACACACTGATTTCTAGCTACTAAAAAGAAAATTAACTCTGTCCTAGCAACACCAGGACAGACACCCTCCAGCACCTCAATATCTTTCTTGTGTTGAGGAGCCCAAAACTGAACATGGTACTCAAATCGTGGCCTCACCAGTGCCAGGTACAGGGGGACGATCACTTCCTTAGTTTTGCTGGTCATATTATTGCTGATACAAGCCACGATACTGTGGGCTTTCTTGGCCACCTGGACATACTTCTGGCTCATATTCAGCCAACTGCCAACTAATACCCTCAGGTTCTCTTTTGCTGGGAAGCTTTCCAGCCACTCTTCCCTAGCCTGTAGCATTGCATGGGGTTGTTGTGACCCAAGTGCAAGACCCAGCACTAGTTAGCCTTGCTGAACCTCATACAACTGCCCTCAGCCCATGGATCCAGCCTGTCCAAATCCCTCTGTAGAGCCTTCCTCATGGAGATCAACACTGCCACCCAGCTTGGAGTTGTCTGTAAATTTACTAAGGGTGCACTTGATCTCTTGATCATTGGTAAAGATATTAAACAGAACTGGCCCTAACACTGAGTCCTGAGGAACATCACTTGCAGCTAGCCACCAACTGGATTTAATTCCATTCACCACAACTCTTTGGGCTCAGCCATCCAGATAGTTTTCCATCCAGCAAAGAGTACACCTGTCCAAGCCATGAGCAGACAGCTTCTGCAGGAGAATGCTGTGGGAAATGGTGTCAAAAGTGTTATTAAAGTCTAGGTAGACTACGTCTATAGCCTTTCCCTCATCCACTAAGCAGGTCACCTTGTCACAGAAGGAGATCAGCTTAGTAAATAGTGTTTATGAATTTGATCTGATAGGTTTCAATGGCTTTTTGTATTTAACACATATTTTTCTTTCACCTCTGTTGATTTCTTATACCTAAAAAAAACCATATCAATTTGCTATCTTTCTTCTCACTTGGCAGATGCATAAATTGGCTGAAAACTGGTTCAGGAGCTGCAGTTTCCCATTATATTCACCTTTGACCATTTCTTCTGTTCAGTATTCTAACATGCTTTCACTGTCTCTGTGTGCACTTTTTTTTTTTTTTTTTTCTTTTCCCCTACTTGACCCACACCTGGGATGTTTAATCAGAGTCAAGGTCTCAAAGACTGTGGCAACCTCCTATTACATTTTCTTCTGAATAGCTCAACCCAACTCTCTTTCTGACAAGCCTTATGGGAAAATGAGAGGGTGTCCATAAAACAGTGTATTTGTCACCAGGATTTGTACTGCAAGCTGGTAAAAAAAAATACTTACTTGACATCTGTGAATCTTTCATGTCTATCATATACAATAAAAATATTATATTAGGTCTTTCCTGCAGGGCTTCAGTGGTAGAAAGATTAGTAAAAAGAGAATCGCATTGTTTGCTAAATCATCAGTCCAATCTTATTTAATTCTGCCAAAGATAGGGCTAATGGAATTATTTAAGCTACTGATTCTAGCAACTGTTGAATTGTTGATTTTTCAACCTATTAAAAAAGCAGAAATTTTGATAGCATGTTTTGCATTAATTCTTTGTGATAGTTTAGCTTAGCTGGCAGCCAAACAAGACACAGCCACTCCCAGTCTCCCCTCCCTGCCTTCTTTCCACCTCACCCAGGGAATCAGGGAGAGAATTGGAGGGGTAAAGGTAAGGAGATCTGTAGGTTAAGAACAGTTTAATAATTAGAGTAAAAATAAAATTAAAATAATGAGAATAATAAGAGTAATAATTAAAACTATATGTATATGAGTGATGCAGAGTACAATTGCTCATGACCAACTGATAAGGATCCTGGAAGAGTGAAAAGGAACCCCGAGACTGAAATTGTAATCCCAGAAAAACAAGCCTGAGTGATTCCCAAGAGAATCCTCCCCTTTCCCATCAGCCCCATTTAGTGTACTAAACATGATGTAATGATATGGAATGTCTTAGTGGCATATCCAACTGTCAATTCTGAGTTTTACTAACTGCTACACTTTTCTTCTCCACTCCCCACTTCCAGTCCTCTGTTCTTTGAAACTGCCCAAGCATGGTAACCTTGTAAGTTATCAATTGTTCTCATCTCAATCTTCACTGAAACCAAAACACAGTGCTTTCTAGCTACTAAGAAGAAAATTAACTAGGACATTCTTATTAAAGCCTGAATTCTTCTATTAATATGACCATCACCAAAAGGAGAATTTTGTAAATGAGAGGATATGTTGCCTTTTAACCGGTTCCATCAACTGTCACAAGGATAAAACTCTTAGTTATCCTCTGGATGGAGACAGCAAGAGTGTAACTCCTTTGTTCAGGACTGTTCAGATCACTAACATTTGAATTTCACCATAATTTGTTTGGGCTGGGGTGGGGGTTTTTTTGTTTGTTTTTCTTTGGTTGGTTTGTTGTGGTTTTTTGTTTTAGTTGGGATCCACTTGTTGGAAAACACAGCTTTGGCACAGCAAGGCACTGCACAGTGTTTTCTTGTCTAGAAGCTCTGTTTTTGTGCTACTGTTACTTCCAGAAAGACAAAGAGAAAACTAAGATACTGTATATGTTCTATAGGAATAGTAGAAAAAGTGTTTCTCTTCAGAAGGTTAGTCATGGCACAAATCAGAAATGCAACAAAAAGTAAGAAAAGAAGAAAAGTTTTATAATACATAACTCATATTTCATTTTATTTTACTTTACTTTTTGTAATGTAGATTAGGTACTAGATCTACAGACAAAGGAGTCTGATCATATAATGTCCTTAATCATGTGGACCTTTACATAGGGTAAAGAGTTCTAACCTGCTAAGAAAGGGAAAATAAAGCCGTTAATCCATTTAGGCAGTGAAACACTATGATGTTAAACAAGGAAAAAAATACAATTTATTAGTCCTTTTAAAACCATACAAATAAATAAAACATGTCCTTCAAGGAAAGCTGATTATCTCTGGCTTTATATTTAATATGATATATACCTTTGCAAAAGTATACATTTAAATGGTAGCCTCTACTCTAGAGTTAGTTTTTAATCTGTAGAAAGATGTGCAGCCAGAGACTCAGTCAAGAGGAGAAAAATCAGCCTGTGCTAATACCAGTAAAATATTCATTACATGAGTATAACTTAACAGCATATTTAGCTAGTTCTGCAGAACTTTATGTTTGTTCTAAAAACTTTGTTTAGCTTTCATCTTTTACTTTATTACTTGGACCAAATTAGAGAAAAATCATATGGAATGAACAAAGTCGCCAAGTTAAGCACAGAGTCTCACTTCAGTGGTTGGAACATAATGAAAGATTTACAAGGTTACATTAACAACTCTAAAAACAATAGTTACTGTACATAGAAGTAGACATTGGTCTTGTAATAACTTTTCAAGAAAAACAATCAAGCTCAAATTGATCTTAGCAGTTAGTATTGGCACTTTTGCTACAGATGGTTGTTAACAAATGAGATAAAATATTTTCAGATCAGAAAACATTACAAATACACGTACATCTGAAAAACAGCAGTTACTAAAATTCAGTTACTGCTCTTAGTGTTAGAGCCACTTAACCATCAAAAATTTCTTATACTCTTCAATTTCTAATGGGATTCATTCTCCTAGTGGCAAACAATATATAATTAAAATGTAACTACTTGAAGATAGTTCCAAGATTAATTCAGACTTTATACATTTCACACCACATGGAGATCGACAGTAGGTGGCATATCCATTGACAATTAAAATCAATATCTAATTATATACAGCACATTCCAGGAATTCAGCATAGATGAGAACTTGAAGCATTTCTTTCTAAGGAAACTCCAAGGGTAGATTCAATAACATGCTGAAAATTACTTCTGTTAGCCATTTGCAAGCTTGTTTTATAAAGCTTCTTCTTTCTTTACCCTGGTAACATTTTTATTAGTTTTCCTTGAGGCCAGTTTTTTGAAAGTTGCATTTAACCTTGTATGACAATTGGTTTCTCTGAAAAAAGTCTATTGAAATGTATCTACTTTGTGTACAACTACATATAAATTTTACAGAGTAAAAGTTTGTATTTTGAATACTGACTTATTGACATAAAAAGAATTTGCTGAAGAGAAAACCATCTGTACAACACTACGACTGGCATACTTCTGTGCAAGTTATAGCACATGTCCAAGTCAGCAGATTAACACAAGTGATATGGCAAAAAGATAGTAGAATTCAGTGCAGGTAAACCACTGATACATCTCCAGATTTTTAGCAGAACTTTTAAACTTTTACTACATTGTTTTCCAAGTCCAAGCCAGATGGTTTAAAATCAGCTCTTAAATTTCTCTTCAGATGTCTTCATAAAACATGGGTTCAACAGTGACATCAGTATAGAATTAGCCTGAAACAGGTCTTTCTAAGTATGACCCACAATGCACATAAAGATTTAGTATGTTGATCCTGGAAAGACTTTTTTTATTACAATACTGTTTTATTTTCTTAAATTTATTGAAAATTAATATTACAGTAATTTCTATTCTGATCCTTTTATAACTGAATAATCTTTAATGAAATTGCCTCTCTAATACATTGGTATATAAATGCATTTTTAAAATAATAATTTATTTCAACAACTAGAATATTTGGAATTTTTAAGAGAATTTTATTTAATGAATGCTGGGAAATATTCATTTCTTTGTGCAATGGTTTCTTTTCACTCCTTTGGCTTGCAGCTAAAATTAGTCACTCTCATTTTCCCTTTCCACGTAATAGGGGAGAGAATTAGAAGGAGAAAAGTAAGGAAACTTGAGGGCTGAGATAAAAACAATTTACTAATTGAAATAAAATAATATTAATAATAATAACAATAACAACCGTAATAACATGTATAAATGAGCAATGCACAGAGCAGTTGTTCACCACCAACTGACTGATGATTAATAATGTACTCTCTCTAATTTAATTAGTCAATGTTTTGCTAGGTATTAAGTTGGTCTAAAAGTTGCATCTTGCAAGATTAAATGTGGACTCATGTCTTAGATTCCTAATAGTGATGTATTGTCTTCCTCTAATTTTGATCAGATATCTATTTTCTCAGACTTAAAAAAAAAAAAAAAAAAATTGGGCAATGAAGGAGCAATTCATAAAACTCTAGCTATATGTTCTCAAAGCAGATGCAATAGACTCTTTCTGAAATCCCAGGGTAAGTGATTAATTATCTTTTAGATAGTTTCACTCAATCTTCTACCAGCTACTAAAAAGGTCTTTTTGGATTCTAAAATTGTTTGGACCTACACAAGTCCTTATCTGATTCAATAATTCTGTGCTCCCTTTATAGTCGATGGAGAGAAGTGTACACTGCAAGAGCACATTTCTACAAACAGTTTCAACCATTAGTCTTAGAAAGAGGTAAATCTTCACTTAAACTTGTCTATTTTTCTCCTGAAACTAGAATTCTAGTTCAGGATTTAGCAGCTTTATTCCAAGTACAAGGTTAGGAGGGATAAATTCCAAAACAATCTATATTTTAGGATGATCAACACTGTAAATAAATTAAATGTTAATGGAAAATTACAAATAAGGTAATAATATTTTTTTAAAAAACCTTTCATTTGTCATTGGTATCTACCAATATGTTCTGTCATTAACTGCCCTTATGAAAAGTCCCTCCCCAGCTTTCTTGTAGGCCCCTTTCAGGTATTGGAAGGCTGCTATAAGATCTCCCCTGAGCCGTCTCTTCTCCAGGCTGAACAACCCCAACTTTTTCAGCCTGTCCTCACAGGAGAGGTGCTCCAGCCCTCATCATCATCCTCGTGGCCCTTCTCTGGACTCATTCTAACTGGTCGATGTCTCTCTTGTGTTGGGGGTCCAGAACTGGACGCAGTACTCCAGGTGGGGCCTTATGAGAGCAGAGTAGAGGGAGAGAATCAAATTCCTCCGACTGCTGGCCACGCTTCTCTTGATGCAGCCCAGGATGTGGTTGGCCTTCTGGGCTGCAAGCGCACATTGCTAGCTCATGTTGAGCTTCTCGTCCACCACCACACCCAAGTCTTTCTCTTCAGAGCTGGCCTCAAGCAACTCATCACCCAGCCTGTATTTGTACTTGGAGTTTCCTCAACCCAGATGCAGGACCTCAAATTTGTCGTTGTTGAACTTCATGAGGTTGGCACAGGCCCACCTCTCAAGCCTGTCAAGGTCCCCCTGGATGGCATCCCTTCCCTCCAGCGTGTCAACTGCAACACTCAGCTTGGTGTCATTGGCAAATTTACTGAGGGTGCACTCAATCCCCCTGTCCATGTCACTGACAAAGATGTTGAACACCGGTAAATATCTTACAGCAGCACTTGGTTGAATATCAGCTAACTGGAAAAGTTGTTCAGCTGAAGTACAGCGTTAGATAGAAAAAAATAAATAGATGTGTGCACTTTATTACTTCAGGAAAGCTCAGTGAAGCTGAGTGCAGCTCAGTGCATGTACTAGAGTCCCTGCACCTTTTATACCTTCAGAACCAAAGACTGTCAAAGGATTTTACTTCACATTTAATCCCAGAAATATTTAGTGAGTCATCCTGTGAACTCCTTACACTAAGGGTATTGAATGAAGTCTAAGATCTCTTCTCAGATATCTCTGTCAAAAGACTCACAATTTATCGTCTGTCTGCTTACACAGGAGCATTTTGCTCCAGATAAAAGCTGTAAAAGTGCAATTAATGAGTTGAATGACACCTTGCACCAGTCATATGGAAGGGTGAGTTCAGAAAAAAAAATAGTAATGAAAGTCAGTGCTGAAACTATTCAACCTTACAAACAGTTGAGAGGTTTTTTTTCTATTGTTATGTTGCTAAAATCCTACTATCAGAGGAGCAGGACTATTTTACACTTACTACTCACTATTAAATATGCAATTTCAGAATTTTTTATTTTTCTGTGATTTTCTGAGAAATCAATGAATGCATAGTCAAATTCAGGAAGAGTTCTAGAAGATTGGAATATCGAATTATTGCAGTGAAATGGATTTCTGAACTTAGGAAAGTTTTGGTATATTCTGATACTGTGAGGGCGCCTAGAGCTGAGACAGATGGTGCAATGTATATATTAAGTACCTGTATAACACATACATTGTGTTCAAAATCCTAAACAGTTCCCATCTTGGAATTAGTTTAAGGCTATTGTTAAGATTAAAATTAACATTAAGGTTCAGTCATGATACAGAGAGCACTCTTAATTATTATATTATTGTGTGCAGACAATATAAATATGTGCTAATTTTAAGGTCAACTACTAGGATATTTGTAGGCTAGGTTTACTCTTATAATTAGCTGATAATACCTCAAACTAGTTCAATGTCTGATATAAGATTTCAAATTTTCTTACCCTTCAGAATGACCGTTAGTAGGCCCAGATATTTTACATCAGTTAGGGTACAGAAGTTGAACCATGTGATATTAATATTACCTTTATAGTTCCCAGATAAGAACCTATGATGTACCTAGAGTTCTACAGAGATATCTGAGATTTCCTCAAGCCTCATTTGAGCTATACTGAAAGCATTGTCCCCACCACAGGTCAACAGTCTTTGGTCCTCCAGGCTTATTTGGTGGGAGAAGAAAAAAAACCAACACAACAGACAAACCAAAAAACAACACAGCAAATAACTGCCTTTCACTGAACTGTTAGTACTGCATTTATAGATTCTTAAATTCAAGTCAATAAGCTTCATTTAATTTACCCACCAAGACACATAAATCTTCATGTGCTTTGGCCATAGCTTTTATATTTGTAATTTCTAACACACTTGCAGACTATTTAAACCTCTCATCTGATTAAACAGCAAAACCTGATTTAAAGCAAAATTTAGAAAATTAATCTAATCT
This sequence comes from Caprimulgus europaeus, assembly GCA_907165065.1. Next base: position 51,492,814 of record OU015523.1, on the reverse strand, counting down.
TCTGAAAAGAATAAGACACCAATTCATGAATAAATAATATAAATAATTAATTATGTCAATAGTATAACCTACTCCCTTCTTGCCTATCATAGTGACCTTCTCTGTTTTCAGAGAAAATAGTTTTTTCTCCTACATTAAACGTTTTACTCTTAAGAAAATAAATACAGGAAAAACGCCTCTCTTAGATTTATCCAAAGTTTTAAAATCTGCTAGCTGAAATCATGTCGTCTTAACCAAATCCCATTGCCTGTGCTACATTGCCTAAGAAAACCACATGGCATTTCAGATCCATCGAATGCCCGTTAAAGTTATTAAACCTATAGAAAAGTTATTCTGGGACACTGAAAGAGCAAGAAGGGTAAAAGCAATTATTCTTGCATTTATTGAAACTGCTTTGGGATTAGTTTATTGTACTGGTCTAACCATCTACACTAAATTCTAGATTCTGTTTCTAATATGGAGTGAATTAAGTAAAACAGGCTGTCATAACTGTGTTTTGAGACTCTTACCCTGATTCTTTGTATCTCTGGACAAGATAAAAAAAAAAAAAAAAAAAGAAAAAAAAATGAGAAAAGGAGAGAGTAGAGGAGGAATTTAAATCAGGAGTTGTCCTTAGTTCCTTGAGAAAAGGTAGTTGATGGAAATAAATAGAAAGACCCTACAAAAATCTAATTTGGGGACAACAGTAAAATGTCACTATAACTTTTCTGATAAAACAAAATGTTTTAACTTTGGTACACCCACCCTTCCCCCTCTCCAAAGGAAAAAACAAAAAAGAAAAAAAAAAAAGTAACACTTTGGGTTTTTTTTTTTAGTCCAAATTTTGCCACACAAAATATCTCAAGATCCAATGTAGAGTTCTCAGGAACACTGGGATTAGTTCTAAGGTAGTAAGAGGTTAAATTGAGGCTATAATTTTTTGTGTCCATGAAAGGAAATAAGAGAAGCATAAGGAGGAAGGGTTGCTGAAGACCTGTATTCCAGGTAGGAGAGAGACAATCATAACAGTTATAATTCCTCATCACAAAGACCTAGAATGATTATCTAGTAGTGGCACAAATTTTTTGAGTATTATTACACTTCACAGATAACCCTGTCCACTGAATAGATCTGATTTTCTCAACAATATAATGCACCATGCATAAAAAAGGTGTATCAAGGATGAGTAGTTTATTTGCTTGTACAGAATTCCCTTATTTCCTCTTATAGTTGTAGTTCATTCAGAATCTGTTGCTAAACCCATATACTCTAAGAGACAAAATCCTCAGAGAATCTCAGACTAATTATTCCAATTCACAAAAAGAGCTCCAGTTCATAAACAAATGTATGCCTCAGACTCATTATACAATAACCACTCGGACTAGAGAAGAAATTTGAGAATGATAAAATTGATGTGGTTATTTATTAAATTTGAAACAAAGCAGTTCCTGACTAAGAAAAATAAATAAATCTGGGTCTAAAATCTATTACTAGGAATTTGTTATATAAAAATAGATAAGTCTAATATCTATGGATCATTAGATATTTTTGACTAATGGAAGCCAGAGTTATTCAAGCTTAAGGGCCCTAGTGGCAGAAAGCACATGAAGAACGTTGTGGTTATAGCTGTTCAACCAATTTGCTATCCTGATTTACCCAGAAGGATTATATTCTTGTTTTGCTGCCCAGAAAGACGACAGAGCTGTTCAGGACAGCGTATAGCCAACATGTAGAATATGAGCTCATTCACTCCATCTCTGGAGAACCTTGCATTGGCAGAGCTCCTGCAAAACCTTGGTAAAGGCATATATTTTCCCAAATCCAGATGGGATTCAGGAAAAAGAGAGCACTGGTATAGCTATTTACCCTTGCCAGAAGATTAGTACCCCTCAGGCATAACTGAAGCTCAGTCTACATAGCAGCTAAAGACAGAGTTCTTTTTTTTTATATATTTTGTATCATAAAAAGTACATAAAGAATGATGTCTCTATTGATAAATGCAGCTAAAAAATAACAGAATCTATTTAATATGATTTTCTATTAACTTAATCCCATTCATCTATGCTGGGCTTTTTGGAACTCATATACAAAGTTAGATGTTCTTTGCAGTGTACTCCAATATGTCAAGCTCATTTTACCCTATGTAATGAATATAGGGCCACAAAGATGATTAGGGGCCTGGAGCATCTGCAGTGTGTGGAGAGGCTGAGAGAGCTCGGACTCTTCAATCGTATCCTGTGCTGCATCTAGAGAAGTGTGGCCAGCAGGTTGAGGGAGGTGATTCTCCCCCTCTACACTGCTCTCATAAGGCCCCACCTGGAGTACTGAGTCCAGTTCTGGACCCCCAACACAAGAGAGACAAGGACCAGTTAGAATGAGTCCAGGGTTTAGATTAGATATTAGGAAGAAATTATTCACTGTGAGGGTGGTCAGACACTGGAACAGGTTGCCCAAGGAAGCTGTGGCTACCCCCTCCCTGGAAGTGTTTAAGGCCAGGTTGGATGAGTCTTTGAGCAACCTGTTCTAGTGGAAGGTGACCCTGCTCATGGCAGGGAGTTGGAACTAGATGATCTTTAAGGTCCCTTCCAACCCTAACCATTCTATGATTCTATGATTCTATGATATTTGATCTTTGTTTATGTGCACATGCACCTTTTTTTATATCGACAAAACCTATAAGATACTGAAATAGGAAAAAGACAGGTAGAGAGAAGGAAAAAATGGCATTTAAGTTTCCTTATTGCTGAAAACAGAGTGAAAATGTAAAAGGAGGGAAATACAATGCAGACAAAATATTTCAGAAGGCTTCTTTGTGTTAATATAGAGAGTGTAAAGCAAACTAAGCCAGCATCAAGTTATCAAATACAGACATAAAAACAAACAGGTAAAAACCCCCAAAAAATCAAACCAAACCTCAGAGAAGTCCTAAAATGAGAATAGGATAAAATAGCTAAAGATTAAATTATTTTTTAAAATTTAGATTCAGATCAAGACAGGCAGAACTTCTTGAAAATCCACTCATTAAGAGCTGTCTCCTCTGGCATAGGTGCAAATGAATATTGTGTTCCAGAAATTATACTTTATTAGGGATCCGCAGAGTCAATCTTATGTAATACAGGGGGTAGAAGAGCTGAAACCTGATTCAGAGGACTAATCTGTCTTGGCCCTGTGTTGCAGACAGATGTGTCAAAAAACAGAAATCCATGTTGCTCTACTGACATTTACTTGTTATTCAATGTGAGCATAACAACTTTTCACCAAGGAAAAAACAAACAAACAAACAAACAAACCCAGATAAAAAGTAGCAGGTAAATTAAAAGAGGACAGCAAAGTAAATTTTACATTCTTCAGTAGGTATCATTCACATCCCACTTTATTTAGTAGAGCATGGTGAAAGGACAATAATCTTAATCAAGTTAGAATCTGAATAATTATTAGCTGAGGGAGTACAAAAAGAATGGTCCAAGCTGTGTGTTTGAATTCTATCTCCTATTGCCACTGGATTCTATATGATTGTATTTCAATGAAAAATAATTCATATGTCTATGTTTCATATTAATTAAAAAAAAAAAAAATCATCGATGTTTATTCTCACTCACTCTTACATCTTTCCTCAGATTTTGCCATAGCTTCATCTTTATTTGCATTTCAGTGTAGGGTTCCTGAACATATCTTCATTGATTGTGTTGTCCAAGTCACATCAGCAGAATAAAAACTAGGAAGCAGGTGACTAAGTTATAAACCTTAACAAAATTACTGGATTTTTCAAGCTCTTTCTTGCCCTTTGCAGTAGTAACTTTGCATGGATAACCAGCAACACTAACCAGCAAGGCATGACTATATGGTCATTTCGATGCACTGTTGTCAGCGCTCTCCACAGTGATGGCTTTTCATCTGGAGCAACAGACAGATGAGACTTAACAAAACTCTCCCAAGTTTTATAAATGTCTCCAAATCAGGGGTCCCACAGTCCAGTTTGATGCTGCTCATACTGAAAAGAAGGTAAGGAATCATTGCTTTCCCAAGTAGGTAAGAGGGACAGTTAGCCTTTCATGTATGGTATTCTTTCTGGAAAGTTGACTACTTCAATGAAAGTTTGGTATTTTCATGTATGTAATGTTTTTGTACTTAGATGAAAATTGGGCTGAATTACTAGATAGCACAAAGTTATGACTAGCTTAATTCTAGCTACTCAAAAAGGTAAGATTTTCAGTTTGGAATATGGGACAGTCTTCAATTACAATAGATCTCATGCAGTTTTTACTTCCAGTACTCTTGCCTTATCAGGGCATAATGTAACCAGTGTTCATGCAATTATGGGCTATTTGATATTGTGTTCTTTTTTGTTGTGAGCTCTCTACATAGTCACAGCTGTCTCCAGACACATCCTCCCACTCCAGCATGGAGTCCTCCATGGGCTACACATGAGTATCTGCTCCACCATTAACCTCCAAGAGCTGCAAGAATATCTCCACTCACCTCCCCCCTCATTTTTTCCTGTCTGACTTGAGTGTCTGTATTTTCTCTCACATGCCTCCTCTCATCAGGTTGTTACCTTCTTTGTTTGTTGTTGCTGTTCCTAACTGCTTGCCAAACTGGTTCTTCCCTTCATAAATATGGATTTGTAGAGGGGTTTCACCATTGTTGACTGGCTTAGCCTGAATTGAAAATAGTCCACTTTGAAGCCAGGGAAGCTTCTCAAAACTTCTCACAGGAGCCATTGCTGTAGGCTCCTCCAGCCAATGTGGCACCCCCCACCCCCAACACAGGGGAATACATTCATTTGTGACTACTTTAATAACAAGAGTGCAACTAATGAGCTTCCATTTTCAGGCAGTGGAAAGAGGCAAAGTCCTTAAAAATGAAAAAAAAAAAAACCAAAAAAAAACCAGAAGGTAATCTAATACTCAGTAAGACAAAAGAGATTTAAGAGCTTTAGATAAGAAACAAGGAAGTCTTTTCTAGCTTCCTCCATGCTTTTTGATGCACCTTTTATCCAAACAGAACTCAAATACAAAAGAAATTTTAATGTTGTCATCAAAAAACTGGAGAAAAACTCTGGAAAAATTGCAAAATAAAAAAAAAAAATTTAAGAAATGGAGAAGGACTAAATGAAGTCTGAAGCCATTGACATTTAGGATCTGGAAGGGGGGGAGGGAGAAGGGGGGAAGAAACAAAAAAAACCCAAACAAAAAAACACAAACAAGCAAACAAAACAAACAAATAAACAACTTGTGTAAAAATCAAAGGACAAGTGAATCACTGAAAATATTTCTCTAGCAGGTATACCTTATTATAAGTGGCAGGAAAGTGGGGGAATACTTTATTCACAAGTTATGAAAATTCATGTAGTCATTAGTATATTGTTTCAATAAAAAGTAGTGGCTTGTGAAATCCAAATTTATTTGGTTCTTTATTGAGAAAAACCTCCCGTAAACATCTTCCCAGTCCATTTCCTTCTGATATCTCATTGTAGAAGTTTTGTTTACGTAATTCAATGAAGTTTACACCTAACAAAGTTTGTAGGCTAACAAATATACCTGTAACAATCCAAATAATCACTATTTCTGTATTTATTGCACATAATATATTTAGCAATACATTAATTTTATTTATTTATTTATTTATTTCTTTATTTCTTTATTATTTATTTCAGTTGGAAGGCACCTACAATGATCCTCTAGTCTAACTGCCTGACTAATTCAGATAGAACAAGTTAAAGCATGTTGTTAAGGTCATTGTCCAAATGTCTCTTGAGCACTGAGAGATTTAGGGCATTAACTGCCTCTCTAGGGAGCTTGTTCTGTGTTTTACCACCCTCTCAGTAAAGAAATATTTTCTAGTGTCCAGTGTGGAGCTCCCCTGGTTAAGCTTTGAACCATTCCTCTGGGTATGCTTTGAACCATTCCTCTGGGTACCAGGGAGAAGAGCTCAGCACCTTCCTCTCCATTTCCTCTACAGGAAGCTGTAGAGAGCAATGAGGTCACCCCTCAGACTCCTTCTCTCCAAACTAGAAAAGCCCAAAGTCCTTAACCACTCCTCACAGGACATTCTTTCCAGTCCTTTCACCATCTTTCTTGCCTTCCTCTGGACACGTTTGAGTACCTCAACATGCTTCTTAAAATGTTGGGCCCAGAACTGCACATTACTCAAGGTGAGGTTGTACTGGTGCTGAATGCAGCAGGATAATCACCTCTTTTGACTGGCTTTTTGTGCTGTTTTTGATGCACCCCAGAATGCAGTTTACCTTCTTGGCTGCCAGGGTACTGTATTGGCTCACATTGAGCCTCCTGTCAACCAGCACCCCCAGACTCCTATCTGCAGGGCTGGGCTGCTCTCTAGCCACTCCTCCCCCAATTTACACTTGTGTCTGTAATTACTCCATCCTAGGTGCAGAATCTGGCATTTGGACTTGTTAAATTTCATCCCATTGGTGATAGCCCAATGCTCCAATCTATCTAGACCCTTCTGCAAGGCCTCCTGTCCCTCAGGAAAGTCAACAACACCTCCCAGTTTGCTATCACGAGCAAACTTGCTAATAGTGCATTCAATTACTGCATCTAGATTGTTAAGAAATATATTGAACTGGCCCTAGTTTTGAATCCTGAGGAACCTGACCACTGGTCAGCACTCATCAGACAGATGTAGACCCATTCACTAGAACACTTTGAGCCCTGTTGTTCAACCAGTTGTTCATGCAGCACACCATTAACTCACCCATCTCACAGTTTGGCAACTTGTCCAGAAGGATGTTGGGAGGGACAGTATCAAACGCCTTACCAAAATCTAGAAAAACTTCATCCACTGCTTTCCCTTCATCCACTAGGTGGGTGACCCTATCATAGAAGGATATCAAATTAGTTAAACAGGACTTTCCCTTTGCGAACCCTTGCTGACTGTGCCTGATGACTGCATTATTCTTTAAATACCTTTCAATAGTACCCAGCATGATCTTCTCAGTAATTTTCCCAGGAACTGTGTTTTGACTAACAGGTCTGTATTTCCCTGGGGTTTCCCTCACACCCTTTTTGTAAATTAGAGTAACACTGGCTAGCTTCCAGTCAGCAAGGACCTCCCTAAACTCCCAAGACCTTTGGTAGATGATTGAGAGGGGTCTTGCCATAACTTCCACTAGCTCCTTCAGTACTCTGGGATGAATCCCATCAGGCTCCATGGACTTTTGAACATTCAGCTGATGAATGGGTCCCTGTAAGGGACCAACATTCAGTTGGTCCCTTACAATTTCAGTATCCACAAATGGAAAGTCACTGTTCCCACCCTTGTGGTCCTCCAACTTAAGGGACTGTGCAGCCCAAGTACACCAGTATTATTAAAGACTGAGGGAAAAAAAAAAAAAAAAAAAAAGAATGTCTTCACTTTTTCTTCATCCTTATTAGTCAAGTCACCATCTTCAATAAGTACCAATTCGAATTTATCTATTTATATCAGTGCAGGGACTTGATGTGCGTTTTACAGATGGGAGCCAATCACTTAAAATTTTCTTCTCTTTCTTGTGTGACATTTCAACTCTGATGCATCCAAATGTAAAGACAGTCTTCTTTAAATGTTTCCAAAGATACAATTATCTTGGTGGATGAATGGGTAAATGGAACAGCTTTCTTTTCTGCTAAAAATCATGATCATTTCAGCTAAAGATTCAAAAAGGCTGCCAAATACACAGTTAGCTACATCACTGACTTCTGAACTACTGACTAATCTTAGTTATGGCATAGATGTTTCTATGTTAGCTCAATTTCTTATTTTGTCTTTCACCTTTATCTAGTATTCTGGAAATAAGAAAAAAGAAAAAAATGTGTCTCAAGTCCTTGTCATAAGAGTATTCTCGGTCTGGGTATGTGATGAGGTTAAATAGTCAGCTGATATGAAATCTTACAGCTCCATCCACTTACTGAATATTTGCTGATTTATACAGTTAAAGACAAGGTGTAATACTGTTGACAAGTATGTATTATCTTACTAACTTTATAGAAATGCCTTTGTGCAGTTAAGCTTTCCAATGAATAGTTAACTACCTAGACTGTGTAAATAAGGGTCCATATAATAATATGCAACAATAAGATATTAATTTTAAAGAAAAGATCAACCTATTACACTACTTACACTTGTAATATAAAGTGATATAAAGTGTATATTACATGTGTTATTTCTGTAGTGATTTTTATTAGTTACATAAAATTCAGTAATATGCAATAACAATGAATGAAGACTCTTTTTCTTCTGCTCACTTTCTTGCCCTTTTTTAAAATTCAAACCTCCTTTATATTCAGCTTGAATATCTGCTTCTAATACCATTCTAGTGCACAACAATTTACAGAGAATCGAAAAAGCAATTTTCTTTGGACAGCTAGCTATTCTCCCTAATTTTCAGCTGTCAAACTCTTTTCTATGAATGTTGACTCAATCAGATAAAATGCAGGCTTTAAAGATGTTTGATTAGCTGCCTGACTTACCTTTCGCTACTCACTTTGCATGTAAACTGTCTATGTACCCACCACTCTTCCCTTTCCACTGATACAGCTTTCCCCAGAGCTGCATTGAGCAATGTGGGTGTGATCTAAGACAGTAAGCACTTTTCATTTATGAGCTACTGGTAACATGCTTCTGTTTTATTAACTGAAACAAGAATGCACCAATAGTAAAACCTATATAAGTATATATACATATATATATATATATATATATATATATATATATAAATGTATAATGTGCACCTTTATTTTTCTTATATTTTAATTTAATTATTGATAACAGTTCATTTGAAATCACTACAACGTGACCAAAGAAAGGCTTTAACATATTTCTCCTGCTGCACTCCAAAATACTTTTCAATAAATGAAAATCCAGTGATATGTCACTTTTTATATAAAATTCAGTTCCCATAGTGTTTCAGAATTTTGCCACCATTAGGTACACTGAATAGTCATTGAATAATCTCTTGTTTTGTAACAAATTCTCATAATCTCAGTGGAATGCCTCAAAATAATAAAATATTCTGTCTCAAGTATTAGAATCAATTATTCACTTTTTTTTTATGTGGAGTATAAAAGGAAAATGAGGAACTTAATACTTCTAGTATGTTGCCTAATTTTTATAGCATTAAGTGTAAAAATATTACCTGCTTACAGGTAGCTACTAGACTATCCTGAAAAAGCTTTTAGGCTTACAGAATGTGGGTGATCTCCTAATGTGATAATTAATGTGAACTTGTGTGTATATGAACATAACTGAACAAGTTTTAGATTTGGAAAGGTAAATTGTTATCAGATGAAAGCAGATTTGAAATAAATTATATAACTGAAGGACTTGAGAACCTAATAAACCAAAACTGGATTAAATAAAATTGGTGGAACCCATATTATATTTAAAAGTAATTGTGCTCTCTCTGTCTAGAAGCTGCTTTGAGCCTCAGGAATACTAGATAAGTATACATTTTCAAATTAGTTTTGTGAAACTATTATCCATCTGTTTAAAGCATTGTCTTACTGGTTCCCTGTGTTTTATGACCAGATCAGTATACATGTGGTCATATCTCCTATATCACTTCTGGCTCTCCAGTGAGTAACCACGATTTTTATCTTTAGAGCTAATTGAAAGAAAAAGAAGTATGGTGTGACTGCCAGTGCAAGCCAACAGAAAAACCCCTGAGTTTTCATAAAGGAATATTAAAGACTCTATGGTGCTTTCATTTTTTAACTAATGAATACATTGTTCTGATTCTATGTACAGTGTTCTGTATTGGAACAGAGGAAAAACAAAACCACAATACAAATCTTGTAGTAAAAAACCTTATCAGGCTAACTATGACTAGAAATGCTTAGGAACAATGTCTTTTGCTAAGGGAAAAGCAAACCTTATAAATTCATCAAAATACTAAATCAGGCATAAGCAATTTTGATTTTTACTGATGTTTATTTAAGTTATATGCAATTCTTTTGTCAAATACATATCTTTAAAGGCTTGATGATTCTATTTATAATGTTTTCCAGAAGCTCTTGTCTTCTTTAGTTTGCATACAGGGTGCTTCCAGATTTTTCAAAGGAGATGAAAAGATCTCTGCAAAAAAAGTTTTTATTTCTGATTGCACTATGAATAAGTAATCAAGAACCTGAAGGGAAGGACAGTAACTTAGGATATTGATACAAGTTTCCAGCATGATGCCATAATTTTTGATTCATCACTGGCCTGTATTAAAAAGAAAATGTAAAAACCCTGAAATAAAATTTCAAAATCCACTTGTATAAGGCAAAATGGTTTCAAAAGAACTTGAAACATGGGATTGGAAGTGATACATTAAATCATCAGTTCTTTTATTATAATCAGGGAACTGATATAATAAGAAAGTTTTCACTTAACTGTCTAATAAAAGACTGACAAAAATAAACTGTGTGTATGTGAGTGCCTAGTACTTTGCAGAGCATGATAAATATATATTTTTTTGTTTGTTTTAGTAAAGATTTTTACTTCACTGGTTCTTTTTGTTGTTTTTTTTTCCCCCTTAAGTGTTATCTGAATAGATGTGTTGCATTATGCCATAGATAAAATTACCGTATTTGTGTCTCTAGCAACATTTTTCAGTAGGCATAACATGATAGTAGTGGTTTATTTTATCATTATGTTAATTCCATCATTATTTGCTCTGAAATCTATATAGATATTATTGGAGTAAGAGGGGAAAAGATTGATCTTATAATGAAAAAAATCAATGTTTTGCCCTCCTCACTTTTCAAGACTCCTATTACAATCTTTTATTTCTGTTTACCTTTCACAAGATACTTATAATTATTAGGCATACAAAAAGCTGGTGTTTGGTTTTAGAAGACTGCTTTAAGAACTCATTGCAAGCAAACTATCCAAAGTCTGTTGAAATCAACAAAATACGAGAAATTTGTAAGAGCTTGGGTTAGGTGTCCAAGTCTGGGATTGAAAATAGCATAGCTTTTTTTATTTTTTATTATTTAAAAAAAAAATATTTTTTGATCGTTGTTTTTGTTTTTTGGTTGTGGTGTTGGGTTTTTGGTTGTTGTTGGGTGTTGTTTTCAGTTTGTTTGGTTTTCCCTAAAGGGAACACTCTAACTATTAGAAATATTCCTATCAATTAACCCGGTGACAGATTGTTTAAAACATCTTTACATGTGTCATTTTACCAGAAGACTTAATTTATTTAAAAAAAAAAAAAAAAATCTAATCTACTGGTTGTATGGTGCTTTTCCTAGTTTTTGCTAGAATAGGGTTAATTTTCTTCTTCATAGCTAGAAAGCACTGTGTTTTTATTTCAGTTTGGGATTTGTTATGAGATGTTGATAAAGTACAAGGATATGGGTAGTTTGCAAGTGCAGAGGACTAAGGTGGGGGGAAGTTATCAAAACTCCAAATTGACAGCTGGACATTCCAATAAGATATTCCATATCATATTATGTCACGTTCATTATATTAACCAGTGCTGACTGGAAAAAAAACAAGAGTTTCTCTCAGGAATTGTTCTGGGTCACTTTTCCAGGATTGCAATTTCGGTTTCAGGGTTCCTTTTCACTCCTCTGGGATTGTTATCAGTGGGTGGTGACCAATTGTACTCTGCTTCACTCATTGATATATAATGTTATATCAATGTTATCATTAAATGTTAAATGTTTTCATTACTATTATTACTATTCTATTTTATTCTAATTATTAAATTGTTCTTATCTCAACCTACAAGTCTCCTCACCTTTAATCCTCCAATTCTCTCCCTGATTCCCTGGGTGGTTGAGGGGAAAAGGGGTGGCGGGGTGTTGTGAGTGTTTGTGTATTCTTTGGCTGCCAGCTAAGTTAGACTATCTTAGTGCTATGTTTTGGATTTGTGATGAAAACATTGTTGGTAGCTAAACACTTCTTGCACAGCATCAAGGCCTTTACTGCTTCACATGCTGTCCTGCCAGGCAAGTAGGTACAGCTGGGACAGTTAACCTCAACTGACTAAATGGTCCCACACCATATAACATCATGATCATCAAGAGAAGCTGTGGAAAGAAGGAAAGTTGGAACGCTTGAAGTGACAGGGTTTGTCTTCCCCAAGTAACTATTGCACATGATGGAGCTTGACTTTCTTGAGGATGGTTGAACTTCTGCCTGCTGATGGGAAGTGGGGAATGAATCCCTTGTTTTACTTTGCTTGGTCACACAGCTTTTGGTTTTCTTGTTAAGCTGTCTTTATACTAACGCACAAGTTTTTCAACTTTTACCCTTCTGATTCTCCCACTGCAGGGGGGGTGAACAAGTGACTGGGTGGTGGTTTCTAAACCAGGGAAATACAACTTTTCTACCATTCCCATAATGGGATATTGAATGTATTTTTGTCATTATTGAACCTTTTAAAATTCTACATTAAAATAAAATAATGCTATGCCTCAGCTAAATAAGATAATATTAATACTAGAATTCTATTAACAGTCATATATTTATGCTTAAAAGGTGAGAAAAGTATAAGAACCAAAAGCAACATATACTTTGATCTGTGACAATTGAAATAATGATGGAACTGAGCTATGAAGTTGGTTTTAGGGGTTTTAGCAGGCAATAGAGAGTGTGAGAGGGAAGCTTTAGAATATTATCTAAATATTAACTGCATTTAAATTTTTAAACACTATTCTTTCTCCTCATTGAGTATTGAGAGAGATGAACAGTATGACTCTAGGGTTTCCCAGCAAAAAGTATTGAGATTGAATATTAGGAAAGTGTATCAAAAGGTATAGACCATTTATCCCACTGTAGAGCTTTCTCGGGTTCATGGGTTCTATCCCAGAACTCATTTAAGAGTTTATGACACAAAAAGGTATTTAAAGAATAGTAGGATTGTCTAAAGAAGAATTAGGTTAAGTTTCTGTGAAGACATTTTGAACCATCTGGGAAAAATATGTATGTCAGTTTTTTGATGTGCATTTACAGTTAGAGCAAAATATCTCACGGACACTAGCTTCTAATATTAATATGAATTTTTATATTAATGGTAATGAAGCTCTGTTCTAGAGCTAGGTATGTCACAGAAAGAGTTGAGTGATGCAAGATTCGTACTTGGCCCTTTAAGTCAGAATAAGTTGACCTCCTATCGCAGTACTTCTGTTGTTACCAGGCAGACATTTTTCATTGACTGTTTAATTATGATTGATGATCTCATACTGATGACTAGGAGGCCTTCTGCTAAAGAGTTAGACATATTAAAGTACAATTTTTCTTGACCTTATTAAGAAAATTATAAAGAAATAAGAAAAAATGTAGCTTTGAAAATAGAAATTGTTAATGATACAATATTCTCCCCCAAATACCATGACTTAATAGATATTACTCCAAAAATAATTACTTAAGAGATTGAGGATATTTTCTCGATGGAAGTGACAAATTCCATGTTCCTATGGAGCACTGTAACTTGCTTTATGTACCTCAAGAATGAATTATCATAAACATTTTTACATTTATGTATTTGAGAGACAGCTCCCTGAGTGGTGAAGTTGAGTTTGCTTTTTGAAAGGATAGGAACTTGATGTAGCAGCAAAGATTTTCAGCCTCAGAACGCACAAATGCAGCAGAGGATGTGGAAAAGGAAGGGTACATCACTTAACATACACTTGAGATAAAACTTCAGGGAGTATCATCAGCACAGGGGAATTAAGTCACTTCGGAAGATAACTTTGGGTGAAGGTGGGTTGCCTCATGTTTTGGAACCGTCTGAGAGTCGTCTTACCTTAAGGTAAATGTCTAACATAAATCAGATTAAATCTGATGTCAGAGTACATGCTTCTGTCCTTTAACCATAAAGGAAGTGATCTGTGGAATCAAACTGTACAACTCATAAAGAGTTATAAAGCAGGTATGTTTTATTTGCCGGTGGGAGACAGGTTGGATTGCTCCATAAAGGCCCTGCGTGCCCCACTCTTTACAAAGGCATTATTTGAAGTACACACACATACATATTCATTAAATTTAGGATGGGTTAAGCTAATTAGTTAAAAAAAAAAATTAACATAAGTTCACTCCCATTCATGCTTGGGCACTGCCTCCTGTTGGTGCTTGTTAACACCTTTGTAGACCTCTAGACAAAGCAAAGCCAGCTTTCTTGCTTGAGACTGCAGGTGTTGCACACCAGTTCCTTCTTCTCTTGCTCCAGACTGCTCACATACCAGGAACCGCAAGGCCTTTGCTGATAGTGTGGAATAGCTTGTTAGTTACTGTAAAAGTTTCCCAATTAACACAGACAAAACGAGCTAAACTTTAAGTTTCCCATCTAACACAGAGACAAAATGAAGCTAAGCTTATTTCATAAAATCTAATTCTTAATAGAGAAAATAAATGAATAAATCTAACTATATTTTATATGTTCACATATCAGGAGCCTCTGAGCAATTAACTGACATCCAAGTGTTTACATCAGAAAACACCAACAGTTGAAACAAATCATCAAAGGCTAAAATTACATTTTTTAAAGACCTATACCTCACACAGTGGGAAAATCCTGTTATGTTAATTTTATAGAACTCCCTCAAACTGATAAAAGAAGGTAGAAAATATGTACACTTTAAAAACCTCCTTAATTTCTCATCAACCTATTCTTAAATATTTCTAATTGTGATGCTAGTGCGTTTTTTCAGGGCCAATTCATTATTTCAGACTTCAGAGAACTGTTGCAGAATGTTAGGCAAAATTAACAAATAATGATCATGTGATGTTTCTGCTACGAAACGAAGATTTTGACAAAGCTCAGGCAGATAAAAGAGGGCTATGTTGAAGAGACTTTTGTATATTTTATATATCCTCTGAATGATTACTTGGTCCAAGGACAAAATTAAGAAATATCAATGGTGTGGGTGAAAAGGTGAGATATTAATTATGTATTTTACTATATTTTATTGCAATTTAATAGATGGTAGGTGGCGTTCTGTCATATTGTCTTCCAACACAGCATTTCCTCTTTATACCAAATTTCTCTTTATTCTCACATGCATTCCTTTAATAAGTTCTATCTATTAAAGATACTGCATGAAATTATTTAGCCTTTCCACCTTGCAGACTTTGAGATTGTTCTGCTTATGTTTGATAACTTTAAGATGAAGCACTAGGTGTTTTCATCTGTCTTTTTTTGCCTGCCAAGACAACAAGCAGGAGATTTCAAAGTTGCAGCATGATTGCGCTAGCTCATATAAAAAACCTGTTGTATCAGGAGAAAATAAACATGCTTGTTTTCTGCCTTGTATGTGGTGGATATCTCCATTACATCATTCTCAACTGTCCATCAAATTCAAATTTCTTAAAGTACAACACTGTAACTAAATGCTTTTTGAAATCAATGACTGATGGCTAACAGCATGAGGTTTGCACCTATATTTATATTTTGAAAGGCTGACCTTTTCCACCATCTTTGATTTTTCTTTAATAGGTCCCCTTCTGAAACTTAGAAAGTAAAAATGAATAGCTTCTTATCATTATAGAAGTATTACAAACACTATGTTATTTCTTCCAGAGTTACATAAACCACAAATAAAGAATGAAACAGAAAACAGCAGAAATAAACCCCCTGTTTCTCAATCTGTCAGCTACATAAAAAAGGACCATTAAAGGAGAGTAAGTGTCACATGGAAAGACAGTTGCTGCTACAGGAAAATTTCATTGGAAATATACAGTAAGTCAGAGACATTTCATTTTTGTTAATTTAAAAATACATTCAGAAAGCACACCAGATCAATCGACTCTCTACCTATGACTTCGAAGGAACAGTACCTTGTTGGGTCCAAAATGCTGTAAAGTTATTTGATTGAGAGCTAACTTTCCTTCACCACTTTATTTAAGAGAAGGAATGTTTTCAGGGCTTGAAAAAGAATAACATTTTAAAAATTAAAAATTATTCTGTCTCTTTTTTAAAACATTTTGAAAATATCATCCACTCAATGAAGTACTGTGCGATTTTGGTAAACACTTTTCTCTCTATCGATTATCCTTTTTTGGAGATCTGGAGAAAAGACTGATCTCAGGTCACCTATGCCTCTTCATTAAGCACGGTAAAAAGGGAGCTAGGAAAAACTCACTCATGGAAGATAAAAAGCTAAAATCTCCCATGATTAAGAAAGACATAAAAGTCTAGACCTTGTAATGGTATAACTATAGGACATTATATTTTCTCTAGCTATGTAACCCCATTCAGCAATTTTTGCTCCAATACATTTCTTCCTGCTTCTTCAGTACAGTTGACAACACTTCCTATTGTGATACTGTAGCTGTTAAATGTACATCTAATTAAATCACTTTGGATACAGAAAACTTTTAAGAATTAATTTAGAATAACTAGGTTACTATAATATCACTGAGGAAATTATTAAAAATATGCTTATTGATATTTTAAATTGAAAAGAGTAATTTTTTTTTTACTTGGAGTTACCTTGGAGTTTATTTTCCATTTCATAGAATGATTAGGATTGGAGAGACCTTAAAGATCATCTTGTGCCAACCTCCATTTAAGAGAACGTTTATCGGTACACTAATCACTAAAATATTTACTTAAGGTTTTAATTTATTTGATGTGGAATCCAATGTACACTAAATAAAGGGTAGTTTGTTTCAGATTGTTTAAAAAGTATGATGTTCTGGCATTGAAATAGCTAAACTGAGTAGTATAAAGAGAAATATAATCAGAAAAAAATAGTATCTTTGTCACTACTTTCATTTAGAAAACCCTAATGCAAATAATTAATACTAAGCGAAAGAAAAAATATTTTAACTTAATCTATCACTTAAAAATGTAACACTTTCTTAAGCATTTCAGACCCTTGCAAGTGGCTCTAGGGGTTGAACTAGATGACTTCCAGAGGTCCCTACCAACATCAGACATCCTGTGACTCTGCAATTCCATGATTTTGGTCAATATAGATCTCTTTTTCCTTATATTGGTGAAATGTTTGGTTTTTTTGTTTGGTTTGTTTTGTTTTGTTTTGTTTTGTTTTGTTTTGTTTTAAATTGGCTATGGCTATCCAACGAGGGAAAAGAAACTATTCCATCTCATCTGGGTAGGCATTATGTCATATACCAAGGAAAATCATACTCAAAGACTTCATGAGAGTTATTCAGGAGCAGGCAGTGAGTCAAGATATAGTTGAGTAGTTTTGAATACGGGAAAAAAAAAATCAAATGCTTTTCAGAGCTAATTTACAAATAGAAGAAAAAGATTATGTATGCCAAGTGTATTATACACTATGAACAGTTTGCCCACTTCTACAAGTGAGTTTCAGCTGCTGTTTAAAAATATTTTAAGAACATAGTATGCCTCTTGGAGCATGTCTACATGCAAAATAGCATCTTTGCTAAAATAAAGCTTTTACAATTCAAATGTGGCAACTGCACTTCTTTTCTCAGAGAAGGGAAAAAGAGCTTTTGAAATATCAAATACATATAAGATGAAAAAAACCTACATTTTGCCATATGACTGAATACCATGTAGCACAGAATAAAAAAGAATAATTTAATCTTATCTAACTGTTGAAAGTTGTTTTTTTATTATTATTATTGTTATTATTGTTATTATTGTTATTATTGTTATTATTGTTATTATTGTTGTTGTTGTTATTATTATTATTATTATTATTATTATTATTATTATTATTATTATTATTATTATTATTATTATTATTTCATAGTATTCCTCTAGCTATTTCACACAGAATGTGAAAGGAGAAAAGGAGATGTGGATACTTAAACTTCAGAGGTTAAGACAACAGCCTGTCATTTAGCACATGGTTTAGTAAAATCTGAGTTTTTCCTATTTATGCTTGGAGAGATGTCGAGGAAAGAGTGTATCTTCCTAAGCCATAATATCCCCTCCAACTTTTTTCTGGTCTAGAAAATGAGTTTAATTACTACAAATGTGCATTTGTTGCAATGTATTTTTATCCCTGCAAAGGCTGTCACAGAGCTGGAAAAGTCACTGTGTTCTTGATCAAATCCCATATAGCTCTGGGAGGTGGGATGTCGTCACTTTGTAGTCTGTCATGCCCAGACAGTGTTATAACACACTAAGAAAAGAGTAAAGGGCAGCTACTCTTCCCCTGACCCACTTTACCGCCACTTGTTTTCACCAGTTCCCATGGTGACAGAGGTCTGTCCTTAAATGATAGTGGAAAAGAGTAATATGCAGAAGTGTCAAACAGTAGAGATGCAGATAAATGGTTAATCATTGCAGCTGTAAATGCAAATATACAAACAATTGAAATGCTGCTTTTACAATGTAGAGATTCAGCACAGTTTTACTACATTTCAGCATGTGTGTAAGAGCTAGGGTCATGAAGGAGAGGTAATGGTGACTGAGCATTTAGGAGTTTTCTGAATGAGGCATCATACAATAAACCAGAGCTCTGATAAAGCGTCTGAAGTACAGTGGGCAAATGGAAGTGGAGAACAAAATAGACATGGGAGACCAACTTTCAGAGCAGTGGAAAGAGTGTGTTGGAAAAGTAAATGGAAATACATCATACAAGACTAAAAGCCAAACAATTTTTTTGTAAGGTTTTTTGGTTGGTTGGTTGGTTGGTTGGTTTGGTTGAGTTTTTATTTGCCATTGCACACTTTCTTCTCCTACTTGGCCTTTATGATCTTAGGTTTCTGTTTTGAGAGGCTTTATCTCATATGTTTCCAGAGATACAGCTTTAGCAGAAAATCCCCTGATGTTTAGGATCACTGGTCAGTGCAACTGTACTGCCTTCTAAAGTATTTAGAAAACTAGTTCATTCATTTTGTTAACAGTTAGGTATCCAAGGGTTCAAGTCTGTGTGTTTAGACAAATACGATTTCAAATATGTTTTTACTAGGATAAATGTTTCCATACAAGTTTTTATACTACTGTAGTTGTAATGATTAAAAAAATTGCACTAACATTGCTATAGAAGTAAAATCTTGTCAGTGCAGACCAACCCTTTGCCTATAAGAAACTAAGATGGAAGATTATGTCTCCCTTGAAAGCACTGTGTAAATTTACAGCAGTAGATAAATGATGCAATTGGAAAAGTATTTTTTTTTTAGATTGCTCAGAGAGTAATGCAGGCTGGCTGTGAAAGAAGTATTTTTAGAGGGTCAGAAGCACATAAAGGGAGATGGTGGAGCTATAGGCCATTAATATAAGCAAGTAAGCATTCAGTACAGTGTGATGCAAATGAGTTATGAGTGACCTAGCAAGGCTTTAATCAAAATGATGTAATAGCATAGATTTTGTGTAAAAGTAGGAACATGGTTTTGGACTTACTGACTTATTTTTATTTCTCTTTTTATTATTTTTCCAGCTAGCTTACCCTTCTATCAAAATGAATTAAAGCAAAGAAAAAGAACAAACAAAGAAATGTGTTACAGTTTGTTAGGGCCCAAGTGCAAGCAATCAACTAAACAAAGAAAACACCTTGAAATTCAGCTTCTCAGAGGATTTGGGGACCTTACCCATTAGAAATGAGTGCTCAGAAAGAGTGTCACTCTTTATGATATTGCTCATCCATGGAGTAGAAAAAAATTAAAGGGTAACTTGAAGACAGTCAGCCATCATTTTTCAGAGAAGGAGTCAGATGAATAGCCAGTTTTGACATTCTGTCTTAAAGAAAAACCTCCAGCATTACAGCAGTGTTAATATCCTGATGTTACTAGTAAAAGAATTAAAAGAATTGAAAGACATGTGAATGCTCAGATAGGGAATGATATTCCACTTTTTAAACAAAATGAAATGTTCACAAATATTAACTATCTCCAGATTCGGGTGGTTAAACAAAAAGGTAAATATATTCTCCATTTTACTATTTAGGCTGCACTGTTGATCCTGTATGGGCAATTATGACAACATTTTTGCAGATCTCTTGTATCAAGAAAAGCAGTCACCTGACTTTAGTATCAACACTAGCTTGTCCATAAGGAAAATTTTACACAGGGCATGGTTTTCCTCTAAGAGGAAATTATTATTATTTTTATTGTTAACTTGTATATGAATGTCTGCTACTCTGCCATCAATATGTTTTTGGTCAAGCCAAAAAAGGAGAAATTCTGTGACTTGTGTTGATTTGTCACTGCTGCAGGAATACTACATAAAGAAAACTTTACTTTTTATTAGCATATATATCTAAAGGGATATTTTGCCCAGCACTGTTTGGTATTTTAAAAAATGCTTTTCTGCACTCTATGGCATTTAAGCATAATTATCAAGTTTTGCAACAGTAAGGAAAATTTTTGTTATGAACAGCAGGTAAGTTTTTGTGTGCAACTTTTACATTCAGATCTCAGTATGGATGATTATAGAAAAAAAATTGAACGAGTTTGTACATATGCTAGATAAAACATGCATAACTATAAAATGTGAAAAGGCATAAACTGCCTCCCACTCCCAACCTCTTCCTGCACTGGGGTTTAGGGACAGATTCCACCTGTTCACTGGTCTTTTTTTTTTCCCATCTATATAATCTCTTCCTTCAAGATGAGGTCTCTTAGGTTTTATAGAATTATACAGTTATAGCAACACATCACATAGGTGTAAAGTCCTGCTTTTGTCTTGTCCTTTGCCCTGCTGCAATATGAGCAATAGTGTATGTTTTCACATACGTATGTTCTTGATAGGAGAGTAGATTCTAGAAAAAAAGTATTTGTACAAGGTTGATTGACATTCTAACATTGATAGATGACTGACTTACAAGAAAAAAATATACTTATAGCCTTAAATTCTGATATAAAAAGCTAAAAGGCAAATACTGATACTTTATCTTTTTTTTAAAATTCATTTTAACTTGGAATGCATGTTTCATTCAACAATGTTTGGGTACACAGCTGTACAGAAGCCAAGACAGATCAATAATAACAAAAAGTAATTTATATTTACAAACACTTCTTATTGCTAGTAATTCTGAAATATATATAAAATCCATAGCTGGATAGTCAAGAAAAAAAATTAAGTACCAAGAAAAAAAGGATGGAGAAAGTCTTGAACTTACAGGTTTGTAGTTGCAAAGGTATTTGCAAAAAAAGTCCCTGGAATTGCCATAGATGTAACTGGTTAGGAAGCACATAAATAAAGCAACAGGTACTTCAAACATTAATTAAATATGAGAGAAGTAAAAGAAAAATAAATGGAAATAAATCAAGCATACTACTAGAAGGAAAAACAACAGATGGCAGAAGCATTCAAGATAGGTACAGTATGCATGCCAGCAAATAGAAAGTTCAGTAGCAGTAACATGCATATTCACAAGGAAAGAAAGAAGAATGCTAATGCTAATAGTACTTGTAGATGCAGCACATTTTAGTGGGGGAGCGAGAAGATGATCAAAGGCCTACAAGTGATATAATTTCTAATTTAAGCAGGCAGCTTCTCATATTGATTCTGGTGCTAGCAACACATTGGAATGTCCTGTAAATCCTATACATCTGGAAAACATTCAAAATTTTGTCAAAAATTAAAGACTAACTGACTATACATGGTGCTTTGATCTTGGCTGAATGCCAGGGGCCTACTGAGGCCACTCTATCACTCCCCTTCCTCAACTTGACAGGGGAGAGAAAATATGATAAAAAGCTCATGGGTCAAAATAAGGATAGGGAGAAATCACTCACCAATCACCATCACAGGCAAAACACACTCAACTTGGGGAAAATTAATTTAATTTATTACTAACCCATCAGAGTAGGGTAATAAGAAATAAAAACTAAGCCTTAAAACACCTTCCTGCACCTCTCCCTTCTTCCTGGGCTCACTTTCACTCTCAATTTTCTCTACCTCCTTTCTGCAACAGCACAGGGGGATGTGGAATGAGGGTTGCAGTCAATTCACAGGTTCACAGAATCACAGAATGGTAGGGGTTGGAAGTGACCTCAGATCATCTAGTCCAATCCCCCCCTGCCAAAGCAGTTTCCCTACAGCAGGTAGCACAGGAAAGTGTCCAGGCAGGTTTGAACATCTCCAGAGATGGAGACTTCACAACCTCTCTGGGCAGCCTGTTCCAGTGCTCCATCACCCTCACAGTAAAGGAGTTTTTCCTTGAGTTTGTATGGAACTTCCTGTGTTCCAGTTTTTGCCCATTGCCCCTTGTCCTGTTAGCAGGCAACACCAAAAAGAGTCTGGTCCCATCCATTTGGTCCCCACATTTCAGATATTTATAGACATTGATAGGATTGCCTCTCAGTCATACATTATTTCTGATGCTCATTCTTCCTCAGGGAGATGATTTTCACACCCTTCTCCCGCTCCTGCATGAGATCCCTCTCAGGAGAGACAGTTCTCCATGAACTTCTCCAGCATGAGTCTTTCTTATGGGCTACAGTTCTTCACAAGCTGCTCCAATATGGGTCCTTTCCATTGGGTGTAGTCCTTCAGGAACAGACTGCTCCAATGTGGGTCTCCCATGGGGTCACAAGTCCTGCAAGCAAACCTGATACAGTGTGGGCTTCTCTCTCCATGGGGGGACAGTTTCTGTGAGGAGCCTGATCTAGTGTGGGCTTCCCATGGGGTCACAGCCTCCTTTGAGCATCCATCTGCTCTGGTGTGGAGTCCTCCATGGGCCACAGGTAGGCATTTACCCCAGGATGGGGGCATGGGGAACAGGGCTGCTGGGGGGCAGCCTGACTCACCATGGTCTTCACCACGGGCTGCAGGGGAATCTCTGTTCTGGCTCCTGGAGCACCCCCTCCTCCTCCTTCTTCATTGACCTTGGTGTCTGTAGAGTTTTTTCTTTCACATATTTTCTCTCCTCTCTCCAGCTGCAGTTGTCGCATCGGTTCTTCCTCCCTTCTTTAATGTGTTATCCCAGACTTGCTACCATTATTACTGATTGGCTTAGCTTTGTACAGTGGTGGGTCCATCTTGGAGCCATCTGGCATTGGGTCTATGGGACATAGGGGAAGCTTCTGGCTGCTTCTCACAGAAGCCACTCCTGTAGCCCCCTACTACCAAAACCTTGCCACCCAAACGCAATACACCATAACAACTAAGGAGCCATTACGGAACCACTATAATTCAAATGTATCATGTGTTAAACATAAAATATATAAATTCTGGTTATGATTTTATTGCATATATTGTATATACTTTATATGAGAGTATATTGAGTATATACTTTACAGCAATCAGAAGAAAAAAATAAACCACTTTTCTAACTTATGTATATATACATGCCTATGTATACATATGTATAAGTGTATATTAAGGTAAGTGGGAAGATAGGTTTGAAGAAAATATCTCCCAACAAAAAGTAGATGATGTTCAGGGTCATTAAGAGTAAGAAGAAGATTGGCATCAGCCAGTATGAATTTATAACCATTGAATGGACCTCCAAGATTTGAATTCTCCAGAATTTTACCTTTCATTGCATAAATCATTTTTTTGATTGAATTTTCATTTCTGTATTTCACACACTTTTGAATAAAACATAAAAATATCATGAAGATCTAGAAGATCAGTTGTAACTAGAACTAGTAAAAAGTATGTTTTGAAATAAAGATAGAAAAAAGGTATATTTCTAAAATTAAATATATTTTATTTTTCTTCTGTAGTAGTCCCAAAGTTCAGCTATCTATTATCTAATATAAACATTTTCAGCTTTAAATTATTACAAATTGAGTGGTTTTTTTCTGCACACATAAGTTGCACCACTGTCATGATTTTATTGAAATTCCGGAAGTACAAGGCAAGTTTTCCTTCTCCCACAATTACTGTGCTGACACAATCATTTGCATTAAAATTATCTTTAAAAAATACTCAAATGAACAAACAAAAAATAATTTTAAGTCACTTGTAGATCAGGCTCAAAATAAGCAACATTTGCATACTGAGCAGGGATAGATTTAAAATAATTATTTTTTTCAAGGATTAGAAATGTGAAAATGATGAATTACAGAGAAAAACAAATTCTTCTTAAACTTAAGAAATAAGAATTCATATTCTCAGAGTAAGCAGTGGGCAATGTATTGGAGGAAAGAAGTCTAGAATATACCAAGATAATATTTTTTTAACAGATAGTAATTACACAATTAACAACGGGAAGATTAAAGTAACACTACAAGGTGATTATAAATCATACTGAACTCCAATACAGGGACCACCTCATTTCTGTTCATACAGCACTAAAACTTACAAATGTCAACTAGAACACCAACAAGTCACCTCTATGGGATCACTGAGTTCCAGTCATCCATTCCAACACTACCATTGATTTTTTTCTTCCTTTTTAAAGAAAGATAAGCAAATAGCAAGCAGAGTCTTCTTAGAATCATTTTCTCTATCAAAACAAACAGAATAATTTCCACATTTTCCTAATCTTTTTTATTTATTTTTCATTTCCGTTGTTATTAGCAATTTTTTGTGGAATAGTGGAATAATAGTGGAATTTTGTGGAATAATAATTGTGGAATTAATTTTTTCTAATTAATTTATTTTAGTAAAGCTCTTTCATAGTGCTAGCACTTATCTCTAAGGATGAGCATAGCTCATTTCTGACAAGGCTTTTACAATCATTGCTGTTGTTAATAGTATTTTGGCCTTTATTTGTTAGCTAGTTTAGTAAACTTCTCTCCCTTTGGATATTCATTTTTCTTCCTCAATTTTTCATCAGGGACTTAAATGGATTTTGAGATAGAAAAGAAAAATAAACCAATAGCCTCTTTACAGATTAGATATGAACCAGAGAACCAGAGACTACATTCAAAAACTTCTGTAACAGAGAGTGTACAAAAGGTAAATATTTAATAAGATGTCCTGTTCTTCCTCTTTAAAGTCCATCCATTTATATAGGAGAGACTAATTAGTGTAAGAGTAAAATTATCTAATCTGTAGTTCCCTAAGCCCTCTACTTAATTCCTTTTGTAAATTCTTCTGAAATGTGAATAAATGAACCACATTTTCATTTATTTGTAAGTAAATGTGCTTGACTTGGAATCTGCATTTATTTTTCAACTTGCATGTATATTTTAAAATGTATATTTTCAATATTTTGTAGAGGAAATCCTATTTTCTACTGCCTCTACTTTTAGCTTTATTGGGTGTGTTTCTTTGGTATTGATTTCTGAATGTATTTTTATTCTGTTCTTATTTCTCATATTATATATATAATTTTGAACACTAATTTAGTATCATTCTATTCTGACAACTCAGCCCTGACACCTGAATCCTTATTTATTGTCTCCTAATTTTAGTAATTTGTATTTTTCTTCCTTTTCTGTGCATCAACCAATATAAGGTTTGAATGCTTTCTGACAAATCTGTTGCTAGTTCATATAAGCTCTTCTGTTGCTAGTTAGTATAAAAAGGTTTTGTAATCCTGGAAATCATTCTCAAGGGCAAAAAGTGTGACTCTTTTACCTTGAGGAGGTCAAAGCCAGATATAGCTTCTATTGCAGAAGCCAAATCCATCAAGCATGAAAACTGAAACCAATATAACAAAAGCCATCTTTTACCTTGTCACAATAAAAAAATGGCATGAGATTGTCACATGTCTACATAAATCTTCACTCATTGTGACAAAAGGAATAATAACACAAAGTAATTAATCAGTACTGGAGGGTGTGTCCACTTCCATACCAATTAACTAACTATGATGTATTTTATTTAGAAAAAGACATATACAAAGACTTAATGTTTCCAGCAAATACTTAAAGTTTCTTGCAAACAACTGTCTAGAAGCAACCAAAGATATTGATTTACATTTTTGGGCCTTCATAAGTTTTAGTTCAATGCTTTTAAAAATAAATTTCTCAACCATTGATTTATTTCACTATGAACATAATTAGAGATAGCACCAATTCTTCTTCAGAATATAGGAATGTCCTGTACCCTTCTTTCTCCCCTGAAGCTGGAAAGAAGCATCATAGAGATCATCTAGAACAGTAAGAGAGTATAGGAATAGCATAGAGGGTTTTATTTTGTTTTGTTTTTCAGGAAATTCCTATAATAAACCACAGACAGAACATACTTTGGAAAAAAAAAAAAAATCCCACACATTTCAGATTAATTTGGACCAAGGTGAGAAATTTACATATTTTTTATTTAGATCGATGGGTATCTGTAGAGTTCCTAAGTCTATCAGTTAGGAACCAAGGCTACTTACAGAAATATACCTTGACTTGTCACATAACCTAGAAGATTTTGCTGTTGTTGTTAGCTATCATTCACAAAGCTGCTGGAGTGCTGGCACAGACCTGCAACTAATGAGACCTAGCTCAACATGAAGTCCCTGAGGCATAAAACTAGCAATTTCGAGTTCCAGAATAGTTATTGCAGTGCTTTGCCTTACTTGTGGAAAGCCTTACTCAGTGGAAAGCTCTCACCTAGAAAAGATGGATGAGATGAAAGTATTAATCAATGATACAAAATTTTATCACATACATAGAAATAATCAAAGCTATCTTGTGGATTGTAATTGCATTTGTAACACCATTATGGAATTTGGGAAATGCGTCTCAGGTTCTTGTTCTTCTAAATTTTAATCCCAGGCCTCAGCATAGTGCTTTCATTATTAACCATAAACACCCTTATTTTCAGTAGAAAAAGATCTACCCAAAGCGCTATCTGATTTTGGTGCATGATTCGAGGGAAATGTTTGCATTCTGGAATCTCAAGGAAAAAAAAAGGCAAGATCTCTGAAGTAATGTTGTATATTCACCTGAATGTCTTACTGG
Source organism: Caprimulgus europaeus (assembly GCA_907165065.1). The sequence goes on along the minus strand of OU015523.1, from coordinate 51,466,174 downwards.
AATTTTTAACTTAGTTTCATCTAAAAATCACATTTTTTTAATATAATTTATCCTTGTCTGTTTGGAGAACCTGATTGTAAAATATAAGACATAAGGCTTTAAGTACTTAATGTGGATTAGATTATGCTTTTAAACACAATAAATTCTAAGAATTTTTAGGCCCCTCTTTTCTCATGTCGCACTCTTGGGAAGAGAATATTAGTGTGTACTACTGCCCTATCAAATAGTCAAAATGTGAGTCGGCAAACAAACTCACATTTTGTTATATTATTTTATTCTAACACTTTTTTTTTTATTTATAGGTGTCCTATCACTTATGATTCTATGAAACAGATGATAGAGTGAAGAAAAGGGAATCGCAAATGTATAGAGTTAGAAAATTTAGAATGGTCTTTTCAGAACTTTTAAACTTATTGGAGTTCTTACTTATATTTATATATAAAGAGATTCACAGCTGTGATTCCAAACATTTTTATAGATGTAGAACACAGAAGTGTTTCTTTACAAGCATATAAAACACATGATATTAAATCCTGTGAATTCAATTATATGATAACATACAAGGCCAAAGTTAGACACAGCCTCTGAAACTAATAGTTTATGACTTGCTTTGAATTGAGAATGCATTTAAAATCAGACAAATTCAAAGCTATGAAACAAAATTGTTATTTTCTTATTATACAAATAATATTACAAAATACTTATAGAAGTATATTTGCTCTTTTTTAAAAACAGACAAATTAAGAATTTTTGAGAGCTTGCTAGTGTGACATGGTCTGAATGACAAAAAAAAGTAATGTTTGATTAAAAAAGGAGAAATAAAAGTTTAGAAATGTAGCAAGATGGTCACAAAGGAAAGTAAAACACTTGATGAAGACTGGAACTGAGAGGAACAGAAAGTTTACAGATCTAAATTAGAGCTATACAGACCAGTCTTCATTCAAAGATTTTTTTTTTTTTTTTCTCTTGCTAGTAAAGAACATATAGTTTATTTTAGATTAAGGTAACTAATTCTATATTGTTTTTATTTTAATGAAATCACTTTTCAATGTAAAAAATCAAACAAATAACCGTTTACAATACTCATGGATGTGAACGGGCTGTAAAGAGAAAAATATGGAGATCTATAACTGTTCTCCTCCACAAGTTTATTTTGTTGTTTTGAGTAAATTTAACATCTACTCCATCAGCAGAAACATTATTTATCTTCAATATCACTCATAATGACACATTTATTATTAAAGTGTTACTGCTTTGATTATTGTTATTTCTTCTTTTCAGCACAACATAGTTTAGAAACAGGGAGACAGATGCTGCCAGCTGCCAAGTTCTTCAATTCTAGGAAGATAGAGAAAGAAATTGACTGACAGCAAATACAGCCATGTATTACTGAAAACACAATCTGAGGACAACAAAGAGGCACTGGCTTTCCTGAGAGGAAAAGTGGCCCTCCTAAATCTCAGTTGCATGTAATAATGTATTTGGCTGAAAGAACTGAGCTTGATTTTCAGTCTCAAATTGTGCTCACAAAGCTGTCTAGTAGAAATAAACCTTCTCCCTCCTCCATTATTCTGCCTCTTCTATAAGGAGTCTTAATCTGTAGACACTTCATAGAATTAAAGCTACAAAACCATACAGGGTTGTTTTCCAGGAAAAAAAGTCAACATTTTCTAAGGAAATAGAAAAATTAAAAGAACAAAACGATGCAGCAAAACCATATTTGGCATATAAATTTTACCTGGTATCTAGTGAGTGCCTATGATCAGGATGGGCAACAAGAGTCCAGGCAGAAAATGTGGCCTTACCTATGGGAGGTGTTATCTGGTAGTGTCACTGCAGTTAGGTGAAGTGAAGTACAGGAAAGCATATGTGGGCTTCACTTCATGAGGAATGATAAGCAAGAATTTGGAAGGATCTTCACAGAGCACCGGCAGAGACTTATTATCCACTGCCTATAGGTGAGACTAGCATGGCCAAAACTACCCAAGGACAATAAGAAGACAAAAGCTGCCTGCAGAAGAGGAACTGAAAGGTTCTGGCAGTAAGAACTGAAAGATTCTAGTACCTGCACCTGTTCACTTGGAAAAGTTCAGGGTCCAGTAAGTGGAGATGAAGCTATGAGGACTAAGCAATGAAAGTAAGTGAATGTTGACTCCATCCTGTATGAGAAAGAACTATCTATCTTCCAGCTATACAAAATATAAGAGATAATAGTGGCAAACCAGGTCTTGAGAAGTTCAAACTGGACATGAGGAAAAATAAATAAATAAATATTACTAATATAGGATACCCAGAGACGTTGTGTCTGTTCTGATCAATTTTGGCAATAGCTGTGTTTTGAGGTTAATGTTGAACTTGATGACCTCCAGAGGTCCCTTTCAAACAACATTTCAATGAATCTGTGATATTCTACTAGGCCTTCAGCTGCCACTCCCTAGATGTGCAAGTCTCCTTGAAGTCCTATGTCATACCTACCAAGCCCATAGGATGCTTCAGATACCTTGTGGCATCCCAAATCATGCTAGATGCTCATGTTTTGTAAAAAAAATAGTCCTCAGTGTCCTAAATTAGTATTAGGGATACATCTAATAAGCTAATTATCTGAATTGTTTTATTTTTATATTCTATATGTCCAAAATCTCCATATAGTTAAAAACTGTGAAACATTTAACCTTTAGGGACCACAAAGTGAAAGAAACCTTACTGCAGGGACAGCTTTACACTCCACCAATTTGTTAGAGAAGCAGCTGTGTCATTGGAACATCAGGGTTGATTCATGGTTCTGAAGTCATAGAATCATAGATTTATAGATTTATTTTTTTTATTGGAAAAGACCTTGAAGATAATTGAGTCCAACTGAAAACCTAGCACTGCCAACTCCACCACTAAACCATGTTCCTGTGCACCAGGTCTACACATCTACACATAAATCATAGCTGTCTCCTCTATTAAAAGCTGAATCCTAGAGACAGCCTTTCAGACTGAAATGTCACAGTTAAAAAGCTTTTTTTTTCCCTCACAAGCTGATTTAGTCTTTTTGTGCATACTGTCTTGCACTGAACAAAATAAACCTAAAAATAATTAAAAGCTTTATTTCATGTACAACAATCCATATTAACATATCTGAATAGTAGGCAGTTTACAAACCAGGGCATTTAAAATCTTCTTTGGTCATCACTGCTATATCTTAATTTGAAATTAGGTCGATGAGGCCAATTGTGCCTACAGTTCAGTATGTGGGCACACAGCATTTGATTAGATGGAGGTTGCAGGTTCTCTGTCCTTCAGGCAGAGAAGAGAAACTGAATGCTCCACTAGCCTCTAAAGGCAGAATAATGCTGCAAGGTATGTACACTGCATTTCTTTAGCCAGTGTGATGGCCCTAGAACAAAAGAGCCATATAAAGAAAACATATAGCAAGGTATGGCAGAATCTGTTTCTTAGCAGCTCTTTAAAGACACACAAAACCAAGTTTTATAGACGTAGCCTATGGGGCTACTGTGTTTTATAACAATACATTAAGATAAATATTTAAAATAAAAAATTAACAAATGAAAAAAAAAAAAAAGTTTAAGTCATGTTGTGAACAAGCACAAACTGCATCTACTTGTGCTTCAGGGCAACCAAAATTCATGTAAGTACATGTAAGTGGCACCTTGTCAGAATCTGCCTAATAAGCCTTACTGAAAGCATAATTGTATTAGATGTAACTTAGTCCCAAACATGACTGGAGTAAAATTCATATATACTGCTCTGTGCATGACTCAAACTTGTACACATCTGCACACATATATCATATAGACCTATATGTCTGGAATGTAGTTGAATTAAGGCTTGAAAGAAGTTTGTATTTTGAGTTTTCATCTATTTTTTTTTTTAATTTCTTCATTCAGTCATTAGTATTTCAGGTGGATAAACACTGAGCTATTCATTGAATTTTAGTTCTGTTGAGAACCTAGCCTCAGCAGCACATAATTCTTCAATCAAAAGAACAAAGTGGCTTGTGCTGATGTCCACCCTTCCTTCTCTAAACTAAGGAACTGGAATCCAAGTTAGCTACCTCAGATGTTATTTCATTATATTGCAGTCTCTTACTGTAGATAGACATGTGAGTAATCATGTTGCTATTTGCATAGACCCATTACTCTAAATATAGATTGTCTTAAGCATGTAAGTATACCTAATTTTGGTTTATTTATTTCTTTTTGATGAGTTGTCTAAACGTACCTGTTAATATATCTGTCTAAAAAAATACTGTTCTTTAAATGGTTACATTTTACATTATCAGGATCAAATGTTACAGTACTAAGATGTACTACTATCAAATCTAGATACCAGTAACTACACTAACAAGGTGTAGCTAATTATGTATACTCTACCTGTGTTTTCATATAAATGTTTCCTCCAAAGGCTTCTACACCGTTTTAAAAAAAACCCTTGTTAACAACCCCTTGCTACAATAGTTGTGGTATTGAAGTATGTAAAAGTGTGTGACAGCACTTAATTAAGAGAGCAGAACCATTTATTATGTGCATAGTTTTAAATAATCTTGAAAACTTCTCTTACAGTAAAATAGTATATAAATCAGAGGCCAGAAAAGGAAGCAATAAACATAGTTTCCATCTGCAAAGATTGTTTGGGTCTTAGTATTCTTGGTAGATTACCAAAAAGACCAAGAGACAAAGGAATTTAAATATCACTGAAACTAAGACATCATTTTCTTAATTTGGAATTCTATGGTGATATGCAATGTAAAGCCTACTTGAAAGCATCTCGTAGACAAGTGACACCACGACCTTGTGTGCCCAGCTCTAATCCATTAGATGATTCTAGCATCTGCTGGGAAAACAAAAAAAACACAGATAATTTGGGTTACCCAAAAGTGCTTTAGACATGTGCAGGGAAGAAACAAAAAAGCATAGATGAACCAGTTTTTTATACTTTTAGCACGTTTTGAGACCAGAAGATAGTAGCAACACAAGTAACAACTGCTTATTACCTTTAGAAAAAGGAAAAAAATGTCAAAAATATTAGCCTGGAGTGATCTGACCAATGAAGCTTTGAGTGGCTTATGATCACCATCTTAGGAGGCAATAAACAGTGAATACAACAACCCCTCCTACAGAGCATCCTTGCAGAGACAACCAAGGCTGTGCTGCAGGTGGAGCCTCCAGTGGAGCTGTTGCATATCAGGGCTGGGCATCAACTAGTACGTGGCATAGCAAATGGTCAAAAATCACTCTGCTTCCCTTGGGCCTGTGGTGTCCATCTGAACTACAACAAGGGGCCTAGGGCCTCAGACTATGGAAAAATGTGTGTGTGCTCCACAAGGAATATGTGGTAGTACAGAAACATGTGAATAGAAATCACTCTCCAGCCACTGTACCCATCCTGCTTAAAAAAGATGTTATGTGACTGAGTGGTACTGTTCTGTCCTTGCAGCTGCATCACCCTAAATTTGTTCCTGACCAGTGAGATAAAAATGGAAATACTGCTCTAAAAACCCAGAGACAACAGATAAGATGGCAATGCCTTGGGGTTTTCTTCCATATCTAAACCCGTCTTTGTTTCACACCATTAAAGCTGGTATATTCAGTTTAATTGTCTGGAAAACGAAGAAATTAATATTTTGGTAAAAATTTGATTAGTAATGTCCAGGTACAACTGCTAAAGTCTTTTCCCTATTTTCTGGAGAGGAAAGCATCCAGTAATACTACCTGAAAGGTCAGAAAAGATGAAGAGGTGACTGTGCAGAGACATAGTAAAGAAAATAACTGAGTCAAATTCCACTGAAGAATGCAGTAAAATGAAGTGATATATCACTGTTAAGTGTAGGAATCTTAGGTTATTCATCCTCAGGTGTGTTACCTATACAAGCCAATTATGAATACAAAGGATATGAAAAATAAAGTTCAGCTCAAAGGGTGAGCTAAGAGTGTGACTGTTAAGTCATACTAAAAGTAACAATATTTCTTTCTCTGTGTCTGGTTCTTTTTGTCATAGTCTCTTTTTCTTAGCATAGAAATTTATTTTGTTGTTTTCCACAAAAGAAGAGAATAAAAATAACTGATATTCCAATGGGTAATATTCTGTCTAAAACATGAATTCAAAATTCTGTTCATCTCATATCTTAACATATTTCTCAAATTGTTATTTTCTACTAGTTATTTTTGCACTATCTTTTTTCAGCTTTTGATGACATTCGTTCATTTATTTTCAAAACTGGTTTTTGTAACCAGAGTTTTGCTATCTGTACAAATCATGATGGCTGGATCTATACTTCGTTCTTATAGAACCAAGAGGAACACTTACTTGTTATTTGTGACTGTCTCAGGAATCTGTACTTTTAATCCATACTGGCTCATTCACTTGAATCCTTGAGTGATGATGATATGAAGCACCAAATGTGTTTCTACAAAACATCTGGATACATGTGTGTGTACATGTACACATGTGTGGTTTATGGAAACAAACTTTTTTTCTGCTTCAGTGGTCAATTCTTCTGTTTTGTCTCTTATTTTTTTTTCCCCATCTGCTGTTTACACTACTGGAGTATTAGCAATTTACATGGAGATATAAAATTTCATGCAACTAAGAATCATATTTGTAATCCAAAAGAAAAATCAGCAACAATTTGTTCATGCAATATGGTTCAATAATCTGGAAAATAAACACATTGAAAAATGTTTTAAAATACAAGATGTTTTTAATCAAGAAATACAGTCAAAACTATATAGCAACACAAAACATCTTTGTTTTTAAAGATTCAGATTTGTTCAGTTCAAGACTGGTTCAGTTAAAACTGTGAAAGCACCAAAGAATTGACATACAAAGGTTTTGATTTCATGACAAAAATGTTTAAGCTCAATATTCTGATATAAAAATATAGCTAAAATTTAATCTTAATATATAAGAATAAAAATTATTCTGTGTAGTGATACTTGTAAATACATTTGATCTTTGGTATTTATATCTTGGTATACACAATAAGGTAACTAAAATCCTGTTGTGTACAGTAAGTAATCCTGCACCTTGATACTGGCATTGTCAGCAAATTGAAATAAGACCAGCTGAGTATACTAGGATTTAAAATTGCAATGTCATTACTTATACATTTTTACATCAATAATGAAACTACCTTCCTGTAAATATTTACTACACATTTGCATAACATATGGTAAGATGCAGTTATAATTAAGCATAAGCAGTTACATGGAAGCAAATTATACAACAACACACAAGACCAAATGATTCCATAATTCCTATATTTTTATTGTTTTCAAAACAATGCAATCAAATACTTTCTCTAATTTTTTTTTTACATATTTACAGTCAATATCTGAAATTTTTTGGCATAGAATGCTCTTTCACTTGTCTACTTATATTGTCTGTAATTATGTAAAATCTAGATGGTTTAATGTTGATTCTTATCAAAATGATGAAGAAAACCCAAAACAATTGAAAAAACACCCTATTCCCAAAAAAAGCAACCAAGCAAACAAAGCAAAACAACCAACGAAACCAAAAAACCCTATATCATAAGTGCTTTTCTGAATCTTTAGGAAAGACAAGCTTGTAAACTTATGTCTGAATTTCTGATTTTTTAATCATCTAACTTGTATCCTAAAGAACCACAATACAATCTCCACCATAATGGCCAGATGAAGTGTGTCCTTAGTCACAGAAGAGCAACAATCAGTCCCACTAAGTGGGAAGGAGTGCAATACGGTGTGGAAATGGTGAAAAGTCACCTACCAACACAGGTAAAGAGAAAATATAAAGGCTGGTATTCCAAAACAAAATAAACACTATTGTATTTAAGGAATATGGGGCCACACATCTGTCTCCACCAAATCTATACAAACACCATATAAATAGTAAGTTTTACATTCCTTCTGCCCTAGGGAAACAGTCATGAATTGCTTCTTAAAATGCTTAAGTTGCAAGAGTCAAGTCCAGTCTTACACGAGTAGTAATAGATGAAGAACACCTGTAAATACTAAATGAACACAAACATTTAGAGGAGTGTAATTTTATTTATTAAGAGAACCCACATAAGGTGCATACAGGTGTTTATATAACATACACATTAGTAAATCTCTCGTTAGTAGAGCAAGGATTGTTTTTTCATAATGCAAATATCGTAACATCCAGGGAGGGAAAAAAAAAGTTCTTGCCAAATGAGGATTTAAAAAAAAAAACTTTTTAAAAAGTCAGTTTATTTCCATCAAAATGGTTTAATTTAATTGTTTGAATTATTTAAATTTCAGTTGTTTCTCTTGTAATTATCTTTAAATTACCGTTCAACAAAGGACTCGTTAAAAGTACTTTATATGTGGTAATTAATATTTTTACAGTTTTCAACTGTATTTCACAGTCTGATACAAAAAAAAAAAAAAAGTTACTTTCTCTAGAAATCTGTAGGTTATGCAAATCAGAATTTTTCAGCAATGTCCAACAAATATGACATGTCTCCCATCAGTTTTACTAGACATAAATACTGAAACACACAGTTAACAATTGTTCAAGAGAACTGAAATAAAAAAATAGTAATGTCAGTAGGGTTTGGGATTTTTCTGATTCTAGTTCTTTGTGTGACAAAAGTTCTTTCTGATTCCTTCAGTGAAGAATTCTGCAGTGAAATAAAACAGCAGTTCCCACTAACTTACTGCCAGGTAATATTGGGAGCTCGAGTATCATAGCTAGGTGAAGGAGCTTCCATGATAACTGTTCATTTTCAGATCTTGAGATTCTGATATGACTGTCTTTGTTACTATATTTTTTAACTCTGCTTGAAGCTGACCTAAGTAAAATGTGACCCTGCAAACAGGTTTGGTGCTTTTTTATTTGTTTTGTTTATTTCTCAAAGTAATAATAGGAAATAGAATAAAAAGCAAGTGTTGACATGTAAATGTACTCAGGCTGAGGTTCCTACAGAGTCTTAAATGAGCTGGTTTTCTTGTGTGTAGGTAGAATCAGAAAGATATATAAAATCTGAATCTTTCAACGGGGGTATTTTTACAACAGCAGCCCGTACCTCCCCCCCCCCCCCCCCCAAAAAAAAAAAAAAAACCCACAAAACCAACAAAACCCCCAAAAAAACAAACCAAACCAAACCAAACTAACCTCTCTTTGTAACACAGGTTTGCCCTTCCAAGTTGAACCTTTCTCAACTTAGTTGGCAACAAGTGTAGAATGGAATTTAAGGTTCATTTCACAGGCTTTTTTAATGCCTGCAGTATATATCAACCTCTTCACATGCTTCATTTAAGATCTAAGGAAAGGTTTATATATATGTTTGCATCTGATAAAACAATTATGGATTTGTCATTACAAAGATATCAAATTGCAAATATTTTTTGGGGAAAAAATATAACTTCTGAGATCTCAGTATGTTTGCATCAGAACAAAATAAGTGGGCACTGAATGAATAATCATAAATGCATGTTTTGACAGAAAAAATGACAGCAATGCCTCTTTTAGAAGGACCATATCTTTCTTCACACTTCAAGCAGGATGTTTTTATAAACTCGTAAATTTCTTATTAAATAACATATGTAAAATCATCTAGATGCATAAAAAATAGGCAGAAATGTAAATCCAAAGTGAAATTCAGAATTACTATTACTGATTCAAATCTATGTAAATGCATAGCTTTTTCGAAGTCTTCAGTATTCTTATCAGGCTCGTAAGACTGTTGTAGAATTTAAATAACATTATTTTCTTTATAGGACTTTACAGTCATATATTTCAAAACTCTACATGCAATTTCTCCCATTATGCTGGTGGTGCTGGTGATGTAGTGCATGAAAGAAATATTTGCTAATATTGTTTAGACTCTTCTATAACACCCATATGTCCCGATCCGATGTCGGGATCATTCAAATACCCCGATCCGATGTCGGGGAAAGGTTTCGATATGTTCCCAAGAGCGAGATTAAGACACAAACGAGGTCAAATGCCGCATTCCCGAAACACCATTTATTACCAAAAATAATAAGGAGGGTAGCGATAAGACAGAATGGAAAGAAAGATGGAAATGAAGCAAGGAGTTGGGATAGGGCAGCAAGAATAGTCACCACCACGGGTCCAGCGGCGAGGCGACGGTGAAGGGGCGGGTGAGGAGGTCTCAGTAGCGTGTTCCAGCAGTGGTGCAGCGTGGTGCAGTCAGGTGGTCGTCCTCTCTGTCCCTCTTCGTCCCTCTTCTTCTCTCTCTTTCTTCCCGCGCTTCCGCTTGCTGCCCATGCAGGTCTTCCTTAAGTACCCCTTCTAGGGCTGTGGTTACCACAGCAATGTCACGTCTCTTTGTGCCCCCCCAAGCACTAGGGCAGGGACATGTCTGGGCAGAAGACCTCCTGCGGGCAGGGCATTTCACAAGTCGTTTCCTTCTCAGTGGTCTCGTGAAAACAATCTTGCCAGTGATCTTGCAGACAATCTTTGAGGCAAGATAATGGTGCTGCTCCTCACATCACCCCGTGGTTCAAAGATTGTCTTACAGGCAGGGTGCCTTCACAAGTCGGGGTTTCCAGAACCCAGTGGACTTGTGACCATCCTTGCAAGCAATCTTGCAGACAATCTTTGAGGCAAGATAATGGTGCTGCTCCTCACACCATAGTCTTTCAGCACTAGTTTCACAAGATGGAGCTAATTGAAATCTATCTTGAGATCTACCTTGTTGAGATCTGTTCACAAGATGAAGCTGCTATACAGAGCTTGACACTGTTCAAAGAGGAAGGTCCTACCCTCTCTTTCATCTTTTCCTTCTTATATGTTGGCTCCATAATCCCACTGTGTCCCTAGAGTTATTCCTGGCTCTCATGAGATACCACTATGAGCAGATTTAGTTGCAATCCTTACAGAAAACTCACCTAGTAAAAAAACAAACAAAAAAAACCCCAAAACTGAAAGACAGTTTTCATGGGTTAGCGAGCTGCATTTCTTCATAAAATGAGATAACATAATGGAGAATACATATCTTCATGTCAGAAAAATAGAAATGGAAAGAAGTAAAAAGTAAAATCTGGAAAGGTAGGAAGACAAGCAAGAAGACCTAATTTAATTTCTTATTTTGGAAGCATCAAGCCATCTACTCAGCTGAGTTCCTCATGGAATTGCAGCCTCTTCACCATTCCTCCAAGACCTGGCATCTGAAATAGATGTTGTACCTTATACTCTCATCCCATGGTTTTCAGGTGTTTGTCAATTAGTTATCATTTACAGAGTAGAAAATCAGGTGATGAAAGTGTTTCACAAGCCTTTCTTTAATGGACATAGTAGGTAATCAGCCATTCCTAATTCTCTTTAGTGAACTTTTTAATGAAGGACACATGATAATACTAAGGAAACAGGAAGACATTGAACTCTGAGAAGTACCAGTACAACATCTGTGCTATCAAGATCAAGTTTGAGTTGTACAGTTGTTGTAACAGATATAGTACGCTTTGAGATACTCTTAATCTTTGTCTATGGCAAGCATGCAGAAATCCCACTTAACCAAATATCTGATTTACATAAAGACATACCACAAATTTAAATATCTCTTAAAAATTTAAAGCTACAAAATACATTTTGCAAAATACCCCAAACAAACAAACAAACAAACCAGCAAGTTTTTTTACAAGAAAAAATATGACCTAGTTATTTCCTTTGTGAAAGTTTTCATAGAAGTAGTCTGAGGTCTGTGGACAATAGAAGAGAAGCTAAGAGCCTCGGAAGTGTTCTTCAGTTCTTTCTTGGCACTTCCAAAATAAGAAATTAAATTAGTTCTCCTTTCTTATCTTCCTACTTTCCCAGATTTTATTTTTCACTTCTTTTCACTTCTATTTTTCTTCTATGAAGATCTATGGCAGGCAGTGCATTATCACACCTATGTTAATTACCCTAGAAGTTTCAGACAAACTATGCATTATTTTAATCTTATATATATTATTTAAAACTAAGCTAGTAGTTCACAGAGTTGGGAGCATATCTGTGTTAGGTTTTTGTGTGTGGGGCGTATGAGGGATGTTTTTGGTAGTGGGGGAAGAGACAATAGTGATGGCTCCTGTGAGAAGCTTTGTAAAACTCCCCTGGCTCCAAGGTGGACCTGCCTTGGAGAGACAGGTAAACATCTCTTCAAATCCATATTTATGAGGGAAATAACCAGTTTAACAAGGAAGGAGAGAGCCATCAGGAGACCATGGGCCTCAAAAAAAGACAATTGACCTGAGCAAAAAACATCATTGACATGAGGAAGGAGAAGGAGGGGAGGACACAGAACTATGGACACCCAGACCAGCAAGGAGAAGAGTAGATGGAGGTAAATGGAGTTCTCTGTAGTCCATGGAGGTCCAGCGGTGGAGCAAATACTAATGTGTAGGCCATGGAAGACTCCATGCTGGAGCAGGATGCTATGCCTGAGGGCAGTTGTTGACTATTTTGAGTGCTTGTGTTAAACAAGAAGACCCCAGAGGTGCTGGGAGGAGGTGCGCTGGATGGGAGATTCATCTGCAGCCCGTGAAGGTCTCCACACCGGAGCCAGGAGCTGTGCCCAAAGAGGTCTATGACTTCACAGAAGGCCTGATATCATTCCAAAAGAACATACCCTTCTGATTAAACAATGTAACAGTGAAAGATAGCTACACATCTGCTAGGTCTAGTCAAGTTTGTAGTAGATTTGAGGCACTGAGTCCTAGCAATAGGGTAGATAAGGTAGTGATGCTAGAATAAACCGATTTTGTTGAGATAGAAATGTTGTAAACAGACCAAAAGATGAACTAAGCATGGGCAAGAAAGAAGTCAAACTAAAGGACACAGTGACAAAAGTTTAAATGACCATCAGAGGACCCCAGAAGACTAACAAAAGGACTTCAGTGAACAAGTGAAAAGGATATTTACATGTATTAATGGCTTCCTGGAAATGTAATGAATATGTTAATAATTTCTTGGAAAAGTAATGAATATGTATGTTTTCATAGTATAAAGCTTTTGTAGAGGGACGAGTCAGTATGCATGGTAGGTGGAATGATCCCCCGTGCATCCAGTACTGTAATAATGAATGCCTGCTTCTTAAGACTGCATTGGTATTAAGTTTATTTCTGATTTCAGTGACAGGCCCACACTGGAACACTTTGCTCCTGAACTTTTTTAGCCTGCAGGAGGTATCTCATGCTGGAAAAGCAGCATAGACAAACTGACTGCAAACCCCATTCTCTGACCCCTGTGTTACTGAGGGGGAGAAGGTAGAGAAATCAGGAGCAAAGTAATTTGAGCCTGGAAAGAAGGGAGGTATAGGGGAAAGGTGTTTCAAGATAAGTTTGCTATGTCTCACTATCCTACTCTGATAATGAATTAAATTGATTTTTCTTCCCCAAGCTGAGTCTGTTTTCCTCATTACCATAATTAGTGAGTAAACCCTCCCTGTCCTCATTTCAACCCATGAGCCTTTTGTTTTGTTTCTCTTGCCATCTCACTGGGTGCAGGGGGAGTGAGTGAGGGACTGTGTGGTCTTAGCTGTGGCTGAAACCACAACATCATCTGACTTATGTTACAAGTCTACATTATGACAAGAAGACCCACATTTCTCTGCATTAACTAGAGAAGTATAAGGTATCTGGCTCATACATATGCATGTCCAGCAAGGAAAACTTAATTTGGCTCTAAAAATCAAGCACATTGATTGCCTACATTCAGAGAGATGGAGGTCTGAAGGCAATTTGATGACAAGCCTAACCTTTCTATACATCATAATAAGGACATATGTTCTTTGCATTTTCACTGTGACAAAAACTGCCAGGATCACTTAAGAAGCATTGATGGTCCCTCTTTACTCTGGTTCTTTCATTTTTTCTCCTCTCACATGCACAGAAAGTGATGTTCATCTTTTCCTGAAAAAGGATTTAGTTCATGTTTGCAGAAAGAAAATAAACCAAACCAAAAAAAAAAAAACAAACCTAGCTGAAGCAACAAAAAATCTCTTTTTCATTCCTACTTTTAGCTCTGCATCAGGTCTCAAAGGCATTGTATTTCCAGTTTCTTACTTTTTAAACTTCTATTATTTATTTATTTATTTATTTTACAGCCTGTATTTTTCACACAATGAAAGAAAACAAAAATTTGAGGTTTTTTACCATTCAGTCAAACAGGTGGCAGCAAGATAATTATAGGCATCTGCATAGGTGCAGTCACTTCAACATCTAGAAAAACATAAGGAGAGGGATTGGTAGCATATGATTTAGTGTTCATGTGAATCAGTGGAAAGTCATACTCTCTAATCACGATCATAGTTCATTTTAGAAAGATTCTAAAAATAAAAAGTGGTGCAGGTGCAGGATATTGGCTATTTTTAGAATCTGCCAATGAGAGAGAACATTTGAAATTATGAATTTACATAGGGACACAGAAGAAAACAAACAAGTTATTAGTCATGGTTTTGGAAGAATATTACGTTTGCATATACAGTAGATTTATATAATTCACCAGTTTGAGGATCTTCAACCAATCTCTTTTTCAACCATATTTTAGCTATTTGTGGTTTTCAATTCTAGTGTCATGTGTAAATATATTTACTATATAATGAAATTTCAACTGAAGATAAAATTTAAAACTTATACAAAAATGAATTCTTTAATGCTGAGACATAAAAATTATAATTGCATATTTCAACAAACATTTAGGAGAAATACAGGTAAATTCAATGACATATTAATAAATTAATTTGGCCTATCTCAGGGTTTAATATTTAAACACCCTCACAATAATTGCTTCTAATTAAAAAAAAAAAAATCATGGAAAATGGATAAAAATTAAGGAAACTGGAAAATTAGGAGCTGTTCTATCTTACTTCCTCATTTTTACCTTACAGTTGCTTGATTTTGACAAACTTTGCCTGCTAAGTGTTTAGGCTGAGCTACTGATCTAAGCTCCATGTGGAAACAAAGGAAGGAATATTCCATCCGCAAGTGATTTCTCCTTAAGGCATGCAGCTAGGGTAAATAGGATGGAATCACAAAATCACAGAATGTTAGGGATTGGAAGGGACTTCAAAAGATCATCTAGTCCAATCCCCCTGCCGGAGCCGGAACACCTAAATAAGATCACATAGGAAGGTGTCCAGGCGGGTCTTGAATGTCTCCAGAGAAGGAGACTCCACAACCTCCCTGGGCAGCCTGTTCCAGTGCTCTGTTACCCTCACAGTAAAGAAGTTTCTTCTTAAGTTCAAGCAGAACCTCCTGTGTTCCAGCTCACACCCATTGCCCCTTGTCCTATCACTGGACATCACTGAGAAAAGCCTGGCTTCATCCTCCTGACATTCACCCTTTACATATTTATAAACATTAATAAGGTCACTCCTCAGTCTCCTCCAAGCTAAAGAGGCCCAGCTCCCTCAGCCTTTCCTCATGAGGGAGATGCTCCACTCCCTTAATCATCTTGGTGGCTCTGTGTTGGACTCTCTCAAGCAGTACCCTGTCCTTCTTGAACTGTGAAGCCCAGAACTGGACACAATATTCCAGATGTGGCCTCACCAGGGTAGAGTAGAGGGGGAGGAGAACCTCTCCCAACCTACTGACCACAGCCCTTCTAATGCACCCCAGGATGCCATTGGCCTTCCTGGCCACAAGAGCACAGTGCTGGCTCGTGGTCAACCTGCTGTCCACCAGGACTCCCAGATCCCTTTCCCCTACACTGCTCTCTAGTAGATCATTTCCCAACCTATACAGGAACCTGGGGTTGTTCCTGCCCAGATGCAACACCCTACACTTGCCCTTATTATATTTCATTAAGTTTTTCCCTGCCCAGCTTTCCAGCCTGTCTAGGTCTCTCTGGATGACAGCACGGCCTTCTGGCATGTCAGCCACTCTTCCCATGCAATACTCACTTGTAGATAAGAACAGGCACAGTCTGGAGGAACCCACGTATTTTCTTTGATGGCCCAGAAGGGCTGGACCTTCACCATAGACTTTTAGTCAACTAGAACTCAGATGAACTTTATATCTGGTTTGTTTTTTTTTTTTTCTTGCATTTAAGAGCAGGCAACTGTTTAATCTAGAGTTCCTTTCCAAAACTGACTGATGTTGCTTGTGTCTCCTAATCTGTTCCCTTTCTGGTCTTTGTGGTGATAATGTTGTCAGAACTT
The DNA here is from genome assembly GCA_907165065.1 of Caprimulgus europaeus. Next base: position 51,450,060 of record OU015523.1, on the reverse strand, counting down.
AAACTTCTTATTTTCAAGTCTTGCCAGGATCTTATTCTTGCTGTACATCATTGCTGGTACCTTACATAAGATATTCCTTGGGGGTAATAGCTCAGTTTTGTATTGCAAAGTACTGACATTAGGAGCTACTGAAACCATTAATTGCTCTCCAAGTCTAAATGCTGCAGGTCCTTGAAAAATTCTAGTTGTTATTAAGTGACATAGCCAGCGACACAAATAAATGAAGATTTATATTATCCATAAAGTATCTATTTCTCCTATTCTTCATAACACTCTGGGCCTAAACTAGTTGAGAATGAACTATATAGCAAATAGGGTGGGGGCAGCTGCAAGGACTGATACAGAGCTGGGATGTAGTAAATGAAAATTGTGGAAAATATGCAATTAGATTTAAACAACTGTGTCTATGTGAAAAATGTTGCACAGTTATTAAGTTAGAATAAAATCTTTAAAAGAACCCTGAAGCTAAAAAAAAAGAAAAAACAAAAAAAAAGAGAATGTCAGCTCTTCTGAAACTCCTTCACTGTATTTGGTCAAACCTCCTTATTTAGTCACCTAATCAATTTTACAACCTTCATGAAACCTAGGAAAATCAAAACATCTTGAGTAAAAGGTTTGGATACAGGTAAATGGCTATGGGATATTAAAATCTATAGGAAAAGATACTGTGACTTAAATGCCATATCTGATTGCAAAAACAATTAAAAGCAGCATGTGGTATCCAAGTTATCATTAGACCAACATCCCCATATGAAAATCCAAACCTGATTTTGATATTCATACAGGAGAGAATTCCTGTTTGAATGGCATTCATCAAAATGTATTTAAAATAACAGTATAAAAGTTTGAATATTAATATATATAATGGTAAGAGAAGGAATCTATTGCTTCACCACCAGTGCCTTTCCAATTTTCAGCTACCATATTCCCATGTTAAGCAACATTTTATATGCATCCTTTATATTGTGCTATGTCATCTAGCCTACTACATTTGCAGTTCATAAAGATCTGTCTTAATTTATAAAATATGATGTTGATAAAGATGAAGAAATTTTATTGTTCTAGCCCATCATTTCCTCCTGTTTAAATCTTCAGTGAAGTTGCAGTGCTTAATATGTGAAAATGTCACCTTTCCAATAGCAACAGCTTGTGCTTTAGTAAACAAATGATTTGAATTAATTCAAGGTACAAGCAGATGGAAAAGTTGACTCAGAAGACAGAAAGATACTTTTTGATCAATAAGATATTGAGCACTTTTTTTTCCTGATAGTCTTGCATCCCTAAAACAAAGGTTTTTAGAAGGTATCACTTAATTGTCCATGACCCAGGAAAAAGACTAAATACTTCACAGTTAATTAAAAAGGCAAAAACAAACAAAAAAAACCTTACAAATAAGTGCTTTATACATTTCCATCTTGATTGTGTGCAGTTATGTGACAGCAACAATAAGCTACCAAATAACCTGCCTTCAGCAATGGAGATTCAGGATATTGTATATTATTGAATTGTCATGATATAGACTTAATTAAAAAAAAAAAAAAAAAAAGACAGAAATAATAATTTACTAATAAGACAGAATGAGAAAGACTGAAAACATTTTTTTACTTCCTGTTATTTATTAATATTTCTTTAATATCTAAGGACTGATTTTTTCATTTTATTTTTTTTTAACCTTAAAAAATCATTGTATTCATTTTAGAAGGGAAATATTTAGATGATATATATTGTATCTTCTGCATCTAAACCTCCTAAGGTTTGGATCTTTAGAAGGTGATTCTCTCTGACCACAATCAACTTTTGATTAATTACAAATTTGTTTAGTTAAACTATAAAATGCTTAGATTTGCACTGTATGCCTAAGGTGATGATCTTGCATGCATTGTTACACTAATAATTAGTGTGCTACTCATTCTGTTGAATTTAGTTCATTGTGTCTAAACTAAAACATACACAAAATAATGTGTAGCTGTTTAGTAGCAATAAATAAATTGTTTAATTACCGATTTCATTTAAGTGCAGACTATTTTCCATCCTTACAAACAGCTTTTTCTTTGTGAATCCAACTGATACGAAATGATTACTTACCTTGAAATATTAACTTTATAAAGACTATTCCTTGCATTACTTTTGTCAATGAAAATCCCTGAGCAGAAAAAAAAAAAAAAATAAAAATCCTGACAGATAAAATAGCAGAAATACTACCTGTTGGAGAGTTGCCACAGTCATATTTTTAGCAAACATTCTGTTCTTATCTGCATGATCTAATTGCTGAACACCTCTTTAGAAAAATAGCAACATATAATGATATCCATTGTCATGTAATCAAATTTCTCATGTTATTCTGCATTGGTATCCAAAAATAGATAAATGAAGTTATTTTGTCCGTGGCTAGTGAGTATTGCACATGTTTCTGTGGATGATGTGAGATTGGTAGAGTATAAGAATTTACAACTAATCAAAACATCTATTATTTAAGCAGATTATTTTACACTCTGCCCAGTTTGCCTTAAAGGAAACAAATGAACAAACAAACAAAAAAGAAACAAAAAAGTAAACAGACTCTAGACTGGAGGTATTTTAAAAGTGGTCTTTGAAGACAGACAAATTAAAAGGAAAATGAAGGAATGGCTTCACATAAATTGTTTGAACTCCAGTCACCGATAGTACATCTCCTTACATTTCTAACAACTGATAGTCAAGTATTAATAGATAAAGACACAGACACAGGACAAGAGTGTGATTTTTAACCTATGGAGAAGAATTTCTAATACTGTGCCTCCAGAGCCGTCCTATGAATGAGATGGATAGACCAGTACTCTGCCTTGCCTGGTAGAAATTAATGCACTGTCCTGCAAGGAAGTTTGTCATCAGCAAGTGTTTCTACCTTTTATGGTGAAAAGGCTTTGTCACTAAAGGCCAACAATGGCTTATTTTACTTTGGAAAATAGTTTTATTAACAATAGTGACAAAATTTGTGTTTGTAAATTTGCCTTCTGTGACAGTATAACATTTTTATTTCCTGTAGTTTAGAACACAGAATATGAACCATTCTTTTTCAGTGGTATGGGAAATAACACAGAAATTGTAAAAACACACAGTGTTTAAAAAATACAATTGCTCAAAAAAAAATCTCTTCAGTTATGCATTATTTTAGACTAAATCACTGGAAACACTACAATTTTTATCAATAAAAGAAAAATATTATCAAAGTGCATTTGTGATGTTAGTCAAAAAATGCATGACCTCCTTGAGAGATAAATGAAGCTTGATAGGGACATAAAGCATAGAGATAGAGACAAGAAAGAATATTATTTTATATTCTCTTTGCACTATATCTTTGAAACTTATTGCACATACTTATTTACTCACCATTTTGAAAACTAGGTTTCATTCAGTTAATTTTTAAATTCTATACTCTGTACTCAACTCCTAAGGAAGCAAAGGTAGAAAAGAACTATATCATATACAATAACTACCTCTCTTGTTTCTTGGTAGTTGCTGCAAAGTAAGAGAAAACAATAACAATATTAAAATATAATAAATTATATTAATGATTAATTATAAATATATTACATTAATAATTATAATTAAATTATTAAACAATAATATTTATTTTTTTTTATTCCCAATGACAGAAAAAATGCTATTAAAATCACAACACACTTTGGTTTGAAGGGGGTGAGCAGTGAATATGAAGTACTGCCTCCTACCATCTCTTGGAAATAGAGATGAAGACAACTATAGAATCATAGAATCATGTAATGGTTTGGGTTGGAGGGGACCTTTAAAGGCCATTCCCAGTCCAGTAAGCAGGGACATTTTCAACTACTTCAGATCGCTCAGAGCTCCATCCAGCCTGACCTCTAATGTTTCCAGAGATGGCGCATCTACCACCTCTCTGGGCAACCTGTTCCCGTGTTTCACCACCCTCATTGTAAAAACTGCTTTGTTGGAGAGAAGCATGCAAGTTTGCACCATGTTGGCCATGTGCCTTTCCTTTGGACTCTTACAGCTTATGTGTTGTGAGGAGGAGTATAATTATCAAAAAAGCTGTTTGAAAGTATTATTTTGAGTGCTTATTTAAAATTTACAATAGTAGTAAAGTAAGGGCCACATATCTCAGGAAAAAGAGAAGGCATAATCATGTATAACTGTGGTTGAGGGTAAGATAAGTGAAGGAAAGAATACATGATAAAAATAGTACTAAGGGGTTTAAACAGTAATGTTTAGTTGAACATGCATTTGCTTTAAAGCCTTTAGACAATGCCTCAACCAAAATCTTTTTGATGCCTGATGAAAAGTCTTCTTTTGATTTTTGAAGAGTTTTTGATTAGGCCCATAGAGTGTCTATGTGAACCTTTGCCCAGCTGTTGAACTAACAGCAACTGTAGGTAGGTCAGCTCAAGTAATATGCAACATAATACAATTTAGACTTAATTTTATTAGGCAAAAGTTGAAGAAAACAAAACTATTTGTTCAGTTATTGCTTCCTACTATGAATTTAGGCATTAAAAGAAAATAAATTAAGTTGAATTTTAAGCCTATTGTTTAGGCTAACATTTCATTTTGTTTGTGGCATAAAGTTTCAACAGGAATTGGTGGAACATATGTTAATCATAGCAGGCACACAAGATTCTGGCCCAGTATAGATAGCAGAGAAGTCCATAAATTTTCTTGGCAAGGAATTTGTCAGCAGCTATGCAACATAAAGCTACATTTATTCTAATTATATAATAGAATAGAGAACACATTAAATCAAAGCAACAGTTTTACTTTAGTTTAATTTAGATTTTGACTTGGAGAATAAATACTGGAAAATTTGCTGCTGAAAGTGAAACTCCAGGTTTAGCCCAAACTGCACTATGAGTATACAATACGTAACAAAATACGAATACAGCATTTTCATAGTATCCTATGGGCTTTTATGGTTTCAAAGTCTTAATCCAAGGAAGCATTCAGTGTATAACTGCATGTAAGTTCAAGAATTCATAATTAAATGAAAAAAACAATAATGCTGCAGAAAACTGGGTCTCCATGGAAATCCGTTGTCTGTACTGAGATTCTTTGGTGATCTCAAGTTCCACCCCTCTCATAGTAGCAGCTGTGACGTGAATGTTAGAACACTATAACTTTTACAGATTTTTATAAACTGTGTATATCTCTCTGGTAGTATACAAATGAAAGATTGAGAAGGATTTTAGACGTAATTATGAAAGAAATAGAATAGAAAGAAGTAAAGCTCAGGTTAAAACATAAATTAGTTGCTCATTATGTTGAATTTTTGTTCAAAGAAAGACCTTTAATGCTGACAAAAAGAAAAAAGAGAGGGTGGAATCTAAGTGTTGTTATATGGAGAATAATATGAATTAATACTGTTCAATAGAAAATATATTTTCAAGACTATTGAGACATATTTGCAAATATTCCTTCATAATAAATGTCACATTCAATAAACATATTCCAAACCACCTGGTACTGTTTTAATGGTTGTTTTTCCAGTAGATTATGGTACATGTATTTACTGCCAAATAAGTAATCTAACTCCTTTTATAATCCAACCTCATCTATGTGAAACCTGAAGTTGTGAAATGTGTCTGTCTACATGTACAAACTTTCACACACACATATATATCATATTAAAAAAAAGAAAAAAAAAAAAGAAAAAAGAAAAAAGAGAAAATACACTTCAAGAGTTCAAAGAATTATTCAAGTTAAACCAAAATGATCCCATTTGTTTTTGATAGATCTACTTAAAACTGATATGTGATAGAAGTGACATATTGGAAAAAATAAAATTCTTGTCTGAAACCGAAGCTTCAATGTGCAGAAAAATATCTTCATTGTATTTCTTTTGACTACTACATCAGAAGAGATTATCATATATTAATTTATCTGTTTAGATATTGGACTGTAAATAGATTAATACTGAAAATCTTGCACTTATGGATAGTGGTTTTTTTCCCTATAAAATGCATATAAAAAAGAAAAATCTATGTGTTGTGTAGCTTTATGTTTTTATTTGTTTGTTTATTTTCATTCAGGTACTATATTAAACACCTTCTACGGTTTTGTAGTCAAAAAACACACTAACAACTTGCAGCATGCTATTGCCAGTGTTTATTTTAAAGGAATTTTGCCTCACAAAGTCATTTACAAGCAATTTACTTGAGACAGGCAAACATAATCATTAACACTCTGAAGCCACTCTGACCTAGGTCAGACCTGGTAAAAACAGCTGCTTCTTAATGATATCCAATTTCCTTGAAAATCCTGTTCAGAGAAATTCATAAATCACAAGTTACTATAAGGCCATGGCAAACCTCCCTTTCAAATGATAACCCTATGGAGATTATTTGAAAGTATATTATAAAACCATCTGAAGGGTCAGGTGTTGCCAACTGGAGCATTAAAAACTAATTTATACTTGTTTACAGCAAGCTGTAAAGGCCCATGAGATGGGAAGTAGAAATACAATGTACCAGTAATTTTTTCACCTTTGACTCTCACTGTTCAAATGAAACAAGAAACCCACTGCCTCTAAACCACAGGTAAATTGTCTAGAAGAGGAATTCAGGGGTCTATATATACAATGACAGTTAAGATATTCTGGAGTATCCTGCCAGGCTTCTGGAACTGTTTCTCCAGAAAAATATTGCTGTCCCACATTGCTGTGTCTCACCCACCAGCCCTAGGCTTTTCTTGAATGCCTTGCATCATCTAAAATGGTACTACTTAACTATGTTTAGGCATCTCCATTGCTCTTTCATTGTACCTTGAGGGTAAAAACTCTTTTCTTCCATTTACTACTAATCCACAGATATGATATGTGTCTGGAATATTATTAATGAACACAAAATATGTCTTTCCAAAAGTTTAGTAAATGTACAGATCACACTTACAGTAAATCTAACACTTTGAAAGCAATGCTACACCAAAAAATAACATAGTAATTAGAACCAGAATGCTTGTTGTCCTAAGACAGATAACTAACGAAAGGTTAGGAAGCACCAAGCACATCAGAAGGTGATATAACTTCTGCATTCTTCTGTGTGCTTATCCTCAAGTCAAATCACATGTTTAATAGCTTCTAAAAAAATCCCCATATAACTACATATTAGTCCTAGATTCACCAACTGGGATAAAAATGATCCTAAGTGCAGGAGCAGGCTGGCTTATGGGCCAAAAGATAAGCCAGCAAAGAAGAAGACTGGCCAGGCTGAAGAGAGAGCTTTGATTGGAACTCAGGGAAAAAAGAGTTTACAACCTTTGTAAGAAAGGGCAGGCTACTCAGACCTATAAGGTGAGGTTGTGCAGGGACAAAATTAGAAGGGCCTTGGTACCGGGTAATGTTATGCAGTAGATCAGCCTGAGTGTCATCACCAATATGTACAGAACGACCAGGTGGTCGGGCCCAGTCATCATGGGTTTATGAAAGGCAGGTCCTGCTTGACTAACCAGATCTCCTATGATAAGGTGGCCCTCCTGGAGAAGGAAGGAAAGGCTGTGGATGTTGTCTACCTAGACTTTAATAATGCTTTTGACACCGTTTCCCACAGCATTGTGCTGTAGAAACTGGCTGCTCATTGCTTGGATGAGTATACTCTTTGCTGGGTGGAAAGCTAGCTGGATGGCCACACCCAAGGAGTTGTGGTGAGTATAGTTTAATCCAGTTGGCAGCTGACCACAGGTGATGTTCCTTGGGGCTTGGTATTGGGGCCAGCTCTGTTTAATATCTTTACCAATGATCTGGATGAGGGGATTGAGTGTACCGTCAGTAAGTTTGCAGACAACACCAAGCTGAGGAGGAATGTTGATTTGCTTGAGGGTAGGAAGCCTCTGCAGAGGGATCTGGACACACTGGGTTGACAGTGTTAGATTTACGATTGGGCTCAACGTTCTTAAGAGTCTTTCCAATGTAAGTGATCCTATGATTCCAAGAGTTGCATGGGTTCTGTTAGTGCTGTTGACTCCACAGCATAAAACAACTCGAACAAAACAAAAAATAGACTAATAAATGTATTTGAAAAGTATAAGCTTTTAAATATATGCAAGACACTTTCAGATTTGTGCAGTAAAAATTTATTTGAGACTACCATGCCTGATATTGATTTGTTTGGTCTTAAATTATATGTGGGGTAATGCTTGTGGATATATCATCACATTTATATACTGCAATGAAAAGCTTTTGAAGTACATAACAATTCAATGTTATCCTGCAGTCTTTGTATACCTTTCTCTTCTGTTCTTAACCAAGAAATCCCATTAACCTCAATGTCATCAGACTTTTAAAAAGCAGATTAGTAGTCCCCAAGTTTATTTATGTGTACAACAGACACCATACAAATTGTTTAGACATTTTAAATCATTCTGTATTTCTATCTGGTATTGAATAGTCTTCATTTAGAGCAGTACTCAGTAAAGTAGTGTGAAAAAGCTGTTTGAGCTATTAAAACTTGCTTGCTAGTATTCCATATAAACTTTTAGGAAATCATTGGAGGTAACAGACTTTAGAGGATGTAGAGGGAGTTTGTTTGGCAAGTTTAGTAGTGCAGATTGTTACACTAATTACAGTACAGTACAACCAGGTTAATTGCATGTTAGTAATTGACATATCTATTGTTAATAATAAGGGTTGTGTTCTCATCTTGTTTTTTCTTTTTTTTTTTTCATATGTAAAAAGCTAAGTGCTTTACGGTTGGGTTGTTTTTTTTTTTTTTAATAAAATCTGACTTTTAGAAGTTCCTTACTTTTTGAACTAAGCAATCCTTACTGTGAATATAAATTAAAATACGTAAGTCTTTCATAAAGAAATTTATGTGAATGGCTACACAGACATATCTCAGTGCTTTATCATGCTATTCACAAAATTAAACTCACAAAAGCTAGTCATCAGATTAATGGAGGCTGATGTTAAAAAAAAAAACCAAAAGAAAAAAGATCTGTTATCTGTGGATGAGTTCAGTTATTTACTAGAACATACAGGAAAGCATTTTAAAATCTATAAATTGAAATAAGCTTCAGGAAAGCCAAAATTTCACAACTGATAGGAAAATGGTGGATACTTAATTCAGAATTTACTGCTAAAATTTTGCTGAACTTCAAAGTCTAAAAAGATTTAAAAAGAGTAATATATGTTTTGATTAAATAATCAAATAATTCTTCAAATCACGAACAACATATCATCCATAACAACTTAAAACAACCATAACCAATACCTAACAGTTTCAAACTAATTCAAGTCTTCATTACTTTAAAAAAAAAATATAGCTAAACTAAGACACCTAAACTAAACTGTTGCACCCAGGCAACAAAGACAAACTCAGAATGATTTGATGCTTTAAATTAATTCACCCCATTTAGTGGAATGACACAGGCAGTGGGATTGAGTGTACCCTCAGCAAGTTTGTAGATGACATCAAGCTAAGTGGTGCAGTTGATTCACTTGAGGGAAGGAAAGCCATCCAAGGGGACCTTGACATGAAGTGAAGGACTTCATGTTCTGTTAGTCTACAAGCTCAAAATTTCAGGGGGTGAGGAATATTTGAATTAATAAGCTAAATTGGCATTTAGATATGCCAATGGGATATTCCATATAATATCACATCATGTCCAGTATATTAGTCAGGGTCTCTTACTCTTTCATCTCTCTGGCTTTTGCTTGGGCTTTCCCTCTTTTGGAATTGCAGTTTCTGTTCAGGATTGTTGCTTCTCCGGGATCGTTACCTGGGAATGATTTGGGCTTGGTTTTCAGGTGGTGAGCAGTTGCACTGGTTATCACTTATTAGCATATTTTGTTACTGTCATCATGATCACTACTATTTTAATATTGTCATTATTTCAAGTTTTCTTTTATTTCTATTATTAAACTCTTCTTAAGTCAACCTACAAGCCTCCTAACCTTTGCCCCCAATCCTATCCCCTGGGGGTGGGGGAGAAGTGGGTGAACTACTGTGTTGGCTGCTAGCCATGGGCTAGGCCAGAGAAACTATTACACCTATAAAGCCTACAATATATCTGTCACATTTTGAAGTCTCAGATCACAGAATCATAGAATCACAGAATGTTAGGGATTGGAAGGGACCTCGAAAGATCATCTAGTCCAATCCCCCTGCCAGAGCAGGAACACCTAAATAAGATCACACAGGAGGGCATCCAGGCGGGTCTTGAATGTCTCCAGAGAAGGAGACTCCACAACCTCCCTGGGCAGCCTGTTCCAGTGCTCTGTCACCCTCACAGTAAAGATGTTCTCTCTCAAATTTAAGCGGAACCTCCTGTGTTCCAGCTTACACCCACTGCCCCTTGTCCTACCATTGGACATCACTGAGAAGAGCCTGGCTTCATCCTCCTGACATTCACCCTTTACATATTTATAAACATTAATAAGGTCACCCCTCAGTCTCCTCCAAGCTAAAGAGGCCCAGCTCCCTCAGCCTTTCCTCAGAAGGGAGATGCTCCACTCCCTTAATCATCTTAAGGCTCTGTGCTGGACTCTCTCAAGAAGTACCCTGTCCTTCTTGAACTGTGAAGCCCAGAACTGGACACAATATTCCAGATGTGGCCTCACCAGGGCAGAGTAGAAAGAGAGGAGAACCTCTCTCGACCTACTGACCACAGCCCTTCTAATGCACCCCAGGATGCCATTGGCCTTCCTGGCCACAAGAGCACAGTGCTGGCTCATGGTTATTCTGCTGTCCACCAGGACTCCCAGATCCCTTTCCCCTACAGTGCTTTCTAACAGATCACTCCCCAACCTATACTGGAACCTGAGGTTGTTCCTGCCCAGGTGCAACACCCTACACTTGCCCTTATTATATTTCATTAAGTTTTTCCCCACCCAGCTCTCCAGCCTGTCCAGGTCTCTCTGGATGGCAGCACAGCCTGCTGGCGTGTCAGCCACTCCTCCCAGCTTGGTATCATCAGCAAACTTGCTGACAGTGCACTCTGTTCCCTCATCCAGGTCATTGATGAATATATTGAATAATACCGATCCTAGTACTGACCCTTGAGGGACTCCACTAGAGACAGGTCTCCAACTAGACTCTGCTCCATTGACCACCACTCTCTGGCTTCTTCCCACCAGTCCATCTCACTACCTGATCATCTAATCCACACTTCCTCAGTTTGTCAGTGAGGATGCTGTGGGAGACCATGTCAAATGCCTTGCTGAAATCAAGATAGACCACATCCACTGCTCTACCATCATCTCGCCACCTGGTTGTGTTTTCACAAAAGTCTAGAAGGTTGGTCAAGCATGACTTATCCTTGGTGAAACCATGTTGACTGCCCCTAATGACCCTCTTATCCTTGATATGCCTTGAGATGGCACCAAGGATACGTCGTTCCATCACCTTCCCAGGGATGGAGGTGAGGCTGACCGGTCTGTAGTTACCCGGGTCCTCCTTCTTGCCCTTTTTGAAGATTGGAGTGATATCTGTTTTCCTCCACTCCTCAGGCACCTCTCCTGTTCCCCACGACTTAGCAAAGATGATGGAGAGTGGTCTAGCAAAGACTTCAGACAGCTCCTTCAACACTCGTGGGTGCATCCCATCTGGACCCATAGATTTATGGATGTCCAGATTGCTTAATTGGTCCCTGACCCAGTCCTCATCAAATGAGGCAATCTTCTCCATTGTCCTGACTTCCTCTGGGGCCTCAGGGGTACGAGGCTCCTCAGGACAGCTTCGGGCAGAGTAGACAGAGGCAAAGAAGGCATTCAGTAACTCTGCCTTCTCTGTATCTTCTGTCACCAGGGCACCCACCTCATCCATCAGTGGGCCTACGTTGCCTCTAGTGTTAGTTTTGTCTGCCATGTATTTGAAGAAGCTCTTCCTGTTGTCCTTGACCCCTCTGGCAAGGTTCAATTCTAAGGAGGCCTTAGCTTTCCTAGTTGCCTCCCTACATCCTCTGAGAGCAGCCTTATATTCTTCCCAAGTGGCCAACCCCTCCTTCCATGATTTGTTAACTTTCCTCTTCCACTTGAGTTTGCCCAGCAGTTCCCTGTTTAACCAAGCAGGTCTCCTGGCTCCCTTCCTTGACTTCCTACGTGTCGGGATGCTTTGATCTTGAGCTTGGAAGAAGCAGTCCCTGAATGTTAATCAGCTATCTTGGGCCCCTTTACCTTCAAGTACCCTTTCCCTTCAAGTACCCTTTCCCATGGGATTTCCCCTAACAATTGCTTAAAAAGGCCAAAGTTGGCCCTTCTGAAGTCCAGGTTTGCAATTCTGCTTGGAATTCTGTTCCTGCCACATGAGATCCTGAACTTAACCTTGGGAATGTGAAAAGGCATCAGATATCTGTGATTACACAACTGATAAATATCATTATATGCAGGCACCTGTGTTGGAAACCTAAATTTATGTACCTCAGTCTGAAGATAAATATCAGTTCAAAAATTGTCAGTGTTAACAATGAATACAAGCCAGATCAGTCAATGTAACCACTACTAGGGTGAGGTATTATATGATTAATTCTTGAAACTGCAGAAAATATCATTCTTGTTTCATTACTATATCAATCTTTTCCTTTACTATATACTTTAAAACTTCCAAATTTATTCTTTAGTTCCTTCTTCTTCATGAGCAGATTTCTTCCTTTCCTATAGTCATTTCCCATTTGGTGTCACTGAGGTGTTTTTTATTTTTTTTCCCTACTAATTAGTTCTTTTCTTCCTAATTAAGCCTAGAAGACAGAAAACTCAGAAAAAGAACATATTATTATCTGTTGTCTGGTTGCCTTATCTATTTGGTTTATAAGTTTCTCACAACAGTAGCAAAATCTTATCCCACTTACATAGTGAGCAACAGTTTTGCTTGGTTCTTAGGCATTCTATTATTTAGATATTATTAATATAAATAATATATAACAGTATTTAGAATTATTTGCTGTACTATATAATGTTAGCAGACCTTTGAGGTAATACTTTTTAAAAATAAAACATTTTTGTTGTTACTTTATGAGTGCTTATTTTGTCTTAAATATATGATCATAAGTGGGTTATGTATGCTGATACTAAGCAATATGTAGAGGAGGAAAGGAAAACATTATAAAATATATTGACCATAATTGCAATTACATGTGTTTTACTTTTCTTACTTGTATTGAATTCTAGTGTGTTTACTGCTTCTGATTTATGAATCACAAGTCATATAAGAGGTAAATTACATCAAAAGAGCTACCTAGTTAATTTATCTCTAAAATTTTAAGCAAATATTGAAAATGGCAGTTAGTCATTAGTCTAATAAAAGCCTTTCTTTTTCAAGGAAGATAAGTCTTTTCCTTTCCTTTCCTCAGACAAGAACTCATTACAAAAAAACCCCAAAAATCAACAAAAACAATTTATATTTTCATTCAGTTGGTGCATATTATATTCTGCAGTACTGATACTATTTTTTTTTCACCTTGTTCAATTACTCTTGTATTACTTCAATGCAATCTATAAAGTAGCTTTTGTTACTTATCTGCCGTCTCCTTCATCAATCAGTTTGGTAGGTTCAGCTTTTCTGATTACAGAACTTCTAAGTTTAGACAAATAACAAAAAAATGTTTTGATCCACAGAGGATCAAATAATTTAGGTGACATTAAAACACCTAGCTATCATATTAAGGGCCTATATTCAGCATTTGGATCCTCAATAATACAGGGTGTTACCTGGGTTTCTGTTAGATATCTAAGTTCCCAGGGTTGCATGTTTAAAGACCTGTAGGTTCATTTGCTACATCATGACAATGTTAAGCAGATAAGACTGACAAGGTTTTAAGTCCCATTCAAATTTACCATATAATTATTTCTTCTTTCTAGATGCCTCAATTGGCACATATCTTACTTCATTTCAAGTGTCACTATATACTCACTTTGACAAATTTATTGAGCCTTATATGGCTATTTTTAGAAGATACAAGATGTTTTCCAAACTCTATTGCCTGTACAGACTACATAGTCATTGTCTATAGTAAGATGTTACACAGTTATCTGACATACAACATCTACATGGTAGGCACCAGCAAAACTGAATGAGGGGAACAATTAACAAGATTTGATTTAGTACAGTAGTAGGTTTGACTGTTAAAGCTAGAAATAACCCTGAGAAAATGCATGTGGAAGAATAAGGCAAACGGAGATGACATAATATTTTAATCCTAAAGAAAAAATAACAAGAAAAACAGGCAACTACCTTCATATCCAGAACATTACTTGATGAGTAGACCCCCCCTTACAACACTGAGTTGTGGGGGCAGAACATTTTCCTATTCTGTGTTTCTTCAAGGTGTCAAGGATAATCTCAGATTAGAAACTAGACACAACTTTTATTGATACTGCCTAGGGGACAAAATGTAAGATGCTATGCTTTAATGGAAACATAAAATGCTTAAAAGATATAGGTAATGTTAGCGTAGATCACAATTTTATGCACCATACAGATGAAAGGAAAAGAGATAACATAATGTAAAACAAAAAGATATAAGGGCGGTTCCAGTTGAGTTCACACAGTGAGTTTTCACAAAAAGAATGATGGGTTTTCACAATGCTCCCACTGAGCAAGATGATTTAAAGATGCTGAAGTCACTTAAGAAAGGTAGGACTACTTACTTTGCAATTTGGCTTTTCTGAAGATCCTCTACCAAATTCTGAGTCTCATAGAGAGAAAAATTTAGAAGCTGTCAGACCTTTGGTGCTTTGTAAAGCATTGATGAGAACTCACATCAACATCCAAGTACAACTGTCAGGTTTATGGAGTTTATCAGCAAGCCTAAAACACAGTTTTCAATTCTAATTCATTTTTTAACCATAGGTCAATACACAAGTATTATCTCAGCATTATATTTTCCAAAACAGCACAGAATCTTCTCTAAGGATACTTTTTATTATTGATTATATTTTTAGAAGAGCTAAACTGTAAAAGGTTGCTATAAATCAAAAAGTATATCTGTAACAGTTGCTGCATACAGAGAACAAAATCAATGTCAAAATTATTATATAAAAATAAAATAGTTTACATATGTATATAAATAAGCTGAAAAACACAATAACATCTCATTTTCTCTTTTTAGGTACATGATAGATACAAACACTGACATTCAGCTAGCTTTGTGTTTGAAACAGATTTTTTTGGTCTGGAAGGTGGAACCACCAAGCAGTTCAGACATTTTCTTTAAAGTGATAACAGTTCCAAGGAAAGAGAGTCCGTGAATGGCAGTAAGAATTGTACATGGATTTGAACATAAGGTTTTTCAAACTCTAAACTTTGAAAAACCAATGTGACTGCTAAAGTTTTGTATAAGCACCCTTATTGAACAAGTATTTGGGGCTTTGCAGAAATTAAGATAGAGATTAGCTGCTGCCCAGAATACAGAATCCTGAAAAAATCCACAGCATAATCTAGATTTTGTAGCATCCAGCACACATCAAGAATGATTTAAGCCCTGTCATTCTGTGAACTGAATGCTCTGTATAAGGAAAATGGCCTTTAAGAAATGCATATTAATTGTGTCAGAATGATGAGTGATATTTAATAATTCAATATACAAATGTATGCAGCTAATTTTGTCTAATTTAAATAAATTGAAATAAACTTTGGGATTATCTGAAGGTAAGACCGATAAATCCTGAAAAGTCTAGCAATAACTGTTGCCCATTGCTTCACATTAACTTTTTCTCAGTGGTATTGAGGTATTTCTTTAAGTTCCTTGGGGCTGTACACAACTATACCATATTGTTGTTGATAATAGACTTTTCTTGTGTGTCAAAAGCACTGTTTTCACTATAATTTCTTACTCTAGCAGAAGAAATTGGATTTATCTTTGCTGTGGGCTGATATTTCAACTACATTGGACACCTTGTTCTCGGCAGAGGAAAGAAGAAGCAAAATTTGGCACTTGACTTTCCTGGCTTCTGGAAGTAGTTCGGATGCTTGCAATTTGTGAGTTCCTGGTATCAGACTAGATTAGATCACTGTCATTATTTAGTACTGGCAGCATACCTGTAACTGCTTGCTGGCCAGGATACTGTGTTCTGACCAGAATTCTCCCTAGGGGAGAAAAGCTAGTCAAAAAAAGAGGAATACAATTTTCCGCCCCCCTTTTCCTCTTCAGTTACCTGTTCAAATCAGTCAAACTCTACATGAATTTGTATTCAAGGTTCTGTGGTTTCCAATCTTCTGATAATAATTTATCTTTAAAAAACAATACACACAAACAAACAAAAAAAACCCCAAAGAAAACAAAAGTGTTTAGACTAGTTATTTTAAGATAAATAAAAAAAAAAAAAAAAAAAAAACCTATTTAGTCAAGCCTACATTCTGTCAAAAGAAGGCTTGTTTTTATTGGTAAAAAATAAAATAGCTACACTTAAATATTTCCCCAATTTAGTTATTACATGTATATTACCCTCAACTTCAGTTGTATTTGTAGTATTAACTGTAGTATTAACTCCTGACTCCAGAAAGAGTTAAACATTGTTACTGGCTTGTCTACACTGTATTGACTTGGGTAGCAGACTGATGATAGTGGTGAACTCCATGTGGCAGCAGAATTGCTTCTCTGTGTTTTATTAGACCAGTAACCCCAGTCCAACTTTCCACCTGCCATCACCCTCATCTCCTGGGTAAATGTCTATGATCCAGTATTGTGTAAACTGAGGTAGACAGGCAGATGGTATGTGAGAACAGCAGGTGGACATTCCATCTCTTCTCTTTTGTGGAGTCAAGGAATGTGCTACTGCTGCCAGGCACAGCTATGTACTGGGGAGGGCTGAATGTGAGGAAGAAACAGGGTTTCCTGCTGTTTGACTGTGGACTAGCTTTAGTTCTGTAAACCACATGGTATCTAAGCTAATTTGCTAGTTAATTAATCATCAGCAATGTTGCAGTGATTAGTGGGAGGGGTATGACCCAAAATTAGCTCCTTCTCAGCATGATGTTATGCTTTGGGTGTTCAGCCCCACCTCACTGACAGCTTAGCTGCCTTTATACCACATTTCATCACATAGGCTACATATATGGTCCAGTTCTGTCTTCCTGTATAAGAAGTGAAATTTTGTCTGATTTTCCTTCATGAAAGTGTCACTTTTGTTGTTTTCAATTAATATTTGTCCCAAGAAGTTCAAATAATTTTGGATTGTTCTATAATGATGTCATTTTCTGGCAGTAACAAATTTTCTGTAACAAATGAGTTTTGTGTTCTGCATTCTTCAGTGATATTAAATGTTGACGTTCACCCTGGATCATAGTATAAACTGAACAACAAGAAGTTGCATCTACATTATTTAAATTTGGAACTGGTAGTTTGGCTTTGGCATAAATCCATCTATGATTTCCATGGGCTCAATTTGCAAAGTGTTTTGGTGCAAGATAAGTACATTCCTTTTTACAGTAAACTGATCTGTGATTCTCTTCTAATTGCATCCCAAAGGTACTCTAACTCCTAATAGGGATATACATAATTTTGTTTCCTCCTGTCAGGTATTTGTATGGATTGATAATATCCACACCCTTGAATCTTCTCTTCTCCAAGCTGAACAGCCCCAGCTCTCTCAGCCTGTCCTCTTATGTCAGATGCTCCAGTCCCTTATCATCCTTATAGCCCTTAGCTGGGGTGTTACTTCAGTTTGTCCATATCATTCTCATACTGGGGAGCTCAGCACTGGACCCATCAGCCTAGATGTGTCTCACTGGAACTAAGCAGACAGGAAGGATCACTTCCTTCAACCTGCTGGGAAAGCTCTGCCTACCGTAGCCTAGGAGGCTGTTGGTCGCCTTTGCCAGGAAGACATATTGCTGGCTCAAATTCAACTTGTCCACCAGAACACCAGGTCCTTCCCTGTAAAGCTGTTTTCCAGCCAGCCAGTGTCCTGCCTGTGCTGGTGCAAGAGGTTATTCCTCCTCTAGGACTGTATATGGCATTTCCTTTTGCTGTCATTACTGCATCATTATTACTTTCAGTGCAGAAATCCACGCAAATAGTGATGTTTTAAAATAATTTTTATATCAGTCAGTCTTAAGTTTCTTTACTTTGTTTTCCTCTTTAGTGTATTACAGGGGTTTTATTCATTCATAATGTTGCAAACAGTATAATTTGCTATACTGATTAGTCAATATATGTTTTCAATTCAATGTTTCCTAAACACGAATTATCAATACCTATTGATTCAACTGTAAATTTTCTATATATCAATATCACATTTATGGAATGTGGATAAATAAATCCTTTTGGTATTAAAAAACCAACAACCTTTTTTTCTCTGTAGAACCTTTTGTAGATTATACTCTATGTTTTACACACATTTTACAGTATATTTCTTAGGATTATGGTTATCCCTTAAAATATACAGCATGACTTCCTCATTTTTAACCTTTCTCTCATCCTATCTTTAAAATTATATATATATATATATATATATATATATATATATACATATATATATACCTAAGAGGTTTTTTTATTGTGCAGTTTACAAGCCTGGCACCCCAAGGTAGTAGATTTTCACCTGGTTCAAACGCATATTCCTCTTTTCCTTTTCTTCATAGTTCAAGTGCAGGTGTTCCACAGTCTTCATTTCCCTCAGTTTTTGTCATCCCTCCTGAGAGCTATCTAGGGTTGCTCTTTTATTCCTCAGGGAAAGCTGGAATTGCTGGAAATTGATTTTTCTTTTCTTATTTTGACCTGGTGACTGAGTGGTTTCTGTGATGTTGCCTGGTGCCTTTCATCCCCACTCCTGCTGTGCAAGCAATGCTGAGCCTTGGCAGCAGCGTCTCTCCCCAGTCAGTTGCTTCTGTTCTTTCAGCAGAGTGAGGATAATTACTTCACTGGGATACTGTCAGCTCTGACTGAAGTCCAGGGAGCTAACAGAATCTCAGACAGCTAATAGAAGCACAGCTTTGTTTCATGTGGGGTTAAATAAGATGAAGTTGGTTCAGTGTTATATACATTTCAAACCACAGTACCCTGACCAAACTCAGTTTCTGGGACTGAATTCTCATTTTATTTGGACTGTGTGTTCCTAAGGATGCATTTGTCTGACATTACTAGAGTTTAATATAGCAATTTTTTTTAGCCATGTGTTTATTGGAGGTTCATAATTATTTGGAAACCAGTAATGAACAATTTTTTATTATTATTTCCCTCTTTGGTGTTTTATTTTGTTTGTTTGTTTGTTTTTTGCGAGGGGGGTTGTTTCTTTTGTTATTTGTTGGTTTTGTTTTTAGGTTTTTTACTTCACTTATTTACAGCTGGGACTGTCATCTCTTTTTGAGAGACAAAAACATAATGTATTGGGTTTGCATAGCAAGGTTTTGGTAGCACCACACATGAACATACATCGTGAACAAAATGTATATACATCATCACACTTTTCTCCCCAAAATAAAATAAATATACGAACAAATATAAAATAATTTCCTATTTCATAATAAAACAAAAGTAATTAAAAATTTTAAAATATATATTTGTTTTTCCTGTGCTCCATTATGTCATACTTGGACATGAGACATAAAGGTTGACAAAGAAAAAAAGTGTGATAGTTTCACTGGGCTAGCCCTTGGCTAGTAGCCAACACAGCTGTTCACCCACTTCCTCCCCACCCACAGGGGATAGTGGGGATGACTGGGGTCAAGGATAAGGCGGCTTGTAGGTTGAGGTAAGAACAGTTTAATAATAGAGAGAAAAATTAAAATAATACTAATATTAAAATAGTAGTGATAATGATAACATTATAGAAAATATGCAAGTGAGTGACACCCAATATTATAGCTCACCTCTCTCCTGACGGAGATAACGTATCCCATTCCCAGATAACGATCCCAGAGGAGCGACAATCCCGAACCGAAACTGCAATCCCAGAAGAATGAGAGCCCGAACAAAAAGCCAGAGAGAGCTAAAAGAGGAAGAGACCCTGACTAATATACTGGGCATGACGTGGTGTGGTATGATATGGAATACCCCACTGGCATATCTAACTGTCAATTAAGTTTATTAATTTAAATATTCTTCACCCCCTTAAACTTGTGCTTGTGGACTAACAGAACACAAAGTCCTTCACTTCCAGTGACAAAAATGTAAACATTGGTATGTTATCAGTGTCTCTCTCATAGCAAGTCCCAGGCTGAAAGCAAAATGCAGCACAATTCTAGCTACTGAAAAAGAAACCCAGCTCTATTTCAGCTAAAAACCAGGACAAAAAGTTAAAAAATGGCACAGTCGAAAAACAAATGCAAGGTTCATTATTCTGATTATTTCTATTTCTAAGATACATTTTACCCTACTTACAGAAAATTATGTTTTTGCTTTGCATTTTCAATTTTTACTGGAATAATGGGTACTATTAACTTTTTTCCTCGGTCATTAAATTAATTAGAAGTAAAAATACTTCTATAAATACATGTTCTCTTATTAATAATGTGTAAGTATGCATATGTGTACATATATATATAGTGCACATTTTGTATAAACTTAAATACATAGGGGTGTATGTACGTGTGTAAGTTTGTTTCTATAAATACATAAACATTTATGTACATATCCAGAGTCATAAAGCTATCAATGAACGTATAAATGGCTACACAATGAATTTGTGACATCAAGTAAATACTATTTTCTTTTTACACTTTTCTAGCTCTAACCAGAGTTCAAGCTCTCTATGTTCAAATATGCAGAAGAGGAAAAAAAAAAAAAAAACAAAACAACACAAGCAATTATTAATTAGCAGTAAAATATCTTGTAAGGATTATAAGATCTTATTTCAGTGAAGAAGACTGTATATTAGGAAAAACTTGTTCACCAAAAGAGTAGTCAAGTGCTGGAACAGGCTGCCTAGGGACGTGGTGGAGTCACCTTCCCTGGTGGTATTTAAAAGATGGGTAGATGAGGTGCTTAGATACATGGTTTAGAGGTGGAATTGGTAATGTTAGGTTTATTGTTGGACCTGGTGATCCTAAACAACATTTTCAACCACTTTGATTCTGTGATTCTATTCGATAAACCAGAAATAAATATAATGAGACCTTCTAAGGCATTCATTCTCTCTCATATTAAAGTTCATAACTTCCCTTTCCTCTTGAAAACATTAATGTGTGATGTAGCTTTGTGCCTGTCACCAAGAATGTTCTCTTGATTTTGGCTCAGATTCATTTCACATACAATTAAAAAATGCTTCAGTTTTTCTAGTCACATAGACTGAAAGGCACAGAAGAACATTGCTTATAAAAGAGGTACAATGCCACAAAGATATTTCTTTAATGTTAAAATCTTTGATGCCTCACTACATTTTCTCCTCTTAATTCTTCCTTTTCCATTTAAGTAATTAAAAAAAAAAAAAAATATTTTGCCCTGAATAGGAACCATTTAACAGAAAAACTCATAACAAATTTGTTACTAGATACCTATGGGAATAATCCCTAACCATGTTTTTTTACAATTTAATAGTTTATTTCTGTATGTGGGAAACAAAATTAAAACAAACAAAAAAACCCCAAAACCCAAAACCACAAACCCCACCAAAACCCCACAAAAAACCAATTTCATTTCTCATTTAATTCTGCTTTTTCCAACTGGTAAGCTTCATTATGCTCTTATATGGCAGATTATTTTTCATAGTACATGTTAACCCAGATGGATTAACCTTTTAACACAGAGTAATGGCAAACCATAGATTACCAGTAAAAGCTCAGGTGTTTGATAATGAACCAAATACTTATGGCCATAAAGTTGTGAAGAATCAAAATATCATAAGAATAGATTATTTTAAAGTTTTTGTTTTGCTTTACAGAACCATCTATACATATTACATTGAAAAATACTCAGCTAAAATGTCACTGGAAGCTGTTAACTGAAGGGAAAAAAAAAAAAAAAAAAAAAAGAAGAAAAACTCCTTTATGAACCATGCATATAACCACAATGGATTCCAGAAGTATATACTAGATTCATGTTATAAATAGAATGTTAAACATATTTGAGGAGAAAATATTCTTACAGAGACATGGTGGTTGAGGTTAGAGGATACTTCTGGAGCTCATCTAGGCCAACCTGCCTGTGTAGGGCACCGTCAGTTAGAGTAGGTTGCTTGAGACCACGTTCAGTCAGATCTTGCATATTTCCAAGGATGGAGAGAACACAACATTTCTGGGCAGCCAATTTCACTGTCTGATCGCCCTCACAGTAATTGAGCATTTTCTTACAGAAAGTCTTGTGTTTCAGTTTGTGCCCTCTTGTCCCATCACCGAACTCCACTGAGAGTAGTCTGACTCCATTTTCTTTGTTTCTTTATATCAGGTGTTTGTACACATTGATAGGATCCCCTCCTGAGACTTCTCCACATTGAGTAGCCCATTGAGTCTGCCTTCATATGTCAGATGATTCAGTCCCTTAATCACCCTTGTTGCTGTTTTCTGGACTCCAGTTTGTGCATGACTGCCAGCACTGGACCCAGCACTACAGATATGCTCACCAAGGCTGAATACAGAGGAAGGATCCCCTGTCTTGACTTGCTAGCAATGCTCTACCTACTGCAGCTCAGGAGGCCATTAGCCACCTTTGTCATGAGGGTGCATTGCTGGGTCATGATCAGCATGTTATCCATCAGGACTCTCAAGGACTTTTCAGCAGAGCTGCTTTCCAGATGGTCAGCTCCAAGCATGCACTGATGCTTTGAGTTGTTCCTCCCCAGGTACAGGATTTTCCACTTCCTCTTGCTGAACTTCATGAGTTTCCTGTCAGTCCATTTCTTGAGCCTATAGATGTCCCTCTGGATGATAGCATGACCCTCTCTCTCAGTTTCGTATTCCATGCAATTTTGTAGAAGTTGCACTGTGTCTTCTTTTCTGGGTCACTAACAGAGATTTTTAAACTGTATTGACTCCAGTACAAGCTCCTGCAACACACTGATAATGGCTGACCAAAAATTATTATTTTGATGCCAGGGAAAAAATGTTCCACAATTGTGCCTTCCATGTGCCTTGACTAATAGCCTTTGAACTAGCCTTTAAAAATGGAAGTTTAGCTGGGAAACTCTGACACAGCTAGTACTATAGCATAAAAATGCTGTAATATATTTGTTGACTTTAATATGATGTGGCACTAAACTGACCTTGTTCAGTAGGCAGCAGGTTTGATTTAATCTATGAGACAATGGCAGAAAAGTGGATAGAAATATTAGAAATGTTTTTGTTCATTTTAGTCCTTGTGAAAGCTAATTTTACTGCAGAATCAGAAATTACATACTAAAGCACCTCAAGGAATGGGGGACATCTCATCTGTTGGCTGCATTAAGATTTGTCCCTTTTTCACCCACTTTACATCAGCCTGAACAACAATATTCAGAGTTGTTACCATGATCAATAATAGCAGGGAAAGTCATCTCCTGTTAACATTTGCCTCACTACATTTAGACTTCTTGTGCCCAAAAGCAGTTCACTTTCTAATGACAAATTGTTTTGGCATTAGTAGTTTCAAGGAATCTTAGCTTCACCAGTACACCTTCTTCTAATGGTAAATGCCTTCTGAACACTTTCTTTTTCTTCAGTTCACTCACTGACTGCCTTTGCCTTAACATTTTTTTTTCCCTTCTAATTCCCTTCATACTTTTTTCTTTTGCTCCTAAAAGTATTTAGTTTTCCAAGAAAAAAAAAAAAAAAAAATAAAACCAACAACCAGTCAAACAGACATTTGTTTCTTTCTACACTAACACAGTTCTAGACCATACTATGGATCATGTGACAAAGCTGCTGTAATTCTAACACATTATATTTAGAGACAAATAAAAAGAAGTAAATTTGTCACTGTGATGCCCCATATCACTTGACTAAAAATTAGATTCTTTGTTCTAAGGCTGGAATACATAATGCTGAATAAGACACCTACATTATCTATAGTCAGTGGTGAAAAATCGGTCTTTTGAAAATGAGTTCACTGCAAAATCTGATGTGAAACAGGAACGCTGCAACTATCAGTGGAAAATTATAAAACCATGTGTGTGTGGTATTCTTCTCTGTAACCATTTATATAACAAATAGCAGACCTGTAGGTAACTCTTATAGGTTAGACTGAAAGACCAAAAGCATGTAGTAAATTTAGTCAGATGTTTATCTGAATGCAGGCAACAGATATCACACTTTTAAAAACATTTTAGCTGCTTGACTACAGATTCATGCTATGTTTGAAACGATCTGTCTTGCTTATCTGGAGATGCACACACCGGAGGCAATTATGGTCCTGAACTCAGTTGTTCATACTAAAATACTTTTGAAGCTAATGAAAATAATTGTTATTTCAAATATTGGTTCTTCTGATCTGGAAGTAGATGTATAAAATAGATCAGACTAATTCTCTGTTGAAGTCCATATTTTCCCCATTTTGTATAAACACAGTCTAAGATGACAGGTTTAGGTGCATATATTGGTTGAATCCCACCTTTTCTGTCTGTGAATGTTTCTGATCTCTTAATCCTATATTAAAGAAGGAACAAAGAGGAGTTTCAGGTGTGGAGGGCAGGAAAACAACCCACCTGTGTTGATTAGTAACGTGATCCTTTATTTTTTAGTGAGAAACCTAATTTTAGTGAGAAGAATGATAGAGATTAATGATACATATCTTCTAATATATTGTCCTTAGAAATCCTCAAAGATGTGGTTGTGTTCCTCAACAAGAAAATAGGTTGTGTAATATCTGCCCACCCAAAATACAGATATCTCAGGGTAGGGGTAGAGTTTGGAGATCAGCTGGAGGCAATGCACTATAAATAATTTTGCAAAAATGGCCCTAGATCCTTATATTTTGGTAACTGAATCACCCCTAGAAATCTATAGTAAGTCTATATCTACTTCTGAGTAAGTTAGCTTAGTATCTCATTAGAGACAATGGAAAGAAACTGAATTTTAGTGCATGACTTGTGAACTATTTTGGACATCTGCTTTATAAGATTCGACAGAGGTGACTAATTGTCTGCTGACTTGAAAGCAGTGACAAACTAAGATGTAGAAATCAGTTGTAGACTTTTAAAGTTAGTTAAGATTACTTTTTCAAGGGAATTTCATGACCTCTATCTGGCAGTACCTACATGTATTCTGTACCACACTTCTTACATCTGAAAAAAAACAGGAAAGTCCCACTTCAAAAAGTATAAAGGCAACTCCTACAGGGAAAATCTGTAGATTATGTTCATAACAACATGGTAACTGCTTTTTCCAGCAGATGAGGAGACATAGAGAGAAATAAAAATTTTGATACATTTTCCCCCTGTCTTTTCTCAAGAGTTCTGAAAACTATACAAATCTCTGTGACCTCTGTGCTCTTCTGACTATGTATTACTCTGACTAGCTTATCAAATTGGACATTTTGTTGCAGGGTGTAAGGGCTATGAAGAACTCATAATCAAACCAACAGATCATTCTCAAACTAGAAAAAAATACAAAGCAGCTTTTGAAGTGAATAGGCTGGATGCAGCACTCTGATCTGCCTGCATTTTATCAGAGAAAAATAATGTCAAAACCTGCAGTGAAAATTCTTTAAGAAACATCATTTATTCACAGGTCACACAGACAGTAACCAATTTCTAATGTATCTGTGAATATAAAAAAAGAGTACAGTGTAAGCAACACATCACAATTTGTTGTAGACTTGGAAGAGGCAATGAAAAGTCTGACCTACATTCATGCCCTGTTTATTTGAAATACACAGTTTAAAGCAATTGAAATCTACAGGAATAGAGAAGTGAGCCAGCATTTTTTTCTTTCCTTGCTTGTATCTGTGAAGTTGCTGACATTTATGCTGGCTGGCTACTCAAGTTTTAATTGTCAGTGGATTTTAAAAGACTATAGATGCATCTATTTCAGAAAACTTAAATAACTTTCCACTAGTTGTTTCCACCGGTGTAAGTGTGTGTTAAGGCATTAGGCTCCTCAAAATTCATTATCAGGTTATTTCTAGCAGAGTAACAAAGTCGTATTTCTTCAAAACAGTAGGCTTCAGCACCTAAATTTACAGTATGGCCTAAATACTTCAACTACTGTATTGCTATTTGTGTTTGAGAAACACTACAAGTTTACTCTTCCCTACATGAAATGTGAAATTGTAGGGAATATAAATTTCTGGCCAAATTTTTTACTTCTTTCTCATAATTTGTAGAATAATTTTTCACTGACAGCAGAGTCTATTTCAGAAACAGTTTTAGAAAAAAAAAAAAAAAAAAGAAAACCAAAAAGTTCTTCTCTAGAAATTTTTTCCCTAAGAAAATTTGCCAAATGTCTGTCACTTCTATGGGAGAAATTTCAACCATTTGTCCACCCAACCACCTCACTTCCCAGTTAGATATGTCTTCTTATTAGAGGACAGAAACCCAAAGTATTATCCTCACTCAGTCACAATACATGGAACTGCTGTTCACTGATTCCGTAATCATGTTTCACGTGGTAAGTTAAGAGATGACTGTCAATATAAATGCACAACTGATTCTATTTCTGTGCTTACTTTAATGAAAAAAATAAGCAGATCTAATATATATAATCAGATGTTATATATATAAAAGGTTATCACTCTGATTATGTATATCAGATCTGCTTATTGTTTTTTCTGCATTTAAATAAAAAGTGTTTTTTAAACACAATACATCTGTTCAGCTGACCACCGTAACCCTTTGGCCAGTTTAACGATAGATATGAGTTTACTCTAATATATGCATAGATATGGTATATTAAATGAAGTGGGATAACTACAATAAATTATCAAGGCTTGTGGTCTAAAACATTTATAACTCCTGCAAAAAACCAACCAAACAAAAAGAAAGTGAAGTAATTGTTTAATCTTAGTAAAATGATCTAAATATTCAAAGCACCGTATAAATACTAATTCTTATTCTACCAAATGTTGAATGTGCACATTGTACTTTACTTATATTTTATTTTATTTCTTGTAATAAGCTACAATACTCACTCTCAAAATCTGGCTTTCTAAGCTTTGAAGAAGGAGTAGAGGATTTGACCCCTGCTGTGAGACTGAGTTTTCTGGTCAAAATGACACACTGCTTTAATTTGCTAGGGCCAAATTGTGATTTGTCATGCACACTGTGTAGCTATCCAACACATGTCAAGGCAGAGCAAAGCTTGTATTTCTTTCACTTAACACACTGGAAAAGATTCCAGTTACAGTACTTGTAGCTACAGTAGGATAAGTATATTAAAGACATGATACCATTCATTGCAAAATCAGTTCTGCCTTTAAAAAAAAGAAAGATAACAACAAAATTCTAGTAATCATAGCATTCTTGAATGATTATTTGAATTTATGTCATTTATTATGATGTTCTGTTGGTCAGCAACCTATTATTTACCTGTTCATGAACCAGTAATTTTTGATATGAAGCTTGTCACAAGCAGCTGACATACTTAAGAGATTATCATGATCGTGGAGAAGAGTGTGCTAGAACTTGATAATATCCAGTAGAGCTCCACTGACTAAAGAGCTCCACAATCATTCAAAGCAAGGTAAGGTCTTTCCCAGTTTTTTTGTTTGTTTGTTTGGTGGTTTGGGGATTTTCTGTTGTTTTGTTTTGTTTGTTGGTTGGTTGTTGGTTTTTTTTTAATCAGAATTATTTAAGAACATACAATACTGGGCAGAGGAAGGTTAAGGAGATCCAATGAGTTTTATTTTCAAAATAAATACCAATTTTTTTCTAAAGAAGAGTAGTAAATATGAAATGTGTTCAATATCTGTTAGAATGTATTCAGTAAATGAGCTACTGTTTCCATAATATGTCCTAAAGCATGTTCATGGATAGATTATGAAGCTACTAACAAATGAAGGATCCCTAGCAAACTATTAGCAAGTTTTTTCAAGAAAGATGTCCAAATCTGCAACGTTTCAAGGAAGTGGAGGGATAATAATTCTACACAATTCTAGCAATGGTACTGATGTTCAGTGAAGTGCAGTCTTTATGTTCTGATATGCTATTGCTGTTATAATATGACCTATATCTCAAAGTTTTATAATCAGTTCATGCTGAGAAAATCCATATGATCTATCACCACACAAATTTTTACTATAAAACCAGCAAGCAGTCTCTTAAGCCTCCTGTCAATAGACAATTTCTATCCTAAATTTACTACTACAAAAATTTCAATTGCAACCAAAATCTTAAATCACTTGTAGCACCAAATATGGGTGCAATTCATATATATGTTGAGATATTTTTTTCTTTTCTTTCTTGATGTAACATAATCTAATTACTGTTAACCCAAAACCAATGAGATTTAAATCATTCCCCTTAACCTGTCATCTTCTCTGACGTGATTTGTTTTGTTCAGTATTTTAAAGGTTTTGGCAGCAGTTCACAATCTATTTTGCTTTTCATTAAGATAAGGTTGTCTTTTTTTTTTTTTTTTTACCCCCTCCCATTTTTGTTCTCTCATTCTCTCTCATTGTTTTTCACCTCTTCTTGTGTCTCATTAAATTTGTGGTATCTTCTGTAGGAGCAGAGACATTAAACCCAAAGCAAGTAACTGTGTGCTTTCAAAGTTATTTTAAATGTGTTTTTACAGAGAAAAGCTGCAAAGATGAACTGTCTTTCTCCCCAGTAAAAAATAAAGTTTCTCAGCCATGCTAGATGACATTGATAAAAAATTGTAAAAAGAAGAAAGCTATTTGCAGGAAAACTCCTGGCAGGAAGACAAGTCTCCTCTTGTGATTCATATCTTCAAGGAAAACAAATAAATCCAGCAATTCACAGAAGACACTAGGATATTAACAATGCTGTACTTGCATGTAGTACAGGCAATTTCACATCAGTTTATACTTATTAAAGAGGTTTTTAAAAAGCAGATATTTGGATCTTATAGTAAAGAATATACTGAAGTTAATTTTTCACTTAAAAGAATGTAAAAAAAAAAAAATATATTTTGTGTGTGTGTGTTGAAACTACACACCTAAGCTGAAATCACATTCAAACCGATCTGTATTGCACAGATATTGTACATAAGACAATGCTGTAACTTAACCTCTCAACTAAATTACCACTTCTCTGCACCCAAAGTATATGAAGTCTTCAGGTACCATAAGAGGATTTTCCTAGATGCCTAAAAATTGCTACCATGTATCCTGCAGGTTTTTCCAGAGATATAACAGGACATCTGATCCCAGGGTCTATTTCTTAGATTAGGAGTGCTTCTCCAGTAAGGAGCAGCAATTCAGTTGTTTGGTTTTGTTTTTGTTTTTTTTTTTTTTTTGGTTGGTTGGTTGGGTTTTTTTACAGCTGTGCACATACTTTGTAGCACCTCTCCAGCTGCTGCATTTACTGTCCGTCTGTATCTTTTATAGTCAAGAGAAATCACTTTACTTTTTTTATCTAGGTGTCAAGATGATGAGCTGTCATTCAGCATTCTTTTCACACAGCTGGAGTCTATTAATCCAGAACTAAAAATTTATATATATCCTATAAGTAGTAAAGAACTAGAAATTCTGAAAACTTCTCTATAACAACAAAAGAAAACTCTTCTCTTTTCTTTTATTTTCTTTTTTTTTTTTTTTTTTAATATATGTCTTAATTGTAGTGTAAATTCTCCACTGCTAAGTTAGCATGAACACTCAAGAGACAAATTGCTTAAATACTCTAGAGGAAACCTCAATGGACTGTTGCTCATAATGGACATCTAGCATAAACTGCTTAATAGAAAACTATACTTTTCCTAGACAAGTCTACTGTAACGCAAGTGCTATGAAAAATATGGTATATTACATTTCTTCTCTTCTTTCATGTAGTGTCATGGGATAATTCAGTTTGGAAGAGACCTCAGAATGTCTGTAGTCCACCCAAAGCAGGGGCAGGTCTAGGATCTGATCAAGTTGCTCAGGACTCTGTCTAGCTGAGTCTTGAAAACCTCTGAGGATGGAGAACACACAGCCTTTCAAGGGCTGGGATGTTCCAGTGCTCCATTATCTTCACAGTGATGTTTTTTCAGCCTCTTACATGCAGGCAAAGAACCTCTATTTTAATGCATGACTTGTCTCTCATTCTTTCTCCATAAACCTCAGTAAAATGCAAATCCATCTTAATGACCCTTTATAAATGCTGAGGAGCTGCTGTTTGGTGGTCCAAGAGCCATCTCTTCTCCAGGTTGAACAAGCCTAGCTCCCTCAGGCTCTCCTCATGGGGCACATACTGGAGAAGCTTGATGGTTCCCAGCTGAGCTAATTAAAATTTATCAGCATTCATCTTGCATCTGTGGGCTCAGAACTGGGTACTGCATTTCAGACACACTCTAATGTGATACGTAAAGGGGAATAATCGGTTCCATTGTTCTACTGTGTTCCTGTTGTTAACACCTAGGATGCTGTTGGCTTTCTTTACTGCCAGGCCACACTGCTGTCACTTTGACCCCAAGGTTCTGTTCAACAGAGCCACTCCCCAGTCAGTCACTCCTCAGCCTGTTGCACTACAAGGAGTTAGTCCATCCTCAATTCAGAACTTCTCATATATCCTAATTGGATTTTCTAAGTTTTCTGTTCACTCATTCCTCTAATTCTCTTGGGTGTCTCTGAAAAACATCCTTGATCTTTAGTGTGCAAGCAGTTTTTCCCAATTTTGTGTTATCCACACAGCTAATAAGCATGCATTGCATTTCTGCCTCCAGATCACTGATAAAGATAACAGAAGAAGTCACAGGATAAACTTCTGAGGAACTCCACTTGCAATTAGAGACTTTCAAGTGTTGCTAAAGTCAAGGTAAATGAAATCCATATCTCTCTATCCACAAATTCAGTTATTTCACCATGGAAGGCAGTCAGAATGGTTAGGTTTGATTTAGCCCTTGGTACATCCATACTAGTTCTTCCCAGTCACCTTTTCCTTCATGTGCCTAGAAATACACTCCAAGAGGATTCTCTCCATAACTTTCTGAGAGACTGAAGTGAAGATGTCCAGCCTGTGGTTCTTCAGGCTGACCTTCTTGTCCTTTTCTGAAGAATAGTACAACATTTGTCTACCTGCAGTCACCAGGAATCTACCCTGACACCTGTGACCTTTCAAAGACAGAAAAAAACCCCAAAAAAACAAAAAAATCAACCTTTCAAAACTAGCAGCCATCTCCCTCTGCATTTTCATCCTATATATGTACACTGTTCTCAAGGAAATTAATTCAACTGCTTGACTGTAATTACTCAGCAGTATGCTTTCTCAACATTCCAGTGAAGAAGTGAAGATCATCTCACTAGAGATCTTGCTGAAATTTCTAACTGAGAATTACTTTTTATATAATTTTATTTAGCTGTGGTTCTCTGAACTAATTCTGGGAATAATTTACTGAGGAAAAACTATGAGAAACTGAAGGTATTAAATGGCACAAAACAGCAAACACTAAAATAACTTATCTTCTTTGATATCCACAACTCATAATAAAAAGCACACTTCCACATCACTGAAATCAGCAAAGTTCTGCAGATGATTTCAAATGCAGCTGAATCTTACATGGCCAGATGCATCAATGCTTTATGAAACTTTAAATGTATGCTTTAGACAGCTTTATGAAGCCATTTTAATTAATCTTAATTTCTGTTTTAATAAAATGGAATTTACTTCCTATTTTCATTCAAGGTAAATATTATTTACAAAAGGAATGAGAAGAGGTATGTATGAAAGGATATTAGAAATGGCAGCTTTGTGAATAAGAGAGGCACAACCATTTCAGCGTGGCATTGTATATGCCAAATACTCATGAACCTTTCTAATAAAACTGGACAGATTATATTCTGAATTATTTTTTTTATCAAAAAATAATTATAAAAATATCTTAGGTCTTCTACTACTATATATTTCCCATCCGCATATAGTGGTGGCCATAGTTCGAACAATGAAGGAGAATAGTTAACAATATCATATTGATATATCACAGTTATTATGCATAAGTATTCTAAATTATAGTTATGCAAATTTGAGTTTTGGCAGTGCTAAAAAAATATATGAAAGTTGGTCTTTCTAATTCATAGGATTATTAACTTGTTTTTCAAAAACCACAAAAAATATTGTTTAAAAAACAAACAAAAAACCAGCAGATGTTTGTTATTCCTATTGGAAACCATAACTTTTCTCTCCTTGGTAAATAAACTTATCAGTCTCTTATGAATCTTAATTATCCTAATATCTACGTGCACATATATAAATATATATATATATATATATATATATATATATATACACTTATATAGAGAGAGACAACAATCTGAATTTTGTCTGAATCTGACAGTGGGTGATATTTCACTTGAATATAGAAGACTAAGTGAGAAGTAAAATGAGTTAATATCTGCTGGAGTTGGTTTGTTTCATTTTGTTTTGTTTTGTGTTGTTTTGTTTATATCCAGAGCCCTGGAATAGGCTGCCCAGAGAGGTTGTGGAGTCTCCTTCTCTGGAGATGTTCAAAACCCTCCTGTAATCTCATCTAGGTGATCCTGATCCAGCAGGGGGGTTAGACTAGATGATCTTTCGAGGTCCCTTCCAATCCCTAACATTCTGTGATTCTATGTGATTCTGTTTTTTTGGGGTTTTTTTTGTGGTTTTGTTTGTTTGTTTTTTTTTTCAGTAGTCTAGTCTTTTAATCTATCCCAAACTACACTTTAGGAAGTCATCTGTTCCTATGAGGTCATTTGAGCAAAAAGGTGATGATTGGCTAACAAGGTCAGTGAAAAAAACTGTAAGACGCAGCCACACATTTCTCTTACCTTTCTGTTTTTCCAGTAGGTAAATTCACCATCTACTGTGGGGAACTAAATAAACAAAGAAATCCCAGTCTGCAGTTCCATGAATACAGAAATTATTATTGCATATACAAATTAAGTAAAACAGTAATGCAAAAGGAACAATATGGCAAATTATTACTATTTCATGATAGCTATATTCATTTCATTAGGGATCAAGCAAAGATTCTGTTTTCCTTTACATTTTAAAATAAAGGCACAGTGCTGTTCTCAAGAGGGAAAAAACTACAAGATTTGTCTACAGGACATGAGAAAAGAGTATAAACCATGCCATTACAGTAATAACATATAGAATTCATAAACCTGTACTAGATATTTTAAACATCCACGATGAAAGATAAGAATGTAAAGAAAGTAATCTTTCACATTTCTCAGTTGCTCAGTATAAGGAGGGTTTTATCAATCTATATCAAAGATTTGGTAAAAACACACATGTGCTGGGTCCATTTACTGTAAGCTTTAAATAAGAAATACTATAATGATAAAAGAGCTCATGGTGCACAAGCCCTCTTGCACTAAAGAAAAATACAGTTGTCTTTTCAATGTTTTCAGGTTCAGTGATTCACAAACACAACTATTCCAAACACACTTGCAAGCTTGATTGTATGGACAGCTCATGTTTCTTCTGTCTGTGATACTTCTTTTTGTTCTGTATAAACATGCCTCATATTCCAACAGCTAGAACAAGTCCCTGATTGTTAGAAATTCCTGCAACATTATCACATGTGTTTGAATCTCTGTATGAAATATACTCCACTGTGGCTAAAATACATATGCATAAAAATATATCTTTTTTTTTTTTTTTTTTTCTCTTACTATATTTTGAAATAGGAATGGAAAAATCTGTGAGGAATACGTTGTTAACTTCAGGTATAAATTGACATAGAAACTATTCTACAGCTTATAAGTACTTGAGACACAAATTTTAGAATAAATATGTTATACGGATACCTTTATACAATCATACATACTTGTGTGTGTACAGTGTGTTTATGTTTATATGCATGCAGATACACACGCACTTTACCTCTTTCTCCCATTTTCTCCTTTTTAACTCCCTAGGCAGATGAAGAAACATATACATTCTATTTAATTGCTCTATAATCGAACATTATAAATTACTATTTACTTGCTCTTGGTCTGGAAGGATATACTATGATTTCAGTAACTGACTGTCCCGATCCGATGTCGGGATCATTCAAATATCCCGATCCGATGTCGGGGAAAGGTTTCGATATGTTCCCAAGAGCGAGATTAAGACACAAACGAGGTCAAATGCCGCATTCCCGAAACACCATTTATTACCAAAAATAATAAGGAGGGTAGCGATAGGACAGAATGGAAAGAAAGATGGAAAAGAAGCCAGGAGTCGGGATAGGGCAGCAAGAATAGTCACCACCACGGGTCCAGCGGCGAGGCGACGGTGAAGGGCGGGTGAGGAGGTCTCAGTAGCGTGTTCCAGCAGTGGTGCAGCGTGGTGTGGTGCAGTCAGGTGGTCGTCCTCTCTGTCCCTCTTCTCTCTCTTTCTTCCCGCTCTCTTGCTGCCCATGCAGGCCTTCCTTAAGTACCCCTTCGAGGGCTGTAGTTACCATAGCAATGGCACGTCTCTTTGTGCCGCCCCAGCACTGGGGCAGGGACATGTCTGGGCAGAAGACCTCCTGCGGGCAGGGCATTTCACAAGTCGTTTCCTTCTCAGTGGTCTCGTGAAAACAATCTTGCCAGTGATCTTGCAGACAATCTTTGAGGCAAGATAATGGTGCTGCTCCTCACACTGACCAAGAGGTCTGACTCCAACTAAGCTCTCTGCAGGTTGTGATGAGCAAAACCTAAATTCAACTGCATTTTCTCTATGGAGATGAAGTAAAGGAAGAAAGAAACTTCTAAGTTTTTTTCTGCCTAATTTGGCTAATGTCTTCCTTGCAGTGTATATCAGATCTGTATACAGAGAGCAAAATAAAATCATTCCTCAGGCAGCTGGGAAGCGTTGCTCTGACTGATCAATCCATATTGCTGAAGGGAGTAGAGAAAATGAGATTATAATCAAATAACCTTGTGCCTTATAAATAAAAGTGTTAATTAGCATTTTAATTGCAGGACTTGTATACCATGAGTGGTGTGCTATATTGTTCTCAGCAGCACAGCACTGTTTTATTTTGAAGTACCCAATAAGTTAACATTAAATTTAATGACTTACTCTTCTGATAATGCTCATTAGTATAAGAAAAAAAGAAAAAAAAAAGAAAAAAAAAAAGATAGCTCAGGGCAAAAAACATTCTCCCATTTTGTTGAACAGTAAGCTTCTCATACATTTCACATACATACTGTGAGAACTGAGCAACTATTCCAGCCTTTAGGTGAAACTCAATGTCTTCCTTCTTTACCTGACAGTCCTATGCTTTTTCAGAGGGGATCTAATTCATCTCTCAAAGAACTCTTCTCAGAAGTCAAAAGAGATTCGGTTCTATGTACCTATCCTTTAAGTCTTACATCTAGATGTAGCTTTCCAAGTGAGGATACCCACTGAGAAATTAT
Organism: Caprimulgus europaeus; assembly: GCA_907165065.1. Next base: position 51,414,807 of record OU015523.1, on the reverse strand, counting down.
TCTAAATTGAACTCCTTAGCACAAGTCATCCAGAAAGTGTGGGGTGGTGTTTGGTGGGTTTTTATTTGTTTGTTTGGTTTTTTGTTTGGCTGGTTGTTTTTTTTTTTTCCCCCTCAGATTCTTGAGACCTTAGATAAGAAATACAAATAGTATAGACAAAAAGGACATAATGTCTTTCCACAACAACCAAGGTCATGTAGCTGAAAGGGGGCTAGGGGCATTTACAACAAAATATCTAATTATCTCCAAGTTAAGAACTAAGACAATTACCAAATAAAACATTTCTAAATCCATTTGCCTTAGTAGGCTTTGATGTATAAGTAAGGCTTCTGTCTCCATTCATTGAGATACGTTTCAATCTTAGACTGTGAGTTGGCACGGATTTCAAGCTATATAGCAGCACTCCCTTCCCACAAACATATTAGATTACAGTCAAATGAATATATGCAACTCATGAATGATTAAGTTAAACAACGGTAAGCCTTGTCATACTGTGCCTGCAGTGAATTTCACTGTATTGACCCCATACTAACTATAGAAAAAATTTGTGAAAGAGAAGTAATTGAAATTCATGGGGACTCTTAGACCATTGAATGGTTCAGTAACCTTGGCATTAATTTCTAAATTGCTTTGGCTTTCAAAATACCATGCACAGAAGAGAAACTATTCAAATAGCTTAGGGAATACAGCTGCTTTCACCGCCACTCTTTATTTAAAAAGATCTGACCTTCTTATGTTGAGGATCTGTCACTAATGTTAGTAAAGATCTGAGAAAGGACAACAAGGATAAACCCTTGACGGTGAGTCAACAGATGTGCTAATTTATTTTCTCAGAAAATAAATTTCTATTAGACCATAGCAGCGTTTTCATTCAACCTCTTTAGACTATGCAATAAGAAACTGATTTCTTATTAGAATGTTAACAGAAAAGATATCTCACAGTTATTTACATGTTATAGCCAGAAATAGTAAAATAAACAAAAAAAACAAAACAAACAAACAAAAAAAACTTGTATGGAAAAGCACTGATTCTAATAAAGAATAGTTTGGAAAAAACATCAAGGCAGCAGTCAATTTGTATGAGGTCCACTGTAGGTGCAACATCTCTGGAAATTTTGTTTACTTAACATAAAATCCCTGTTCATTAGTGGAAAAAAACCCCACAAAATAACACAACTTAAAGAGTAAAAGTAGAATGGAGATGTAGTCTGGAAAGAACCTCTGCAGGTCATCTGGCCAACTTTGTTTGAAACACAGTTTTAAATTCAGTGTTAGATAAAGTTTATCAAGGCTTTGTCGAGTCAAGATTTATGTTGCAAGATTTCCATAGGTCCCTTCTGGACTAGGACTTCCCTGCACATTTCTGTGGTTCTATGAAATAATTTACTGTTTCTTTTATCATCCTACTGAGCTTTGGCCTGGTTACTTTAGTCTTCCTTTTCTGCCAGTGTATTTACAGATGCCCTTCTTGCCGCGTCTCATACACCACACCAAACCTAACTACTTCCCTGAATCCCTGTGTAAAGTCTGTGCTCCCCTCAGGTAGTGCATCACAGATTCTGCCTTCTATGTTCTTCTTTTTCACATCTGAACTCAGTCAAGAGTTCCCTCTTCAGTCCACCTTCTGCTCTAAGGAGGCTGCTCAGGAAGACCAGGCAGATTTCCTGTGTCCTTTCACCCTGCAGGCAGCCTTCCGTGAGATTCCAACAAATGGTTCCTTGGAAAAACAGAATTCAGCTCTCCTGAAGTTGGGGATTGTAATTCTATTTGCCCTCCTCATTTCTATCATGATCTTAAATTCAACCATCTTGCTGTAGCTGATGTTGCTCTAGCTCTGACTTTATCTAACTAGCAGTCTCTTCTCAGTCATCACACTGAGTATCAAAAAACTGTAATCAACACACTCCAGATATCTACCAACTTGCCTACACCCTTCCATTTTGCCCATCCAGTAAATGTAAAAGTGATGAGGCCTATAAGCCTCATAGAGGCTGATGAGCACAGTTAAATGATGACAGTCTTCTGATATACATATTTAGAGAATGATCTACGTAATGAAAAATTGGAACACTGACATAACACTGCAATTTTATTTTTAATTTACTTTTATTTCTTTCTACAGGAAAAAAAAAAAAAAGAGCTTACTAGAAGGAGAGTTATAAATGCTATCAAAATTATAATCAGCAATCAAGTGATCATTGTTATAATTCATTTCAACATCCTTACAGGTTAAAAAAACCCAAACAGTACCACATCCTTCTCCAGGGTCAATATTTTTTTTTAGTCCAATTGACTATAGAAATCATGTAAATCCTTTGTTGTATCTAAAAGAGTAAAGAATTTATTTTTTTTATGATAAACTTTAAACAGTCTTACCAATACTGTAGGATGCTTCCTACCATCAATTGACTATATGTCAATGGGTAAACTGCCTTCATTTGTATTTAAATTACTATTAATTTAAATATACATAACAGAGTAGACACACACATATATAAAATTTAAGTTACCTTCACTGGGTTAAAATTATTATATAATTTAGGGTAATCACAGCAATCAGATTTATATATATATATATATCTATATATATATGTACCCTGCAAGTATAAAATTTAAAAAAAAAATTAATAAACAAACATCTTTGCAAATCATCCTTAAGTTTACCAAATAGAAAAATATTATTTATTAGGTGATTTGTGATTAAGTTTTGCATTCATGACTGTAGAGTCAATACAGTACATCTACAGCAATTATAAATAGTTCTTCACTAATCTCCAGTGGAACTCAAAGGATTTTTTGTTATTTGCAAATCAGAATCATTAATCTCTCATGAATGAGATAAAAAAAAAAAAAAGGGAAAACAAAAGCTATTATTTTTTTAGCTATTCATTTATTTTTTCTACCCTTTCTAAAACATTAAATTATAATATTTATTGCAGAAATTAATATTCACAGAGCTTTGTGAAAAAAAAAACCAAACAACACAAAATTAAATGTTTACCTCTCTCTTATAAATTTACAGATTGAAAACATTTTCTTGAAAACTTAAATCCATTTTTTTTTTCAGGAAAATATCTAACCTGCTTTATTAGAACAGTTTTTCTTTGAATTATTAGTAACTTCAAATTATGTCTCACATATAAGGAAGAAAGCCACGTTCCAAAATATTTTAATCTAATTAGTTAGTTACCATTTAAATAATTTTGTTAAACCATCAACAAAAAAGTTATTTCAATTGGAGTTTTTAAAAGTTTAAGTAACTATTCTTTCATGTTTATTGAACAATTATTTGGTGACTGGCAGATTCAGTCACAAGATCGCATTCACAAAAGAATGTAAAAGGATGTCCTGATTTTGGCTGCGACAGAGTCAATTTTCTTCATAGTAGCCAGAATAGTACTGTGTTTTGAATTTAGTGTGGGATTTGGTATGAGAAGAATGTTGATAAGACTGACTTTTTAGTTGTTGCTAAAAAAAATCAAGGACTTTTTTACTTATATTTTGCAAGTGTTCAATTAGGTATAAGGACTTGCGGAAGCTCAATAGGAGTATTGTGAGAGGGATGGACTCAAATTTGCCAGTGGTATATTTCCTATCATATAAGGTCATGTTCAGTATATAAATGAGGGCTGGCCAGAAAGCGGGGCTTTTTGCTCTTTCAGGATTGCAGTTTCAGGATCTCTCTCCTCCTCTGGAATTGCTAGCTGGGAACAAGCTGGGCCTTGGTGGGTGATGAGCAATTATATTGTGCATCATTCATTTGTATATTCTACCATTGCTATTATTATTCCTTTCGTTATTATTTAATCTTATTTATTTATTTATTTATTTATTTATTTATTTATTTACCTATTATCTTTGAGTCTCCTTACCTCATACTACTCCAGTTCTCTCCCTGTTCTCCAGACTGGGGAGGGTGAGAAAATGGCTGGAGGGCAGGCTTTTAGTGGCCTGCCAGATTAAACCATGACAAGGAAGTTGCTATGCCTTTTAATGATGTATCTAGAAGACATAAAGAATAAAATTGACATTATTTAGAAAAAAAATCAATTAATACTAGTATAGCTAATGAATTTTTTATTATTATTATTATTATTATTATTATTATTATTATATTTTTTAAAATAAATGAAGTCTTGAATACAAAACTCCTTATTGATCTATCACCTAGAATTTTAATAAAAACAGTACTGCTGACCACGTTTCATAGAATGTAATGTTTTCATCTTAGATAAACTGTCATAATTTTAAATCAAAACAGATTAGCAGTAGAAAAGGTCAGTATAAGCAACATGAGTTTTTTTTCCAATGGGGAAAACAAGATTTCAATTGTAGTGTTAGATTTCATCAGCTAATATTCAAATGTTTTTGAAAATAGGTGCACTCCTTGAAGTAAACAAACAAATAAACAACAAAAAAAAAGAAGTAGAAATTTATTTCAAAACTATACTAATTCTTTCTACGTCAGTTCAAACTAAAGAAGAATACTGGGGTTTTTTTTGTTTCTGAATGTCATTTGTAATTTTGTTAATTTTCATCAAGTTTTTAAAAAAACATTGATATTTATTGTCCTTATAGAATATTTAAAGATGTTTTATTCTTGTACAAGCTTACGTTTTCACATCTTTGACTTATGTTTATTTTTTAAATTTTTTATTCCATAGATATATGACTACAACCTTAGGTTAGCAAGAAATCAGTCATCGATGTTAAAAAAAAAAACCAAACTTATACAGCCTAAGAGTAATAGAATCATTTAGGTTGGAGAAGACCTCTAAGATCATCAAGTCCAACCATCAACCCAACACTATCATGCCCACTAAACCATGTCCTGAAGTGCCATGTCTACATGTTTTTTGAACGCTTCCATGGACGGTGACTCCACCACTTCCCTGGGCAGCCTGTTTGTGGTGGGCTGACCTTACCTTAATGTCAGGTGCCCACCAAGCCACTCTATCAAGCCCCTCCTCAGCAGGATGGAGAGGGGAGAAAATAAGTTGGAAAAAAAACGCCAAACTTGTGGGTCAAGACAAAAGGCAGTTTAATAGAAGCAAAGCAAAGCTGCACTCGCAGAAGCAAAAGAACAAAATATTTATTCTCTACTTCCCATCAGCAGGTGATGTTTGGCTACTTCCTGGGAAGCAGGGCTTAGGTATATATGTGGTGGTTATCCTGGGAGGACAAACTTAAAAAAACGAATGCCCTCCCTTCCCCCTCTGTTCCCTGCTTTCATTTCTGAGCAGATATCATATGGTATGGAATATCCCTTTGGTCAGTTTGGGTCAGCTGTCTTGGCTACGTCCCCTTCCAAGACCTTCCCCACCTCCAGCCTACTTCAGGAGAGAAAATGTTGGAGAGACAGCCTTGGTGCTGTGCGAGCACTGCTTGACAGTAACCAAAACACTGGTGTGTTAACACTTTTCTAGCTACTAATACAAAACACACCACTCCAAGGGCTGCTCTGGGGAAAATTAACTCCATCTCAGCCAGACAAAATACACTGTTCCAATGCTTAACAACTCCTTTGGTAAATAATTTTCTTCCTAATATCCAATCTAAACTCTCCTGGCATAACCTGAGGCCATTTCCCCTTGTTCAGTCACTTGTTACTTGAGAGAAGAGACCAACACCCAACTCACTACAACCTCCTTTCAGGTAGTTGTGTACAACAATATGGTCTCCCCTTAGCCTCGTTTTCTCTAGACTAAACAACCCCAGCTCCCTCAAGGTGCTCCCCTTAAGGCTTCCTCTACAGACCACTCACCAACTTCATTACCCTTCCTTGGACATGCTCCAGCAACAAAATGTGTTTCTTGTAGTGAGGGGCCCAAAACTGAACACTGAACACAGCACTCAAGGTGCTGCCTCAGCTGTGCAGAGTATAGGTGCACAATCACTTTCCTACTCCTGCTGGACACACTATTTCTGATACAGGCCAGGATGCTGTACCAATCCCAATTGTCCTGCACATGCTACGTGAGCACACTCATGTTGAACCGTTCCATGATCTTCCCTGGTACCGAGGTCAGGCTGACAGGCCTGTAGTTCCCTGGATTGCCTTCTGCCTCTTCCTGTAGATGGGTGTCACATTGGTAAGCCTCCAGTCATCTGGGTCCTCCCCTGTTAACCAGGACTGCTGATATATGATAGAGGGTGACTTGGCAAGCTCCTCTGCCATCTCCCTCAGTACTCTCTGATGGATCCTATCTGGTCCCATAGACTTGTGAGTGTCCAGGTGGTATAGCAGGTCATTACCTGCTTCCTTTTGGATTATGGGGGGTTTATTCTGCTCTCCATCCCTGTCTTCCAGCTCAGGGGGCTGATGATAACTGGTCTGACTATTAAAGACTGGGGGCAAAGAAGGCATTAAGTACCTCAGCCTTCCCTCATCTTTGGTGGCAATGTTCCCCTTTAAATCCAATAAAGGATGGAGATTTTCCTTGGCTTTCTTTTTGTTGATAATGCATTTTTAAAAGCATTTTTTTGTTGTTATTTCTTATGGCAGTGGCCAGACTGAGTTCTAGCTGGGCTTTTGGCTTTTTAATTTTCTCTCTGCTTGACCAAACGAGAGATGTGACTGAGCACTGGAATAGGTTGCCCAGAGAGATTGTAGAATCTCCCTCCCTGGAGATACTCAGAAACCGTCTGGACAAAATCCTGGTTCATGTGCTCTAGGAGTCCCTGCTTGAGCATGGTGGTTGGACTAGACGACCTTCAGAGGTCCCTTCCAACCTCAACCATTCTGTGATTCTGTGATCATGTTTCTGTGATGGCCTTTGTCATCAGGAATGACTGTTCTAAGTCCCTTCCAGCCCTGAGTGTGAGGCCCTGAGCGTGTTCTGACCCTGGGGCCAGAGCAGATCTCAACCATATCATCACCATGGTTTTCCTGGTTAGTTATAGGTCTCTGGGCTGGCCACAGTCACCATCTCCATCTCAGTCTTGTTTCCTCACTGAGTGCTGCAGGACAAAGCTCTGCTCAAGGCAGGACATGGCCTTACTGTCCCCATGGCCGCCATCTCCTCCTAGCTCCTTCCTGCTAGACAGTCAGGCCTCAGTAGTTAAATGACATCACCACAAAATGGAGAAATGCTCCTATGGATTTGGAAATGTCTCATCAACAGATATAATATAAAAGGCACCACCTATATATATAAAGAAAAAAAAAAAAAAGAGGAAAAAAAAAAAAAAGAGGAAAAAAAAGATTAAAAAGAAAAAAAAAAACCAAACCCTGCATACTTTGAAGCTAGAGAGAGGAGTGAGATGTGAGAGAAACAACCTTTGAAGACACCAAGGTCAGTGAAGAAGGAGGGCGAGGAGGTGCTCCAGGTTCCAGAGCAGAGATTCCGCTGCAGCCTGTAGTGAAGACCATGGTGAGGCAGGCTGTATCCCTGCAGTTCATGGAGGTCCCTGGTGGAGCAGATGACCACCTGTAGCCCATGGAGGACCCCATACCAGAGCAGGTGGATGCTCGAAGGAGGCTGTGACCCCACAGGAAGCCCCCACTGGAGCAGGTTCCTGTCAGGACCTGTGGCCCCATGGAGAGAGAGAGGACCCCACATTGGAGCAAGCGTTCTGGCAGGACCCATGGGGAGCCCACGGTGGAGCAGTCTGGTCCTAAAGGACTGCACCCCATGGAAAGGACCCATGGGAAGGACTCACGTTGGAGAAGTTTGTGGAGGACTGTCTCCAGTGAGAGGGACCCCACAATGGTGCGGGGGAAGAAATCCTCCCCCTGAGGAGGAGGAAGGAGCAGCAGAAAAAACGTGTAACAACCTGACCCCAACACCCATTCCCTGTCCCCCTTTGGTGCTGAGGGGGAGGAGGTAGAAATCAGGAGAGAAGTTAAGACCAAGAAGGGAGGGGTGGGAGAGGTGTTTTAAGATTTGGTTTTATTTCTCATTATCCTCTTGTTTGGTTGATAATAACTTAAAATTTGTTGGTTTTTTTTTTCCCCCAAGTCGAGTCTGTTTTGCCCATGCCAGTAATTGGTGAGTGATCTCTCTCTTTCCTTATCTTGACCCATGAGCCTTTCATTATATTTGTCTCTCTCCTGCCCAGTTGAGGAGGAGGAGTGATAGAGTGGGCTTTGGTGGACGTCTGGCATCCAGGCAGTGTCAACCCACCACAAAACTAAACACAGGTAAGTTAAATCAGGTAAATATAAAGTAAACTGATATGACAGTTTCGGTCTTCAGCTCTAAATTGTTAAAGTTTGCTGGATGCTGGATGCTAAATAAATTAAAAAGCTAAACTGGAGTGAATAAGTATGACTGCACAATGATTGGTCTTAAGCTCTATGGCAGCCATATCAAACATCTTGAATTTCCACTCTCAGTTACCTTATTTGCCTGATCATGATAGAATAAATTTAAGAGGATTTTTCCATTTCAGTTATCTTCCTGTGGATACTGTTTCTGTTTTTAAAAAAGAATATCATGTTCTACCTGCAAGCATTGTCACTTTGTAGTGATAAGCATAACCCAGTTCTTGGCAAGATTATAGAATTATTTCCTAGGGGAAGGTGCAGAACACCAAGATCTTGAGCTATTTAAAACTAAAATTTGCTGGATCAAATTCTGAAAAATATACTGACTGTTAAGTATAAACGATGATTGACAAGAAAATAAGATACTTGAACAATTTATCACTAAAGTGTCAAATTAGCAATTTAATTGTAGTAACTACTTTCTATTTATATTTTTTGTTTTGTTTTTGTGGATAGAGCAAAATGTCACATAAGTATTATCTAAACGTGCTTCGTTTGTAAAGAAATAAGTCATTTTTATTTAAAAATCTAGTAAGAAAATTTACATTTCTTCTGCATTATAGTTATATCTTTTCTGTAATTAAATGGAAAGAGTACTTCACACAGATGAGAACTGTGTTGGATTTGTGTGTGTGTGTGTGTGTGTGTGTGTTGGGGAGTGGCGGTGCTTTTTTTTCGTAGTGGGGGAAGCACCACCTTGTGAGTGCAAAAAGTTCCCCTGGTTCCAAGGTGGAGACTCCCCAGCCCAGGCTGGGCCAATTAGCAATAGAGAAACACCTTTGTGAATCCATATTTGTGAGGAGAAGGACTGTCCTGAAAAGAAGAAGGTGCAGAGAACCTGGAGGAGAGCCCATTGACCTATCAAGAGATGACCATCAGCCTAAACAAAGGACAGACCGACAGAGAGCTTTATTACCAGATGAAAAGACAGAGACTCACACCCAGTTCTACCATATGGATTAGGAGGAGGTAAAGTCTCCTGCAGCCCATGGAGATTCAATGGCAGAGCAGAAACCCATGTGTAGGTCATGGAGGACTCCACGCTGGAGCAGAGAAGTTGAACCGAAGGGCAAGTGTGACTGGAATTGTGACCCTGAGAGTCTCTCGCTGCTAGAGCAGGGGTGAACCCCCAGAGTGGGGGTTGAGTCTGCAGCCTGTGGATCTCCCTATGCTGGAGCCACGAACTGAACCCACAGAGGTCCATGACTCCATGGAAAGCTTGCTCTGGAACATCTTGTTCCTTGACTTTCATGCCGGGAAGAGTGGTACAGGTGAGCTGACTGAACCCCCATGAACTGACATATCCCCTGTGCTGCTGGAGAGGGAAGGTAGAGAAATTGGGAGCAAAGTAATTTGAGCCCAGGAAGAAAGGAGGGGTGGGGAAGGTGTTATAAGATGTGGTTGTTATGTCTAGATAGATGAATGGCAATGTAGGCTCTGAAATATTTGTTGTGGTGGTTTAGCTGCAGCTGGGCTAAGATCACATGGTCACTGGCTCAGTCACCCCCTCTGGTGAAATGGGAAAGAAAAAATAATAATAAAGAGGCTTGTGAGTCGGAATAAGGACAAGGAGCTCTCACTCACCAATTATGGTCATAGGCAAACCAGACTCAACTTGGGGAAGAAAAATCAATTTAATTTTGTTACCAATCAATAAGAATAGGACAATGAGACATAAAACCACGTCTTGAAACACCATTTCCCCACACTTCCCTGTTTCTGAGGCTCAAATAATTTTGCTCCTGATTTCTCTACCTCCTCCTCCTCACCTCCCATTGGCACAGGGGGGATGGGGATTGCAGTCAGTTTGCTACACATTGTGTCTGCCACTCCTTCCTTCTCAGGGAGAGGACTCCTCACACTTTCCCCTGCTCTGGTGTGGGGTCTCTCCCAAAAGCTACAGTTCCCCAGGAACTGCTCCAGCCTGGGTCTCTCCCACAGGCTACAAAAGTTCAGGAACAGACTGTGCAGCATGGGCTTCCCACATAGTCACGGACGTCTTTGGGCACAGCCCCTGGTTCTGTCATGCAGATCTCCATGTGCTGGAGACAGATCTCTGCTCTGATGTTCCTCTTCTTCCTGGGTTCCTGCTCCAGTATGGACTCTTCCTGGACCCCTACTCTGGCTTTAACTCTCCACATAGTCACAGCCACCTTTGGGCACAGCCTCACACTCCGGCGTGGGCTACAGGTGGGGTATCTGCTCCACCATTAACCTCCACAGGCTGCAGGGGGACAGCCTGCCATCTCATCATAGACTACAGGTCAATCTCTGCTCCAGCATACCTCCTACCTCACTTCTTCACTGACATGAGTTTCTGCATAGTTGTCTCTCTCACATCCCCCCTTCTCTCTCCTCTTCAGGTTGTTGTCTTTGTTGTTGTTGATGTTCCAGTTCAACCAGCTTCCCCCTCCTTAAATATGGTTACGTAGAGGTGCTTCATCATCACTGGCTGGCTAAGCCTGAGCTGGATGCATGTCTGCCTTGGAGCTAGAAGAACTTTCTAACAGCTTCTCACAGGATCCATCCCTGCTGTTCCTCCCTGCTACTAAAAAAAACATTTACCACACAAATCAAACCTAATTGTATAATTAGATCAATCACAGATTACAGTGCATTGAAAAGCATTATCTCAAGACTAGAATCACTAAAAGTGTGAAAAAAAGCAAGTTAATGTATGTTAAACAAGAGTAAGGATTTCTAAAGGGTAATCTGTTCAGCAGTAGCTATTTGGATAATTACACAATAATTACTTAGAAAGTGCATATAGTGTCTATCTTTAATTTATTATTTCAAAATAATCTGATTTATAGAATATTCAAAAAATCATGGAATGGCTTGAGTTGAAAAAGGACCTTTAAAGGTCATCTAGTTCAACCCACCATGCCATGAGCAGGGACATCTTCTAGGTCACATTGCTCAGAGCCCCATCCAGCCTGACCTGTAATGTTTCCAGGAATGGGGTATCTACCACCTCTTAGGGCACTGTTCCAACGTTTCACCACCCTCATTGTAAAAAATTTCTTCCTCATATCTATGGTCTAAATCTACCCTTTTTTAGTTTAAAACCATGACCCCTTGTCCTATTGCTACAGGCCCTAATAAAATATTTGTCCTCATCTTTCTTACAGACCCACTTTAAGTATTGAAAGGCTGCAATAAGGTCTTCTTGGAGCCTTCTCCAGACTGCACAACCCCATCTCTCTCAGCCTTTCTTCATAGGAGTGGTGTTCCATCCCTTTGATCTTTTTTGTGGCTCTCCTTTGGACCTGCTCCAACAGATCCATGTCTTTCTTGTGCTGAGAAATCCAGAGTCCTGTACTCCAGGTGGGGTCTCACCAGGGCAGATGAGAGGTGCAGAATCACCTCCCTTGACCTGCTGGCCATTCTGCTTTTGATGCAGCCCAGGATACAGATGGTCTTCTGGGTTGCAAGCACACATTACTGGGTCATGTCCAGCTTTTAATCTACCAGTATACTCTTGTTGTCAGGGCTGCTCTCAATGCCTTCATCCCCAAGCCTGTACTGATACCAGGGATTGCCCCGAAATAGGTGCAGAACCTCGCACTTGGCCTCGTTGAATGTCATAATATTCATACAGGTCCACTTTTAGAGCTTGTCCAGGTCCCTCTTGACGGTGTTCCATCCTTCAGGCGTGTCACCCACATCACTCAGCTTGGTGTCATCAGCAAACTTGCTGAGGGTGCACTCAAATAGGGTGCACTGTCTATGTCACGGATGAAATGTCCTGGTTTCATCCTATCCACATGAAGATATTAAAAAGTACTAGTCCCAGTACAGACTCCCGAAGGACACCACTTGTCACAGATCTCCATCTAGACATTCGGTCATTGACCACTACCCTCTGGATACGACTGTCCCACCAATTCCTCATCCACCAAGCAGTCCACTCATCAAATCCATATCCCTCCAATTTAGTGAGAAGGATGTTGTAGGAGACTGTGTCAAGGGCCTTACAGAAGTCCAGATGGATGAAATCTATGGCTCTTCCCTTGTTCACTGATATAGTCACTCCGTCATAGAAGACCACTAGGTTCTTCAAGCAGGACTTACCCTTGGTGAAGCCATGGTGTCTGTCTCAAATCTCCTGCCTGTCCTCCATATGCCTTAGCATGGCTTCTTGAAAGATCTGGTCCATAATTTTGCCAGGCACAGAAGTGAGGCTGACAGGTTGATAGTTCCCAAGGTCTTCCTTTCTACCCTTCTTAAAAATGGGTACAATCTTTCATTTTTTCCATTCACCAGGGACTTTACCTGCTAATAACAAGCATAGCATATACAGTTATTATTTAATAATTTCTTTTTTTTTTTTCATTTATTTATTCTCTGTGACCTATGCAATTTTCTATGTTTCAGTGACATGAAGTAGTTTGTGGTTTTTTTGTTTGTTTGTTTGTTTGCTTTAATCTTAAGCAATCTATAGGTTGGAACTTGAATAGTGTCAAAGTCCCATGACTTTTTTTTTGATGATGATGTTTTACAGTTGGATAACATTGTCAGTCTCTGCAAGATCTCAGTTTCCACAACCAAATATTTCTATTGTAAAATACTGTAATATATTGAGTTTGGTTTTATCTTGGGAGCAAAGGTCAGAATTTTAATAGTTGTTTCTCATTTCAATCTTACATGACTTCTGTAGTTTAATGATGTTAAAATCTCCATCATTTCACCCTAAAAGAAAGCCATGAATGGTAGAAGTATCATTTACTTCAGACAAGCAATATAAGAAATTAAGGTTTTAAAAAGATATAATCAGGTATATCAGGTGATATAGCTTGAAATACAAATGTGCATAAACAAGTAAAAAACCGCCACACTTAAAGGCAAAATCTGGAAATCATTAAGTCCATGGAAAGTTTTCCTTTAAAATTATGTCTTTTTCTTTTCTAATTAATAATTTTTCTCTTTATTTCATTTATGCAAATATGAAAATTGACTAAGACTGATTCTAATTGTGGCTATCCTTCAATCGTCAGGGAAACAAAAATTTAAAATAAATGCATGACCTCAAGGGATGCAAAGTGGAAATCGAGGGTAGTTTTCCTAGTAGCTTTCTTGCAAAGCTGTCATTGATTGATTGTCTTTCTGTATATCTCTTGGCAAAAATCAATGCTTACTTTTAAGTAAAGCAGTCTCTGCAGAAAAAAAGAATACATGATTTGAATATTTTAAGAGTCCACCTAGCTGATGAGCACCACTACAATTTAAAATGTATTGTTAAATTCCTGGTCTATCAGACAAAGTTTTGTGGTTGTGAAACTAAATGTCATTTTAAATTACTGTCGCTATTATATGTATATAGAGTAGTATATGTGCATGTGCTTGTGTGAAGACGTTTTTCATTGTTTTGAAAACAGTTGGTCTGTGATTAGTCCATGAAGTTACTTTACCATCTTGTGAAGCACTGAAATATTTCTTGCTTTGAAGAAGACTAATGACTTTTTACACTGAATCATTAACGTTTCATCTTCTTTGTTGGGAGGTTTAAAGGGTTTTCTTCCTCAGTCTTGCATTTTCTTAGAGTTGTTTTTATGCATATCAACTCCATACTTGTTAAAAGGTTCCACTTTTTTAATCCCTGATTGATTCGCAGTAATGGTAATGAAAAAAATACTTCCTTATCTTTCAATCGCTACATGTTTCCTTAGAACAATTAAATTATATTTTGATACCTGTATAATTTAAAAATAATAATATACAATGTAATTTCAAAATCTTTTTATAGCAGTCAGAAAGTCTTTTGACTTGCATGTCAGTGACAAATTTGTAATGTAATTAGTTTAATATTAAACAAAAAATCCCTGAGAGGACAGTATATTAAGTGTCATTTACATGAAGAATGTGCAAATGCAATTATATTGAAAAATTATTGCTTTTCAAGTTTATTTTTTGTTTAATGTGTTCAGGAACATTCAAAAGTGTGTAGTTATCAATTATCACTGACTAGATGACTGTGTATGAAGTGTAGCTAAATAAACTATATGATTATAAAAATTGTTGTATTCAAAATAACCACTTTGTGTAGAGGTGGGCTTAATATATTGCACCAGGAAGTTGCATAAATAGCTGTGAGGATGATACAGTCAGTGAAGTTAACTCTATAAATTAATAAGAAAAACACTGGAAATTAAAACAGTCTGGAATAAATAAATTGCTACTGACTTAAAATAAAAAAGGAAGCTGTATGCTTTCAGTTTTAGCAGTAAGAAAGAGACAGATACTTTAGAGCACAAGAATGAGCATCACTTCTCCAGCACAAAGGGCTGCTGAACCACTAAAAATATATAGAGAGTGTATGGGGTGTACATATAGAAAAACCTCATCAGCAGGATTGGTTTCAGTTTAGGTTTACTACCTTGTCAATAAATAATGATACTCAGCAGAATGGATTAAAATTGTTTCTATTCAACTGTAAAGACAAGCAAAAGAATATTCCACTTCTTCCCTATTTAATATTGTCAGATTAATCTCTTCTTGCTTTAAACACTGGAATTCTCCTGGCTTCTAGGTCTTAATTTAGATCTGTCTTTCCATTTGCCCCCATACAGACTCCTAAAACTCCTATTTGAGATACTGTTGTGAAGCACCTATGCAGGGATGGAGACTGTAGCCCAGGACATGCACCAAACCCATGGTCTTTTGGGGAGATAGCTGAACATTAGGTGGGATACAGTAAGGCATCATAAATGACACTGAATTTGCATGAGGGCAGTGAGACTGAGCCCATTCTGTCCAGGACAAACCTGTGTTTCACCTGCAAGGGGAGGAAAACACTTGGAAACTGCATAATAGTTAACAAAAAAAGACTGCCAGATTTTGATCTCAAACATTCAGTTGGATTTTTGTTTTGCCTCTCTTACAGCAGCTGAAAGTTAGTGGCAGTCTCACAGATAAAAATGGAAATCTTGTTAGCTCACCCTCTAATAGCTATTTGAGTATGATTAGCTGGATTGTTTTAATACCCACCAGGCAGGATTCATTTGCCCATAGTTAGACATCTAGTACTGTTTTCCAGATTATGCACTCTAATCTGGACTCAAGTTTCTATTCTAGAAGGAAATCTCCCACAGGGCCTGTCTTTTAGCAGCTAGTCCCTTAAAATTTCTCACAAAACTTAGGACATCTTAAATGATATTAGATGTCCCCTTTTAGGGACTTAAATTGCTACACAAGTTTCTAGTTTGTGACACATGTGGAAATAATAACAAAGATTTTGTTATTTGGTTCAACAACTATATTGTAAAAATACTTTTTATTTGCACATCCACAAATCTCTTCATAGGTTTCACTGCCTTTCTTCTAAAGCCTATAGGCAACAGAGGGTTACCTCGAAGGTTATTATTTTTTTTTTTTTTTTAAGTGTAAGACTGCTGTTGAAAGATTCCATTTCTGGAGATGCTTTGATCTATCTATTGGATTATGTGGGACAGTAAAATAAAGTCCAATATTTAAAATTTTCTGAGAGAAATTCCCTCACAAAGATATTCAGAACAGTTTTTTTTTTTTTTCCTGAGAAATTATAAACTCATGAAACATAGGTAATTAAAAAATCGTTATATCTGTATAAAGTTTGAAAATATTTTACTGGATTGTATTTATTAGCTTAACATATATTATGTGGTAGTTCAAACGCTTCAGACTGAGTGAAAGTGCTTTGGCATTGCTGCAGTATGTCAAGAAAGGGCATGGAGAGTTGTTGTAAGCTATTATAAACAATCACAGTCTTTTCAGAAATGGATCAAATGTAATCTCAGAACTATTTATCTGCCCTTCATCCCCTTTTATATAAGAAGGCTGTTCCACAATGTTACTACTCTGACAGCTGGAAAATATCAGTTTCTTTTTCAACTATGCTCAGGACTAGTTTATAGCAATTTGCTTCTACTGACAGTGTTGTTTAGCTTAATTTTTCTTCTCTCTTTTCTTTCTCATGTCAATTTGACATTGAAAATATTTTGATGTTGCAACCTAGCATTCTTTTTTTCATATTGATGTCTCACAGTTACACAACAGTAAACAACATACCTAGGGTTTTCTGCTTCCTTTTTGAATATTGATGAAGCGTCTTCTTATGGACCTTTACATACTTGGCCTTGTACTTTTTCTTACTCAGTTGAATCATTCTATAATTACCATTCTTGTTTCATAATTTATAAATGTAACTTTTAGATCTTCTGAAATAACAATATCTGCTAGCTTTGCCTCATATCCTTCAGTATCATCAGTGGTTAATTAGGAAATGCATCTTTCAGGAACATGATTTTTTTCTCTTGTCTTCCCTCCTCTCAGCACAATTTGCACCTTTCTTCCTATCTATTAGCTCCAAGATAGTGGCATTTTTCTATTCTTGCCGTTCATCTCTTGGTGTATCATATGGGATGATAATTCTGATCTAGGCTCATAATTTTACTGATGCAGAAATCAGTGTATCCTGTTGTAATTGAACATTAATGTTTCTGATTTGCATCATAAATTAGAGGGCAATTGTTTTCAGTTTTTTGGAAGGCACAGTTAAAAAAATCCTAGTTATATAACAACCATATTTAATAAGATTTTTTTTTTTTCTAGTTAGAGTCCAACACTTGTGATGTCTATATGCCAGAAATTTCAAACATATTTTTGAGATATATCATGAATCCATAGACCCAAACTAGTCCATTGTAATAGGAAAAGAGGTTCATGAAAGCAAATATTATAAGCAATCTGGAAATAATTTAGTAAGTTTAACAATACCTAATTAATAAAAACTTATAAAATGTCTGGAATCCAGAATTGGTTACACAGTATTTTAAGTATATAATTCTTAAATTTCTACCCCTTTTTCATTCTATTTAATAACCACCAGTCAAATGGATGAGTATAATATTAACCAAAACTAAATATGGTAGTTTGTCAGCACAATTAGAGAAGAAACATCTGTGTACATTTCTACAAGATTCAGGTTTTAATTGTCATGGTTCATCTGAATCATTATCTTGTAGGTATTCCCAATAAAACAGATGTGAGATAATTTAGAATCATTATTAACCTCTGACCATGGAAAGTAATAAAGAAAGTTAATTAAAACTTTATATCAAAAGATATTTGGCAGCAATATCTGAAACAAGTTTGTGCCTTAAACCAACATTTTTAGCACCTACATTTCCAAAATATTGTCCACATGCTTTATTTTTTTGAGCATATTTTTAAAAAATATTTTGAGTGGACACCTTCAAAGACCGACACAAAAAAAAATAACAGCTGGGGAGTTGAAAGGACCCCCTCACTAACATTAGAAAAACAATTTATATCTTAGTAATCAGATGCCATTTTGCCATTTATGGAAATCTTCCCAAGCAAATTCTTCACTGTTCTGCTAAATTTTACAACTCATAGCATGGTCTAAGCTGGTTTATGGAGAATAGAAAAGAGAAATTCCAGAAAGAACCTGGAAAAGTCCTTGAAATTTTTGACACTAAAAAATCAGGGTTGTTCTGCACAAGAAAATCAGAAGCATTGTAAAAATCCATTCCTCGTGAAGCTGTCAGATGCAACTGTGACATATCTGGAAAATAAATCTGTAGTACTATGGGAGGCATGCAGCATTCATCAATTCATTTTTCAGTGCCAGATTTTATATATCTGAGAAATTATGACACTATCACTCATTGTTCCTTCTCAGATGATAATGGAATAATAAATTCAGTCACTGATGCTAAATACTTACACAATGGAATATGCCAAAATCCTGAATTAGTTGAGCTAACATCTGTTAAACTTGAGGTATAGGATGGATTTCTCAAAACATAAATAAATATAGTTCTGAATATGCTTGGAATAAGTATGCTTTATATATGCTTCCATATTCAGATAAAGATTTCTGGGCAGGGAATGCAGGTTGCAGTCAGTTCATTTCTGCCACTCTTCCCAGCATGAAAGTCCAGGAACAAGGTGTTCCAATATGAGCTTCCCATGGAGTCATGGACCTTTTCAGGCACAGCTCCTGACTCCAGCATGGGGACAACCATGGGCTGCAGATGGGCCTCCGGTCCAGCATCCCTCCTTACCCCCCAGCTCTGGGGGTTCACCCCCGCTATGCAGTAAGCAACTCTTGGGATCTCAATTCAGCCACACTTGCCCTCAGGCTCAGCTTTCCTGCTCCAGCATGGAGTCCTTCATGGCCTACACATGGGTATCTGCTCCATCACTGAACTTTCATGGGCTGCAGGGACCTCCTTTGCCTTCTCCTACTTCATACAGTTGAACTGGGTGTCTGAGGTTCTCTGTCCTCCCTCTCCTCCCCCTTCCTCCTGGCAATGAAGCTCTCTCTTTGTTTAGGCTGATGGTCGCCTTTTGTTTGTCAGTCGTTTCACCTCCAGGTACCCCAGCTTCTTTTCAGGACAGTCCTTCCCCTCACAGGTATGGATTTGCAGAGGCATTTCTCTATTGCTAATTGGCCCAGCCTGGGCTGGGGGGGGTTTCTGCCTTGAATCCAGGGGATCTTTTGCTCTCACAAGGTGGCCCCATCCACCACTACCAAAAACACTCCCCTCACACACATGCAAACCCAACCCAATAGTATAAATATTTAATAGAATTCCTATGCAATACCATTAGTTGTGTATTATATACACTATTTTACACAGTTAATCATCTTTTGAAAATCTTATAATGTTGACAGGATCTTGGTTTACTTAAGTATTAGCTACAGCAATTACAGGTAAAGTGATTGAGTGAAGGAATTAGTACCTTAGTTGGTACCATAGCCATGTTGGTGCCTTCATAGCTGTTGAGAGCAGAAGTAGCTCTCATCTCAGTATAGATAAGGCATCTATAAATAAGACATCTTACTCCTTCTCAGCAGCAATAGTCATAATCTGAACAGCAATCTGCCTTTTCTTAAGCGCTCAGGAAATAAATTTCAGGTTTTGGTAATGCCTGATAGTTAAACAGAAATGGAAGCTTTTTCCAGCTCATGACTTCTACCAGAGCACTGCACTGATAGAAGCTGCAAAATGTTTTCTATCATGTTCATCTTGAATATCCCTGATATAATACGAGTAATTAAAATGAAGCCATTGAGAAGGTGACAAGAAAGATTAGAGTGACTAACATACATGCAGATTTCCTTATGTAGACATATAAATTAAACTGAAATATTACAAATGTGATTATGAAAGCATTCAGAATTCATAAAAGAGAGTAATACTGAGATGGAAATATATCTAATATACAGTAAGGTAAGCAAACCCCATGGCAAGCACAAGAGCCTGCCAAATAGTAGCTAAATAAATAAAACAGCTATAAATTTGGTCTAACACATTCCAACTACAGAATCACAGAATTACCTAGATTAGAAAAGACCTTTAAGGTCCTCAAGTCCAATAGTTAACCTAACACTGACAAGTCCCTGACTAAACCATGTCCCTAAGTTCTATGACTAGATGACTCTTAAATACCTCCAGGGTTGGAGACTCCACCACTGCCCTGGGCAACCCATTCCAGTGCCTGATAGCCCTTTTAGTAAAGAAACTACTCCTAATATCCATTGTAAAATCAAATTTGTTGTTATCCCGAACCCCTCAAGACCCACCCTGGGCACCAAAAAAGACTATCATTGTTTAGCTCTGGCCAGCAGCTCAGTCCCACACAGCTGCTTGCTTACTCCCCTGCAGTCGAATGGGGAAGAGAATCAAAAGGGTAAAAGTGAGATAGCTTGTGGATTGAGATAAAAACAATTTCATAGGTAAAGCAAAAGCCATGCTTACAAATGAAGCAAACCAATGAATTAATTAATTGTTTCTCTCTGGCAGTAGATGTTCAGCTACCTCCAGGAAAGCAGGGCTTCAAGCATAATGGTTATTTGGGAAGACAATTATTGTCACACTGTACCTCTCCCCTTCCTCCTTCTTCCTTCAGCTTTTATTGCTGAGCACAACATCATGTGGTCTGGGATATCCCTTTGTTCATTTGGGGTCAGCTGTCCTAGCTTTGTCCTCTCCCAACTTCTTGTGTATCCCTAGACTCCCCACTGGCAGGGCATTGTGAGAAGCAGCAAGAGCCTTAATGCTATGAAAGCTTTGCTCAGCAATAACTAAAACATCCCTGTATTATCAACCTGTTTTGGTCACAAATCACTATGATGAAAAATGACTCTAAGCCAGCCAAACCTAGTACAGAAAAAAACAAAACAAAACCAAACAAACAAAAAAGGCAACAAAAAACCAACACCAAAGCCAAAAAGCAATTCTTATACACTATGACAGAAAATGTGTTACTTTTCATCACTGAGAAAAGAACAACAAATTGCATTCTTAACATAATAGATCTATAACTTTTCTTTCTAACTACTCAATGCACTGCATACTTCTAGATGATACTGATTTGATTCAGAAGACAGAGAACTACATGTTTTCCCAAACAGTTTTTGTTTCTCCAGAGGTGACTACACTTTGTAATTAAATTATGTGAGTCTTGTACAAATGCAATATACTTGGTAAAGTTTGTGAAACTATTCTATTATGTTCTTACATGCAAGATTATTTTTATTATTCAGACATATAGATAGATAACATGGCTATTTCAGATTTATTGTGCTTCTAACCATCACTATTTATATATCATAACACCCTTCAGCTGTCATCAGAGGGTAAACTTTGATTAGTTCACACTTCAGAAGAGATAAAAAAGAACCCAGTAAAAAAAAAAAAACAAAAAACAACATAATTCTGAGTAGCTGGATACTCCACTGTAGTCTGATCTTTTTTTTTTCAAATTTTATTTTAATTTTATTTTCTGGTCATGAGTTAGATGAAACTCATCTCCCCCTGCAGTGGGGCTCTCTTCATACCTGAGTTGAGTCTGATCTGCAGTCAATTCTTACTGTCTGGGTCCATCCTCCAACAACTGTGTGCCCAGCAATAGTCACCGTAAGCATATGAAAAAACAAGGTAACATGGAAAGTGTGCAAAAGCAAGGGCATGCAAGGGTCACATTTCAACAGCCAGAAACCCCAGTCTCAAGGGAGGGCAGGGTGTATCTGTAACAGCTCGGAGCACGGGTAGGAAGCTTTGCAGAGGGATCAGCTGCTTATTAATAATGGATCATTTATTTTACTAGTGAGAAAATATGTAATTAAGGACTGGCTTTTAAAATTTTAACTGAACATGTTGCTAGTGATTTGTTATAGTGCAGTAACCAAGCTTTCTTAAGATTGTGAACAAGACAGTTTCCAAGCCCAAGCTGTAGGATCTGAGATTTTCCCCAAAATTTCTGTCCCACTAGATTGCTGATACTGCACCAAGACTGCAGAGTGTTTCTTTTGTGCCCTGAGTACTATTTGTTTCTCAATGTAAGGTGAATAACTGCTTGACATACTTATTCAAAACATAAAAGCCAAATCAAGATGAGTATGATAATTTTTTAGGTAACCACAAGGAGTCTTAATTGAAGAAGTTAGTGTAGAAAAATGCACTACTGGAGAACAGTAAAAAAGTCAGGGGAGAAAACAACACAGATATACAGGATAAAGTGTATGGATGGTGTTAAGAGATTAGAAACTGGCATTTTTCTTTAGAAAGAAAAGAAGGTAGAAATTATTGTTAGCCTGGAAGTGAAATGAGAACATAGTCTTGTGAAGAGTAACATTGAGGAATGCAATGAAAAAGCAGAAAACACCTGGAAATAAAAAAAGAAGTTTAGACAGTTTAAGGGTCATAAGAAATGGAATACATAGGTCCCAGAAATGTAGGAACCAGCAAATAAGAAGTGGATTCAGCTGTTAAAATAGATGCTGTAGTGACATTCTTTGCTTGAACATAGACATCCAGATAGGAAGTGATAGGTAGATGCTGATGATGTTTGGCCTGGAATGAACACTAACACAGTAATGCTGGGATGCTCAATCCATCCATCTAGGTGTTTTCCTGCTAGCAAGGGAAAGCACGCAGTCACTTGCACTCTGTCCTGACCACACGTGACACATGAAGTATGGTTACAAAAAGAAGATTAATTTATTGTCCTAAATTAAGACAGCATTTTCTCAGATCATGTCCAATAGTTTTCCGTGTTAGCTTAAAATCTGATCCAGAGTCCTGCAGCCCTAACACATCCACTGTCATTTCAGTACTACAGAGTATCCAAAGCATCTATATGAGCCTGACAGATAAGAGAGAGGTTTGACTGTCCTCTTCTAGATGAGCAGGACTCAAAAGATTAAGTTTTCCTCTGTCAGCTGACCTACTGTCCAGACTCCATGAGCAATTTAACCCAGTTATTTGATTCATTTGCTTAATCAGAAGCATATAGTGTCCTGTGAGATTCCCTAGTATATGCACAGCATCTGCATTATCTGGCAGGTATGACGAAGAAGTAAGGTGCAACAGAATATCTAAGCCATTCTTGAATGGCACCTGTAAGCCAGAAAAAGACACCTGAAAATGTACAGAATGCTTGTGTTCAGGTAACAAAATCAAGACATAGTTTGTTAAGATGGCAGCTTCATGTTACTCACACTTATAGTAGAACTTACACTTTCACTAAGTGTCATAAAATTAGCTCATTTACACCCAAATCCATGTCCTAATCTTGACCCAAATTCTGCCTGAAGAATAGGATTCAGACTCATAAGTAGAGGTATGTATTAAAATTTTTAATGCAGTATATCCTGTCTAGTCTCTACCTGCTGCTCCAGAATGATTCCTATTTCTTTTAGATGCTGTATTACACTTGTACAAATGTCTGGAAGATCATAGGTAATTGATCATATTGTAATAGAATCAGAATCTTTACTTGAAAGTTCCCTTGAAAGCTTGAAGCACACCAATTTCATACTAACAATACAGTGCTTCACATCAGTGTCATGTCTTTTTTTTTTCCTCTTCTTTAAAAATATCTGACATTACAGTTAATACTGTACTAATTGTTCACCAGCCTTAAAATTTGCCTTTATTAGATATACATAAATATTTTGCTGAATGACTAATTGTTCTCAAATTATTATTTTTTATTTATTTTGTTTTTCTTATACTGTTCTCTATTATTTTCTTTCCTTAAGCTTAATAACTTTTTTCAGTCATAGGTTACACAGCCAATATTGGAATTAATAGTCATTAAAGAAAAGACTCCAGTGTACACTGAATTATCTAAAGCAATACATTTTCTCACTTAATACATGTAGCTGTGAGAGTTTCATTTTGTACATGCATAAAGAAAGGAATGGATTACTCTGCTGCAACTTACATGCAACAGACACCATTCTTGAGGGCTTTGGCACCTAAACCACATCAACCAGTATCCTGAACATCAGCAACAAGTGTTTTTTGAAAAAATTCTCTTGAACATATCACCTAACCCCAAGTAACTGGCATAGGTGGCATGATTGCAGCAGGCCCCCCGTGCCATGTCTTTTAATCTAAATGAGCTCATAGCTCATATCTCAAATGATATGAGACATTTGTAATTAAGCAATCAATTTCCACCCATAAATCTGGGCAGTAACCCAAAGTAACCCAAATTGGTTAACTTTGTGCATGTTTTTACACAACAGTAAGAAAACTGGAGCTCTCTTAGAGTTACTTGAATTAATTATGTGGTTTTGCTTTAAATTTGCATTATATTTAAGTTTGATGAGTGCTTAAGTCTCTGATTTGGCTGTACATTTGGTAGTTTTGAAACAGAAGCTGAGTGTTAATATGTTACTGACACCTAATATATCTCAATTTTCAAGGGCTTTATTAGATTTTGTTTACTGACTATTCAATTTAAAGATTTTAACCAGCTAATGGACAGTTTGAAGAGCAAGTTTACATATTTCTACAATCTATCATGTAGAGACACTTAGAATTCCTGTGACAAATAGAGAGATTTACACTGTGATATATGTATAGCTAATCTGGTCATTTAGAACATGTTTATATTTAAAAGGAGAGAATTAGACACAATAAATAATTTCATCCAGATGTCATAACCTGAAACAAATATGAAATGTGCCTTAAAGGAATTAATTTATCTTAATTGACAAACTCAGGTTACTGCTACTCTCCATTGACTAACCAGGATACCCAGGCTTTTATTCCTTCCTATGCACAGACATCTCTGCCTTTTAAGGTAGTCTGTTATTCAAACAACTGTATTGTGCTGGTAGATGCAATCCTACATTTGTGTTACTTTGGATCAGCAGCTGGAGAAGAATTCTGTGAAACTTTAAAACAGTTAAAACAGAGGCTCCTATTTTGAGGTAACTAGATTTTGCCCCTTTAATAAGAGTCAATTTCTGATTAAGACAAGTATCTGCAATGTAGATACCTATGTGTGAGCTACATGTCTAGGTCCTCATTATCAAATGGAGGATCTATCTGATTGGTTATATTTAGATATCAAGTGCCATGTGAAATATCCTACAAAATGCAAGTTGATCTTCAGATGTCACTTAGAAGTAGCTATGTGTCACATCATATATGATATCCCCTGAGGATGTCCTCATGCTCTGCAGCATCTCAGATAGTACCAGCTTCCCATGAGGCCATGCTGCTTGAAAGCACTTTGGTGTCGACCTGCTCTGGGGTGGCTTTACCTGATGGAGAACCCCTGAGTTCCCTGAGGAAAATCCTCCCACATCTTTCCCATCTGCCTCACCTGAGCCTAGGAGTTTCACCCACCTTGGTAACTGCTTTGTGATGTGATGAAACAAATTTTTTTTTTTCAGTTAATGAAAGAGCACATGTGTTTGCTTGAGATGTTTCCTTGTCTGATACAAGGAGAGGATGATGACAACCTCAGTTATGTCCTAAAGCCAATATGTGTGTCTGTAATACTCACTTGAGGGTACTACAGAGTAGGGTATGGCACATGGTAAGAAGACAAAAATAAGCACAGGAGATCAAATACCTTTTTGTCTGTATAATAACAGTGTGTCTCTGATATGAAGAAAAAAAATTAAAGCATATGTAAAAGAATGTAAAAAATTCAATTGTCTTAACACAATCAGTTTTAAACTTACCAAGTTATTTAAAAATGGATTTTGGTGTAATTTTCAAAATTAAGTAAATTCATATAGGTCTTTCTACAAAATAAAGTAATTATTAAATAATGCTTTCGGTTTTTTGTTTGTTGTTTTGTTGTTTGGGGTTTTTTTAAATTAAAGATCTGGACCATATTAAGTTGGTATGATGATCTCAAGAGAAAAATAAACTGCCAGCTGGGCATAAATTATTTTAGGAAAATGATAGGAAATATATTTTCTGACAATGTATACAAATAATCAAGAAAACTCAGGTATGTGATCAGGAAAGCCAATAGAATATAACAAATTAAAATATTTTTTCAGAGATGGCATTTTTTAAATTGGAAATTTTTGAAATAAAAAAATAGAACGTCCTTTTTTTTATATTTTAAGCATTTAATTCTTTTAAAACCCATTTTAAGAGCTAAAAAGTCCACCAACAAAAAGACGAGACTTAACTGTTTCAGTGATTTAAGAAACAAAGCTAAGAAAAGATTTTACAGTATCTACTCCAGCTATATGATGACCAAAGAAACACAGTTTATAAAGCTATTTCAACTTATCCATAGGTTGTAAACAAGACATGAGTAGTGTTGTTAAAGCTGATATATGAAAGTATAAATGAATGCAATCAGACAAATTGAGAAAGTAAAATTAAGACTAAGGAAACATTTGCTAGCAGTCAGATTTATCAGGCTGTGCAACAGCTTCACAAGGGAAATTAGAGAAAAAATAATTGATTTGGTTTAAAACCAAACTTTGTCAAAAAATTGGACAAAGCAATGCAGGTAACCTGCATTAAGGTATTAATTGTGTAATGCAATATATTGGAATGTAAAAAAACTTGTTAATAAAAAATTTTAAGAGGAACTAAGGTAGTTAAAAGTGCCCTTCACACTAACATCCAGTGAAGCGTTGGTTCAGACACTCCATAATTACTTCCTTATTTCACTTCATCACTTTTTTATGGCAAATTCCTCATATGAAAGCCAATCATGAGGCAATTGTGAAGCAAATGTTTAATTACAAACAGCTGTTTACCTCTTAAAGGTAAAACTAATTTAACATAACTCATACTTAAACTGTGATAAAATCAGATTTCAATGTTTCTGAAATGCAATTAGAATTTTAAATTCTGAATGACACAGGAGAAGCAATTGATGGAAATACTAATCTTTCAGCTAACAAAAAAATACAGAATTCTAGCTTTGAGAAAAAAAAACAACAAACAAACAGGTTAAATATATTACTTAATAATTTAAAAATACTCTGTACAAACCCACAAATTTAGGGTTATTTGTTTTTGTATTCCCCTGATGGTAATTATAACAGACCTTTGTTTAGTACCAAATGGAAGCTAAATAAAATATCTCTGTTAATGACAGAAAGCAAATTAATTTTCCTTTTTGTTATTCAGTCTAAGGTAAACTTTCCCAAATATAGGAACAAGTAATGGTAACACTTCTCAATGACAGGATTTTTGTTTGCATATCTGTTTATTCTCACAAGTCAGTTATTAAAGTGGTTGTTTTCCACATGATAAATAAATCTATGGCAATCTTCAATACCAACATTTTTTCCATTTCCAAAGTTGCTGATGCATATTCATACTAGCATAAAATATTTATCCTTAATAAAAATATTCTCATTTAAATCCGGTGATGAGTTACAGATGAGAAAGGAATGGGAGAATTAAAAGACTATTATTTTGAAAGATTCTTCAAAAATAAAAACGATTCTATATAGAAACCCCTTGAATATGAGCTTTTGTGTGCAAGCTATAATTACATTATAATTAAGTTCTGCTTGTAAAGGTGTAAGAATTGTACTCTTGTGCAATTGCAAAAAAAAAAAAAAGAAAAAAACTAAAAATACAATTGAAAAACAATGGACAGTGGAATTGTAAAAGGGGGAACTTTACTGAGAAAGCTGTGGAGCTTCTTGAATTTCCCATATATGTTGATGGACTGAGAAATTCATGGGCAGGAGATATTAAACAAGAAACAGAGCTTTAGGGTTTATAAATTCTGATAATAATTCTGCACAGATAATTTCTATTTTTTTTTTCTCATTTTAGACAAAAGATTGAACCCTACAGAGAGATTCAGATGCGTGATAGTTCAACTGAGTTGGCAGTCAAACAAGACACAGCCGCTCTCAGCATTCCCCTCCCTGCATCCGTCACAATCAGGGAGAGAATTGGAGGGGTAAAGGTGAGGAGACTTGCAAGTTGAGATAAGAACAATTTAATAATTACAATATAATAATAATAATAACAACAACAACAACAACAAATTATATATATATATATATATATATATATATATATATATATGAGTGATGCAGAGTACAATTGCTCACCACCTGCTGATAACCATCCTGGAGGAACAAAAAGGAACCCTGAACCTGAAATCGCAATCCCAGAAATGTGAGCCCGAGCGATTCCCAAGAGAACCATCCCCTTTCTGATCAGTCCCAGTTAATATAATGAACATGATGTAATATGATATGGAATATCTTATTAGCATATCCAGCTGTCAATTCTGGGTTTTACTAACTGCTACACTTTTCTTCTCCAGTCCCTTCTTCCAGTCCTCTGTTCTTGGAAACTGCCCAAGCATGGTGTCCTTGTAGTTTTCAACATTGTTCTCCTAACAATCTTCACTGAAACGAAAACACAGTGCTTTCTAGCTACGAAGAAGAAAATTAACCCTATCCTAGCAAAAACCAGAACAAGAGGTCTGAAGTGCAATTTAAATCCAAGTTAGAAATCCCTTAAAACAAATCCTGTTTAATTATTCATTACCTGGGTGTTCATGGGAATCTAAATTTCTGCCTGTAATATTATAATTACCTTACAATGGTTCTATTATTTTATCTGCTTGTTTTGGCTCTCACATCAAAAGTATGTATATACAAATTCTCAGGAGGAGGTATTTGTTGAATACAGATCTTCCATTCCCAAAGTAAAAGTTGTGTCAGCTTGATGATTAGATAAAAGTTGAAATGCAGCACTTTTTTTTTAATAATTGTTTTTGAAAGGAAAAAAAGAATGAGATTTTCCAACCCATCTAGATTTTTAAGCATTTATGGAAACTTTAGTTATTTAATTAGTTGAGTAGATTTCAGTTTCCCAAATATACCTACTTCAAGACTGGAGTGGAAAACAAAATTCAAGATGTACCTGGGCTCCTCTTTCCCTTTCGTGTTTCCTAATGGCTAGCTATAGCAATTTTAGGCATTTCTTTATGTGATGCAACAGCTAATATATATTGTACATTTGGGATGTCATAAAAGTTTTTTTCTGAACTCAATGTTTGCTATTACTGCTATGGATCAACAGCCACAAATGCAATGCATTTGACACAGATGTAGCCCATAAATAATAAATCCCAGGTCTGTGAGCCATGTGGGAAAGAGTAGACTTCCATCTCAGTGTTCCCATCTCACCCTCTAGGTGAAAGGAAAAGCAGAGAGCTGAATCTGAGTTTGAGCCCTTCTGCTGAAGAATCCATGTGTCCCTTGGTGTTCCTTGGTCTTGTCAGGCACCCAGCAGATCATGTTTTCAACACTCTTGTGATTTGAGAGGCAGCGTCACTGAAGGTAACTTAAATTGGAGTCCCAGTTCCTGGGACTGTGGGTATGGCTGTGGGCCATACATCCAGTGTTCTCTGTTACTGCATTCTATTTGCTGCTCTGCAACATGCAAACTTCTTCTGAGGTCTCTTGTGAGTATCTTGTGAGGACTGCATGCTTTTGGTTTGGATATCTTTGACTGTCTGAAGTGGCATGTATGTTCAGGCAACTGAATCACGTCCTTCATATCTCCTTGATAATTTGAAGAGGGTTAAAAATTTAGAACAGCAAAGGATATGGTAAATTGATACTTTGATTATCCAAATCAATTAAAACTTTTAAATTTAAAATAAAGTGTTGTTTGTTTTTTTTTTTTAAAGTGGGTTTATATGTAAATTCTAAATATGAAGCAGAAAGTACTGAACTTGGTGGAACAAATCAGAGTGTCTTATAAAGCCATTCCAACTTTAAAGCCCCATGAAGCTTCCTTTTTCAAGAACACTCATGTCAGTAGTGCACTCAAGTTATGGATATAAACTCCTTTTTTCATGTTTTAAAAGCATAACCCCTACTCCTAAAGATTTTTTGTTACTATTTTTTTTCTTTTTGCCTGACTAATGAAATAAGATAAAAAAAAGCGAAAGAGTGTAAGAGAATGTAAATTCTGTTAGTCTTTGAAATTCTAATCTGCTTCATACCTCAGAACAGAGTTTGATAGAGTTAGGTAGGAGAAATCACATAAAAGAAATTATAAGCCACATGAGACAGTGTCAAGCGTCCTCATTATGCATTCCTGGGCTAAGACAACCCCTCAGGCATCTGGTAAAGAAAGTATGCTTTCCATCTTACTTTGTAAAACCCAACAAGTAATTAGGAATACTCCAAATTTCCAATAATTGCAACTGAAAGGAAACATAGAAGGAAAAACTCCAGAATCCAGAATTTATATAGATGTAAGGTGAAAAGACACTGTACAGATTCTCTATTCAGTTAGATGGGAGAGCTTCTTTCAGACAAAAAAAAATAGGAAACAAACGTGAAACTCATTGAAAGGATTCAGAACTACTGTAGAGATGAGACTGAATTTATAAATACAGATTCCTGTATGAACTTAATTTGAACATTTTTGTCTGAATAGTTCTCAAATGATCTGGCAGTTTCATGCTTGGAGAAGAAAGAATGGAATTTCTTTCCAGTTTAAGATGCTGCTAAAATAGGATCATCAGCAAAAATAGGTTATAGTTAGAATATTTGAAGATCTCCACTCAGAATCCAAGGAAGTTAGCTGGCTTGAGAGAACTGGTACCAGTTTCTAAGCTGGAGATAGCTATTGAACGTTGTAGAAGAGAACAAACTGGAAAAGGCCTCATAAGAAGTCCTGCACCTGGGATGGAACTTTTGGAACAGTGCATGCTGGTGTATGATGGTGAAACTGCTCTTTAGAAAGGGACCTGGGGTCCTGGTGAGTGTGAATCAGCAGTGTGTCAATGTGATGAAGGCAAACTGCACACTGGGCTATATTAATTAACAAAAGTATAGCTAGTATATTGACAGAAGTAATTATTCAGTATGATGATTGAGACATACCAAATATTGTCTACAGCTTTGCTCTTCCAATGCAAAAATGATGTTGAGAAGCTGGAGTAAGTCCCACAGTGGGCCACCAAGGATCTTACAGGGTTTGAGCTCTTGTTATATATGATAACAAAGAGGACCAGAGAACTGGGCTTGCTCTGCTTTGAGAAGGGAAGGCTAAGGATAAATTGCTTTCTACAACTATTTAAGAGTGGGCTGCAAATAAGACAGATTCAGATGCTGAGCTGCAGCTGGCCTAGGGTGGCAAAAGATGATGGGCAATAACCATTGTTGTGACTGGATGTGAGGAAAAATTGTATTATGTGAGAGTGATTAACAACTGGAACAGGCTGCCCATAGAAGCTGTGGAATCTCTCTCCTTGGAGAAATTGAGTGTTTAACCAGACAGGATACTGAGCACGCTCTTATAATATTTTAAGGTTTGTGCAGAAGGTTGGACTGGATGACTTCAAGAGTTCACTTGTTGTATGATCATATGATTCTAATTGGGAAGAGCTTAAACAGAGCTATAGGTTTTGTTTTATTTTGTTTTTTCCTCAGAATTAAAATACAGAATACTTAAATTACAGAATCACAGAATCGTAGGGGTTGGAATGGACCTTGGGAGATCATCTAATCCAACCCCCCTGCCAAAGCAGGTTCCCTACAAGAGGTTGCACAGAAAAGCATCCAGGAAAGTTTTGAACATCTCCAGAGATGGAGACTCCACAACTTCTCTGGGCAGCCTGTTCCAGTGCTCTGTCACCCTCACAGTAAGGAAGTTTTTCCTTAACACTTCCAGTGTTCCAGTTTTTGCCCATTGCCCCTTGTCTTGTCACCAGCCACCACCAAAAAGAGCCCAGCCCTATCCATTTGGCCACCACATTTCAGGTATTTATAGACACTGATGAGGTCTCCTCTCAATCTTCTCTTCTCCAGGATGAAGACTCCCAGATCTCTCAGCCTCTCCTCGTAAGGCAGATGCTTCAGGCCCCTCATCATCTTTGTGGTCCTCCACTGGACTCTCTCCAGAAGATCCGTCTACCTCTTAAACTGAGATGCTCAGAACTGGATGCAGTACTCCAGATGTGGCCTCACCAGGGCAGAGTAGATGGGGAGGAGAACCTCCTTTGACCTGCTGGCCAAGCTGTTTTTAATGCGCCTCAGGATACTGTTGGACTTCTTGGCCACAAGGGCACACTGCTGGCTCATGGTCAGCCTGCTGTCCACCAGCACACCCAGGTCCTTTTCTTCAGAGCTCCTCTCCAGCAGGTCAGCCCTAACCTGTACTGGTGCATGCGGTTATTCCTCCCCAGGTGAAGGACTCTACACTTGCTCATGTTGAACCTGATCAGGTTCCTTTCTGCCCAACTCTCCAGTGTGTCCAGGTCTTGCTGAATGGCAGCACAGCCTTCTGGTGTGTCAGCCACTCCTTCCAACTTTGCATCATCAGCAAATTTGCTGAGGGTAGATGCTACCCCTACCTCCAGATCATTGATGAAGATGTTAAAGAAGACCAGACCCAGCACTGACCCCTGGGGAACACCGCTGGTTACAGGCTTCCAACTAGATTCTGTGCCATTGACCACAACCTTCTGAGTTCTGCCAGTCAGCCAGTTCTCAATCCATCTCACTGTCCACTCATCTATCCCATACCTTTACATCTATCCCGTACCTTTACCTACCCACACTATTACAACAACTGTGCAAGATTTGATTTGAAGTCAGGAAATGCTAGATAGAAAACAATATGACACTTTGCTGTCTGATGGCCTGTACCAAATATCCAGCAGTTTTCCTAAGATTAGAGAAGTCATTTCAAAGCTTCTAGAATGTTGTGGTTTTAATATAGTTAACACTGATTTATACTTAAGTTAGAATAAACTGCCAGATTTTCATAAACATATATGGTTTTGATTTATGAAAATAAAAAAAAAAAACATTTCATATATGTCAGGAAGTTAACTGGCTGAGCTGGCTGAGCTCTCAGGCTCACTTATCATTATTCATGTAGCAGGCAGTTTTAGCTTGCCGTTGAAAGTGAATAGAGCTGGTGAATGCAAGCCAGCTGTAGCTCTACTTTCTTTATTAATGAAAAAAGGTTCTTCATCAGACTTACTATTCATGGGAGAGTTTCAGCAGCAGAACTTTCTCAAGGAAAACTGGGAGCATGGCAGAACTTCTAAAGAATGCTTTGCATTTTGGAAAATATGAAACAAAGACACAATGCTTGGAATTTATGTCAGAGAATGAGACTATACTCCACATTGTTTTCTTTCTGTTGCCTTTAAAATGTGTGTGTCTGTGTGTGTGTGTGTAAATGTATACAGAAAGATAAATATAATTTTTTGGTGAGTTTTTTGGAGGCTTTTTTTTAGGAATGTTCTTTTCAAAAAATTGTTGTGGCTTGGGAATTAACTACAATTTGATTGTGTTGTGCAAAACATTTTTTGCTATAAACTAGGAAATAAACATGCATTTTTTCCCTCAGTGTAATTTCCAGAAATAGTGTATGATTTCCTTAAACTATTTATTTGCATAGCACAAGCACTTACAGTCATCATTCTTTTCTGCATCCTTTCCTTTCAAACACTCTGCAAAGCAATAAACTTTAGCCTCTGGGAAATCAGAAGATACTTTTCATTATTACTGGAGAATTTGTTTGTGAAATTGTCCTTAGATAAAATATTTTCAACTCTTTATCCTTTGAGGTCCAAATATCAGTGGACATTCTGTATTAGAAAGGAACAATAAACACCACCACAGAGAGTGGTATACAGCACTGTGCCATATAATGGATTTTGATTTTCCCTTTTCACCAAGTCAGTATATATTCTCCTGAAATGTTCTACTTTGTTCTTCCTTTTGACTTATTCTATTATTATTGAAAACAATATTTCTTAAAGTAATTTACCAAGACAAATCATTGTAGCAAAAAACATTTCTTTGGCCTCCTCCTTATTTTATGTGATGCTGAACTACTCTGTCATGTTCTAGTCATTCACAATGTAGATTATTTACAATCTTGAATGACTAAAACATGACAGAGCAGTTCAGCGTCACATAAAATGAATATACTGTGTTGAAATGACACTAGATACTAAATAGGTAGAAAAATAAATGGCCTGTCTTTAGGTCTATTGCTGGGGAGAAAAACATCAACAGCAAACCAAACCATAACAAAACAAAACAGAACCAAAGGATTCCCATGCTATAGAAGACCCAGATTCTTTCAGACAGAGAATTATAAATAATCTTTCTCTTCCTCACTCCCATATTTCAGTATAAGTAGAAATATTGTGAAAAATTAATTTCACTCAAATAATATATTTATTTCTGGATTATTTCTTGGACCTTAAATTTTCTTAAAAGTTCTTAAAAGTAACACAGATTTTTTTTTTTTTAATGCTTTAATAATTATTTTACATTTTAGTATTTTATTCTAAAATATATTTTTTTAATTTTAGACAATTATCTTAATTACTTTTCTAATACTTGCAATACATGTCTCAGTTCTATAAATTTAAAATAAATTTATATTAAATTCAGGTAAGTTCATATGAAATATTCAACCTACATTTTTGGTTCATATTCAATAAATCTTTCATCAGAAGTGAGATATTACACTTTTTTTTTTTCATACCTTTAATGGAGTCTGTAATATTTTCCTGGTTACTTTCAATTTTTCTCTAGATACAAGAGTTTGGATTTAGCATTTTTCATACACAGGTCAAAAACAAGATGTCTATATACCGATGCACAAAATGATGACACCATTAAACAGGTTCTATTACCAATCCATATTTGCAAGTGATCCCAGATAAAAACCTTAGAAATTCATTTATGACAATGAATTCCACAAAAGTCTAAAATTTTGTTCTATAAGCAGTCACTAAAGAAAATCTTCACAATTATCAAAGATACATTTATTCTTTAAAGCAAGGTAGAAAAAAAAAAAAGGGGAATAAAATGCAGATTGCAGTGACAGAGGAAAGCTGAAGACTTGGACTTGTTACAGGCATGCGTAAAGATTCTGACTTCGTATTTTAGTTTCCTGAATGTATTGCTTGTGCATTGTGACACTCAGAATATAGGCAAATAGTGTTGCAAGTATCTACCATATTCAACTGATATTTTTCTTATTTTAATTTCCATATAACTTTTCTTTCAGGATTTCCTAACTTTTCATTTCTTCATTGAAAATCCAGGCACAGATTTTTTTCATATTTCAAAAATTCTGTCTAGGCTCATTTAGCTCAGATTTTGTCTTGATTACATCATAAACAACTTAAAACATTGAGGTAAACTTAATCCTCAGGAAGAGGAGTGAAGCATAATTTTCTTGTTCTTTAGGAAGTTCTACCTAGTGAGATCCAACATAAATTTCTTTTAGTTACTATTTTATATGTAGCATGAATATCACAGCTGAAAACAACTCTTAAAAATAAATTGAGATCATATATCAGTTAGACAAGCCACTTCAGAAAAATCTCATTTTGGATTTCTCATGTTTGTTCTGATTTTTCAACACTAAAGAATAACGACTAATGCACTTTCACTAGATAAAAAAGTAAATTAACGTGGGGATCCATGGGAATTCATTAACATGCTATCTGATCACTAAGAAACTTTTTTTTTTTTTTTTTTTTTTTACAATTCTGTCCTAAGAAGTGAGGCCCAGGCACTACGTTATAGGACATATTGTGCATATCCTTTGAGCTTTCAGGAGTAAATACAGAGACAGCTAAGTAGAAGTGCACCAGCTGTTTTCTTGTTCCACCTTTCCACAGTACATGTTTATAGAAAAGATGAGTGGCTGATATCTGTGCTTCTGAAAGAACACAGACCACCTATTAAAATACACAAGAACAAATTAAAACAGTGGTTCATTTACTCAGCTAAAGTTCAATACAGCAGTTCCTAAGACATATTAATCTCCTACTCTGGAATAAAGCGGTTACAGTACTTTGGTCTGAAGAAATTCTGAAGATACCCTTGAGATGTTTTAGAAAGAGCTGGTCTGAACAGAAAGATCTAGAAATCTCTACAAAATGACTATACACAATGATAAATGTTGCTAACTTGGTCTTAGAATTTTGTGACCTTTAATATAATTCCAAGTTCAGCTGACAATGAGTTAGATGTAGGATATGGACAACATGGTTAGTATTTTCTTTTTAAGTTAAATCAAAAGAAGACAATCTCTGTGTCTATATCTGCCTTACTAGAGGTAGTCACAACAGTAACACCTGGTCCCCCAGCCATATAGTGAATCTCTACAAGTATGTATTTAAAAGTGGATGTCAACCTGTGAGCTGGATCCCACATGGATGTTTACAAAGTATCTGCTCTCAACATGAACACAGGCTGCCAGGTTTTCTACAATCAGTGACTCAATTATATAGCTAAATTATCACTTATTGCAGAGCTGAGTCAGTTATCCAGTTATACATCTAATGGAGCTCATGGGGTGATTTAAATGACTAATTATAAGGGTGGGATTCTGTTGCTTCTAGCAGTCAATACAAGATGGCACGCATACCTGGACAAATCTCCAGATTCCATATAGGTACCAATAACAGTTTACAGCATTTAGAATACCAGCTCCTCTAAAAGCCTGCATAGGCTGAGATGTATTGTTTCCTGTACACCTCTGATTATATTGTCTAGAGACCTGACCTACACACTTTAAACATATTTTTCTCTTTTTTAAGTGAATTGCATTAACACGAGTGACTATATAAGATAAAAAAAAAATCAGAAAAATTAATATATCTGTGTTCTTGAAGCTTCTTCAGAGAATTCAAAATGGTTTTTTTTTTAATATCTTTAAAACATTTTAAAAAATAAGAGAGGTTAGTCATTTATCATACAGTTGTTCTGATAGAGGCTAGACAGAATTGAATGATGTAAGTATACATGGATGTCTCAATATAGCAAATACAAGTTGCTTTAATAATTTGAAGTTTCAGTGCATGGCACTTAAACTGTAAATTTT
Source organism: Caprimulgus europaeus (assembly GCA_907165065.1). Next base: position 51,378,387 of record OU015523.1, on the reverse strand, counting down.
GCAAAACAGCTCTTCTAACTGTGTCCTTTATTTGATATTGAAGTGGAGAAGGCAAGTTTTGTTTCAGCATGCCGTTCATGAAAATAATACAGAAACAACATTTTCTTATCAAGTCAGAATGACTTAAATAAATAGTTCTGGACAATATTCCAGATGCTACTTAAAATGACATAGCTACTCATCTCGGTCACAACAAAAGTCATTGTTATCTGTGTACAAATATATTCAGGGTGTATATCTCTGAAGGAGAGCCTAATTTAATTAATTTTAAAATTCATGTTATTTTAAAACATTTGTTTCCAAGTTTTAGTGATGGTTGTCTTTTCTCTTCTCTACCTCAAATAGGGACTTACCAAGAATATTTTAGCTGAATATTAAATTAAGTGGCCAATATGAATTTAATTTATAATTAATAAGAAAGTTGTTATATGTTAATTTAGTTACAATATATTTTTGGGTAACTATTGGGAGGTTATTTTGCTAAGTAGGCTCTTTTCTGCTAATTTTACAGTGTGAAGAATTTTTTTTTTCATATCAGCAACTTCATAAATAGCCTTGAAGGACCTTAATTTCCTGTTTTTTTTTGACAAAAAACAGTTCCTTCCTACTCCCATAGCTCCATGATTACTCTCAGACTAGAGCATGTAATTCTGAACAAAATAATAACATGCTATTTCAGGTTGTTTCTTAATGTCATGGGGTTTTTTTAAGCATTCATAAGGTATTCTATGCTTTAACATGCTTAAAGCCTAAGAAATGAGTTCTCAACACTTGTTGCAGTAATCTAGTGTCAGATTAGAATATGCTTGCTAAGAACTGTTTGATGTTGTAGTTCAAATCTCATAATTAGAAAAGGATGTGGTGAGTAACACTAACCAGGGTAATCATGGCAACAGAACCGCGAAACTACCAAGTACCTTATTTAAAAAGAATTCATTTCATGTTTGCATATAATTTATTGCATATTCACAGCTAGCCTATCTTGGCTGCTACTAGTCTAAATAGTTTCTTTAATTTTATTAAGAGCAGAATTAACCTTCAGTAAGAACAGAATTAGCTCAATAAGAGTGGAAGGGAGTAAAAAAGAAAGGAAAAGAAAAGAAAAGAAAAGAAAAGAAAAGAAAAGAAAAGAAAAGAAAAGAAAAGAAAAGAAAAGAAAAGAAAAGAAAAGAAAAGAAAAGAAAAGAAAAGAAAAGAAAAGAAAAGAAAAGAAAAGAAAAGAAAAGAAAAGAAAAGAAAAGAAAAGAAAAGAAAAGAAAAGAAAAGAAAAGAAGAAGGAAAATGTCCACAATTAAAGCAACAGCTGTTAGGGAATAAGGGTTAAAGCAAAGAACTAGAAAAGTATACACTTTTACATTTTCCTCATCATAGAACTTCAGTCAAATTCCTAAATATTCTCCATTTACTTTGATATCTCCGTGAAGTCTGATATCTGATATCATTAGGCTAATACAAAATCAGTATATGTTATCATTTGACTTTTTTGTAGTAATTTCTTATTTTTTGAATGAAGTTGGAAGTGTGCTTCTCTAGGCTGCTTAATGAGACTATCTATCTGAAGATTAATAATTGTCTAGCATAGTTATGTCCCTTCTTTTGACTTTGTGACATCTCTTTTAGGATGGAATGAAGCTCCTGGAAAATCTTTCTTTCCCAAAGGAAGCTAGACGATAACAGATACTATTTGCCAAAATTGAAAAAGGTCAAAAGCAGGTAGCATGAAACATGCATAGCCTAGGGTTAGAGTCTCTAAATGAATAATGGTAGCTTATAACACTTCTAAATCAAGATGTAGAAAATAATGCATACATGTTTCTTCACCATAGGTTGCAGAGAAATCTCTGTTCTGGCTCTTGGAGCACCTCCTCCCCCTCCTTCTTCACTGATCTTGGTATCTGCAGAGTTGTTTCTCTCACATAGTCTCACTCCTCTCTTCTGCTACGGTTCCTGTTGCACAGCAACTTTTTCTGCTTCTTAATTATGTTATCCCAGGGGTGCTACCACTGTCATTGATGGGCTCAGTCTAGGCCAGTGGCATGTCTGTCTTGGAGCCAGCTGGCATTGCCCGTGTCAGACACAGGGCAAACTTCTAGCAGCTTCTCACAGAAGCCACAACAATAGCCCCCCCACTACCAAAACCTTGCCATGCAAACCCAATACAGATGGATAACATTTCTTGTAATGAGCATACTGAGTGAATGAACTAGATAAGGTTTTAGAAGGTTATTAAAAAGCAAGGAAGATTATTTAACTGTCTCTGTATTTAAGTGGTTAAAATTTATAATTATCTTCCTTATTAAAGAAGTGGATCTTATTTCTATGTTGAAGTTTGCGGGTAAATTCATTTAAAAGCTTGGATTTCCCTGGGGAAATTTAGCAACTGTGCTTCTTCCTAGTTCATTGATACCACTAGACACATAAAAAAATAGTGAAAAAGAAAAGAAAAAAGAAACATAAATCCAATACAACATGATATAGACATGATGTTAAAAGATGCCCTCAGTTAATGAGGGAAGGTAACCAAAATTTTAATAAAATAATGAGTTCCTTAACATCTCTGTTGTCCATGGAAGACTTTTTTTTTTTTTTTCTCATGATGCCTGTTAGAGTATTTTTGGGACACCTACAGTTCAGACAACCAGCCGTAATGCATGTATAGACGGATTTTGTTTAAGGATTTAGAAATCTCACCTTCTAAATCCTTAAACTAGACAAAGGTGAGGGGGAATATAAACCCACCATTTTAAACCTCTTCCTTACATTTGGGTCTGCACTATTATGATAAGGAAACAAAGAAAGCTAATATCCCCAGGAGACACATCAGGTAACATGAAGATGTACAGTATACTAAAGTTTCGTATAGAGATATGGAAGAATCATGGTAGAGTTGACAATACACAGCTCCATGTTTCTACAGCTTCAGGGGTCTACAGTAGCATAGCATCTCCTCATTTTATTGAAGTTTGCAATGTAGCTACTTCTCACTTCAATTTGTTTTACTATTCCTGGGCAGATATTGTATCTCCTGAAGTCTTTATTCCTATTAGATCTAATCCAGAAGTTATTTGTTTCCACAGACCTTTCTTCTTTCTTGGTGCGTATACCTAAACAGACAAAGATTTTTTTTCAAGTTTGCAAATAAAATTACAATTAGAATATTTTTTTTTCAGGTTTGGCTTTGGTTTTATTCTTTTCCTTGTTTTCTTTTCCCCTTTTACAGACTTCAGCAAAGGAAGCAGAAGTTGCATATCAGAATTAAGAGTCATTGACCTCCCACTCTTTTGATATCTTCCATTTGAGGACTCGGAGCTCTTTTTTTCAGCATTGCCTAGCAAGATGGTTGTAACATCCATTATTGTTTGTATCGAAGTAAATAACAGATTCTAAATAAATAAGACATGTTGGTGCAGATAAAATGCAGAAGATGAATGTTGTTCAAAGAGTGAATGAGATGTTTACAGGGAGAAGGCACCTGTGTGTTGGGTGAAGCTCTGTTGTTGATATTTATCGTAGCTTTTCAGAAGCACTAGACTGCATATGAAAGAAGACAATTGGAGCCTGAACCCTGGAGTTCTGAACATGCAAGTGTAAAAGCAAAATTTTAGTTAAGACTTCTCAAACAAATTTTACACTGATTAAATTCAAAATGGGTCATTTTTAATGATGAGATTTTGAGTCATTGATCATTTTACAAGTTTTAATTAATTCCAACTTTAAAAGATGACATTCTGAATACGCATGGAAGAATTGGAAATGAGGCTTGCCTTAGCTTGGTTCACAGCAATAGCTTATAAGTCAGTGGTTACAGAGAATTAATCCTCCCTCAGAGAGTTTAGAATACCATGGACTGAAGACACTATCGAGGGTAATGCTGTGTGTTTCCTCCACAGATGATCAGTACTTTCATTTTTCTTTGAGGATGCAAGTTGAATGACAATTAGATTTTTTTTTTTTTCAGATTTGGTCAACTTTATTCTAGGCTGCATCAAGAGAGGCATGGCCAGCAAGTCAAGGGAGGTGATTCTCCCCCTCTGCTCTGCTCTTGTGAGACCTCACCTGGAGTACTCTGTCCAGTTCTGAGGCCCCCAGCATAAGAAGGACATGGACCTACTGGAGTGAGTCTGGAGGAGGGCCATGAGGGTGATTAGAGCTCTGGACATATCTGTTATGAGGACAGGCTGATAGAATTGGGATTGTTCAACCTGGAGAAGAGAAGAGAAGAAGAGAAGAGAAGAGAAGAGAAGAGAAGAGAAGAGAAGAGAAGAGAAGAGAAGAGAAGAGAAGAGAAGAGAAGAGAAGAGAAGAGAAGAGAAGAGAAGAGAAGAGAAGAGAAGAGAAGAGAAGAGAAGAGAAGAGAAGAGAAGAGAAGAGAAGAGAAGAGAAGAGAAGAGAAGAGAAGAGAAGAAGAGAAGAAGACTCCAGGAAGATGTTATAGTAGCCTTCTAGTACCTGAAGGGGCCTACAGAAAGGCTGGGGAGGGACTTTTTACAAAGGAAGGTAGTGATAGAACAAGGAATAATGTTTTAAAACTGGAAGAGGGCAGGTTTAGATTAGATATTAGGAAGCAATTCTTCCATGTGAGGGTGGTCAGACACTGGAACAGGTTGCCCAAAGAAGTTGTGGACGTCCACTCCCTGAAAGTGATGAAGATCAGACTGGATGAGGCTTTGAGCAACCTGGTCTAGTGGAAGGTGTCCCTGCTCATGGCAGGGGGTTAGAAGCAGATGATCTTTAAGATCCCTTCCAACCCTAACCATTCTATGACTCTATGTTCTCAACATTCAAGGATTAACTGTTTTCTTTGAACTTTTTCCAACATGTTGAGAATAATCTATTGAGAAACAGAAATGGAGATGGAACACCATACATGATACTATGCCACTTACATGTGATGTTACTATAGTTACTGTCTTGCCCATGACAGTTGTAATGAATTTCTGTTTTCAATATTGTCCACAGTACAGTCTGCCATACAGTGTATGTGCATTTCTGAAAGCCTAGCTCAATAGTCTACCATTATTCAGCGTATGAAGGAAATTTTTTAACAACCCACCAGCTTGGCAATCAAAGAAAAAAGACTGATTTTACAGGGTAATTTCTGCAGCTACCAAATACACCTTTCGGGTGTATTCCACCTTTTCCAGAAAAAACGTATTAACTTATATATCTTCAAAGATTATGTGGGTGAAGGATAAAATCCTCTTTTTTTAACTAATATAAGGTCTATATTTCATCAGCCATAGACAATAACAGCAAACTTCTGTGTTCCAGGAAAGACAAGATTAGGATATTCGTACAGATTTCACTGTCTCTGATTTCCTTTAAGAAAATAGTTTCTGTCCCTTCAGACTTCAAAGGGAGCTTTGATATACACATTCTGAACTTTCTGAGTCTGTGGATTCAAAGGCATCACCCTACATGTGAATGCCCATCTCTTCTCAGAATGTAGTTTTGAACTTCAACAATAATGGTGAATTACATTCCCATGTCTCAAAACAAAAAACAAATTATTGTACACTGTATGAGGAGAATTCAAATTAATGGATGAAAGGATACAAAATCTCACTTTGTGCCTGGAGAAATTAATTCTCATCTTGAACGTCTTTTATTTACCATTGCTGTCCCTACATATTACTTTTAGTAGTGCATATACTATCCGAGAATACAAGATAATTCCTGAATATAAAGTGAGATATGGCCTTCCTCTAAGGAGTTCAGAAACTCATTTGTATAGATTAAAAGTACTTAAAATAACAAATATGATAATGTAACAAGACAGAATTACTTCATTTTTTTTTTATCAGACAAGTGGATTTAAAATAATATTCTAAAAATAAAGATATATATATATATTTTCTACTCTGTTGTTCACTTTCAGTACCATGCCCTCTGTTGAAAAATCAGATATTTTCCTGCTTCCTTCAGGGGTTTTATTCCAATACAGCACAATGTAAACCAAGGGAAAAACAAGACAAAACAAATTACACAATATGAATCTTAAATGTGTTTGATTCTACTCTCAACTCTGTTTCTATTGCAGAGCTTTGCTGTCTGTTGAACTGAGAACAGTAGTATTTCTTTTTTTTAACTCTTGCCTGGGCACAGTATGTCTTGGAGTTCTTTTTATGTGTGTGGGTAGGAAAAAAGTGGTGCTCATCTAAGAAATGTCACATATTCTTTCCTCTGCAACAAATTGATTGTCCTTGACAACAAGTAGACAAACCCTGACTCACCTAACTTTCTACCCTCTTTCTAATGAGTTGCTTCAGACAAATATTTCTCTTGTAAAAAGCATCTGTATAACTTTGCAAGCTATAAAGATTAATAAAATTAGAAAATCAGTGAGATGTCTTTCTCTTCAGATTATTCAGAAACAATATGAATATTGACAGGAGAGGAATTTTATTTGAAAATGTTGGAAGTTTTTTAGGATCAGGAATAAAAGCCAAATAGTGAGGTAGGTAGAATAAAAGAATTTTGTCAGCTCTCCTTTTCTTAAAAACAAACAAATAAATAAATTATTTATATTTTGCACTTGGGCAAACTTCATGATCCTATGCACTGCAACATTTCCTTTCCTGGCTATAAAGTATTTGGAATGTTTAGAATGGACATGGTATTTTCCTTGTAAAGAGTGTATGACAATATCACTTTGCAGGTTGGAGGAGTACATCACTTTAATGACTAATAGTATGAAAGAAATTTAATAGAAATGGTGGCTATAAAAGTATACTGTAAAACTGCAAATAGTAACCTTATAGCTTACTGACCTGAAAGACAGTTATTATATAGTCTCAATATTCATAACAATCAAGAAAATATCTAGGAACAATCCATAAGGCATTTATGTCAGTCCTAAAAGTTACCTTTCTCCCCTAATCCTAGTATGCCTCTTTGCTTTCAGCCTTCCTGTAATATTCATTTGGTAAAATGCCAACAGCCTAATTTCTACAACCATTCATAATGCTGTCAAAATGCACTAAGTTTTAAAGTGCTTCCTACCCAGATCTCACAAGTAATTAATCATTTGAAAGAGAGAATGATCTGGAGTTCTTAACTTAAGCCTAAAATTTTCATTTGAATTCTCTGTTAAATGTTTGTTCATATTATCTCTGTCAGATGGACGTCACTGAAAGAAACAGACATGAGGTAGCTCCACCCCACAAAGAGTGGTATTTTACTTAAACTGATATGCTAATCAGATTAGTGGGAGTTTTTTTTTTTTTATTTTGGGCTCAGACATAAAGCTGCAGAATTCTTAATATGGAGCTGGTAATTTTCTTTCTAGTTCAGAAAACAGTTCAGTTGTGTCAATTTGAATGACAGACATATCTAGAATTAGAACTACTGTAAGCAGATTTACTTACATGACTTCAAAACATATAGTAGCAGTGGTCCTACCAGATCTCCCCAAATTGCTGAGGGAGATTAAAAAATTCAGCTTTAACAGATAATGACAACAATTATGTTTTCCTGTCTTGTATTATCATATTTGGGAAAGCTACTTAGACATCCTAAATTTGAGTCTAATCAGTATAATAGCAGTCTTTCATTCAGAATTAATATAAAAGCAGCTGAAGCCTATTAGGAAATAATTATCTGAAACAACAGGTCATATGCTGGGATGGAGGAAGAACAGAATGAGTTCTAAGATTTATAACAACTGATGTGAACATGAAGCACTGATTGTGTTTCTTTTTGTGTGAAAGACGAGGGTCACAAAGAGGAGCACAGATTCAGAAGTACAGTTAGAGGATATGTAACTGACTGGAAAAAGGTGAGAAGACATTTGTGGATGAAGTGGTGAATAAATTTATGCTTGGAATAATAAAAACCCCCAAATTCTAGTGTTTAGTTTTCACTCATTCTAAAAGGAACTAGTCTACATACTGTTCATTAATAAGTATGATTTCATAAATTCTTAACTTTGTTAGTCTTGTCTTTCTTCCTTTTTGTTTCTTTGATTTTCCTTATAAAGTGTATTGATACAGCCAGATTTTTTGGCCACCTGCACCAATAAGTATGTAATAGCATTGATTCTACACATAGTGAAAACAGATGTACAATAAAAATTATAAATAATTATAGTATTAAGGCTAGATTAAAATATGCTTAAAAGTCACGTGCAGTTAAAAATTGAGGACTGGGGAAAGAGATTATTTTTATTTTTATTTCTTTTTTTAAAATTTTTAACTGGTTGTTGGAAATTCCCATTTTAAATTTGTATATATTGTTATATATGCAGAACTTAATGTGGAATAATCAGTCCAAATTCTGGTTTTAGAGGCTTGTCTGACAAAAGATCGTCCTATTTCCTCCTTAGAAAATAGCGAACAAATTTTACCTCCCTGTTTTGGGTTGGCTCTGTCTGGATGCCCACCAGATGCCCACCAAAGCCCACTCTATCATTCCCCCTCCTCCACTGGACAGGGGGAGAAAAATATAATGAAAGGTTTGTAGGTTGAGATAAGGAAAGAGAGAGATCACTCACCAATTACTTGCATGGGCAAAACAGACTTAATTTGGGGGAAAAAATGAATTTTAAATTATTACCAGACAAGAGGATAATGAGAAATAAAACAAATCTTAAAACACCTCCCCCTACTCCTTCCTCCTTCCTGGGCTTAACTTCTCTCCTGATTTCCACCTCCACATGGGGACAGGGAATGGGGTTGAGGTCAGTTCATCTCACATTGTTTCTGCTGCTCCTTCCTCCTCAGGGGGAGGACTCCTTCCCCCACACCAGCATGGGGTCCCTCTCACAGGAGACAGTCCTCCATTAACTTCTCCAGTGTTAACTTAACCAGTGTTAACAGTAGTGGATAACTTCTCCTTCCCATGAACAACAGTTCTTCATTAATTGCTCCAGCCTGGGTCCTTTCCATGATGTGCAGTCCTTCAGCAAGGGACTGCTCCAGCGCGGGTCCCCCATGGGGTCACAAGTCCTTCCAGCCAACCTGCTCCAGCATGGGCTCCTCTCTCCACAGGGACCACAGGTCCTGACAGGAACCTGCTCCAGTGCATGGGGTCACAGCCTCCTTCTGGCATCCACCTGCTCCAGCGTGGGGTCCTCCATGGGCTACAGGTAGTAATTTGCTCTACCACAGACCTCCATGGACTGCAGGGGAACAGCCTGCCTCACCATGGTCTTCACCACAAGTTGCAGGGGAATCTCTTTGGCACCTGAAGCACCTCCTTCCCCTCCTTCTTTATTGACCTTGGTGTCTTCAAGGGTTGTTTCTCTCACATCTTCTCACTCCTCTCTCTCCAGCTGTAGTGTGTCGGGTTTTTTTTCCTCTTCCCTTTTTTCTTAATTATGTTATCACAGAGGCGTTACTGATTGGCTCGGCCTTGGCCAGTGGCAGATCTGTCTTGTAGCCGGCTGGCATTGGCTGTGTTGGACATGGGGGAAGCTTTTGGTAGCTTCTCACAGAAGCCCCCTTCAGTACCAAAATCTTGCCATGCAAACCAAATACACTCCCCAGATGCAAGCATGCACGCATCTTACCCGGGATGTCTGTGTGTTTATCGTATTGATGTTTTCTTATGATATTTATTTTGTATACTAAAGAATATAAAGACTTTATTACAGTATTTTTCTATAATTCCTCTGCTCATAGTACAAGAGACTTCTGTGTCTCATTGAAAAACAAGGCCATAAAAAAGTAAGGATTGCCTCTTAATTTTTGTTCATCCTCTGTGATTCATCCTGTGAGACATTTACTAGAATTCTTTGTATTCTATTTTATGAAATACTTGGTCTGTTTGCAATTTTTTTTCTGTTCAATAGTGGCATGCAAACACAGGATCAACAGGTCATCAGTTTTGTCTTTTTAAAAACCTTTAGAGACAGTTGAAAAGAAAGAATGTTACGTTAACCTCTCTTTTTACTGTGCATACTAATGCAGCAGCTGCCTGAGAAAGCATTCTTCTGGAGAGGCTGTCTGCAGACTGGCTGTCTTCCCTGGAAAGATGATGTGCTTCATTCTGGGTTAATTAATAGCTAGAGAATCCATCAGGCTTTTAGGGCTAATGGCTTTAGAAGGAGAATTTAAACTCCTGGCTTCATGACAATGTCATGCAAATTGCTACTATTATCTGCATGTAAACTTGTGGCTACGATCTGACCAGATATCTAGGTTCTTCCAGTCACTCTGTCTCTCAGGTCAGTTACCTGAGCTGCCATGCAGACAGGACAAAGGTCTCACAGCAAAACATTTTAGTCAGTGAAAAAGGTTTGAGTCCAGCTAGGGCTGGTATACTACGTCACTACTACCAAATAAATAGTGACATTTTAATTGAAATTTTAATGGAACAAATTACTTTTTAGCACTTTCCAAATTACCTTTATCTAAAACATCATTTTTGAGACACATCTAGGAAGCATTGAATGAAATACTTTCTTCTTGTTATTAACAACTGTTATTATTAATTAATAGCAATGTTAATGGATATCTTTAAAATATATAGGGAGATTTTCATGTTTCAAATGCACTGATACTTTGGGATATGTTAAACCAGATCATTGCCAGCATCACTGATTTCTCAAAAAAACCAACAAGTGGGAAAAAGCTGCCTGGGAAATAATAATGGCAATAATATTTTTCCTTTTTTTTTTTTTTTTTTTTTCTCCCCACCTACTAGTAATCATTGAGAAAAACAGATTTCTATTTGAAACACAAGACCGAAAAATATATGCAAGGTACTTAGAAATTAAAATATGGCATTTTTTAGTGTAATGTAGTTTTCACTAGATGATAAACCAATTTGTTCATAAATATTACCTCCGTAAAAAGTCAACTGTTCTCAGAATCTTGTTTATGCTCAAACAGGAAACACGTTTTATGTATAAAGAAAAGAATTCATGGTTATTATTATTTAAATCTTAAAGATCTAATTGAAAAACTATTATTAACCTAGTTCTAATAAGTACAGAAAAAAAAAAAAAGACGAATAAGAATACCTACAAGATTTCGCTACATAAAAGCTCTCAATAATAATAATAATACAATTAAAATTGTAACTGACATATTTATACCAGCTATTCCTTTTCTTCAGGTTATGTTCACTTTTCTATTGCTCTTCCAGGTCTTAAAGTCAGTAGTTTCAACTGATGGCAGGGGAACCACTGTGCTTCTGGAGCTCTTTGTCAGAAGATACATCATGTTGATGTATGTGATTCCTTCTGCACTTTAGGAACAACTTGGAATCACTTTTACATGTTTCCTAACAGACTTTTACATTTTTACTTTTTTTTTTCATTGGCTTGCATCTCCACATTACATCTGTCTTCTGCATACATTAGATACTATTTTTTCATACCTTTGAACGGGCAATGCATGCTCGCAGTCCACAAAGCCAACCATATCATGGGCTGCATCAAGAGCAGTGTGGCCAGCAGGTCAAGGAAAGTAATTCTGCTCATCTCCTCCACTCTTGTGAGACCTCACCTGGAGTACAGCATCCAGTTATGGGACCCTCAGCAAAAGGGGGCCACCAGGATAATCAGACAACTTTTAGCACCTCTATTATGAAGACAGGCTAAGAGTCTTGGGATTGTTCAGCCTGGAGAAGAGAAGGCTCTGCGGAGACCTTATAGCATCCTTCCAGTACCTGAAGGAGTCCTACAGGAAGACTGGGGAGGGACTTTTTACAAGGGCAGGTACTGATAGAACAAAAGGTAATGGCTTAAAACTAGAAGAGGGAAGCTTTAGATTAGATATTAGAAAGCAATTCTTTCCTGTGAGGGTGGTGAGACACTGGAACAAGTTTCCCAAAGTACTTGTGGATGCCCTCTTCCTAGAAGGGTTCAAGGCCAGATTGGATGAGGCTTTGATCAACCTGGTCTAGTGGAAGGTATCCCTGGTCACGGCATCGGGTTTGGAAATAGATGATCTTTTGGGTCCCTTCCAACTCAAACTATTCTATGTTTCTATGATTTTCATTGTTACACCTAAAACCATTTTTTTCCACCTTCATCTACATTTCTTTAACTGACCCTTTATGAATTACTTTCATCTTTGCCTGACTTATGTCCCATGTTTTATTACTCTGCCTGTACTCCTCTACCCTGTACTCCATGTATGATAGGCCTTTCCATTCATACATACCAGGACGGTATTTCTGTATAATACATCTATATACTACATGCTACTACTGATGTAGTTGTAGTTGTAAATATCACTCATAGAATAAATACTTAATATTACTGTGAAAATAATTTTGTAGCACATGAAGATAAACAAAAATAAAAGTGTTAGCCACAGATACCTGGTAAAGTAGGAAATTAGTTTCACACCTACACCAAGTAAAACAAAGCTGCGGGTAAATCAAGAAAAGTTCAGATAGAACAAATCTGACAAATCTCAGTCCTGAAGCCTTGCAAATTTGGTACAATACCTATGGCCTGTCACTAGCAGTGACAAAACTGTATTACAGGGCTAAATGTTTACACATCACACAGACTACATACTACTTAATTTTCATTTGAGTCCTCCAGGATAAGTGCTATATTTTGAATTTTACACTGTGAGAAACTAAGGTTTCTTAAAATAACTTCTCTGTCACTATTCTTACTATGACATCTCAAGAAAACAGAGGGAGGAAGAATTAACAAAACAAATAACTCACCTTAGATGAAAACTGAAAAATCATTAGGAATAATTGTATCACTTTTGATTATTACGAAATGGAAAGCTGATAACATAAAGCAAAAAAGTCATTTCCATTTAAAGCACTCAGATACCTTGAGAAATGACAGAGACATTAGTTACTCCATTCCTGAAAAACATATTTTAATGGCTGAGGTATTACTTCTGAGATATGACAGCTTTACACACCTATACTACTGTCCAGTAAAAAACCACATTTTAGGGTAAGGACAGAAAGAGAGTTCTGATTTTTGTTTTTCATCACAGTTTAAGAAGTCCAAAGACAAAGGCTATTTGTTTGGTTGCACTATGGGCAGAGTTTTCTAGCCTGTGAGATAAGATTAATAAGAAGATGGTCATCCTTCACTAATTTGATTAATTTTCACAGGGAAATGACAATGAAACCTGACAACAGAAAAGCAGTATATATAATTGATTTAGAATTTAGTACATCTCATGGTATATAGCAACACATAAAATGTTTTAGAATAAAAGATTAGCATATGAGATATTTTGCAATAAGTTCTTAACCGGGTAACTGAACTCACATCGCAGTGTAATAGAAATTGTATACAGATAGAGTAGGGATGAAGGCATAGGCTTTATGCAACTGTGATTTATGGGAGAATTCAGTCCTGCTACACAATGTAGAGGATGGAGGACCAAGAGGATATGGAGAAAATTATCACAGTAATCCATTTAATAGAAAAGATGGATGAAGATAGAAAGTAAAGTGTCTGAGTAAAAATGAGCAGAGGTGAGAAATAAGAACTGTCATGTGATATTGAACTGACCAAAGTTTTCCCCAAAAAATTCAAAATGGTGTGTCACTGGGCCTCATCCTGCTGATGTAATAGGGACATTTTTCTAGTTAATTTAGTGACAGATTGTATTAATAGTATTCTTCTTACTATTTTCCATTTTGTCTCTAAAATTCAGTATTATCTAACACAAATAAAAGTAGGAGCTCACAAATTCTGTCACAAAGGTGATAAATGGTTCTAGCTACATGTCTAGCCTTCATGACAGGCTTTGTCTATTTCCTTCTTCTGTCATGTTACTTTCTGACTCAAGGAGAGACTGCAGGTGTGGTACTGTCTTGTATTCAGGTAAGCAGACATATCAATAACAACAAAAAAGTATTTTTGCAGAGTGGAACATGACTGAAAAATGGGAAGAAACAGTCAGAACTTATCATCCTATCACAAATACAGAATTGGCAATTGATAGCTTATGAGTTATTAGTCGTAAATGGAGGAAGGACATGGAAAGACATGGTTTAGTGGTGGACTTGGTAGCATTAGTTTTTCAGTTGGACTTGGTGATCTTAGAGGTATTTTCTAATCAAAACAATTCTATGATTCTAAGATTTAAAAAGATTTATACTTCATGTACAGACATACCAGAGTGCAGGTAGAAATAAGTGAGGTCCTTGGTAGTCACAGAATAGGACGAACATGCTTCAGACATACGCAAAATAGTTTCACATGTGCCAAGCTTAGGACACAGCTCAGCTACAATCAGTTAATTTTTTATCTATCTGAGCTGGGAAACATATGTATATAACAAAAATTGTACTTTTAACAGTTTGATTGAAAAAAAACCAAAACCCACAACCAAAACCAACAAAACTTTTACAGGCAGTTAGCGAAAGTAATGGGGTTTATAAATTCCATGGTGTGGTGGCTTTAACTTGGCCAGCAGCCAAACACCACACAGACACTCACTCACCCTCCTCACAGTGGGATGAGGGAGATAATCAAAAGAGTAAAAGTGAGAAAAGTTGTGGGTTGAGATAAAGACAGTTTAATAGGTGAAGCAAAAGCTACACACACAAGCAAGGCAAAACAAGGAATTCATTCACTACATCCCATGGGCAGACAGGTGTTCAGCCATCTCCAGGAAAGCAAAGCTCCATCACATAACAGTTACTTGGGAAGACAAACATCATCACTCCAAATGTCCCCCACCACTTTGTATGCTTTGTATGATGTCATACAGTCTGGGATATCCCTTTGGTTAGTTGGGATCAGCTATCCCAGAATGTCCCCTCACAACTTCTTGTGCACCTCCAGCTTCCTCGCTGGTGTGGTGGGGTGAGGAGCAGAAAAGGCCTTGACACTATGTGAGCATTGCTCAGCAATAATGAATACAACTCTGCCTTATCAACACTGTTTTCAATACAAACCCAAACCACAGCCCCATACCAACTACTATGAAGAAAATTAACTCTATTCTAGCCAAAACCAGCACACATGGAAAAAGCATAACATTCTGCTTTGTTGGAATATGTAAAATGGGGCGTGACATGTTTGTATATACAACATTATAAAAGCATGGAGATGCTTTATCAATAGTCTTATTTCTATGATTATTAACAAATTATGTTCAAAATTGTCCAATATCCTTCTTTGTGCAATTAAAACATTTTCCATGGTTTCTTTTTCTGTCCGTGTCCTTTATGTTTGGTCATTATGTCATATTTTAAATTCAGCAGAGCAGGCAATTTTGTTCAGAAAAAAAAAAAAAAAAGTTCTAAAAACTAATAATACTATTTTATATATGAATACCTTTCTTACACATAATATTGAATGTTTGCATTATTGTGTTTTTTGATCACAGGACTACAGTTTGATTAATTTGCCTCATTGTCTTTTGAAATGGACTATTTTAGATGCTTATTCATGGACTTTTTTTTTTTTTTTTTTTTTTAATTTCCATTCTTAAAAGCCAAAATTATTATCTTTTGCATACTCAGTGCTATTCAAGCTAGAAAGGAAAATTAACTATGACAATATATTCTGTGACCTAGTCTGACAGCCTTATGCATTCATTTAGTTCCTATATGGAATGTCAGGTTGTTGAGATTTTAAGAAACAGATTTTATCAAGAGTTGAAAGTTGAATTTGGAAAATATTAAAGGATATGACTTTTTCTGCATTCACAGGTTATTAGTGAAACTGAAGCTATTATTTGCTTTAAGGCAAGTCTCATTCACACTAGTCATGCACCAGAAAAGGGAAGTTAAGTGTAATTTCATTCATCATCCACATGATAAAGTCAAAATTATTCTTAATCTCAGGGAGATCCTGGAAATATAAAAATAAATTAAAGCTTATTCTCATTTACTTTTTTCTTTTTCAAAAGCTGCTTGTTACAGGCTTGAAAGAGATTTTCTTGGCTAGTCACAACATTTAAAGATTTGATTCTTCAACTCATTTCCAGTTTTCAATGTATATACTTTCTGGAAAAGGGAAAAGGAAGGAACACTACCAGCACATGTGACCTAACATAACTTCAAAGCATCAGGGAAGTAAGGTAATTTAACCGAGAAGAAAACAAATAGGATGGAGTGAGAGTATTGCAAGTATCTTCAGTACATGGAATTACCAATTTCCAAAAGAAAGCAAGAAAGGTCTAAAGTTGCTGGGATCTTTCCTTGCCTAAGCCAGAAACATAGTGACAGGGTTGTCACAGCAGAAAAAACATTGTTGTACTAATGAATTGTCTTCAAACTACTCACTGCTCAAAATGATCCTTTCTGAAGTCTTAGCCATAGGTTGCCTCACTGAAACATATTAAAAAGAAAAAAAAAAAGAAAAAAATGTAGCAACAGTGAAAATCCCACAAAACTTTTCATCCTGTAACTGGAACATTTAAATGGAACCTAAATATCTGATCTT
Source organism: Caprimulgus europaeus (assembly GCA_907165065.1). The sequence continues at coordinate 51,362,054 of OU015523.1, read as the reverse complement.
ACCTTGTGTGGTTTAATACCTCTTAATAGAAGGAATATTAAAAAAAAAAATAATAATTAAAAAAAATTATGCAGGCCAACTGCCTTTAGCAGGCAGAAAATTAAGAAAAAAAATAATTCAACTTCTCCACAAAAAAAAAACCTTAAAAATGAAACTTCGTACATAGCCACTGTTTCTCATCCAAAATAAATTACTTGACAATGCTTACTTAAATTCCAATACATAATATTACAACTTGAAAAACTTGCTTTGGGAATTAAAATTTTCAGTACAACAGGCTGTGTGGAATAGTAAGTAGATATATCTGACAATTCAGTGACAGAAGATAATCTATCAGGTGACTTTTTGATCAGTTATGCTCCAGAATTTACCCACCAGTGGCAGGACAATTGAGAGCATGCTCAGTGATTCAAGTTCACTGATTTTTTTTTTTTTTTAAAAAAAGCCAAAAACACTGCATCTGGTTTTGAGATTCTCTAGTGCAAAAGCTGAAGAAAAAACAAACAAACAAAAAAAAATCTAAATCAATAAATTGACCAGAGGAAGTTGAATAAGAATGAAAGAAATTATGCCTCCTTGGATAAGTAATTTCCAAATTGCAGAATATGCTTGAGAAGGTCCTTCCTCCATATGATTTTAAGAACATGAAATTTATACTGAAAACACTGTAAGACCTGTGCCCTGCTTTTTAGGTAGAGAGTGAACATTTTAAAAGATTAATTAGTTAAAATAATTTATCACAACCACAATTAGACCTGAATTTGTTCATACTTAAGGGGAATGTAAATACATCATAAGGTTTACTCTAGACTGTATCTAGCTGGTATTAGCTGTCCTTTATCCTCAGGGTGTTGGAGCTAAGGGAAAGGCAAACTCCTAAATAGCTCTTCAAATGTGCTAATCATTTTATATATTTCCATAAAGATAAAAGGAATTAGATATATAGAGATATTCAGATAACAAAATTTCTTTTAAAATGTATGTTCAATTTTCCATACTTGAAAGTTACAGTAAACATCTATATAACTATTTTAAAATAACTAAATGCTTTCTTAATTGCTACTTTTTTTTTTCTGAAGAACATTAGATTAAAATTAAATTACTGTATTTTATAATGCCTAATATGATACTGAAATAACTACAAATAAAGTTTAGCTCAGAAAAGATAATTCAGATTAAAGAACAGCATAGTCTGAAAATCTCTGACAAGAGATTCAAAGGCCTTGAGTGAGATAGCTGGTGCCTTATTACAGCTGTGTTATGTCACACAGCAAGTGCTTTTGATGTGTCAGAATTGAGCCTGATGATTTCACTGAATTTTCTCCAACTTAGTGTTTTAAATACAGAAAAAGGAAGACAGTTGGTCTAGTCTATAAAAATACTGAAAAAAAGGAGATCAAGTCGGCACTGAAGAGAATAGGCTATATACTGAGAAAAACTCACAGAAATAATTATGTCCCTGCTATAAAAAAAGGAACTAGACATAGGAAGAAACATCTTGTCCAGTCTCAAGAGACTGAATATCTCACTAGAAAATGTAATAGTGCAAAGGTGATGCATTGACATGAAGTTTGTGAGTAGATCAATGTGTTACATTACAGCACTAGTATTTTCCCCTTCATTTGTAATGTTAATATAATTCATTCCTGATAGGACTGCCCTTAGTTCACTCAAACGAAAGCTTTGGGTTAAGTAACAAATGATAAAACAGATGAATACTGTGAACTGCAATACAATTTAACTGCTGATGTTGGTAGCAAATAAGTATTTGGAAATGTGATTTGTGAAGCAAAGATTGAAACTACACATTTGTATACTGACATTTAGTTAAACTTATTCATTTTATGAAAATCAAGCTTATATACTTGTTAGTGGAGTGAATCTATGAGGAGGCATTTAGCCCGTAACAGTTGTCAAAAGAAAATATTGTCATATTGTCATAGTTACTATATGATCAGTTTCCAAATCTAGATTAGTTGCCATTTCATAAATTTCTTCATCATCAGATCAACATACAGTCATTTAAAATAAATATTTCTTTACTATCAGAATGCTAAGATTCAAGCCTGATATAAAATTAGGTAAGACACCACAGAAACTTCCCTGGCTATTATTTTGACTACAGTGAGCAAGTAAATGACACATTTCTTGCAAGATTACTAAGCAAAACAACTAAACTATAGACATAAATTCAACAGTCTGACAGGCAGACTGCCTGAATGAAGGGATAGTTTAAAAAAAATATATGCATTGGAAAGAGCTATTCTTGAAAAAATATATGAATCTGTTTATTGAAGTTAGGGTTTTGTAAGTGCATGATCAAGCTTCAGAAAAATAAGTGAAAGAAGTAGCAAAGGAGAATGCAATGACAAAAAATGTTACTTTTTCACATATTTTTTATTGTTGTATTATTGTAATACATGTGAGGAATATTACCTCTCAAAAACTTAAATACATTTGAGTTAAGGATATTGCAAGAATGCAGTTCAAAATATTTGGGGAGTGACTATATGGGATAATATTTACTTTATTCAGTTTGTTTGAAACAGCAACTTGTTTTGAATAGATCAAGCACAAAACAAATTTGCATCTCTAACTACCTTTTTTTTTTCCCTAATTCTATCACACTTTTTTCCTTTTATTTTCAAAGTATTTATTTCTTTATGCCCTAATCATAAGACTATATTCCTTTTATTAAGCAACTGTAAGTAAGTTGGGAAATTGTATTTGTCAGTCAATAGAAAAATCTTTAAAAGTGAAGGGAAATACCTGTGTGACTAGAGACCTCTGCTCTAGATGCCCCTAAATTAGTGCTGAACAAGGTAGTTTAGCTTCCTGGAGGCGTTAAACATCACCACAACAAAGCCTTGCAACAACAGCTGATTAAAGGCAATACCAAAGAGTCTAGGTTCAGAAACTTGCACTTACAGGATTTAATCTACTAACTGAACAACATCATTCTATAGACATTTGCAATTACTCCCAAGCAACTCAGAGAGTGATAATAAAAATACTGAATGGCATAAAATAAATACACTCTACAGTGTGTATTTATTTGTCCAGGCAAGGTCAGCCAGGATCAGAACTGTTACAAAACCAACAGTAAAATGTATAACTCAGTGGAAAAAACTGACATGATTTCCTAAGATGACAACATCTTAAAGCTTCAATAATGTCAATGAAATGGACATATTTTTCAGATTTTTTTTTAAGTAAAATGTATTATACCAGTCCAAGCAAATGTCATGCTGTTAATTTCATGTATCTTTTGATAAAGAAAAAATTACCACCATTCTAGTCTGTCAATAGGCATTGAGAAAGTCCAGACCTATATCCCCATTAAACAGTACTGGATCCCAGTTTATATACTTTCCAGATACTTATTTTTACTTTTTTTGTTTGTTTGTTTTTTGTTTAATGTTGATGTAAGAATTCAATAAATTCCAGGAAACAATAGCTATAATAAATTTGGATTTGACAAAGTATCTACCAGATAGTTGTCCTGTATGTGAAACTAGTTAATTCTAATAACTTATATCAGAAAAAAAAAGTCTCTTTTCAGTTACTTAAAGGTTTCTGATTGAAGTAAGTCAGTGGGTCATGGTTTTGCTTTTCACTGGTTAACTGGATTCTGTCAAATACTATACAGCAAATTACAAAATATCCTACTTTTATTTCCCCAGATACTAGACTGAGATTATAGGAAGTCCTTAAACTTCTTTCATAATGCTAGTTTTCGCCAACTTTGTGAGGTTGTTTTCATACTTTAGTTTTGCTATGGATTTATACTCATTTTTTGAAACATGCTACAAACACTACATGATTCACTATTTTGGAATAGCCTTTTAAATCCTAGCCATTAAAAGTGATGAATTATTAAAGCCAACAAAACCTGAACCTTACACCAGTTATTAAAAGAATACAGACAAAATACCAAAAGTACACAAAGAAAGAAAAAAAAAAAAAAAAAAAAAAAAAAATGACCAAAAGAATAAAGAGGAAAATCTAAAAGAAAAAGATAAAGATATTCTAACACAAAGAGTTTACAGCATGCCATGTCTGAAAGAGTGTCCAGGTAGTGAACATTCTCTAGTTACTTTAGAATGGGAAAAAAATCAAACAAAGGTTTAATGTCCTAAAATGTTCATAAATCATGTAAAAAAACCCTCAAATTAAGTAAGTAGCATACATCATGCACAAGCCAGAATAATGGGCTTTGTTTATGACAAGATGAGAGATGGCATGTATCTTTAAGAAGGCTTTTGGGTTTGGAACCCAATATTCATGTAGTTAAAGACAGGAAAAGTATAAATGAAACTTTTTTCAGGATAAATTCAAAGTTGTTAAAAAAAACCCAACAACCTCACATTAAAAAGATAGTTACAGTTCAACGTGAAAATAACTGAATAGGTTGCCCAGACAGGTTGTGGAATCTCCCTCCCTGGAAATATTAAAAAACTGTCTGGACAAAATCCTGGTTCATGTGCTCTAGAAATCCTTGCTTGAGCTGGGTGGTTGGACTAGATGACCTTCAGAGGTCCCTTCCAACCTCAACCATTCTGTGATTCTGTGAAAATTAAAGGAATACAAATCTTTTTTCTTTTTTGGTTTTTTTTTGTTTGGTTGTTTTTTTTGTTTTTTGTTTGGGGACAAGAATTTTCATTAGTCCAGTTTGTATTTTATATTTTCATTAATGACATAGATCATAGAAGACGTAGTGTATATACCAAAGCACGGATTAGATTTCTCCAGTGTCCTGAGGCTACATTAAAATAGGAGTCCTGTATTCAGCATGGAGCATCATACTACCAGATCATCTGTCAGGGCAACCCCAAGCACAAATAGAGACCGGGCAGACAATATATCACTAGCAGCCCTGAGGAGAAGGACTTGGCAGTACTGGTGGACGAGAAGCTCAACATGAGCCAGCAATGCATACTTGCAGCCCAGAAGTCCAACTGTATCCTGGGCTGCATACAGTGTAGGCAGCAGGTAGAGGGATATGGTTCTGCCTCTCTGCTTTTATGAGGCCCCATCTAGAGTATCTCATCCAACTTTGGCATCTGCAGCAGAAAAAAGACATGGACCTCTTATGAAGAAAGGCTGAGATTTGGGACTGTTCAGCCTGGAGAACACAAGGCTCTGTGGAGACCTTATAGCAGTCTTTCAGTACCTGAGGGGGCCTACAGGAAGGCTGGGGACGGAATTTTTGCAAGGACAGGCGCTGACAGAAAATAAGGTATTGGCTTTAAACTGGACAAGAGTAAATTTAGATTAGCTATTAGGAAGAAATTCTTTCCTGTGAGGGTGATGAGACACTGGAACAGGTTGCCTAAAGAAGATGTGGATGCCCTCTTCCTGGAAGTGTTCAAGGCCAGGTTGGATGAGGCTTTGAGCAACCTCATCTAGTGGAAGGTGTCTGTGCTCATGGCAGGGGGGTTGGAACTGGATGATCTTTAAGGTCCCTTCCAACCCATACCATTCTATGATTATATCGTTCTATGAAAAGAGATTAAGCAGATATATGATAAAGCACTTCAAATACATAAATATGTGCTTTAAAAAGGTAAAAAATATGTCCTGTATATTAATGGTAAACTGTCAGATGCATTGTGTTTGAACTATACCAGAAAGGTTCAGGTTATGCACTTGAGCATTTTTAAAATAGTACAGAAACCAGATTGCCAGAATAAATTGCCTGGAGAAGGCATGTTGGTCCTTATAGTAGAGGTCTTCCAGAAAAATTTGAACAAAGATCTGTCCCAAATAAGATTAAAAGAGATGTAGGAAATGAGAATGACAAAAATAGGAGGAACTGGGAACCTAGATTATCTCTCTTTGTTTCTTTCAACTATATGACTCTAAATGCAACTATGAATTCTACTTTAGTATTTTCTTAGTGGCAGAATGATTTAGATTTATAGATTAAGTTTTGTGAGGTATGACTGTAAATTCTTCTGTCTTAGCAATTTCTTATGAGATTTATGTAACTCATACAATGTACCTAAATTAAAAGACTAGTTGACTTGGTCCAGTCTTTAGTCAGTTAAAAGAGAAGTGCCCTTCCCATCAAGCTCCCTCCTTCAGAATTTCTTTCTTCTCTAACTGTATAACTTTCATGACTAACAAGGCATGGTCATATGGAAATGTATGTTAAAGATATAATATTTTTATAATTGCTTATAATAATCTGTAATCATTGGAAGGATGAGGTAATTAATGTTAAAAATTTTTCTTATTTTTCTGAAAAAGGTGTTGAAATATCAAACCAAACAAAAACCTCAAAACTAGTTCAATGGATGTTTGAAATAGTTGTTACTTATTTAGCAATCCAAATAATTTTCAAATTGATTGTCTTGTGAATACACCTATGCATACTAGAAAGGCGGGAATTTGTTCTACTTGGATGAGCCCACAATAAACTCAAATATGTCATAAGTAAGCTAATAGCATACACTCCAGAACCATGTTTAAGTCAAAGTCAGGGAATGAGCAAACCTCCCAACGATTTTCACATGGGAAAATGCTTCCTTGTTTGCTTGTAGATTTGTTTGGTTTTTTTAGTAATCAAAAGATAATTTTTATAGAACTTTGATAATAACTTTACAGAAGATATCCAATAATTCAAGAAAAATGTAAAAGAACACTACATAGTTATTTGTGAATGATGTGGGAAAAACTGTCATTCATAATTATAGTATAGCATGTAAATGGTGGAATCAAGGGTAGTAGTAGGTCAGTTAAGTTTAGATTGCTTTTTGGAAACTGTTTAATATGCAACTAAGCTCATGTATACAACAGAAACCAAGCTACATCCATAGGCATTTTCTTTCAAATAATTGTCAAAAGCATCATGACATAGGCTGTAAAATTTATGACAATACAGATTACAGTATGATGCAGTGTGTTAAAACGGAACATTTTATATTCCAAGTAGAAAGGAACACGCAACTATTTAAATAGACTTCAGGTACTGAAATTAATTCTGCTATTCTGTAAACTGTTTTTTTTCAGCTTTGTTTAAAAATGCAAAGCAAATATAATTAGAAATATTTTTTTAAATTTCCCATTGTTAAGAATATTGTTATAGTATGTAGTGATATTACATCCTACAAAGATCCTGTTTAAAGCATCCAAGCATTCCCATTCTGAACTTCCACAAAAACATCAATCTTGGTAGAGCTCTACTCAATTTTACTATTAGAGAAAATAGTCATATATCATAATTTTAGATTTCTCTAGTTTTTGTGCATAAGTTAAATTTGTACTAGCAAGCCTTTGTCTTTTAATATTCCTTATATATGAAGGACAATTATGTATCCTTAAACAGTGTAAGTTTTTATTATAATTACTACCCTTTGGAGCAATTCATGTGTAGTATATCTATCCTGTGCTTTTTTTTTTTTTTTTTTTTTTTAATGGTTAATAGTTCTGCAATATGGCAGAAATTGTGCTAAAATTCACTTAAATAACTGATGTTAAAATTCACTTTATGCATATATATAAATGTGTTTGTATGCCCGTAAAATGCACAAGGAAAGAGCTCTAAGGTAAATTTATACCTCTGCTACCGTTAATCAGACCCTTTAGAAGGAAACATCTAATTACTGTTCAGCCAGTTCTCTTTGGGACTTATTTCTTTTGATCTTTTACAGCAGCCTCTTTCCATTCCAGTGCCCATTTCCGTATCCTCCCTGGATTATTTTCCACATCAAAGAGGTCTTTCTTGCCTCTGTAGACTTCTCAGTTTTGATATTTCTACAGCCATCATGAGAGAGAGAGAAAGCAGAAAAAGTAATACTAATTATACACTATGTTAACCTCTATTGTATACAATATGTTTACTAAGGCTTCACAGAAAGCGGTAACAACTAAGTTTCTAAAATTTTAGTTTAACAAAAGTTTTGCTGCTAGAAGAATTGCTATGAGAAGAAATAATAGATTACTCAACATGAATCTACCAATTCCCTCCATAGCTAATCTGATAATTGTTGCTCATTCAATAAGTCAGTGTCATGAGAAGGAAAACTAATAGGTATTTTAGCTTCCAATGCTTTAACAAATAAATCCAGTTCCTGCTTACTAGATGACAAGTATGGAATTGCTGTGATTTATTTTGCTGATTAATATCAATGGACTGTAATTTTAGAGAAGTGGAAAAAATAAAATGTCCTACATTTTTAGGGAGAGATTTGTAAAGGAACAAAAATAACTATTATACTCTCATTGCATTATTTGTTTATCTTAGATTTATAAAGAGCCAATTTAATTTATGAAGAGTGGGGAGTAAAAGATCCCAAGCTCCAGTTTCAGTCTTACAGCAAAAGTTATAGACTCAGCTTTCTAAGGTTTTTTTTTGTGACTGTTCAGACTGCTTTCCAGGTTATCTATCCCACACACGCAGGCAGAATAATTGTTAGTTCTGGTGACAAAACACAGGAAGTTACAGCAAACTTAGATAAGCCCAGTGAAACATTTTTACGTACCGTGAAGCCTGTGTGACCTTTCTGATTTCCTGGACAGAATGACTTTGGTAGATCTATATGGTTGAAGAAATCAGCCTGTCTTTTATTTCTTATAACATACCAGTTGTAATTTCAAAGCTGAGCCCTACGTGTCCTTTGTTTGTTGTTTGGTTTTGGTTTGTTTGGTTTGTTGTTTTGTTGGGTTTTTTTAATACAGTAAACTCTCTCAAAACAAATGTAAGATAAATGAAGGATGTAATGAGAAACAAGATTAGGATGTGGAGCATTTGATAAAGTGACAGAAAGTTAGTGCAGGAGAAGTAAGAAAGAAAATGTGGGATATGCTATTGTGGGACCCCTGTTTTTCTAAGGTTCATGCCTGCAATTTAACACACAGCATTCAAAAGAGATTATTGTTATGCAAACATAACAACAATAATACTATTTAATCACAACAAAAATGTTTTATGTTCTGCTTATCAGTAATTCTTACAAGCCATGTCTCTATTTTGAGCAAGTATACTTTGACTGAAATTAATCAGCAGCAGATGTCTATTTCTTTTTATAGGTTTCAATTGCGTTTGTGTTTGTTTCAATTAACAATCTTCGGACAAAATTTAAAAACTTGGTTATATAGCAGTTATAAGAACTTTGCCTAGCTTCTTAACTTGGGAAGGACTGATATATTTGCACACTTTCCATTTAACTGAGCTGAGAATTATCTACAGTCAGTATCTCTACACTATTCTAAACAATTATCTTTGGTTTGATTAGATAGTTTCAGATATAAAATCAGAAATAGCATCACAAAGATGTTGGAATTACAGTACAGTAAGAAATTACATAAGCCTAAGAATCTCTTTATTACAGTTATCAGCAAACAGACACTGTATCAAAAGCTAATGGGAAGACAAATGCTTGGATTCCTGGAGTAATGTTTTTTCTCTTTACTTGTAAAAGAGCAATGCTTAGGCAACTTAAAAAGTTATCTCAAGTTCAGAAGTTTAAACGAGAAGTAATCCTAAACAAGTATTAGCCTCAACAAAATTCTGCATATACACATTATTTGCTGCCTTTACACTTTACTCAAAAATTGAAAATAACCTTCCATAAAAATAGTTAAAAAAACAAGTGCACATGCTCCACCTCACTCCAGGAGCTGGCATTGATAGTATTCTCACCTCAAGAATAAAAACTTCAAAACTTATAGGGGAATTATGTGGAAATGTTACCTCACTAGCTGTTGCTGGAACACTCCTTTTGGGAAAACAGAATCTGATTCAGTCATTTAGAATCAGTTTCATTGCAGTGGTATACATTTAACCTTTCTGGCTAAATGAATACTCAGATAACATCAGAGTACTCTTGGTAGCTACACTATTTTAGAATATGTTAGATTGATTTAGAGGCAATGGTGTATTAAGACATGCCTCTACGAAAGATGACCATTTGTCCATTACTGGTTGAATCTGTTTGAATGTGGTAACAAAAACACTTTCATGTCATAAGACACAACCAGTTATTGACCAAACACTTTTAACACAGTAAAACGTTTAGAAGGAATTTCTTATAAGCAATCTTTATCAACGAGCATTATAGCTGTAATAAAACTGGTACTGGATTACTATCCTCTCAAGGAGTTTGTGCTGGGAAAACAAGTATCTGATAAGATTCAAAAAGAGGTGGGTTGTGGGGGAGGGTGCCGTTTGGGTTTGTTTTTGGTTTTGTTTTTGTTTTTCATTTTGAAAGCTATCTGGAGAGCACTAACTTAAAAGGCAATCAGAGACAACTACAGAAATTAAGAATATGGTACACAATTCTAAAATCTCTCACATGATAATAAAGCTGTGAGATAGTACCTACATAAAATATCTGTATTGTAGATCTTAGCTTGAACTGAGTGAAAAATGAGATGAAACAAATCTGTGTTATTTAGTTGTTTGGGTTTTAGGTTTCTTTGTTTGTTTGTTTGTTTTTTTTTTTAGGGAGGAAGTATGTAATAAATAAAAGCCTTGGTATCATTTTCAGTTGTTTCTTACTCACTTTTGCTCTGTGATGAAATAATGCATTGAAATAAGCATAAATAATTTAAAAAATTACTTGTTTTCAAAGTATAATGATGGAATCCATGATATGATAACATGATTCATCTTTCTAATAATAATGATCTGTATTTCTTATTCTCCCTGTAACTCCATTGTTATTAGTAGTAATGATGCTTGAGGTAATAATGACGCTGCGTGGTCCCAGGAAATCTTTCTTTACAGTTTAGCATCAAATGACCTTGCAATAGCTTTTTTACAACTAGTGGTTGCAGATGTATCTTTTTTATCCAGCTAATAAAATCTCCCTGAACTTTGTTTCTTATTTTTCATCTCATTGGATAGATTGCAGTTCCTCAGAAGTTACTACCTGTGAATAATTAAAGGAATTCAGTTTGTATATTTGATTGTAAAAGTGCACAAGAAGAAATAAAAATAAAGCTATTGCAATGCTTTATTTCATAGATTACTTGAATGGGAATCTGGAAAATAAACTGTAGATTAATTTTTCTCTTAATCATTTTTTAATCACTTTCAGCTTGCACTATATTTCCATAAACAATAATTTCCAGTGAACTTGTGCAGGTCAAGACATAAAAATGTGTTTCTGTGGAGTGCTATTGACTTTTATTGCACCAGATGCTAGAGTTTGGAAAAGATATGTGAGTTTTGAAGCATCTTGTCTTTTCAAGTTAATAGTATAATTATTTATATCATGCCACTGTGAAATTATAAAATAAAATTATAATTTTTTAAAAACAAAACAAAACAAAACAAAACAAATACCTTAATATGCTTCTACTGTAAAGAATCACTTTTTTTTTTTTTTTTTTCCAATTAAATAAATGATCCAGGATTCTTCCAATTAAAAAAAAAAAAAAAAAAAGACACTCTCATTTTTTTTTTAAAGCTCTTTATGTTGACAGTTTTTATTTTACTGCCACCAGAATAGAGACAGTATGAAGACAGCACGGAGCAAAAGTTTTGTTCTAGACTAACCTTTTATTTTTTAATAAAATTACTGAGAATTAAGCATTATGTCTTACTTTTACACCACTTACAGTGTGGCATGGGGCATCATACTGTTTTGCATTATGTCTCTGTTCCCCTGTTCACTGAATTAAAAAACTATGCACTCAAAACAATTCCTTTTACAAAAAATTCACTTTAAAATATATTTAATTTAAAGCACTGTCTTCAAGCCTAATTTTTACTTTTTTTTTTTACTAAGTCATTTGTCTTTACTGGCAGGCTGTTTTTTGGGGTTTTTTGGTTTTTTTTAATGATAATCCTTCCTTTATATACATGGTACATAACTGTTCAGTGACTTTTGCTCATAGGTAAGCATATACAATATTCTGCACAATTTTTTTAATGCAACTATTAGTGTATGGATTCTTGTTAGTTGTCCCTTTTTTTTTTTTCTTAGTTCCTTTAGCAAGGAAATGTTAATATTCTTCTAGAGAGGTTGTTTACTGGTGTAGAAAATCTTGTTATTAGTCTGATTCATTGGTACTGGATTGAGTAGTAAAATAATCAGCCTGATGTTAGCAATTTATCTTACCTATTTAATTGTAAATGACATTTCAGATAATGTATTAGGTTTGCATGGCAAGGTTTTGGTAGCAGCAGGGAGCGGGGGGACATGGGGTGGCTTCTGTGAGAGAAGCTGCCAGAAGCTTCCCCCATGTCCGACCCGACACAGCCAATGCCAGCCGGCTACAAGAACGGACCCGCCGCTGGCCAAGGCCGAGCCAATCAGTAACGCCTCTGTGATAACATAATTAAGAAAAAAAAGGAAGAGAGGAAAAAAAAAAGCTGCACACTTTGCAGTTGGAGAGAGGAGTGAGAAGATGTGAGAGAAACAACTCTTCAGACACCAAGGTCAGTGAAGAAGGAGGGGGAGGAGGTGCTCCAGGCGCCGGAGCTGAGATTCCCCGCAGCCTGTGGTGAAGACCATGGTGAGGCAGGCTGTCCCCCTGCAGCCCATGGAGGTCCATGGTGGGGCAGATGACCACCTGTAGCCTGTGGAGGACCCCATGCCGGAGCAGGTGGATGCCGAAGGAGGCTGTGACCCCGTGGGAAGCCCGAGCTGGAGCAGGTTCCTGTCAGGACCTGTAGCCCGTGGAGAGAGGAGCCCACGCCGGAGCAGGTTTGTTGTCAGGACTTGTGACCCCATGGGGGACCGGCACTGGAACAGTCCCTTCCTGAAGGACTGCACCCCATGGAAAGGACCCATGCTAAAGCAGTTTGTGAAGAGCTGTCATTCTTGGGAAGGACTCACGTTAGAGAAGTTCGTGGAGGACTGTCTCCGGTGAGAGGGACCCCATTCTGGTGCGGGGGAAGGAGTCCTCCCCCTGAGGAGGAAGAAGCGGCAGAAACAACGTGTGATGAGCTGACCTCAAACAATATTTTTACTTAATTTAACAAAAAAGAAGGGATCACATACTACTTGAAAAATTTCCAAACATTAAACATAGTGTCCTTCACCCTGTGTGTTCTTCTCCTTCAGATTCTGCTGCCATTACCAGTGTGACCCTTTTTCACTGACAGAAGAAAAATAAGTTAGAAGTTTTTATTTTCCTTTTTTTTTTGTTTTGTTTTAGTTGTGGAGGAGAGCAATAGATTACTGGTGACAAGAAAGACTTTTCCAGCAGAATACCCCTTTACAGTCTTCCTTTGTTACCTCTGTCTTTTTTCCATAACTTCTATATTGTAAACTTTCTCCTTTTTTTCAGATAAAAGCAGGAAATTTCTTGCATGTTTCAGCAAATATGACACCCTAAGACACTGTAAAAATAATGATCTCCTGTGAAGAGAGGCAGAGGAATATGAATCCATGCTAAAGAGTTATCTGTATCTGGTTTTGTCTTTATTATTGTAAATTATTTGAAAAACATAGAATCACAAGAAACTATTAAGCAAAAAAAAATAGTTTGTGACTCCTTTCCCACTATGTTTTAAAATCTCATGAGTCATAATTAGTTAGACAACTATCTTCAGAAAATATCTCAAAAATCCATTTTTTTGAGGGGACATCTAATATACAGTCTAGGCACAACATTCTTGCTGATGGTAGGAAATTTTGGGGAAGATGAATAATCTCTCCACTGATTAAATAGAAAGCATAGATATCTAATATCTGGAACTGATCTACAGAGACAAGGAATTAAATTTTAGATGTTGCAATGCTGAAGAAAAAAATATTTTAGTAGTTATTCTGTATATAATTTATAGTAATAAAAAAACCACAAATTGTTGCTTCTTTAATCTGAATACATTCAAGGCAGGGAGCTTTCATGCTTCAGTACATCTTAAAAATGTCCTTTCTAATATATAGACAAAATCTGTTCTTCCAATAAAAGATACACTTTTGAGGTTTTTTTTTTTTTTTCCATTTCTTGTCTTACAGAAAAAAATAGAGGTACAAATTTTGTTTTCTTTTCACTTCATGTTTTTGAAATTACTTTTTAATTAGACTTTATAAATTATATGTAACGTTTTTAAATTTTGAAAATTATTAATGTTATCCTATTAAAATCCATGAGAATGTAAAAAGGTGATGTACATTTGATTTGTGAGCATATCACATTATGAAAAAAAAAATTATATTACTTTCATTTTTATGTAAATATATCAGCATGTTTTTACTTTAAGTATCTTTTTTTCCACCAATAATTTCATCACAATTTGTAGACTTTCAACATCTAACTGTTTAGAAGTTCCATCCGTATTTCATTAGAATTAAAATTACTGTTTCACTGCTGGAACTCAGTTTTCCATCTCATAGCTAAAAGATGCTTAATACAGAGTGTTAATCTGTCACTATAAACTTCTGCACTTTCTGGGATGTACATTCATGTCCTCAGAAAATTAAAAACATAATCAAAATTGTATTTTGTTATCTACACCCTTTATACTTCAGGCTGCTTCTGATGCACCTTATTAAATGTCATTAGATGTTCTGCCAACACATGAGCCATATCTGTTGGTGCTTTAAGAGCCAAAGCTGCAGGCGGTTTCAGCCTTGAGCAATTAATTCTTGACCTTGAGTGAAAAATAAAACAAAGTGGTGGAACAAGAAAGAATGTGTATGAGACAAGATAAGGGATAATTATGTGCTGTAATTAGTAACAAGTCAGAAGTACAAAGAATGGCTCGTGAACAGGTGGATTTATCCAATCTTGTAAATTGTTTGGGAATATGTGTGATAAGGGGTAATGAATCAAAAGTGAAAGAATGCTGTGTGCTTGGGGCATGATGAAGGGAAAAAAAAAAAAAAAAAAGATATATAAGCAGTGCAAAGCTTCAATAAAGTGGTGATGCCTGATGCCTGAACACCTCTCGGTGTTGGTCATTTCATCCACCGCACATATGTACAAAGAAAAATTTCTGAAAGATTATGTAGAGTTTTATTACATTAATACAGCCTTTCACAAAACTGAACATCCCCTGAATTAGCTTTTATCAATTACTCTTCAGGAATGTGCTAGCGAGTTGCCACCACAGCAGTGGAGGCAAGGATACTACAACTCTGCATCCCTAGGTGCAGCCAGTAGCTGAGCATGTATTCCCAGCAAGCACACACACATACAGTACACATATATGTGCATACACACAGCCAGCCACACAGAACAGCACAGGCAGGCACACAGCAGGCACACAGCACTCAAACACAAACAGCATCTATGTCTTCATCTTGTTCTCTCTGTCTGATCAGGATGAAGGTCTGTTAGCAGGAATACATACATATGTGTACATATAGGTGCAGTGTGGATCCCTCCATCAGCAGGGCTCAAACACTTGGTCTGGCCAGCAGCTACCCCTGGATCCCAGTACCTTCTCTATCTTGGGGCCTCTTGGGCTTCTGTCACTGTGCAGAGGAATGAGTTGGAGCAGGCTACAATTTGGACACCCCCATCTGCCATCACTCTTCTGTGCTCCCTTCTGTGCATGGAGATTAACTTTTCTGTCACATAACCTAGCAGAAGGTAAAAGATATATATAATATTTTTACATATTTTCTTTTTAATAAGACCAAAGAATCTAAACCTCTGGTTTTCTAGGTATATTTAGGGCACACAGAAACATATTTTTAAATATAGTTTTATTTATTAAAATTACTTTAATTTGTATCTTTGATAAAATTATAGGAAAATTGCAGTATAAGATTAAAATAAATAAAAAACATGTTGTTTGGGTTTTTTTGCAGATAGTAATAATATCCTTTTAATTATATCATTTAAGGTTTTTAATGCTATCCTTTTAATATTATTTTCAAATTTTAGAAGTATACAGTTCCAAAAGAAGCCAACCAACCACCACCAGCACATACAGCCCCCCTTCAAGTTAGAAATATATTTCATTATACTATTTAGGAAAGAACTTATCAACATTTTCTTTAGAGACAATCTTTTCAAGCTCAGAGTTTGTCAGCAGTCTTTTTCAGGAAACACTTTAGAAAAGTACTGTGAACACTACTGATTGAATTACTCCCATTGATTTTGTTAGGCTTTGCATCAAGCCCATAGAGTTCTCATTATTATAGTAAGTTTACTATTTGATGAATAAACCCTGTGGACAATTTAAGAAAAGCAACCAATACGTGTGTCATTCACTAACTGTGCAATTGTCCAAATAACTGCAAAAGACTAACAGGCACTGGCTGTGCCACAGTAGACCACGTGGTAATCCTCTTTAGCCTGTTATGGATTAGTGTTATGTGTATTCTGGCACAGTGATAGAAAATAAAACATCCCTTATCTCCCTCACCATTTAGAGACTCTGTTTTGTCTTATTCTCTTACTTTCTCCCTTTACCATTACCGCTTCAATGAAATGATAGTACATCCAATAAAGTGTAATTTTCTACACTTGTTCATCTGTTTGTTCTATTGTCCTTCTACTCTGCCCTTATCTTTTATACTAATCTGAGTCTTTTTTGTCCTTGTTCTCTACGTAATTTTTACTCTTGCTTTATAAATCTTTTGTGATGTTATTTGTTGTCTTCCATTTGAAACAGTCATTTTTATTTAGCTATAAATTTCCAGTGCAGTCATAGAAAAGCTAAAGCTGTTACTATTCATTTACAACAAAAAAAGTCCTATCCACTTATATATATTAGGGGCTTTTCTCAAGACATGTAAGTTCAGACATCCTTGATCCATATGAACTCAAGGTTTTCTGCAAGTCCCTAGAGCATTTTGTTCTCCTTACTGAGTACTTTCTGTAAGTGTGCAGCTTGTGTTTGCAAACAGGCAGGCTGGGCAAAATCATATTTCCATGCAATCATAGACTCATAGAACAGTTTTGATTAGAATGGACTTTAAAAGATCACCTAGTCCAACTCCCCTGCCATGGGCAAGGACATTTTTCATTAGATCAAGTTGCTTAAAGACCCATGAAAACCTGACCTTGAACACTTGTAATGATGGGGCATCCACAACTTCCACAACTGGGAAACCTGTTCCAGTGTCTCAGCATCTTAACCATAAACAACTTCTTTGTTATGTCCAGTCTAAACCTACTCTCAGTTTAAAACTGTTGACCCTTGTCCTGTCACTATAGGCCTTGATAAAAAGGTTCTCTCCACCTTTCTTATAAAGCACATTATTTACTGAAATGCTGTAAAAAGTTATCCATGGAGCCTTCTTTTCTCTAGACTAAGCAGTTCCAATTCTCTCAACCTTTCTTCAGAGAAGATGTGTTCCAGTCTTCTGATAATTTCCATGGCCCTCATCTAACACAACCATGTCTTTCTTGTGCTGGGGACCCCAGAGCTGGATGCTGTACTCCAGGTGGGGTCTCAGGAGAGCAAAGTAGAGGGGCAGAATCACCTCCTTTGACTTGCTAGCCATGCTTCTTTTTGTAGCCCAGGATATTATTGACTTTCTGGACTGCAAATATAGGTTGCCAAGCTCATGTCCATTTTGTCATCCATCACTAGCCCCAAGTACCCCTGCACAGGGCTGTTGTCAATCTGTTCATCCTTCCACTGGTATTGATAGCGGGAATTACCCCGACCCAGGTGCAGGACCTTGTACTTAACCGTGTTGAACTTTATGAGGTTCACATAGGTCCACATTTCAAGGTCATCAAGATCCCTCTGAATGGCATCCCTTCCCTCTAATGAATCAACTACAGCACTCAGCTTGTCACCACCTGCAAACTGTCTGAGAGTGCACTCATTCCCACTGTCTGTCATTAATGCAGATATTAAATAGTATTGTTCTCTCCCATGCACACAGACCAAGGGAGTCAGGGGCCTAGAAACCCCCTCAAACATCCCACAGGTATCTCACAACCTTCACACTCAGCAGATGGCAACTGTTTTATGGAAGGAGATGTTATCTGAGAGTGTTGTTGCTGTAAATTGGTGAAGCTAGCCACTCCTTCTATTCTTAATCCTTAGTATTAAGTTTGCTTGGGTTTTTGTATAAATGAGAATTTTAATTTTAAAAAGCAATCACTTTATACCATACTATAATTTGCAGTTATAGTCTAAAGATTAGATGGGAAAATCTTGTTTAAGATACCTGTTCCCTTTGCATTTATAAGACTGATTTTGCCACTTTTGTTACAAACCCCCTACCCTCCTTACAAATTTAGTGGGAAGAGGAAAATACGGCCTCACGACCATGCCCCTTCTGTAATTTAGATACGAAGCTGCCAATATTTCTCTTATTTGTTTAACCTGGACCTGCTGCAGATCACAGAGAATGGTTGTCTCAGTGGCATAAGATTCCTGGCCTGATGTCACCGTATAAAGATATGTAAGGTGGGTGGTTTTTTTTTTGTTTGTTTGTTTTTTGTAACAATAAAGATGAAAGATTCAGATACTAATAGAAATCACAAAACAAGATTTAAAGTTATTCTACTCATTCTAACAGCATTTAATGAACGTCCTTATCAAAATTGTTCTAGCAGGATATCAAAGTAGAATGACAATTTATGTAAATCTTATGTGCACCAAAGTCTTTTTAAAATCAGGTTGTTTCTGGTAACAGAAATCCTTTCATTCACTCTATAAATGTCAGTCTTTGAGGATACTAAGTGTCATTTAGCTTTACAATGTCGTTTATGCCTCCTGTTGCACAGTGCTGGGCAATGTATTTAACAACAATCCCAGTGTGACATATTCAAGATTGCAGGTGTAGTATGGGAAACTGCTTGTGCAATACTTCTTAAAGATGCTATTAAGAACTGTTCCCCTGCAGTGAAATGCTTAAATAACAGTGAAATAACAGTCAATGCTTCCAGAAAGCATACCATAAATGTAGAAGAATGATGATTCTCTTCAGGGAGAACATGCTTTTTATGCATTCTTAAAAAAAAAAAAAAAAAAAAAAAAAAGGGAAAAAGAAAAGAAAAAGAAAAAAAAAGACTACATCTTCAAAATACTTTTATCTTCTCTTCAGATTCCTTAGTAGACCACATCTTATTACTGTTAGGACTCCAAGTATTTCTCATGCGCTGGAGGTCGACTGGTGGTTCAGTGAAAAGATAAGATCTTTTTTTGTTGTTTGAGCTGTCACCTTCTGTCTCTTCCTTTTTTAAGCTGTTGAGTGAATTCATGCAGGACATAATATGGTAAATAATAATAGTCATTCTATGGTTGCTTACTTTTTCAGAGAACAACTTATTTATCTGTCATTCTCACATCTCTAAACTGAAATGTCACGGCTACCTTGACTTCAGAGTGGCCAAGATTTTAGCCTCTCTGTTCTTTCTGAGTATATAATGTTGAGAAATATCTTGAATAAATTACTACCTTCTCCTGATTTTAATTCTTATGAATTTAGAAAAAAGTGTAAGGTAGAATTAGGGTTAAAATGCTATAGTTATTTATATTATGGAAGTTCTAAGGACTTCCTTTTTTTAAGCACCATGCTTAAAGTTAGAAAGAATAAAGGACTGAGACAATCTAGCTATCTGAATAAGTCAATGATTCACATGTGGAAAGAAAGAAAAAAGTAGACATTTATACTTTCTAAATGAGGAACTGAGGCAAACTTGGGTTTTTTCTCACTGAAATTCAGACATCTAAACAGTAGACCTACATCAAAGATAATTGCTTAGACTCCTGTGGGAAACTGCTTTGACCTAAAGGGCTTCAATTTTCATCTCTTTAACTCAAAACATGCAGTGTCCCCTTTCAGTTCACAACCTTCCACCTACATGCCTCTATATACCACTGCAACTATCTTTCACTGTCATACTCCAAAGTATACTTAAACTTCTTGTTTTGCACTGGCAGGTTCTGAAAACATTGCTATGGCTATAATGTCAGTTTGAAGGAGGTGTTGCAATTAATGCTTGAATCACCTTTTCTTTTTCCTCCCCCATTTTATACACCTTGATTCAGAATTTAGGGAACAAATAGAACTTAGTAGATGGCATCAGTAAAGTAGCCATTTAGAGAGCCATAAGCATTTCACAATAATGTACATGTACACAACTTTAGAAGTCAATTAGCTCTACAACATCTGCAACTTATCAAAGTATGTTCCAAGCTAACACTATTACTATAATAAATGAGAGCAATAAGATTGAGGCAATCCTGTGGAAACTATGCGGTTACTTTGGAAAAGGTTTTTAGAGGAAGCATTTGTTGCACTGGAGAAGATGCCAAGAAGAGAATATTCATCTAGAGAGATTCTAATTTTTCTCTTAATTACTGTTCACTGGGAAGATGTTTTCCTTTCCTTTTTTCTTCTCCCTTTCTCCTTTGCTTTTTCATTATCCTTGAAGGTAACTTTTACTGCTAGAGTTGCTGAGTGCCATCAGATATAGGCCCCACAGGTAAATTGTAGATGTAAGCTTGTCGCAACATCCTCTGTGGAACATTCTTTTTACAGCTGAAGGAGAGAAATAGCCACTTCTAGGGCCTGATCAATCTTGTCTTAATGTAGAAACCTAAAGCAGATCAGATTAATTACACAAGAAATTCTTATTTTTCTTTAATTTTAAAGAAGATTCTTGATGATTGCTCAAGATATAAATATATCCACTACAGACATCTGAACTTATATATTGTAGTGTACTCTTAGTACTTAAAGTGTCCTGCTCAAAATTATCTGTAAACCACTTTCATGGTTTATTTCATAGTATTTATGATAGATACAGTACTAAACATATGTGTTCCATTGTTGTTTTTTTTCAAATGTATGCAAACAAGCAATAAGCCAAAAAAAGATAAAAGTTACAATGTATACATTCTAGTTAAAATGTAACTAGATGTTTTATTAACAAAATGTTTTACTTTTTCTCAAACCAACATTTCACTAATCATTACACGTTTTTTTATTACATAGAAAATTAAATTATTTTGGTGCTATTTTTTTTTTTTAATGAGAAAATTAACTTCTTTATCCATAGACAGCTCTGATTTTTTTTTCTTAATACAGCATAAAGATCAAATTATTTTCTATGATGTACTTTTATTTACTTAATACACTTCAAGAACACGTTTTATTATCTTTTGTGATTTAATGTTTGTTTGTTTTTTTTTTTTTTTTCAAAATGAAGTTAATAATATATTTTGTTATAACAGTTGATACAATCAATGAGATACACAACATTTTGTCAGGTTAATGGCTATTTTATTCTTATGATTTTCTTTACATAAGATTTATTTTTTAAAAATATAAATCAGTTCATAATAATTTAGGAAAAAGTGTCACCACAATTGAGAATGTCTGTAATTGACGATATCCAAGAAACAGGGGTAACAGCTTATTCCTCTGTCAATATAAGCCTTTTAATATTATAGATCATAACATTATATAAGCAGCACTTTGGAAATTATCAAAAGAACAATGCTGTAAATTCTGTCACAGTCATAGAAAAATTGCTACTGACATTAAAATGATTTTTTCAAAACATAGTTATTGATTTTTCTTTTTTTCAGAAGTTGTTTCTAGTTCTGGTCAAAATCATCTGAAGAGAGAAAACAGACCAAAAAAGCCAAATATCAGAGTGGTAAGAAAACTTATATTGCACATCACAGATACTTGATTTCAGATTTCTTCTTTTCCATATTTAAACCAAGCCTGGACTTCTATAGTGGAGAGGTTCCCTTGATTTTGAACAGAGATCTCATACTAAGATTCAAAAAATTTTCCCAATAAGTGGTACAGATATGGTAAAACAAGAAGTATGTCCTTGGTCCTCAGGAGCTACCTAGACTGCTAGAATTTTCACCATCTATATTAAGAAAAAAAAAAAGGGAAGAGAAAAAAAAAAAAAAAAAGCTGCACACATTGTAGTTAGAGAGAGGAGTGAGAAGATATGAGATAAACAACCCTTGCAGACATCAAGGACAATGAAGAAGAAAAGGGAGGAGGTGCTTCTGGTGCCGGAGCAGAGATAACTTGTGATGAAGACCATGATGAGGCAGGCTGTATCCCTGCAGTCCATGGAGGTCCATGGTGGAGCAGATGACCACCTGTAGCCCATGGAAGACCCCATGCTGGAGGAGGTTAATGCCTGAAGAAGGTTGTGACCTCATGGGAAGCCTGTGCTGGAGCAGGTTCCTGTCAGGACCTGTGGCCCCATGGAGAGAGGAGCCCATGCCGGAGCAGGTTTGCTGGCAGGACTTGTGACCCCGTGGGGGACCCATGTTGGAGCAGTCCCTTCCTGAAGGACTGCACCCCATCGAAAGGACCCATGCTAAAACAGATTGTGAAGAGCTGTCATTCTTGGGAAGGACTCATGTTGGAGAAGTTGAAGGACATTCTCCAGTGAGAGCTACCCCTTTCTGGTGCAGGGGAAGGAGTCCTCCCCCTGAGGAGGAAGGAACTATGTGTTATTAACTGTCTGAAACCTCCATTCCCTGTCCCTCTGTGCTGCTGCAGGGAAGGAGGTGGAAATCAGGAGAGATGTTAAGCCCAGGAAAAGGGAGGGGTGGGGGAAGGTGTTTCAAGATTTGGTTTTATTTTTCATTATCCTCTTGTCTGATTAATAATAAATTAAAATTTGTTTTTCTTTTTTTCCCCCAAGTCGAGTCTGTTTTGCCTCTGCCACTAATTTTTGAGTGATGTCTCTCTATCCTTATCTCGACTCATGAGCCTTCGTTATATTTTTTTCCTCCCTGTCCAGTTGAGGAGGGTGAGTGATAGAGTGATCTTTGGTGAGCATCTGACACCCATCCAGGGTCAACCCACCACTCCATCTCAGTGCCTCAACCAAAGCCTGTAACTTTGGAAGCAGTAGGACCTCTAAATTCCTCTTTGGACTCTCTGCACATTTGATGTTCACTTTCTTTTCACATTAAAATTCAGACCAGTAGAATATGAGAAAATCAACTCTATATTTAAAGAACTCATAAGACACCTGGAAAACACTGTCTTTTAAAAGGCTATCTAATCTACTTTCCATACTGGGCAGGCAATTTGACTAGATTTTTGAGAAGTTCTGTACAAGTGACTGGCTGAACAATCCAGTCAAACTTTTGAAAGCGGAAGTCTGGGTCATGAGATCTCTTTACTCATGCCTAGTTATTGACCTACACAGTAGCATCCATCCAGTTTCCTCCACTACTTCTATTTGTCTCTCAAATGTAACCTCAGTACAGTTTATTTAGCTCAGGGATTGATATCTGAATTATACATGTATGAAGTTAAAAGAGACCATACCTACCCTGTTGTTTATGTTTGAGTAGATGGGCTCATTTTTTTCTTTTTCTCATATTCTGATTGGATAAATTTTTAATGATCTTTATTATCTTCCTATAAAACAATCTCAAAGTCTTAAATGACAGAAAAAACATAACCAGCTTCAAATAATCCAAACATAAAGGAGTAGGAATTGGGATAACTCAGCATAGATTTATGAATGGTAAATCATGCTTTACCAACTGGATTGCTTTCTGTGAGGAAGAGGACATAGTAACATTCCTTGTTTTAAGTAAGGTTTTTCATAATCTCAGAAACTAGGGTGGATGAGCATTCTGTTAATGGAATTTAAATTGACTGGACTGCTCTGTTCTGAGGGGAATGGTCGATGATTTTACTAATTGGCAACCCTTGGTGAGCAGAGATACACCAAGAGTCAGTCCTAGAGCTCAATAACAAGTTCACACTGAATTAGAGGGAACAGTTAGAATGAGAAATGACAGAGCATCAATCCAGAGAGACTCTGATCAGTCTGAGGATTGGGCTAGTAGAAACCTCATGAAGTTCAACAAGAAGTGCAGTGTCCTTATCATTTCCCTCTTAGTACCTCTGGAGAAGCAATGCCTGTAATAGAGTCCAGTTTTGCTGTTCTTCCTTCTATCCAGGCTGGTGTAAGTAGAATGTTGAGTATCCAAGGCTCAGTCACTGAAGTGGTCAAAAACCTGGAGCATGTGACCTAAAAAGAGAGGATTGCTTATCTCAGTGAAGCAGAGGCTAGACAGCAACGTAAAACCCACTTAAATCTTCTTGAAGAAATTAAGGCAATGAAACCAAACTGTTCTTGGTATTGACAAGCAAAACAGAAAGGGGCAATGAACACAAATTGTGGTTTATGATGTTCAAATTAGACATTGGGAAACAAAAAAAATCTCCACTAGAACAAAAGTGCAGAAGCTCTGGAGCAGGTTGCCCAGAGAGATCATAGAGATCTGCGTCATTCAATGTTTTAAAGTCTTGGTTAGAAAATCTTGGCTATAATAACTTGGCTAAAAAGTTTACTCTTAGCTAGACTTGGCCCTGGCTGAAGTGATCTTGAGTGGTGATCTTTAGTGACAATCCTGCTTCAAGCAGAAAGTTGGACTCTGAGATCTCCTGAGGTCTCTTTCAGTGATTATTTATATGTTTCTATTATTTTATTATTATCTTATTTGTAGTTGTAAGGAACAAAAACAACAAATGTTTTGTCTTAAATATTTTGACTGTAAGAGACTGCAATTGTTTAAGGACTCCCTTGCTGATAAGAGGAGCTGTGAGATACTCACTTACTGATAAGAGTTAATGTCTCAGTCATTTTGATGGAGAGGTTTTGCATAACAGCCAGAGGAAGGGGCAGGGCAGGTTTTGCATAATAACAGTGGGCTGCAAAAGAAAGGCTCAAGACCACCACTGCCCTCGTTAACATCTGCAGGGAAGATCATGAACTTTCTGGAACTAGTACCCTGTAAGTTCTCAAGGAGGAGTAGCTGGGGGCGGGGACTATAAAAAGCACAAACCCAAAAGGACCAGTGCACACCCATCACCAGAGGATTTGCATAGAACCTCGGAACATCATTGGATCCAAGGGTGGTCATTTTATCTCTCATCCTTTCTCTAATATTTTTTTTTTTTTTCCTCTCATTCTTTTTCTCTCATTATTGTTTCTCAAAAGTACAGGTATGGTTATTTCCCTTGATTTTATCCAAGGTAGCACGGATACTACATTTGAAGTTGCACTGGTATGGTTATTGTTGAAAATTTTATGGGTACAATTATTGTGGATTGAATTTAAAGTTGCATGGTTACAGTTGTTATTGTTTACATCATAGGTCTGGTACGGTTGTTGTTGTTTATAACATCAAAGATTGCATACTCCTTTGCCAAGTAGCCCTTCGTTCAAATAAAAGCCATTAACTGTATCTTTATATTGGTGTACCATCTCACCCTAACCCCGCTGAGCTGGACAAGACTATCTTGACCCAGAGATGATGCTCGAAGAATCAGAAGATCACCTTCCCTTAAGATCACTTCCTCTTAACCCCACTGGGCTGGATGGGACATTTTTTAATTGGCATAGTTAGCAGGATTCTTTGTAAGAAGTGGTAGAGGGGTTCTGGGAAAAGAGGATACCAGCCAGGTGCTGGAAAAGGAGAACCAATTTTCCATTGTCACTAAAAGCAGTAGTTACTTTTTTCAAAACTGTTACCTCATTGTAATGTAACCTTTCACCATCAGTAGTTACACCTTCACCTTCATGCAGCAAAATGTATGAAATGTTCCTCATAAGGGAAGAGAGAACACAAGAGAGAATTAAGGATAGAAAACACAGGTCCTTCACAGTTTGATAAAATATTCTATACATTTCTGTTTGGAAGAGAAGACAGGTGATATAAATGTTGTCCAAAGGAACTTTAGATTGATTACCCTAACATCAGGGTAACTGAACAGTTAATTAGGAATTATTACTAACAAAAAAATTATAACTTAACAATTATAATTAATACTTTCCATAAATATTTGGTGAAAATTAGGCCTTATCAAGTACACTTGCATTCTATTTGATTCTGGACAGATTATAAATATGTATAATAAAGTATGGTGACACAGAATACATCTAATTAGAAATATGTAGCATCTTTTTCTATATGTCTATCCAATTGAGTTAATCAGTACTTTTAGATGAAAAATAGGCTAACAGATCTCCAAATGCAGTTGTTGGTAGTAATGCTGCTCTTTTTTCTTTCCCAATGCTTTCACTGTTACTGAGTTTATAAAATGCCTTTACGGTAAAGTTTTCATCTGACACACATTTATAAGCTAGTAAATAAAAAATAGGTATAAATTTTACAGAGTAATTAAAGCTATTCTGAAAAATGAGCAATGTTAAACCAAACATATTTTAGTAGAGGAATCTTGATGTAATAACATCTTTGGTGGAAAGAATGTAAGCAGTGATTTTAGGACTTGGAACCATAGCTCAGGTTAGCAATGACTTTTAGAAGGATTTGAGGGTGTTCATAAATGACCATTTTCACCTTAATTCTATGTGTAGTGCTGTAGGTGGTGTAAAGGTTAATGTAATCCTTCTGAGAATAACTAAAAAAAAAAAAAAATCAGAAGGAAGAGAACTGGAAAGACTGTTGCTAGAGTATCCTGTCTGATTCACAGGATAAGACTTCAAGAAGAAATACAGAAGAAACACAAAGCTTATTTAAGTTCCAAGAGAAGGACTTAGCTGTGAGACATAAAGGCTTCTTTCTATCTGTTCCTTTTGTCAAAGTGAAGTACAGGAAACATATAACCTGGTCACTATGTACTATCTATAAGCATTCATAGTCTTTTTTTCAGTCTTATAGATAAGAGAATGACAGGGTCCAATGTCTTGAATCTGAGATTAGATAAAACTAACCTTTAAATAAGATATGACTTCCTAGCAATAGAGATAATTAAACATTAAAACACTCACCATTGGTGGTCATGAATAAGCCAAGAACTGGAATTTAACATGAGACTAGATAGCTTTCAAAAAGCATAATTCTGACGTTTGGAAACATTCTGTAATGTGCATATCCAGAAGGAAATTTCTGATGACCATAACTTATTTTTCGTATTGTTGTCTGAATAAAGGTTTGAATCTGAAGTGAATATAATTATAATTAGATATATTGAAAATGCATTAAGTCACCAATATTTAACTGCATGAAATGCTCCTTTCTAATCTAATTCAAGAAGAGAGTGTCTACTACTGTTATATCTTAAACCTATAGTTAGCTTAATATCCTGTCCTTAAGTGGAAAACCAGAGGTTTTATTTTTGCTGAAAGCCGCTTTATAAGATGAGGGGTTTTATAAATTCTACAAAAAATGCAAGTTCTACACAGCTAAAGTACAGAGTACAAGCGTTCTGTAACAGTAAGCACATACAAGTCAGTGGCTATGTCACTGTCATGTTTATTCTAGCTAAGCTAATCACAGTTATTTTTTTAATGAAATTTAGCTCAGATATCATAGAATCTTGACCAGCTTAGGTTGGAAAGGACCTTTAAAGGTCACCTAGTTCAACCCACCATGCAATGAGTGGGGACATCTTCAACTAGACCTGGTTGGATGTGTCCTCACTGGAAATGTTTAAGGCCAAGTTGGATGAGGCTTTGAGCAACCTGGTGTAGTGGAAGGTGTCCCTGCTCATGGCAGAGGGGTTGGAACTAGATGATCTTTAAGGTCCCTTCCAACCCTAACCATTCTATGTTTCTATGATACGTTGCTCAGAGCTCTGTCCAACAGGACCTTGAATGTTTCCAGGGATGGGACTTCTACCACCTCTCTGGGCAACCTGTGCCAGTGTGTCACAACCCTCAGTGTAAAAAATTTCTTCCTTTTATCTAGTCTAAATCTACCCTCTTTTAGTTTAAAACTATGACCTCTTATCCTATCACTACAGGCTCTACTAAGATGTTTGTCCCCATCTTTCTTACAGGCCCACTTTAAGTATTGAAAGGCTACAGTAAGGTCTTCCTGGAGCCTTCTTTTCTCCAGACTGAACAACCCCAACTCTCTCTGCCTTTACTCACAAGAGAGGTGTTTCATCTCTCTGATAATTTTTGTGGCCCTCCTCTGAACCTGCTCCAACAAATATCTGTCTTTCTGTACTAAGAAGTCCAGAGTTGTATGCAATACTCCAGATGGGGTCTCACAAGAGCAGAATAGAGGGGAAAAATCACCTCCCTTGACCTGCTGGCCACACTTCTCTTGTTGCAGCCTAGGAGATGGTCGGCCTTCTGGGCTGTGAGGACCCATTGCTGAGTCATGTCCAGCATTTAATCCACCAGTATTCCCAAGTCTTTCTCAGCAGGGCTGCTCTCAATGCCTTCATCCCATAGTCTGTACTGATAACCGGGGATTGCCCTGAACCTTACACTTGGCCTTGTTGAACCTCATGAGGTTCACACGGGCCAACTTCTTGAGCTTGTCCAGGTCTCTCTGGATGGCATCGCATCCCTCAGGCTTGTCAGCCACATCACTCAGCTTGGTGTCATGAGAAAAATTCCTGAGGGTGCACTCTATCCCACTGTCTATGTCTATTAAAGATATTAAACTGTACTGGTCTCAACAGGGATCCCTGAGGGACACCACTTATCACTGATCTCCATTTGGACATTGAGATGTTGACGACTACCCTCTGGATGCAACTGTCCCACCAATTTCTCATTCACCAAACAGCCCACTCATTAAATCCACATCCTTCCAAATTAGAGAGAAGGATGTTGTGGGGGACCATGTCAAAGGCCTTACAGAAGTCCAGATAGATAGCCACATCTGTAGCTCTTCCCTTGTCCACTGATGTAGTCACTCCATCATAGAAGGCCACTAGCTTGGTCAGGCAGGACTTGCCCTTGGTGATGCAAAGGTGGCTGTCTCAAATCACCTACCTGTCCTCCATGTGCCTTAGCGTAGCTTCCCAGGCACAGAGGTGACGTTGACAGGATGATAGTTCCCAGGACACTCCTTTCTACTTTTTTTTTTTTTTGGACAGAAGCAACGTTTCCCCTTTCCTGATCACCAAGGACTTCATTTGACTGCCATGACTTTTGAAATATCAAGGATTGTGGCTTGGCAACTATAACAGCCAATTCCCTCAGGACTCTCGAATGCATCTTGTCAAATTCCATAGACTATGTATGTTCAAGTTCTTCAGGTGGTCATGAACCTGATCTTCTCTTACAATGGGAAAGACTTTGATCCCCCAGTCCCTGCCTTGTGGTCAATCAACTTAAGAGGTTTGGGCAGATTGAGGCAAAAGAGTTGTTGAGTACCTCAGCCTTCCCCTCTGTTGTTACCAGTTTGCCAGTCATTATCATCATGGGGGATAAACTTTCTTTCACCTTCCTTTTCTGGCTAACGAACCTGTAGAAGTCATTATTTTTATTCTTTGCGTCCCTTGCCAAGTTCAGCTCCAACTGTGCTTTGGCCTTCCTGACCCATCTCTACAAAACTGGGCAATGTCCCTAGACTCTCCACAGGATACTTGTCGCTCCTTCTACTGCCTGTCCATTCCCTTCTTTCCCTTTAGTTTGACCAGCACGTCTTGACTAATCCATGCCAGTTTTTTTTCTTCCTTTCCTGATTTCTTGTACCTGGGGATCAAGAGCTCTTGTGCTCTATGGAAAGTGTCCTTAAAGATCTGTCGGTATAAGAGGTCTCTTTTTAGGGAAGTGAAGATGTTCAGTTCTTTATAAATCTAGAAGAAAAAAATCTTCCATTAGCTATTGTTTTGGAACTAAAGACTTATTTGTATTGTGTATTCTGCATTTTTTTTTTTTTTTTCTAAACAATGGGACATCCAACAAAGTTACATTCAGAGAGTATGCCAAAGTCTAGAGAATCTTAAATACAAATGCTTCTTGACATTCAGCTTAGAATTTTTGTTTTATTTAGTTTACATTTTTGGTCCTTATTTTTATTATAGTGTCTTTTCAATGTAACACTGAACTTTTTTTTTTTTTTTTTTTTTTACTTTTGATCCAATATATGACCATCAAGGACGTTCCTTCTTCTCCATTTGTACTTTTGATAAGCAGTGTAATTAATTTTTATTGACATACTTTAAGTGTGGGTGTAATTTTATTTCATTATAGATTTCTAAAAATCAGGTGTTGAGGGTGTGATAAAGATTTCAGATCCCTGTGAGTGGTGGAGAGGTTCAGGTGATGCTTCAGTTCTTTAAAATCAAGGTGTCTGTTTCATTCTTGTAGTCATTTTTTTCAACTCTGAAGTGTCATGAAGATGGATAGATACCTTATGAGCTTAAAGTACATCTACAGAGCTTGTTGTCTTTTACAGTGATCAAATCAGAGATCAGATCTTTTGACATAATCTGACATTTGTTGAATAGCCCACTTTATTAAAAAAAAACCCAAAAAACATGCATTATTATTCCATAATTGAATTAAATCTGATGTAATATACCTAGCAGGCCTCCAAGGGTTTCTGAATATTGATAAACATTAAACTGTAACCAGATTGGCTTTTGGTCCCATAGGGTGACAGCTGTTTACTGAAATCCTAATTCAGAGAAACAGACAGAATGTTAAGAATCATATAAGCAATTTGGCATTGTCATAGAACAGAGCTAATAAGATTAATATAAGGAGAGAAGGAACTAAAAAGAATTGGAGTAATTTTTAGATTAAACACAATTTCTTAATGTTTAGTGGTATTATAATTCACAATTGGTTTTTTGTTTGTTTTGGGTTTTTTTAGAGAATTTTGATGTCAGATCTGTGCAAGTAGAATAGACTATGGAATGCTTTGTTAGGCCATAGTTCGTAAAATATTGTAAACTGAGAAAGAAGCTAAAAGCACATAAACTTTTTATTCTTTAATGTGACTTTTTTGCTTAAGTAGGAAATACATATTTAACAAATATCAATATTTCAGGACAATAGTCTTGCTGTTAATAAATGCATTGTATCATGTAAGTAAAGTTGATTGTCTTGTAGATGATGTATTTTCATTTTACTTCAAAGTTTCAGTGATCTTAAGTTTTTAAAAAGACTAACTGATAGGGTGACTTTTACTTTATTTCTTATGCAGTGTTTCTTAATAAAGTGCTCAGACAATAATCCATTATTATTTGTATCAAAATTTAATGAGTTGTCAAAAATATCTTAATTCTGAATAACACAGTATCAAAATTATTCAGTAAAGCAACAATCATAAGAAGTGATAATAGAAAAATTAAGGTTTTTTGTGGTCATTAAAAGATAAAAGTGATTAATTTTCAATACACATTAACAGAAGAAGTACTGAGATATAAACCTAATAACAAAAGCAAATATATGACAATATTCAGGATTATCCTAGATTTACAGAACTATTTAGGGGAAAAAAAAAAAAAAAGAAAAAAGAAAAAAAAAAAAGAATAAAACCTCTATGCTTCAGCAAAATTATTTGGTTCAATGTACAGACTAAACAGAGATATGATGCAAATAAAGTGATAAAATCACCTACCAGTGCTCTTTGAGGTAGGTCAAATTCATCTTATCCTTTGCAGCAAAATCTATTCATACGAAGACGACCGCCTGAGATAATTGCTGCTTAGGAAAATAAATAATGTTTTTCTTTAAGGGCTCATAAAAATAAAATGTTAGGCCATTTTTCAAATAGTCAATTTTTACCCAGCTCAGTCTAGATGCTAAGCACTTCTGGAAACCATGTCTGAGTTATAATGTTTTGATAATCTTTATCCAAGTTTTGATGCATATTTGTTATCCTGAGCTATGGAAGTATTTTCTAATGGTGGTATATACCATGTGTACTTCACACATCTAAGGGGGTGCGAAGGAGGAGGAGATAAGATGGTTTTTCCCTTTGCCTGGGAAGTTAGTTCTTTTGTGAATAGAATTCTGTATACTTAAGGTAGACAAGTAACTACAGGACACCATAAGACTGGCTTTAACCTACTAATCATAAGCACAGTCTAGACAGAATAGTGTAATTCTCAATTTTACCAATTTCTCACGCCATGTTTACAATCTAAACTCCATGTTCTTGCAGCTGGATTTCTACTGGAATCCAAACCAAATTAGGTGTCTGCATGGATGTATCATTTCCCTTTAATGAAACACTTTCTCTTGCTATGTTAGGAAGCCTTTTGTCTACTTATATCAGCCCTTTAAAAGACAAATAAGCTTTTCATTTGTTTGGAAGAAAATATAAGGGTGAGTGGGTTTTTGTCCCAGTAACTTGCTTGAACAATGATGTCTGGAGCATTATACGAGCATGTGCATTCTTTAACTCTCTCATAATTAAAGACGTGTGTACCACAAACTGGAACACAGGAAGTTCCATCTGAAGACAAGGAAAAACCTCTTTACTTTAAAAGTGAAAGAGCACTGAAACAGGCTGTCCAAAGGGGTTGAGGAGTCTCCTTCTCTGGGGATATTCAAAACCCACCTGGTTGCAATCTTGTGCCACTTGCCCTAGGTGAACCTGCTTTGGCAGGGGGGTTGGACTAGATCATCTCTAGAGGTCCTTTCCAACCCTGGTGATTCCGTGATTCTGGGATCTCGCACTCAAAGAGTTGTGGTCAACAGCTCGGTGTCCAACTGGAGACTGGTGATGAGTGATGTCCTTCAGGGGTTGGTACTGGGACCAGTACTGTTCAACATCTTTGTTGGGCACATGGACAGTGGGATTGAGTGACCCTCAGAAAGTTTGCTGACGACACCAAGCTGTGTGGTGCAGTTGACACGCTGGAGGGATGGGATGCCGTCCAGAGGGACCCTGACAGGCTTGAGAGCTGAGCCTGTGCAAACCTCATGAAGTTTAACAGGTCCAAATACAAGGTCCTGCACTTGGGTCAGGGCAATCCCAAACATAAATTCAGGCTGGGCAATGAATGTATTGATATTGAGACCAGCTGTGAAGCAAATGACTTGGGGATGGTGGTGGACAAGAAGCTCAAAATGAACCATCAGTTTGTGCCTGCAGTGCAGAAGGCCAACCATATCCTGAGCTGGACCAAAAGAAGCATGGCCAGCAGGTCGAGGGAGGTGATTCTCCCCCTCTACTCTGCTCTCATAAGGCCCCACCTGCAGTACTGCGTCCAGTTCTGGAGCTCCCAACACAAGAAAGACATGGACCAGTTAGAACAAGTCCAGAGGAGGCCATGAGGATGATCAGAAGGCTGGAACACCTTTCCTATGAGGACAAGCTGAGAGAGTTGAGGCTGTTCAACCTGGAAAAGAGAAGGCTTCAGGGAGATCTTAGAGCAGCCTACCAATACCTGAAGGAGGCCTACAAGAAAGCTGGGGAGGGACTTTTTACAAGGGCAAGTAGTGATAGAACAAGGCGAAATGGCTTTAAGCTGAAAGAGGGCAGGTTTAGATTAGATATTAGGAAGAAATTATTTCCTGTGAGGGTGGTCAGACAGGTTGCCCAGGGAGGTAGTGGATGCTTCCTCCCTGGAGGTCTTCAAGGTCAGGTTGAATTAGGCTTTGAGCAACTTGTTGTAGTGGAAGATGTCCCTGCTTATGGCAGGGGAGTTGGAACTAGATAATCTTTAAGATCCCTTCCAATCCTAACCATTCTATGATTCTATGAACTATAGGACACAGAATTATTCTGATTTAGAGAAATGAAAGAAAATAATTTACTGACCTACATTGCAACTTCACAGTTGCTCTCATTTTGTCAAGAAACTATGGCTAGTAAAGCCATTCTTAAGAGAAAGTTTCTTGTTTAGTCATAGTCCTCTGGAATTAAGAATATGGATTTGTTACGTAGTAAAATGAAATTTTCATCTAGTTATTAGTGAAAAGAGTATACACAGGTAAAGAGTAAAACATTTTTTGTAGAATAAGACACTAACTCATTATTATTTAGTGTCTTTTCCCACATTCACTGCCTACTGTGAAGTCTATTTTACTTTGCTTTTATTATTACTTCCTTCTCCCCTTCTTTTCCTTCTTCTTCTTCATGGTCTTGGTGAACATCTCTCTACAGTTTTGGGGTT
Source organism: Caprimulgus europaeus (assembly GCA_907165065.1). The sequence continues at coordinate 51,328,383 of OU015523.1, read as the reverse complement.
TTTTTGTGGGTTTTTTTGTTTGCTTTTTTGTTTTTTAACAGGGTATAGAGGCATTCACTTCTCCAAAATATCTTCCAGGTGATTTGCAGACTCTGACAGAGATGGTTAAATCAGTAATATTCCATAAAGGTGTGAAGTCTTTCTGAATATAAACAACGTGGTACTTACAGTAATTATTTTGATTCCTATTAAGTTAAAATTTGGTCTCCTTGAACCCATAAATCACTGGCTTTTTATTGTACTCTATTGAAAATATTTCCCTCACCTAAATTTACATGGACTTAGCTATCAATAGGTTTGTGTTTCTTCCTACTTTCTCCTTAACCCTATTTTTATTGAAGGGTCTTACCTGGAAAGGTCTATTTCTGGAAAGCTCTCTATTGAAGGATCTGTGAAGGAAATTCTCGGAGCATTTTATTATTTTGAAAATGAAAACATTAGAATAGCTATCACCTCCATTTTCTTTCACCTTAGTTTTAAATAACTCAACTTTTTTTCTGTAGAACATTTATTGATTAATCTGATATCTGTTAGCTGCTAACTATGACAGTACCAGTTAGATCCCGCCTGTTACTGCATATGAATTTGATTTTTCTTCTATTTCTTTCTGTGTTTACTATATCCTTGCCCTACATTTCTTTAAAAACATTACTCTTCACACGTCTAGGATTTATAGATTATGATGTGTAGCCTGTGCCGAGAGTCTAAATCACGTTTTCTCATAGAGATAGGGTGATTGCTCTGTGTTTATTTGGTACAGGTTCCTTTTATACACTTTGTTACACAACATGTGATGCATGCCAGCAACTAATTGGTCAAGGTTCCACCCACGTGATACAGTCAGTGAGGTTCACACACAGCATAAAAGTCTAGCTCCTCATTAGTGATTAAAAGTCACCCAGCTCCTTAGCTCCCACAGCATGTTTCTCTACAATGAAGGATTGAAAATTATCAATGCAAGAGATTAGAGATTTCTCTTGTCTCAATTTTATTTGTTTTCTTAATCTTTCTTGTTCTCCCTCTCTCTCTCTCTCCCCCTCTTTCTTTCTTTCTTTCTTTCTTTCTTTCTTTCTTTCTTTCTTTCTTTCTTTCTTTCTTTCTTTCTTTCTTTCTTTCTTTCTTTCTTTCTTTCTTTCTTTCTTTCTTTCTTTCTTTCTTTCTTTCTTTCTTTCTTTCTTTCTTTCCTCCCTTCCTCCCTTCCTCCCTTCCTCCCTTCCTTCCTTCCTTCCTTCCTTCCTTCCTTCCTTCCTTCCTTCCTTCCTTCCTTCCTTCCTTCCTTCCTTCCTTCCTTCCTTCCTTCCTTCCTTCCTTCCTTCCTTCCTTCCTTCCCATGACTTCAGTGTTGCTTGGAAAAATCCAAGACAGAGCTTAAAATAAAAAAAAAAGGAAACACTATTTTTGGAAGATGGAACTCTGGTGCCAATTAAATAGCTTTAAACATTTGCTTTACATCATTGAACTGATCTAATTACCTTATGGCAGAAGGACAAGCTCTGAAAGGTCATAATATGCACAAGTAAAAAGAAGCCACCTCATGGCTCATTTCAGCAAGCTCTGTTACTGATTTGAAAATATTTTTTTATGCATTTATGTGATTTGTGCATTCTGTGATTGAATATAATAATAACGTATGCAATTAACCCACTTCTAACATGCCCAGTCATACTTATGTAATGAAGATTGTATATAACATGAGTTATATAAAACAATATTGGCAAAGCTTCTTGAAAACAGGGCAAGTAGTGCTGACAGCAGTATACATATAAACTGAGATAAGATGGGGCAGACCTGGAGGTACAATTAAGGAGGGCTCCAGCGTTCATTGCTGAAGGAAAGATATTTTTATTTCCAACGTGAGATTTTAGAAGCTGCATCATATTGCCTAATGGATTTGCAATCCCTATACCATTTAGAGGAATGAAGAAATATCATATGCCAAACAGTTAGGTAAAAATAATAAATTGGTGAATCATAGCTCATGTCTGTGTCCTGAGAGCTACATTGTTACTCCTACTATGCCAATGGCTATACTACTGGTTTGCAATATCCAAACGCTATTAAATAAATTTATTTGATATAATATTCACAGAATTAAAAAAAATTCTCTTCATAGTCCTTAAAAGATAAATCTGTAAATAACCTGGATCTTCAGATGACAGAAGGCAGGACAGTTGTTTAAAAATAAATAAATAGACCTGAGATACCTATGTCTCAGAATGTGGCCCAGTGTTCACCATGTGGTAATCTGTGAACTCGATGATCTCTCCAGAGCCTTTCCAGCTCTACTTTCTTTGATTTCACAGTGCCTTGCTAATGTATGAATACATTCAGAAAGATACACAATCCTTTCCTGGAGAACATGCAGCCAGACTACAGCAGAGGAAGCTGAATGGTCAGATGACCTGCACAGTGATATAAAGCACTTCAGGAGGTAGCTATAAAATTAATGCCAGACTCCACATAATTTCTATGTGATCTTATTATATTACTTAAGCTGTGTGAGCAAATAAACAGCAGGATAGTATTTATTTTGTCATTTATTCTGCTTGTAATCTTTTTCTGCAATTAACTAAAGTTCTTATTGGTTATATTATAATAACTTGGACGCAAGTAAATATTACTGCTTTGCTGTATTTGCATTTCACTTTGTGCATCGTATACTTAAAAACTGGTCCTCATCCTGAAGCAATGTGGAAATACTAGAATTCTTCTTTAAGGATAAAACAAATCCTTATTGTAGCTTGTAGGAACATGATATATGATTTACACTACTGCTAATGCAACATGAGACTCTGGAAGGTTCTGCATGAGCCCCACACTTGAGTAAGGGAAAAGGAAAGGGCTGTGATGGGTTAATCTTCACTGGCTGCCAGGTGCTCACTGACCCTTCTCACTCCCCCTCCTAAGTGGGACAAGGAGGGAAAATAAGATGAAAAATCTTATGGGGTGACATAAGGACAGGGAAATCTCTCTCATCAGTTACCATAATGGGCAAAATAGACTTGACTTGGGGAAGCTAATTTAACTTATAGTCAGTTAATAACAGAGTAGAATAGTGAGAAATAAAAACAAAATTATAAACACCTTCCCTCCACACCCACCTTCTTCCTAGATTTACCTCCTACTCTCCCACCCCAAGTGACACAAACCTTCCTCCTCAAGCTGTTCCCTGCTCCACAGAACACAGTCCATTAACTTCTCTAGCGTAGGTCCTTCCCATGGAAATCAGTTCTGCAGGAACTTCTCCAGAAAGGGTCCTTTCCACAGGGTACAGTCTTTCAGGAACAGGTTACTCCACTCTAGGTCACCCATGGGCCACATTTCCTGCCAGAAAATCTGCTCCTGCATGAGCTGTCTATGGGCTGCAGTGCGGATATCTGCTCTGACGTGATCCTCAATGGACTCTAGAAAGACAACCTGCTTCACTGTGGCCTTCTCTCTGGCTGCAGGGGAATCTCTGTTCTGGTACATGAAGCACCTCCTCCCCCTCCTTCTTCAGTGACCTAGGTTTCTGCAGGGATGTTTCTCTCTCATTTTTCTCACTCCTCTCTCACAGCTTCTGTGCAGCATTTTTTAACCTTTCTTATATATATTATCATAGAGGTGCCCTCGGCATCGGTGATGGACTCTCTCACCAGCAGCAGATTTGTTTTGGAGCCCGCTGGAACTGGCTGTGTCCAACATGGGAGCAGCTCCTGGTGTCTTCTCACAGATGACAAGACTCAAGTAAATGTTTTGGACTGATGAACATTAGTGACTTATCCTGGACAGATGAAGAAGAGAAGAGTAATAGAGTACTAAGAAGCAAAACTGCTTAGAAGTGACCTACCCCTATCTATCTGCATCCTTCAGTTAGTTCCTCATTAAAGATAAGGAAATGTGAAAAGATTTGCACAGCCTGGCTTAGTTTTGCTGTCATTGAGATAATTTCTACAATTTACTTAGGTTTGTGCATGCAGTGTACTGAAGAAATCCAGGATCATTGGGAAAGTTTTACTTTGTTTCCCTTGCATAAAGCTCTCAAGACTCCAGCTTTGTACAGATGAAAACTAAGGAGTGGAAAGCTTTTATAAATCCTCATGTGTCATGATTTGGCATTAATTTACTAGAGAAAGAAATGCTATCAGGAATTATCTTCAGGGCAGAATAGCAGTTTCACAGATTAATATTAAAGAACAGATGCTGTTCATGAATAGTAGAGCCCAAATCTTCCAGAGTGTTGTGGCATATTGCTTTATCAAATAGGTACTGCAGCAAAGGGTAATACATTTTTAGACATTGTTTAGGTGAATATCAGAACTGTAACAGAAGGACTGGACAAAAAAAAAAGTAGTTTTGGAAATGTGATTAGATCATGGTCAACAAAAATAGATATTTAGCAAAAGATTTCAGATGAAATTAGGGGGGGAAAAAGAAGGGGATTTTTTTTTTTTTTTTTTTTTTTTTTAGAGATATATAACTAATTAATGAAATAACTGGCTAAAGGGGTGCAGAGTATAATTAATAGATAATGTTAATTATGTCCTGAAGTCAACAATTCAGTGACAATTCACAGCTAATATTCCAAGAAAGGGAAAAGTTTACAAGGTCACCTGTATCAAGGGAGCTGATTTAGACTGGATTGAGTGCACAGAAGGCTTACAGAATAATAAGGATAATGGTGAGTTTATCTTGTTGGAAGAAATAAAAGCTTTGGCTCATTAAACCTGGAAAATTAAGGTCTAAGTCTAAGATGACTGTTCAATCTAAATATAGTGGGGGCCTGGAAAAGCAGAAAAGATAAACACTAGGAAGATATGTGAGCTATTTAAACTACAAGTAATAAGAACAAATGAGCATCAACTGGCCATGAATAAACTTGGAATAGAAATTAAATTACTCCTTTACTATCAGAATTATTATGGAAAATTTCTAATGGATGGGAACATGTTCAACTATTATTAAGAAACTTGCTTATTTTATAAATAGCATTGTATGACATGTTTACCTATGAAAGCAGAGGACTACAATCAGCATCTCAGGAAGACTTTCCCAGTTCTACATCCCAATCATCTGACAGAAGAGCAGGTCACAGTACTATAATGCCACTCTCACCCGCAGCAGATGGGCAAAAGTAGGGACTTCACTCCCTTTCCCAAAGCATATATGTCTCTCTAGAGCAAGTAAATAGTGTGTACTACAGGTACTGTAATTCATTCATAATATTCCTGCCTGAATTATTTGTCTTAATCTGTTTGAGACTCATAGTGCATAGTTTCTCTGTGCATCTTTTACAGCCAAATTATTGTTTTACATAGAAGGTAAATTTCCTTGAGCTTGATGTATACACATATATACTTGTCACAGATTCAAAAGTTTCATAAAAAATGAACAAAATCACAGTCCAGATGTAAAATATTAAGTAATATTAAAAAAAAATACATTAGTCATCTTGTAAATATATTGTGAACAGTCCATAAAAGTATTTCCAAGACTGGAAAAGAGTTTTGTAGCTTACGGATTAAGGATTGGTTCTCAAATTTCGTATACGTTCATAAGGATAGGACCTACCAAAAATAAATCTCCCAAGAGTGTTCATGTAGAATGAAGGATGGTGCAAATTTCATTAATCTTTACCCTCCCCTACTTGTAGACTAACTAAAAAAATGGAGAGAGAAATTATCTGCTTATGATGTATTAGGACAAATACTGCAACTTGACCTTAGCCAAATATATTTTCTGATTTTTAGGAGTGTGTAAGTAGTGTAAGTAGAGCGAGTAGCTTAGTGTGCAAGTAGCATGGTGCTAACAATAATTGAATTTCTCATGTAAGCTTAAAATAATTTCACATTTCTCCTTGATTCCAGTTAAAAATCTAGTTTTCTAAGTAGTCATGTAGGAAGCAAAGGAAATGATTCATCAGAAGCATAGCAAATCTAAGACAATATCACAATAGTGGAGTAAGTCATGGATGCCTGAAGGAAACTGAATGCTTAGAACCAGATTTAGTAATTATACATTTATAAATTTAATTTTATTGTATATAGTTGCAGTTCTCTTTGAAAGTCTTTATGAGATTTAGATTCCATGAGATAATTTATATCTATGAGGCAACTTTTCTGATGTTTCCATTAAACTTCAAGGGATATTTTCTGCTTGTCTAGAAGTTTCAGAATTTCAGGAGACTTTTCTTATTTAGTAAATACTAATACTGCAAGAGAGAAACTAAATAATACAAATCCTGTATACCTTCTGTCTTTCAGTATAAAACCCCTTAGTCTAGTTTTCAGAGAAGGAGCTCAGCAGTTAGTATTTGTTCTCCTAGTTCTCAGCAGAAGAGATCATGACCTTGGGATAGACATTTATTTTCTCTACTTGAACATCCCTAGACATTCTTTTTATTCCATTTTCTGCAATCATGAAGACTAAATTCCAAATAAAGCACTGCATGTGGGTATGCAGTAGGGAAAATTATGCATGTATTTTGTTGCTCCAGGACTTGATTATATATATATTTTTACTCCCCCCCCCCCCCCCCCCCCCCCCCCGCCTTGGTCTTTGTTAAGTAAACTAAATGTGAAAATTCTCCTTTTCTTTTTAAGGGTAAGATCTATAAATCCGTGCTACTGAATTTGCAGCAGAACTGAAAAACTTCAGAAAAGCCATCACAGAAGACAACAAATGTAGTTTCATTGTATGCAAATATAAATTGTATCACTGAGTTAATGTAATAAAGAACATACTCCTTTACTAACCTTAACAAACAACTTCTAATATAACCAAACACCTGATTGTACATTCACTGAGGTTCTCCTGTTTGTTCAGCGACTAGCTTCGTAATGGCATGTGGACTATAATTAAAGCTGACAAGTATTGTTGCTATGCAAATGACAAATGTGTTTGACACAGGAAACTTTGAAAATGGGGTGGGAAGAAGGTACCATAAACACTAGGCATCATGATGATTATTCTGCACTGTCATGTTTTGAGCCATCAGTCTTTGATTTAGCCACCTTTTCTTATGAAGGTAAACTTTGAAAAGCTCAACAATCCAAGAATGAAACACATTTTCTTCTTTTAGTATTGGAAAGAACAACTGGGTAAAATAATATATTGTTCTTCTAAATTTTGATTATATAATAATTTGTTTCAGTTTTATTATAGCTCAACTTTAACAAGATTCATAAACTTCTGGATTCTGCTACACACACTACAAATTCAATTACAGCAAAAGTAGTAAGTTTCTTTCATTACCAGAGGAGTAACTAAAGATTTTTATAACTCTATATATGGTAAAATTTTATTTTGGATCAGAATTGTCCAACAAAGTAAATCCCTTAATGGCCTCCAATCATCATAGCTGAAATAAAATTAAAAGGTGCACCAAAGAATACTATGTAATGCTTCAAGTACTGAAGCATATTCAGTCCATAGGATCAGACCAGAGGTGACAAAATAACTCACATGGAATGAATGTAGTGTGTCAGTCTGCAGGACCACCACAATCTGGTAGCCTTCTATGTTGTCATCACCAGCAGGATAGATTAAACCAGTGGATGTGGTCTACCTTCATTTCAGCAAGGCTTTTGATACCATGTCCCACAACATGCTTGTAACAAAGCTTAGAAGGTATGGGATAGATGAGAGGACGGTGAAGTGGATTGAGAACTGGCTGACTGGCAGAGCTCAGAAGGTTGTGATCAGTGGCATAGAATCAATACTGGGTCCAGTCTTTAACATCTTCATCAACGACCTCGATGTAGGGATAGAGTCCACCCTCAGCAAGTTTACTTATGATACAAAGTTGGAAGGAGTGGCTGACACACCAGAAGGCTGTGCTGCCATTCAACGAGACCTGGACACACTGGAGAGTTGGGCAGAAAGGAACCTGATCAGGTTCAACAAGAGCAAGTGTAGAGTCCTTCACCTGGGGAGGAATAACCGCATGTACCAGTACAGGTTAGGGCTGACCTGCTGGAGAGGAGCTCTGAAGAAAAGGACCTGGGTGTGCTGGTGGACAGCAGGCTGACCATGAGCCGGCAGTGTGCCCTTGTGGCCAGGAAGTCCAACAGTATCCTGGGGTGCATTAAAAACAGCTTGGCCAGCAGATCGAGGGAGGTTCTTCTCCCCATCTACTCTTCCCTGGTGAGGCCACATCTGGAGTACTGCATCCAGTTCAAGAGGGACAGGGATCTTCTGCAGAGAGTCCATTGGAGGGCCACAAAAATGATGAGGGGCCTGGAGCATCTGCCTTACGAGGAGAAGCTGAGAGATCTGGGAGTCTTCAGCCTGGAGAAGAAAAGATTGAGAGGGGACCTTATTAATGTCTATAAATATCTGAAATGTCGGGAGCCAAATGGATGGGGCCGGGCTCTTTCTGGTGGTGGCTGGTGACAGGACAAGTGGCAATGGGCAAAAACTGGAACACTGGAAGTGTTAAGGAAAAACTTCCTTACTGTGAGGATGACAGAGCACTGGAACAGGCTGCCCAGAGAAATTGTGGAGTCTCCATCTCTGGAGATGTTTAAAACTCACCTGGATGCTTTTCTGTGCAACCTGTTGTAGGGAACCTGCTTTGGCCAGGGGGGTTGGACTAGATGATCTTCTGAGGTCCATTCCAACCCCTACCATTCTGTGATTCTGTGATTAGGCAAAATTAAACTGCAGATCAATTTAGCTGAACGTTATGATACAAATTCTGAACATAAGTTTTCTGCCAAAGCAATAAGCTTGCTATCTCATAGTGTGATATAGAAGGCTCTTGAAATTTTTTGGTTTTACATTGCTCATGTTGGACTGTAGAGGTTAATGTCATTTTACTGGCATAGATAATTCAGTTTTATTTATATTATGTGAGTATTTTTTTTTTCCCAGAGTAGCCCAAATAAAAGCAAAGAAAAAAAAAACAAAATCAAATCTTAGAAAATTTCGTTCTGCATATTTTAGTGTGGGGATCTCTGCATCATTTTTTCCTTTCATTTTTTTCATACTATTTTTTAAAATGAAATTTTAATTAAAATAAATATATTTAAGGCATATATTCAAGTTTAAACATATTTGTGAAGTAATATATATGTTATAGCTTGCACTAAATGCCTTTAAACTGGATGGAAAAGGACCTAGGAATTACTATTTTCATTGACTGGTATAATTCTGCTACATTCTATAACTGTTTTAGTTACAAGTCAGAACTTGTAACTAAAACAGTATAATATGTAGGAAATCAAAATCCAGCATCTCTGGATATTTTTGTAGCTTCCTGTTTTCAATGGCACCTTTTAAAATATGGGCATTTATCTTGTTTACATTTTTCTTATCCTTTTAATTTTTGACTAGTTTTATCTCTGATTATTGTGTTTCATTTTGATGACTAGATATCTGAGTTACTTTTCTATCTAACCAGACTCTTGTCATTTTTATTGTAAATATAATCTAATTAAATTCGTACTATTGGAATTTACACGGTGGTTTTATTTGTTGTCTGGTTTGTTTTTTTTTTTTTTTTTTTGTCCCCTGAGTGAACATTTGACAGAGCTCATTCTTAATTTTTAATATTTTGTGTGTATTTTAAAATTATCCTCATTTTCTCATTCTCGTGTCACTTTTCTTCCTTTCTTCTTCCTCCTACAATGTGAGCAAATTTATTATAAAATCTGAAATGGAACACTTTTATAAATAATATTACCATAGCAGCAAAAAGTAATTTCAGTTTATTACTTACAGTAAAAATAAAAGGTGGGTTATGCAGGATTCTTATCAACTACAGAGAAGATAATCAGACAAAATCAGTCTGCATCAGTAATGAAAGAAATACACAAAAACAAATTTATAGTGCTGAAGAAACCATCCTGTTACTTCCTGGGAGACTAGAAGCTGCTTGAAATAGTAGTGATGCTATGGCAGAGCTTGCAGATAAAATATTTTTATTTATAAAATCTGATATTAAAAAGAAAAAAAAAGTTTCTTGATACTTTCTATCAAGATATTGAAAGGTTATTTTTTGCCTGTTCCTGCTAGTTACCATGTGTAGTATCAGTGACTGGAGACATATTTGCAATAAAACATAATAACAGTATTTGCTTTTACTATATTCTAAGAAATTTTTATTCTGATCACAGAGTTAATTTCTAAAATTTAGGTTTTAAATTCCAACCTAGAGTTATCATCGAAACAAGGATATTAATGAGATATTACTGGGCAAGTGGATGTACATTTTGAGTGCTATGTGAATTAATATGGGCTTATAAATGAACAACAAACTTGCTATGAAAAATAATACGTATTGCATCCATCCCTTCTTGAAGATTCTATTGGGATAGTGACATGGAAACTGTAATATGTCTTTAGTGGACAAAGAGACACTATATAGAAGGGATACTTTAAATGAATGTTAATTTTGCAAGGAATCACTGGATTTTATCAATTTTTTACCAGTTACAGAAATTTGAGGGTGCTTGAATCATTGTGTCAGATTCCCTGTGTATAGACCTCCAGGCTTTGATAATCTGTGGAGAGTGAATCAGGACCCATTTTTGTCAGTAAGAAGCTTAACACACACATTACTCGGCTGCATACATATGCATTTTCTATATAAAGCAGAAACAAAACCATATATGGGGTTTTGTTCATAGTTCAGAAATGTTCAATCAAGGTAGATTTAATTCTTCAATACCTTTGTGCTGGAGTTCTTTGTAAAGGTGATGGGTTGGGTAATTATCTTCTTCAGGACTCCTAGCAGATAAATGATTATTATGTCATCATTATTTTGTTTTCCAAATATGACATATCATTTGGAACTTTCAACTGCTATTAAATTAATACTTTTCCTTACGTCTTGGCACTGAGGAAAGTATGCTGCTAAATAAAAGCTGCCAGAATTTTAGGATAGCACTTACAGGAAGATGTAATGAAAATATTCAATTTCCATAACTTCCATTCTACTAAGTTTAAGGGTTTGAGGTTTTTTTGTGTTTTACCTTGTTTTGTTTTGTTTCCAACTTCTATTTGATGGTAATAGGTTATCTCAAATATTGGATCATAGCAAATAGTGATTAAAAAAACCTCTGGGATCAAATAACTTGGCTGATTTCCAGCAATCTTATCATATAATCATATCCACATTTCCATCTTAGAATAAGTTGCTAACCTCTGATTCTTCTCCCCCTGCTATTCATATTTATATTAAAATCTTGTTCTTACCCTCAAAAAATTAAAAAAAATAAAATAAAATAAATCACAGAAACTGATTTCTACCAGCAACATTAATCTTGCTTGATAGGTAAAGTTGGTAAAGGCATGTAATTTCAGGTACATAAAAATAAATCCACAATAATCTTATTAGAGGAAGGAGAGTTGAGATATCTGTCTTAAAGACTCTTTCCTCATAGGAACATATTTCTGTGATTTCCTAAAAATGTACAAATGAAAAAAATTAAAATTCAAATACAGTAATGTAATGATAATGAAAACAGTAATTATATCTTCTTTCCAACTATTAGGACTCCTTTAAATAAAATAGATTACTCCTCTAAACTTGTTTCTTTTGAAGACTTACCTCATTTTTTTTTCTGATGCAAACTTGCCCTCAATTTATAAATAAGAGGATTTAAAAAAAAAAAAAAAACACTGTCCATCCATTATATCCTCTGCTATTTTTACATCCTTTTTCTCTTTTCCATCTTCAGATCCCCTGACTAAATCTTTGCCCAGACTTTCTGTGTATTGAAACTTTCTTTCATATCCTTTGTCATCTGACATCTACTCTCTTGGGCTACCATCCATCTCAGCCTGTCTGACATTTCTTGCTGGACGGTTCACTGTCAGCTCAGCATGACTATGCTAGAGACAAAAGTGCCCATTGCTTTTCCCATCTTTTTTGTATTTATGCCGAGAAATTATAGAATCTCTCTCTATTCTAGCTTCCTTACATTAGATAAAACCTAGCAACTATTTCTTAATTCCTTCAAGTATGGAAAAAAAATCGTTATGAGGATAATAAAATCAAAATATTTTTCTATATTCTATATGGTGACATGTACTGCATATAATTATATGCTGACTCAGTATAGAGCTCTAGACAACTCTTCAGGCATTAAAAAATGAAGATGATGACATTATTCTTGGCTGGTTTACCCACATTTTCTGGCATCTCTGATTTGTCTCTTATTTCTGTAGGTAGCTGCTCATTCTTACCTTCAAAATACTTCACAGTTTCATTGTGTTTTCATATTAGGTTTATCTTTTGTCATTTTACTGTTTTCTATGCAAACAAAACATGAATTATGATTTTTTTGCTTGTTTTTTTTTTCCAAACTAACCAAATGTGTTTCCAGAATATTATCCTAGGCTTTCCTATTGCTATGTAATTGCTGAAAAGTGAATGATTGGTCTTCCAATACACTTCCAAGAATTAGACTTTAAAGTGGTTGATATTTATGATTTCAAATTGACCTTGGTTATCTCATACTATTTTAGCCCTTTTTTGTCTACTTAAACTATCTTGGATTGAATATTACAACTCATTGTTAATCTACATTTCAAAAAATGAGAGCTTGTTTTTTATTAATCTTTTCATATTTTATTTCATTGACTAATTTATAACTACCACAGTTCCCTAGATCCCTGGTAGTGCAATGTAATAATACATGACAAGACTCCTAATAAATTTCTGTTTGAGAAAAGTCCTTTACTTCAAAGGAAAATACAGATAGTGTACTTGCTGAATTTCTATTTTTATATTTAGCTAACTGGAAAAATGTTGTAACAGATGTACTTCATCAACGTAAGACACCAAGTGTAACCAAAAAGGAATATGATTTTCACCTTCTTTCAAACTGATTTCTTGCAAAACACTTCCCGTTCGTGGAATCTTATCAGCATCTGTGCTACTGAAGTGATTTCACAATAACATGATTCAACACTAAGGTATGACACAGTTATTGCAAGTTTTAAATTTTGACATCATACCACAGATGTGCAGAATTGTTTGTTTTCTGTTTTTTGTTTTCTTGTAGCTCAGGTAACTTATCCATTCTGCTGGACGAAGTCAGACTTACAAATATATTTTGACATTTATTTGGGGGATTAAATTTGTGCAATTTTTTTTTTTTTTTTTTTTGGTCAACAACTGAATATGCAGACTTATTTATCAGAAATCGTGGGATATTTGGTAGCAAGTAGTGGTTGACTATTGTTAGTCATGTAATCTTTGCATGAAATGGAAATAGCCTTTTAAAAAAATCTCATTCTTTTTAATTATTTTAACAGATATTTACTTTATGATAGTGTATGCAATTTTCAAGTTTCCTGTGCATCCTGGTTACAGATACCCTGACTATTTACATAATGTGCAGCATGTTAGCTGAAAAACCACACTATTCAACTTTAAAAGTCCAAATCTGAAAAAAAAACTTCTCTCACCTGGGAGAGGAGTTTGAATGAGAGGCCTCACGCTTGAAATCCCAGCCATCCCATGGAATATAAGGATATAAAGAAATATAGACTCTTTCTGAAGTGGGGACACTTGTTTCTCCCCTGATGAACATAACTAACAATGGTGAAGTCTCAAAGGTGTTATGAGCTGCTACTACTGCAACAAGTACAGCCAGCCTACACTAGAGTTAAGCTTGAAGTCTTCTGAGCAAACTGCTGTAGCTCTAAAAGGTAATTTGAAAATCAAAGATGCATGCTGAAGTTTTAATGCAAGAACAACAAAATTATGCTACTCATCCCCAGCATTCATATGTTGTGTAAACATACAAAGTGTCTAATCCTCCTATCTATCATTATCTAAAGAGCATTTGTGATACTATTTCTCTACTGACTTTCTTAGAACTACTGGTTACTGATATTATAAGAAGATATGAATCTTCAAAAGCTGAGAATTTACTTTGAGAGCTTTGTATGACAGCTATGGAAAACCCGTGCTTGCACAATTGCTATTCTTATAAAATGTGGTGCAAATGAGACCATTTCCCAAGTGCTGTCATTTGTACATGTCAGTCTGAATTACAAGCTGTTTTCATATCACTTTATACCTGAAAAAACAAGATACAGAGAGATAGTGTAAGGGAAATTTTAATACTATTTCTTTTTTTGTCTGGAAAACAGAACCCAGGATCTAAGAAACTATTTTAATAATAACTGATCCTTTTGAATGCTGCTATTGTTATTACACAGTTACAAAAGCAAATTAATGACAACCTCCCCCCCAAAAAAACAACAAAACCCCAAAACTTTCATGTATTTACTGGGAACATACTTCCCATGCAGGAGCCACTGGTTCACTCATGCTTTTTTACTTCACATTTGAATTCCCAGTAATGGTTATACTCACATATTTTTCTTAAAGTGGTAGCATAGTCAATTATATATTACATTGGATAGTAGGAATTACCTTATCCTACCTACTGTGGTCACTTATATTGTCATTATTTCTTATGTTCTCTTCCTACTCACGTGTTTCCTTGGTACAGAGTGGAAATAAATCCTTCCCAAAATCTGACTAATCTGACCTACTTTCAACTTTCAAATGATAAGAAGTATGTACCCTGTAAAAATATATATATATATATTCTCTTCATTATGACAGGTGTTTAATAGTTACATTTAGATGTATCTATGTTATATTTGCTATAAATGTTTGGGTTTTTTTCTTGACACTTAGGCTTATTTTCTTTTTTCTATTATGTGAAATATTGATTTATGTTTTTGTAACCATGTCAAAATCTTGCAACTTCATAGCACTGATAGTATTTTTGCTATATAATGATGTAACATCTGGGTTATAGTTGTAGATTCTTTAGTACTAATTGCATAAGCATGACAAAATCATTTAATCTGTGTCTGTTTCTTTTTCCATGCTTAATTTTACAACAGTATTTAGACTTGAACAATACTATAGGGAGACTTGTTTTTGAAGGTTAAATAAAAGGACTTTAAAATACCTAATACACATAGTTGCAACATACATTTAAACTAGTGCTGAATATAAATAATAGTAGTAGCTAGAGTCATCACGGCAAAGATACAGAGATTTTATTCACTTACACTTTGAACTTTAAGAGGAGTGGCTGGAGAGCAGCCCTGCAGAATGGGATCTGGGAGTGGCGGTTGACAGCAGCAGGCTCAGTGTGAGTCAGGGCTGTGCCCTGGCAGCCAAGAGGGCAAACTGCATCCTGGGGTGCATCTAACACAGACTAACCACCTGGTCAAAAGAGGTGGTTATCCTGCTGTATTCAGCATTGGTGTAGCCTCTCCCTGAGTACTGTGTGCAGTTCTAGACCCCACCATTTAAGGATGTGAAGGCCCTTGAATGCATCCAGGGAGGGGCAACAAAGCTGGTGAAAGGGCTGGAAGGAATGTCCTGTGAGGAATGAGTAAGGACATTGGGCTTGTCTAGTCTGGAGAAAAGGAGGCTGAGGCGTGACTTCATTGCTCTCTACAGCTTAATGAGGAGGGGAAGTGGAGAGGGAGGTGCTGAGCTTTTCGTCCTTCAACCTAGTGATAGGGCACATGGGAATGGTTCCAAGTTGCATCAGAGGGAGTTCAGACTGGACTTTAGGAAGCATTTCTTTACTGAGAGTTTGGTCAAACACTGGAATAGGCTACCTAGATAGGTGGTTGGTGCCCCAAGCTGTCAGTGTTTAAAAGGCATTTGGAAAATGTCCTTACTAATTTGCTTCAACTTTGATCAGCCCTGAACTGATCAGACAGTAGGGCACTGATGATCACTCTAGGTCCCTTGCAAGTGAGCTATTCTGTTCTGGTTTTTGTTAGTTAGTTTGTTTGTTTGTATCTATTCTATTTTGTTCTATTCTACTCTTTTGGCCTCTCTACTGAGGAGAGGTGTTTTGTTCCTCCAATCATTTTCATTAACAGGTCCATGTCTGTCTTGTACCGAGGACCACAGAGATGGATGCAGTACTCCAGGTAGGGTCCCATGAAAGTGGAGTAGAGGGGAATAATCACCTCCCTCAGTGTGCTGGCCACCCTTCTTTTGCTTCATTCTGGGATACAATTGGCTTTCTGGGCTGCAAGTACACATTGCCAGCTCATGTCTAGTTCTTCATCCACCAGTACCTCCAAGTACTTCTCCACAGGGCTGCTCTGTACAGGGTACTACAGGCAACTGAATTACAGAGCCTGTGAAAGCTTTTATGACCTGATTTCCTAATTCTCAAGAAGTATTATTTTGAATAGGTTTTTAAAATAAATCTACCCTTGTTTTCTTAATTTTCTTGCATAAAAAATCCATAGTAGTTGCATAGTCAGACTGTTTCCACAAAATATAGTCAGTCACACTCTGTCTCTCCTATATATATGTGTATATACACACATGCATATATGCATATTTAGGTACATATATTTGAAAGAGTGATCCATAAAAAGACAGAAACAAGAAATCTGCAAGTTATATTAACAGACATAGAAAGAATTGTATTGAGATCTTTATGTCAATGTTTGTAGCTGTAAAATCTTTAATGAAAGATATTTGGATAAATGCTGTGATACTACAAAAAGGATCTCCTTTATCCAAATTCTAACTGAGCAACTCTTACTTTTTCCTGCACTGCAAGGCATTTACACTTGTGCATTTACAC
Source organism: Caprimulgus europaeus (assembly GCA_907165065.1). The sequence goes on along the minus strand of OU015523.1, from coordinate 51,311,803 downwards.
ATGTATAAATTACACTTTACCTAAAAAAAAGGATTTTTTTAGCATCTAAAAATGTCCTGAGTTGACAAAAATTAGATATAATGCATAAAAAGGTTAGGTGCAGAGTGAAATCTTGATTTTTTTTACACTTCTTTAATAGTTCATATATAACTTGTTTGTATTTGTTCATCCGAACAACATATACCTTTAAGTGCCTGTTTTAAATATGTCAGTTTAATGTGACCATTACATTTACAAGCCTGAAATACTTTTAGTCTAGAGAAGAAAATTTGAAAGCAAATTTAACAAATCATTAATTTTTATTAAGAAATCATTAGTTCTTGTGAGTAGTTTCACAGATATTTGGCTGATTTATCATGTTTGTATAATGTGTCATTACAACAAAAAGTGTTGATTATTAAAAGCAAATAATTTGCTCAAATTGATATCTCTGATTATCCAAGATAAAGTTCCATGGTGACATTAATATGAATTAATATCTTTTACAGGTCTTTATTACTATAAGTAGCTGCAATTGCAATCCTTACCTTTGCTACTTTTTAATGCACAGTAATTTTTTTGATATATGAGATTCTCACTGCTGACCACTGCTGAAATAAAACTTAGGCATCTAATCTTCATTAGTACCCAACTGACCCTTTGTGCAGCAAAGTATTTTCAGTTCTCCTATATGTTTACTATTACTTCGTCTTGACCTTCAACCATGCAATCAGATTACAGGAGTCTGAAGATTACAGTTGACCAGAACTACTTCAAATATAGGAAATCAGTGAAACATATACGTAGTTCTCTTGGACAGTCAAAGTTCACCTGCCGAAATATAGTTATACATGTACACACATATTCACATATTTGCACATATATGTGTGTATATATATACACACATATGTATATGTAAGTGTTGGTAGATCATATTCTTAATTATACATTACCTTAGCAAATGACTGGCCAGTCAAATATACAACTTAATTTACAAAATAGTGGCCTTCTCTGAATAAAAGGTGCCAACTCCTCTGCCATTATTCCATACTTCTTTACTCCTAAATTGTGATAGTTTCACTGGGCTAGCCCTTGGCTAGCAGCCAACACAGCTGTTCATCCACTTCCCCCCCACCCCCAGGGGATAGGGGAGAGGACTGAGGGGCAAGGATAAGAAGGTTTGTAGGTTGAGATAAGAACAGTTTAATAATAGAAATAAAAGAAAACTTAAAATAATACTAATATTAAAATAGTAGTGATAATGATAACAGTAACAAAATATGCAAATGAGTGATACACAGTGCAACTGATCACCAACCAAGCCCGGTCCATTCCCAGATAACAATCCCAGAGGAGCAACAATCCCAAACCGAAACCGCAGTCCCAGAAGAGTGAGAGCCTGAACAAAAGCCAGAGAGAGCTAAAAGAGGAAGAGACCCTCACTAATATACTAGGCATGATGTGATATGATATGGAATATCTCATTGGCATATACAAACACCAATTTATCTTATTAATTTAAATATTCATCACCCTCTTAGCTCTTGTGCTTGTAAAGTAATAGAACACAAATTCCTTCACTTTCAGCGACAAAAACTCAAACCTTCGTATGTTATCAGTGTCTCCCAAATAACAAGTCCCAGGCCGAAAAGCAAAACACAGCACTATTCTAACTTCTGAAAAAGAATACCAGCTCTGTTTCAGCTAAAAACCATGATATAAATAAAGGTGAATAAAATTTATTTGATTATTGACTTGACAAAGATAAGAAAAATACAGTTTTAGACAGACCAAAAGGATATGAGTCAAATTTTTAAAATAAACTTGTTCAAAACTTCAGAAAAGTTAAAATAGTTTTACAGAAAAAAAGTTAGATATACATACAAAATGTTGCATCTTCCAGGCAATATTCACAGATAGGAGGAATAGTAATAGGAATAATGATGCCCACTTTCTTTGGGAAAACACATTTTCACTGAAACTGCTGGTGTAGTTGCTGTCTAATCCGAGTCTTCAAATTCTAACTAACCTCAATTCTTAAATTACTGCCTCAATTTATAAGCTGTAGATTCTTCTTCATTAACATCCCCCTGCTCCCCAGCTCCCCAGCACCCAGAAGTTGGTTTGACTTTTCCTAGGTGAGTCTCTGACCCACCAAAATATAGATTCACTTCCTATTTGGTTCATTAAATGCTATAAATGTGGGTAAAATGCTATAAATTTAAATAGAAGACTTTGACTTGTGTCAAGCAGACAGTTTCATTTACTTAAAAATGTTTATTTATCAACTAAATAGAAAATATAGTAATTTTCAAAGCTTTACATTCTCCAATATCCTTCCACATTTTTTTTTAAATATAAATTTTTAGTTATTAATCTTTTTCTATGTATGAAAGGTCAATCAAGGATTTATTTATGAAACATTTTGGTACAGATCACATATTGTGTGGGTTGTACCTGGAAATTTTTGTGTATTTCTAAGAAAAACAAAAATGCTTCTCTTTTTTTCTGCTTTCTACTTCAGTGAAAGGAATTTCATACACGGCATTCTGTTGGGTTTGTGTGGCAAGGTTTTTATAGTGGCTCACCACAGGTATGGCTCCTGTGAGAAGCTGCTAGAAGCTTCCCCGGCTACAAGTGAGACCAGCCTCTGGCCAAGGCTGAGCCAATCGGCAACAGTGGTAAAGCCTCTGTGATAACGTATTTAAGAAGGGGAAAAAGTTGCTGGACAGCACAAAAACCTGCAGTGGACAGAGGAGTGTGATGTGAGAGGAACAACTATGTAGATACCAAAGTCAGTGAAGAAGGAGGGGGAGGAGGTGCGCCAGAGCAGAGATTCCACTGCAGCCCTTGGTGAGACTGCAGGCTGTGCCCCTGCAGCCCATGGAGGTTAAACAGTGGAGCAGATATCCACCTGCAGTCCATGGAGAAGCCCACACTGGAGCAAAAGGCTGATCCCGAAGAAGTCTGTGAGTCTCTGGGAAGTATGCGCTGGACTAATCAGTTCATGAGGAACTGTAGTCCATGGGAAGGACTCACATCAGAGAAGTTCATGAAGGACTGTCTCCCATGGGAGGGAATCCACACTGGAACAGGGGAAAGTGTGAGTAGTCCTCATTCCTGAGGAAGAAGGAACAGTAGAAACAATGTGTGATGAACTGACCACAACCCCAATTCCCTGTCCACTCCATGCCACTGTGGGGGAGGAGGCAGAGAATTCAAGAGTAGAGCTGTGCCCGGGAAGAAGGGAGGGATGGGGGGAAGGTGTCTTAAGATTTGGTTTTATGTCTCATTATCCTACTCTGATTTGACTGGTAACAAATTAAATTGATCTTTTTCCTCAAGTTGAGTCTGTTTTGCCCATGACTGTAATTGGTGAGTGATCCCTCTCTGTCCTTGTCTTGACCCATGAGCCTTTCTTTATATTTTCTCATCCCCATCCCACTGGGGTCAGGGAGGAGTGCAAGAGTGATCACATAGTCCTAGCTGCCAGCTGGGGCTAAGCCACGACAGGCATCAATTTCGAGAAGGACCTCAAAGAGCTAATGGCTTGAAAATTGATCCAAATGTGCAGGTAAATGGGAAACATACAGGATAAATTTTAAGCATCAGGCCGATTTTATTACAATTATAAAGAATGGCATGTTCTCATTCATTCTGTCATTCTGGACATTTAATTAGTTCCAGTGTACAGGAATACATTTCCACCACATAATCAATAAATTATGGCATATCATCTTTAGTTTAATTTCCTCAGGGGTCAATTATTTTTTTAATATTACATTCTCCACCCTGGAGAGTCTACAAATTCAGTTCTTTTCCCTCCTTCAGAGTAAAAAGTTCTATTCTTATGTGCTTCTGAAATGGATTATTTAACCCTTTCCTGCTCAAGTAATTGAGCAAAAAGAATTAAACTTTTATATTTCACTCACCATTATTCGTTTTTACACCAAAAATGTGATTCCACAGTACTTCAAAGAGTGATGGTGGAGTTAGACTTGTGGTTGGTGAACCGAATGCCTGCTTCTAGATGAGTATTTATTTGAAAAAAAATAACAGAAAAAAACCCCAAAAAACAGAATGTCAGAGTAAGAGATCTGCCAGACCACTGAATCCTGAGAAAATCCAAGCTTAAGTTGTCTGCACTGTGGAGGTGATAAGGCAGACAATCATTAGTCAAGGTAGAAGGTTTTATGTCTCTCATGGTTATGTAAATATAAAAGCAAAAGCATGTAATTTGTGCAAGGCATTTGACACCGTCCCACATGGCATCCTTATCTACAAATTGGAAACATGTGGGTTTAATGGATGGACCACTCAGTGGATAAGGAACTGGCTGGATGGTCACACTCAAAGAGTTGTGGTCAACAGCTCAAATTCCGAGTGGAAACCGGTGATGAGTGGTGTCCCTCAAGGTTCAGTATTGGGACCAGTGCTCTTCAACATCTTTGTCAGTGACATGGACAGTGGGATCAAGTGCACCGTCAGCAAGTTTGCTGACAACACCAAGCTGAGTGGTGTGGCTGACACGCTGGAGGGATGGGATGCCATCCATAGGGACCTTGACAGGCTTGAGAGCTGGGCCTGTGTAAACCCCATGAAGTTCAACAAGGCCAAATGCAAGGTCCTGCACCTGGGTTGGGGCAATCCTAAGTACAAATACAGGCTGGGCGATGAGTGGCTTGAGGCCAGCTCTGAAGAGAAGGACTTGGGAGTGGTGGTGGACGAGAAGCTGAACAGGAGCGTCCAATGTGCTGCTCCTGCAGCCCAGAAGGCCAAGAGTATCCTGGGCTGCATCAAGAGAAGCGTGGCCAGCAGGTTGAGGAAGATGATTCTCCCCCTCTACTCTGCTCTCGTAAGGCCCCACCTGGAGTGCTGCGTCCAGTTCTGGAGTCCCCAACACAAGAGAGACCTGGACATGATAGAATGAGTCCAGAAGAGAGCCACGAGGATGATCCGAGGGCTGAAGCACCTCTCCTATGAGGACGGGCTGAAAGAGTTAAGGCTGTTCAGCCTGGAAAAGAGAAGGCTCTGGGGAGATCTTAGAGCAGCCTTCCAATACCTGAAGGGGGCCTACAAAAAAGCTGGGGAGGGACTTTTCATAAGGGCAGTTAATGACAGAACAAGGGGAAATGGCTTTAAGCTGAAAGAAGGTGGGTTTAGATTAGATATTAGGAAGAAATTCTTCACTGTGAGGGTGGTGAGACACTGGAACAGGCTGCCCAAGGAAGTTGTGAATGTCCCCTCCCTGGGAGTTTTTAAGGCCAGGTTGGATGAGACTTTGAGCAACCTGGTCTAGTGGAAGGTGTCCCTGCTCAGGGCAGGGTGGTTGGAACTAGGTGATTTTTAAGGTCCCTTCCAACCTTAACCGTTCTATGATTCTATGATTCTGTAATTGTTTTGTGCTATGCTTCTAAGGAATGAAGTGGTATCTCCAGTAATTATGGTTATTACCAGCAGAATAAAGTATCTGATGTCTTCATAGTAATGTAGAAAAGTTTTGCCAACACTGTTTTACAGAAGATGCAAGGAAACTAAAGGTAATCCTATGTCACATGAATCCGAGATTCCTTATGCTTATGAATTAGTGGAATAAAATCTTGAGGCAATAAAACATCTTACAGCATGTTTATGGTTTGTCAATAATTTTCTGGTTTTATGTAATTTCTTTTGGAGGAGAATGTTTTTGGGTTTTGTTTGTTTGTTGATTGTTTTTTATTATGTACCCAGAGTGTAGTTATTCCCAGTGTGTAAGTATATGAGTTTATGTATGCTTGTTTCTGTGTATATGTATTTTTGAGTGATTTTGTAGAAAGTTACCTCTTCAGAGATTTTCACTGATACCTTGGACCTTTACAGTGAAATATGTGTATCATAAAATCAAATAATAGTTTGGTCACCTAGTCCAATCCCCCTGCAGTGAGCAGGGACAACTTCAACTAGATCAGGTTGCTCAGAGCCCCGTACAACAAGACCTTGAACGTTTCCAGGGATGGGACTTCTACCACCTCCATCAGCAACCTGTTCCAGTGTTTCACCACCCTCATTGTAAAAAATTTCTTCCTTATATCTAGTCTAAATCTATCTTCTTTTAGTTTAAAACCATCACCCCTTGCCCTATTGCTACAGGCCCTACTAAAAAGTTTGTCCCCAACTTTCTTATAAGCCCTCTTTAAGTACTGAAAGGCCACAATACAGTTGCTCTGGAGCCTTCTCTTCTCCAGGCTGAACAATCCCAACTCTCTCATTGTTTTCTCATAGGGGAGGTGTTGCTTCCCTCTGATATTTTTTGGTAGCATAGTGGAGCTCTTTCACGGTAGCTGAACATTTGCACCTCCAAAATAAACTCTAAAAAAAAAAATGCTTACAAGATTTATTAGTTACACCATCTCATAGTAACATTGCCTCATTTACAGACCCTAAGAATCTGGTTTATTACTCCTCATGCAGGCAATCAACAAGTCTTAGATGAAAGTAGAAGAAAAAATGGATGGCAAGTTCACAAATATTGCATCTCAAGAGACTCTGTCTAATGTCCTGAAATATAGGAGTATGTATTCATTCTGGTTTTGCTGTTTCACCTTCCTGGGAATTTTTACATTTTTGTAAAGTGTTTAGTGAGGAAACATTAGACTCCCCTAATCTGTCTGAATTGATGCAAAAAATTCAGGAGAAAAAGAAATCATATTTCATAACATAGGCAAGTAGAAACAACCAATTACAATTAAATCATAATGTTTGTATGCTTTCTTGTTATCTGTTTTATTTGAATTTATATTACTTTTTTCCTCAGTTTCTATTCCACCTAAGCAATTAGTCTAGCTTGCAAAATGCAATTATCTTCAATGGTAAACCAGCTTATTATTGTCTTTCAATTCTACTTATTGATAATTGATATAATAAAAATTGTATGCAATACTTGGATGATGCAAAGGAACATGAACTAAATGTTGCAGAACTAAGCATGTATTTTCTTATTTTCAGTCAAACAGAAATTGGTTTCAAACTTTATCTGGGTGTATTTTCAACATAAAGGTAAAAAGAAGTTTTCCGACAGATTTATATTACTGAAACACTGAACAACTACTGGAAGGCAGAATATTTTCTGCCGTGAGGAAAATAATACAGATTTTCTATTTTTCTTCTTATCTTCTTTCTTTCTTGTTGAAAAAAGAGAAGGAAGAACTAAAAGTGCAGAGGTAGATGACTGGACAATGAGTGGCTTGAGATCTGCTTAAATTCACTGCTGGTGAAAATAGTGAAAATGTTGCTATTAGAATCAAATATACAAAAAAATAAATCAGCTGCTGGAACAACCCATACAGTAGTTTTTAGTTAACTATGTGCAGCAGTTTAATTCTAGGCTATTGCACCAAACACTTTGGAGCTCTTAAAGAACTTTGAAGGTTGTACCTCTACATGAAGAGAAAAAATTACCGACACACTTTTGGCAATCTTTAGAAGCTAAAGTTAGCAACATGTCTGGAAGTACTTGGTCTAGACATTATGAAAAAAGTAGATAAACGTAATATATGTATTTTTATCCCAAGAATAAAAAGCAGAATAACCATAACCAGCTCCTGATAGAGTTCTATTTTAAAATCAGATTTGTGGGCATCAGACACCTGTATGAAAGACACATTAAATCTCGTACAGATATCACTGCATGTCTTGTTCTATCAAACTGTTATTCCATGTTGAAACTGAATCAATTGGAAATTGCTTTCTTCAATGAGTTTTTGCTTCATATACGTCCTGGTTTTTAGCTGAGACAGTGCTAGGTTTCTTCTTAGTAGCTAAACCAGCACTATATTTTGGTTTCAGCATGGGATTTGTTATAAGATAAATGCTGATATCATACCAGTGTTTTCATTTTTGTCACTGGACGTGAAGAACTTAATGTTTTGTTAGTCTACAAGCACAAGATCGAAGGGGGGAGTAATATTTAAATTAATAAGCTAAGCTGGCATTTGGATATGCCAATATTCCATACCGTGTAACATCATGTTCAGTGTATTAATGATGTTCTATTCCTCTTTTGCTCTCTCTTGCTTTTGCTTGGGCTCTCTCTCTTCTGGGGTTGCAGTTTTGGTTCGGGATTGTTGCTCCTTCAGGATCGGTATCTGGGAATGGATTGGGTTTTGTCAGCAGGTGGTTAGCAATTGTACTGTGCATCACTCATGTTTATATATAATTGTTATCATTGTTATTATTCTTATTATTTTAATTTTATTTTTCTCTAATTTTTAATTTGTTCTTATCTCAACCTACAAGTCTCCTGACCTTTACCCCTCCAATTCTCTCCCCAGTTCCCTGGGTGGGGACGGGGAGGGAGCAGGGGACTGCGAGTGGTTATCTTGTTTAGCTGCCAGCTAAGTTAAACTATCACAGTCTTTCTGGAGCCCAACAAGGGACATGAAAGGTTGAGATAATGACAGCTTTGACTGAAATGTGTTAGAAATAAATCTGCAATAAGCATTTGTTATTATGACTTTGTTGTCAGTGATCGGAATGTTGTTGTACTGGATTGCTGAGTTGTTCTTTGAGTTCTTTGAGGTGCTTATATTTGAGTTCTTACAGGCTGCTTATATTTTTCGCTGTCCCTAGGTATTGGTTTGGGGTTAGGCTTACTGTTTTGCTGTGTGGTACAGAGATGGTGGTTAGTACAATAAAAAGATTGGTAGTGAGACCAATTTTGTACTTGTATGCAGTTGTGGCAGGCGGCATACAAAATAGCAGAACTGTATCCATATCAGCATTGTGGGAGCTATCTGATGGATGTTGTTACCAATTGCACAAGTGTTTTTTTCTCTTTGGGATTGGGAACATCTCCGTTTAATTTCCCCCTCCCAGTTACACAAGTTTTTGAGAATTTTGAATATTTTTGGATAGTCAAACTAGCATAATCATGTTGCTAGTTCTCCTGAACGTATTCCAGGTTTTAATGCATGTTAGACAACTTAGGAGGATCACCCATCCAATGCTGGAGTTACCTCAAGCCCTGTGACTGATACTGTGACTACTCCAGTTGCTTCAACCTCAGTGACAGACACTACAGCCTCTCCAACCGTTACAGCAGGCAACGTGGCTACTCCAAACTCCATGGCAGACACTGCAGCTACTCCAACCCCCTCAAGAAACACTGTAGATGAACTAGAAAACCAACATGTTCCAGTATCAGTTGCCTCTATACAGAAGAAGAAGTGGATGTGAAAGTCAGTATGTTTACAGAGGGATGAAGATCAACCTTATGATCCTACTAACGAGGAAGAGGAGGAGGAGGAAAGAAGGGGAGTTGGAAATGAAGACAGTGCAATAACCACCTGATCTCTAACCCTGAGTGAGCTGCAGGATACACAAAAAGATTTCACCTCTTACCAAGGCAAGGCCCCTCATTACATGGCTGCTCAGATGTTGGGATAATGGGGCCAGTCAGAAGGAGTTAGAGGGTCGAGGAAGCCAAGCAGCTGGGATTCCTCTCTAAGGAAGCAGGAATTGATAAAGAAATTGCAAGAGAGGAACCAACCCACAGTCTTTGGAGGCAGCTCTTGTCAGTTGTGAAGGAAATGTATCTCTTCAAGGACAATCAATGCAATCAATACATGCAATCCAGGCATATTGGTCAGAATGGAGAGAAGTGCTCAATACCTGGGGGAACTAGCTGTATGAGAGTTGATTTAACAAGACCTGGTGGATATGAGGTTAACTGAAGCCCCAGATGAAATCCCATGCACAGTACCCATGTGGTGAAATGTTGTACGGAGTGCACCAGCTTCATATGCCAGCTCATTGGCAGCAGTAGAATTAGAAGAGGATGAGGAGGCACCAACTGTAAATGAAGTGGCTATCCGGCTCCTGGGATTTGGAGACAGTCACTCTGCCTCTGTATGATCCTGTGTCTCGGATGTGGAGACGTCCAAGAACTAACAGACGTCCTGGAGAAACATGTGGAGAAACCGTCTCAAGAGTTCCAGCGATTTGAAGACAGGCTCCACCCTCCATCTGTTTAGACCTATGTCTCAGCTGTTAGGAGCAAATGTTTCTCTACTCAAGAGAGATGGTATACACCACAGGGCACACTGGTTTTACTTGCATGACCATGGAGAAGACATGAGAAAGTGGGATGGGAAACCTACCTTGGTACTGCAGGCATGAGTACATGAGTTGTAAAGAAAAACAAGTACTAATAGGGATTCTTCTGGTCCTTCTAAGAAAAATGCTACTCCAGTCTGCAGTGGACAATTCCCCAGACAGAATAGGAGGGCTGATGCTGCTCTTAATCCTTTCCTTGTTCCTAAACCGTTTGATCATATTTCAGAAGAAGTGAGTGATGAATATGATCAGCACTAGAGGGGCCCTGCCTCCAGCCAGGCAGAGGAAAGGGATAACCAACTTTACTGGGCTGTGTGGATCGTTGGCCTGGCACCATCTGACCCTCAGGAGTACAAAGCTTTAGTGGACACTGGCACCCAGTGCACCCTGACACCATCAAACTTTAAATGAGCAGAATCCATCAGTGTGATGTAAATTCATCCTGAAGAGTTCAAGTTTGACAAAGCAGTTTTTCTGTAGCTTTAACTATAGGACTGTGACATGTTGCCTGTTATGTTGCTAAAGCTGTAATAAAATTGCACATATCTAGGAGGAGAAAACAGAAGCAAAAAGAAGAATATATATATTTGGACCTTGTCAAGAATATAATATTAAACTCTACAGTTACATCTCCAGACATTACTACAATACATGAATAAATATAACAAGTATCCTTGCTATGCAGTCCTTTTAGACATTTGCCTGGCATGGCCCTTGGGATCTCTCTTGTTGTCTGCAGCCTGGGAAGCAAACTCTTGTGCCTTGTAGAACCTGATCACATCATTAAACACACTGCAGCAGGTTTTCTGTTTGATAGTCTACAAAACAATAATAATCTACCATAATTTGTAACTTAAAAATGTTTCCCAAAAAAAAAAAAAAGCATATTTGACAAATAGCGTGCAACAAACATTAGTCCTATAAAAGGACTGAATAAAAGTGGAGAGAGCAGGAGAAAGCACATTTGAAGACTAACATCTACCAGTCTGGGAGTGCACAGATGCAATTTTCAACATCTACCTGGGGTCACAGCACAGTGGCAAAGTCTAATTGCTTTTGAATCTTCCATTCCCTTCGGTAAATTTTGTTTGCTGGTCACTATTAGACTGCAACAGTGACATGTGACAGAGCTTGAGTGAAAACAGACTGGAAATTGTTCACCACCAAAGCAAATAAAGATGTGCTACTGACTTTTGAATTTTGAATGCTCTGTTACAACTGGTAGAGGTTCAAGAGCAAACCTGTTAGATTAAAAAACCCACACTTTATACTCAGAGAGTGTGAAAGGCATGCTAAACCATTTTTGTGCAAATCTGTTAACTACTCAGTAAATAATTTCCTCCATGTTTTAGTCTGTTACATGTTTTGAAAGTATTTAAATAGAAACAGGGTCTGAATTAGCATATAGGTGATACTATGACAAAAACATTCACAGTTATTTTATTTCTTTTTTTTTTTTTTTAGTAGAAACTTTCTATTTATTTTCCCTGTGTAAATTCTTTGGCAGAAGCAAATATCATAGAATTGTAGAATTATAGAACAGCTCAGATTGGAAAGGACCTTGACAGAGCATCTGGCTCAAATTTTGTGGGAAAAAGAGCTTAGATGAGATTATCTAGCACCCTGTCTAGTTGCTTCTAGAAAACCTCCAGTGATAGGGACTCTACCACAACCCTGGGGAGGTTGTTCCAGTGATTGATTAATCTCATCTTTAAAATTTTACTTCCTGTATCAAGATGAAACCTGTCCTAGTGTAGCTTGTGCATGTTTCCTCCAAACATGGGTTTTTTACCCATCAGATATAGTGCAGACATTTACTTCAATGAAAGAACAGATTTTTTCACTTTTTTTTCTTCACTTTTGACAATTTTTTAATGGAATTTCATAAAACTTTAACAATCATGAAGTGTTTCTTTGAGTATTCAATGCATATACTGAGTTTACATTGGCATAACAGAAGGATAACCTTATTTGTATGCCACAGCACTAGACACAAGAAAATATCACCAATTTTGTCAAAGCCTTTCTGTATGATTTGTACAGATCACTTATGTAGCTTTTTATTCTCTAGGACTTTAATTTCTGGTTATTTTGAATTCCTGAGATGATGCTAGAGAAAAGTAAAATGCAGATCCAGATTTCAGAGAGACATAAACTAGCTTCAGCATAGATTCTTTGAGCAGCATTACATTTCTCTTTTATAATCCTACCTGATTTCCTTTTAGGTTAAATTGCCTTGATAGGTAGATAGATAGATAGATAGATAGATAGATAGATAGATAGATAGATAGATAGATAGAGTGGTGGGTTGACCCTGGCTAGAGACCGGATGCCCACCAAAGCCCACTCTATCACTCCCCCTCCTCAAATGGGCAGGGGGAGAAAATTATAACGAAAAGCTCGTGGGTGGAGATAAGGACGGAGAGAGATCACTCACCAATTACTGGCACGGGCAAAACAGACTCGACTTGGGGGAAAAAAAAAACAAATTTACTTTATTACAAATCAAAATCAGAGGAGATGAGAAGTAAAACCAAATCTTAAAACACCTCCCCCATCCCTCCCTTCTTCCCGGGCTTAATCTCTTTCCCGATTTTCCACCTCCTCCCCCCAGCAGCACAGGGGGACAGGGAATGGGGTTAGGGTCAGTTCATTACACGGTGTTTCTGCCGCTGCTTCCTCCTCAGGGGGAGGTCTCCTTCCCCCGCACCAGCGTGGGGTCCCTCTCACAGAAGACAGTCCTCCACCAACTGCTCCAAAGTGACTCCTTCCCATGACTGACAGCTGCTCCAGTCTGGGTCCATTCCATGGTGTGCAGTCCTTCAGGAAGGGACTGCTCCAGCGCAGGTCCCCCACGGGTTCACAAGTCCTGCCAGCAAACCTGCTCCGGCGTGGGCTCCTCTCTCCACGGGCTACAGGTCCTGACAGGAACCTGCTCCAGCGCGGGCTTCCTGCGGGGTCACAGCCTCCTTCGGCATCCACCTGCTCCGGCATGGGGTCCTCCACGGGCTACAGGTGGTCATCTGCTCCACCATGGACCTCCAGGGGCTGCAGGGGGACAGCCCGCTTCACCCTGGTCTTTCACCACAGGTTGCGGGGAATCGCTGCTCCGGCGCCTGGAGCCCATTCCCTCCCCCTCCTTCTTCACTGACCTTGGTGTCTGCGGAGTTGTTTCTCTTACATCTTCTCACTCCTCTCTCCAGCTGCAAAGTGTGCAGCTTTTTTTTTCTCCCTTCCTTTTTTTTTCTTAATTATGTTATCACAGAGGCGTTACTGATTGGCTCGGCCTTGGCCAGCGGCAGGTCCGTTCCTGTAGCCGCTGGCATTGGCTGTGTCGGGTCGGACATGGGGGAAGCTTCTGGCAGCTTCTCTCACAGAAGCCACCCCATGTCCCCTCCCCCACTGCTACCAAAAACCTTGCCACGCAAACCCAATACAGATAGATAGATAGATAGATAGATAGATAGATAGATAGATAGATAGATAGACAGACAGACAGGCCAACAGACAGATAGATAGAGATATAGATAAGAGATATAGATAGAGATATACAGCAAGACTCTAGTGTTTACTATAACCAGGTATTTTTTGAATGAACTGAGAACAAATACAGCTTCTAATCCTACCAGGCTTCAGTAAAGGTAGGTTTCAACTTTTTCTCTAACACTTAGGTAAATATTGTCTATACTCCTTTGTTTTGCTCACCCCACAACCGAGTCTGACCTTGTCTACCATGGTGGACTGCTCTCTGCCAACAGGAGACATTCAACATGAGTGGTGTCATAGCCCTAACTGTGATGTCTCTTTGCAATCTGTATAATGTACAATTATAGATTAAAAGCAGACCTGTCACTCTAACCCATTGAGTCTGATTTGTCAATAGGGACATTTTCCTAGAGATGTGAGGAGAAAGGATATTTCTCCTCCACTCTTCCAGTGTGAGCTTCCATTCCCTCATCCTCACTTCCATTTTCCTCATGCCAAGATCATAAACGCCATCCTGACAATCTATCTGAGGTTTTTCAGTTTTCGCTGATAGCCACCATGTAGTTCTGCCTGCAATATGCCTTGTCCCACATTGTATCGAATATGGCATTGTGTTTTCGACACAGGCTTTGAAAAACCTTCCTTCCTTAAGGCTTTTGCTCTTGGGACAAAACTGAGGGCACAAGATACTAAATGATTAATAGACTCTGAAATTGGTCATTTATGTCCTTTTTATTAGAACATTACAGATTAACATTATATATTAGTTGCTTGGAGGGGGCACTTTCTGTGGCTTTTCAGAATTCAGTTTTCTAAATGGTCATGTAACCACCATCAGCTATGCTAAAAAACCTGGGAAAGCTGAAACAAAGGAGTGTACATAGTCTTGTTTTGAGGGTCTGGTTACACAGGAAATCTAATAGAGGGTTAACTATAGGAAAATTAATCATAAAAAAAAGCTAATTGTGTGAACTATAAAGAAGAAATCAATGTATTTTCCTGGGCCACCTATGAACTACTCCAGTAATCCTGAAGTCATCAACTGAGCAATAATAATTGATAGTCCAGTCATAAGCTAGAACAAAAGATTAACCTGGACGTTTAGAAAGTCTGTCTGATTAGAGATTCTGATGATCTACAGTGCATTTATTCACTTCACAACTTTCAAGATAGTTCTTGTATAATTGTTACATTATTTACAACCTGAATTTGTTTAGCTTCAGCTTCCTACCAATAAGTCTCATTACATTTTCTCTGCCTGATTAAATGTTTTCCTATTAACATTCTTTAAGTGCTTGAAGGCTGTGATTGAACCATCTGCAAACTTTTTTTAACAAGCAGAACAGATCAGAATCTCTGGTTTTAAATCTCAAGGAAAAAAAAAACAAAACAAACAAACACACAAAAAACCCCAACAAAACAAACAACAAAAACCCAAAACACTCCTGTGGTTGTTCTTTTTCATCTTTAATTTTTCACAGCTATTTAGAATTGGAGATATCAGAATCAAAACTAGTCCCATTTTGAACACATGAAGAAGTAATTATTTTTTCCCCTGTGACATTGCATTCTCATTCATAAGTTCAAAAAATTGACCAACTACATAGATAATAAAGTCACATAGGAAGCTTGTGTTTGGCTGATTTTCTTAATGACCACAAGTCCTCTGCAAGCCACTGTTTTCAGAGATGAGGTTACTGTACAGAAAATATAACTGGTAATTCATTAATTTTCCCAATATATACAACTCTATTGGGAAAAAAAACTTGTCCCTCTGCAAGCAGCTTACTAAACAACTCGGAGCACTGTGTTATTATTTTTTCCCTATTTCTGAACACTTGCATCATCTCCAAATGAAGTGTGTGGATTATTTTCTTTCAAGTCATTGTTAAAAATAATTAATGAGTGGTGAACAACAAGCATATCAAGACCTTTTAAAATGCCATGCCTTCAATTATGTAGAACATTTGCATTAAGACATAGGTAATTTAGTAATTTTTAGTCCACACAGGTAATTTTAAATTCCATTTGATTTTTTTTCTGAGATGTGATGGATAATACATCAAGTACCTAGTGATAATAAAAGTGAATCACATTAAACCTATTACTATTACCAAAAAATCAGCAATTAAAAAAAAAAAAAGTTACCAAAGTAGTTTTGAAGGATGGTTTTTTTTTTAATAAGCTATGCTCACTAAAATAATTTTAATTTATGTCTTTTAATTTTTAAATTCATCTTTTAATTTGTAAGATGTTCCTCATTTTGTCCAAAATCAATATTCTAGTGGACTAATTATAAACTAAGTTGTCTCTGTAAGCATTTTCAAATACTGCAACATTACCTGTATTCCAACTCTGTAAAAATTTTCTACTGTCTTATGAGTTATTGAAAACCAATAATAAGGATTCAACTGATGCTTCTGAAGCTCCCAAATGTGAATTATCTTACCAGTAAGAATTTTGTGAGGTAAAATATCACATGGAATCATGATAGATCATAGAGAAAGATCTAGGGGGGTATTTGCTGTTGGTTGTTTCTTTTGGTTGGTTGGTTGGTTGATTTTTTTCTTGTTTTGTTTTGTTTTTTTCCTAGAGAGGAAATGAGTGGGTTCATTTATATTCCAGTTTTACTTCTCTAGAAATGCATAGAAGTTTTTTTCTTACTTTCATGTATTTTTTGTTCTCCAATTTCCAAAACAATTTATGTTGGTATCTGTAGGCCTGGGAAGAAGTTATATATATTTCAAACTTCAACTGTGAATTCTACTTATTGGAGACTTTTTTGTATTTACATTGGTTTGTTTGGTTGGGTTTTTTTCTTTGTTTTCAAGAGTATTAGTAGACATAAGATATCTGTGTGCTGCAGAGATGTTATTTCCTTCTGATATATTTAGTTTGCAAACAGATTATAATTATTTAATCAGTTACATATTTCTTCAAAGTAGTATAGATTTTTATAATACTGCAGAATTATCAGTAAACTTACTCTTACACCATTACAACTCAATGAAAATGTTATTATTGATGGCTTAATTTTCATGCTGATTCCAACTACTGAATGATGAGAAGAGAGAATTAAAGTTATAATGGTAAGTTCTAATAACAAAATTTAATAACTGTTTAATAAGTTATACCCACCTAGCTATCTGTAGCTGGCTCTCAGTTTAGTCATTGTTTGTTGAATATAAAGTAGCTTCTTTGACAAAAATCAGTCAGTAACTATCATTAGAAACAGTTTTACTTAATATACAAAAATATTTGGTTAATAAGCCTCATAGAGAAGTGATTATTTTTTGAGCTTGATACTAAACACACACAGAGAAAGAACGTACCTTTATTTAAAATAAACAGATATTTAGCAACACATAAGGGAAAAAAAAAAGAGTTCTTCTAACATCTCATTTCCTTGAAAACAGAAAAGGGTATGAAGCTACAAAAGATAACAGTATTTTTGCATTTAGTGTCTATTTTCTTGCAGAATCCTGAAAACCCCCTATATTTAGAGATTGAGGTGAGTTTAAAATTTTTAATGGAACTGAAGATCATAACAGAAGATTTAGTATTTTTATTGCCAGTTATAAGAGATCTCAGTGTAATGTCAAAATGAAACAGCAGTACAAGTGAAAATAAAACCAGTTATAACATATATGATTTAGGATCATGTTCCTGTAGTACATTTCAATTCAGTTAAGTCAAGCAGACCTTGGATAGTACTCGTTCCAAACATAAAACTCCCTAAGGCAAAACTAGAAATAAATAAATTCATAAGTAAAAGATAGTTTAAACAAAACAAAACAAGATAAAAGATATATAATTGCATTATATTAATTCAAAGCTACGTTCGTCACAAAGAAAAGCCTTCACAAATTCAACTATACTATAGTCTTGTTAAGTTCAAGATAAATGTATGTAATTATTTTCTTGCTTTGAAATAATGCTTTCGTTATAAAATCCAAGTATGACCAATTTGAATGTTTTGCTTTAAGCAATGTTAATTCCTATTGGTTTCTAAGTAATTTCCTTAAAATAGTAATCCAAAACTAATTTAGAAAAAGCTGAAGACTCAGCCTGGCCCTTGACAGGCTATAAATATCTCAGGATATTTGGAATCTGGACAGAGCCAGGTTCCAAAACATAGCAAATATGTATATACATTTTCAGAGTTAATTGTTAGGCAACAACTTAACTATAATCACACATAAATTCCATTAAGAAAAAATAGATTAAAATGCATACTTAATATCGGTATTTTGCATAATAGATTTTAATATTAATACTTAAGAGAGTCTATAGGCTTCAATTCTTCCAAGTGGAGCTCTAACTTTCTAAAATAATCATAACCACTGAGCAAAATTATTTTGATTCTCTTGAATAACTTTTCCTGATTATATCTTGTCTAGTTTAGGAATTGTGATTCACTATAATAATTCTGAAATGGTGTGACTCCCTTGATTTTACTATGGAATTGAATTGGCCCAGAGCAATCTCAATTGTTCCCAGGATCTGAGCAGATTAAAATGACTAGCCTTTTGAACAAGAGATTTGAAGGGAAAGAAGATATTTTTTGGGAAGCAGAAAACAGCAGAACCAAGAGTATTTCCAAGTTGACATTCCTGTGACAGACACAGAGAAGGGAAGAGCCTCAGGTTTTTCACCTCACAGTCTGGCAAAGTTTCTCTATTCACCCTATTTTCCCAGTGCGGTGTTGCATTTTAGCTGCAGACCTACTTGGAGTGCAGGCCCTGAGCACAGGAAAAGAAGGCTGCATCAGTGATGGGGATGGGCCAGGCGCTCTTTCAAGCTCTTGGCAACACATGTAACATCTAGGGGAGTGAAAAGAGGTGCAGACAGCTTCCATTAGCAATTAGTCCAGGGATCTTACTCTGTTTTGGTAGAAAAATTTTCAACCTGTCATGTATTCCTGGATTAATATGGGAATGAAATTTAAAGCTTGGAATTTTCTTTTTTCTTAGCTCCTGTGTTATGTTCCCCCAGCATTTAGGGTTTGAGAGATTTTATAACTTTAAGAGACTGAAAAACTTGATCTAATCATGCTCATAAAGAAATACAGTAAAATGTAAAATAATTTTGGGTAGAAAAGATATCTGGAGGTCATCTGTTTTTACTCCTGCAGAAAACAGGGTCAGCTTAGATCAGTTTGTTCTAGGTCTTGTCCAGCTGGGCTTTAAATATCTCTGTTGATGTGCATTTCACCTCTCTGGAATATACAAATCTTTCAGTACTTGGTCACTTTCATGGAGATTTCTTTCTCCTATTACGTGGTTGGAATTTCCCTTATTCCAATTTGTTTCTATTGTTTCTTGTCCCACTATGTGAGTTTCCAGGAAGGGATAAACTTTGTCTCATCTATACCTTCACATTAGGCAGCTGTTACCAGCAATAAGGTCACCCATTAGCCTTTGTTTTTAAGGCTGAGCAAAACCAACTTTTTCCATGTCTTCTCTAAGTTATGTGCTCCTGTCCCTTTGCTGGATTTACTGCTGCAAGTCAGTATGTCAGTGTGTTTCAGGGAGCCCAAAATGGAATACAAAATTTTTGAGGGACTTTAAGGGTATGCAATAGAGATGGAAGTTTAGCTATTGTTGCTACATATTCTATGATAAACCTTCCCCAATAATATTATTACACAGATACCTTTAAAAAATAGATTAACCCATGAAAAAAAAAATAGAAAAATGAAAAGGCAGAGAAAGGTGCTGGATTATAAAACTGACATGTTACTGAACATTTTACCAGAATAAAGGAACAGAGGAATGGAAGCCAAGTTGATTCAAAAAGAAAAATCAATAGACTGCTATGTTCCAGATAAAGACAAACATTTAGCAAATCACAGCAAGAAAAATATTTGAATTGTTCTTTAAAATTGTTCTTTTCAGTGTTTCAGTCTTCCAGATGTAACAAGTTAGTTTTATTAGTGTGGTGAATTGACCTTACCTGTGTGGGAGTGGGAGCCTCTCACTTGGAACAGAGGATGCAGGGACAGCACCTGGTTTTGCTTCGAGCAAGTAAATGATCTGCCCAGCATGATGGCTGAGCTGAAAGAGGAAGTTGAAAGGCTGAGGACTATAAGGGAGTGTGAGAAGGATGTAGACTGGTGAACTCAGGCCCTCCCATCCCTGAGCCAAAGGCTACAGGTTCCACATGAAGCACAGGATCCCCTATCCTCTTGCCACCAGGTAAGAGGAAGGGGCCTAAGAGATGGGGGGAATGGAAACTAGTCCCTCCTGCAGGAGGCAGGTGATTCTTGTGCCAGCCTCCCTTGCCCCCACAGTTACCGCTGCATAACAAGTATGGGGCTTTGGAAATTGAGAGCCAAGCAAGTGAAGATAGAAAGGAAGGTTCACTTGGCGAGTTGGTCACCCCCACAGCTCAGGATTACTTCAACCAAGAAAAAGAGGAAGGTAATTGTGGTAGATGATTCCCTTCTGAGGGGAGCTGAGGGCCCCATGCGTTGACCAGACCCCTCACACAGGGAAGTCTGCTGCCTCCCTGGGGCCTGGGTTAGGGATATTAGTAAGAACCTCCCTGGCCTTGTGTGGCCCTCAGACTACTGCCCATTTTTGGTCATTAAAGGCAGTAGTGACGAGATTATAGAGAAAAGTCCAAAAGCGATTAAAAAGGGCTACAGGTCATTAGGGAGACTGGTTGCAGGATCAGGAGCACAGGTAGTGTTTTTCTCAATCCCTTCAGTGGCAGGGAGGTTTACTGATAGGAACAGGAAGATACACCTGATATAAACACATGGCTTCGAATCTGGTGCCACAGACAGAGTTTTGGTTTCTTTGACCATGGGGAGGTTTACATGGCACCAGGGTTACTGGCAAAAGATGGGATACACCTGTATCGGAAGGGGAAAAGAATCCTGGGGCAAGAATTAGTGGGGCTCATTGACAGAGCTTTAAATTAGGTTGGAAGGGGGAAGGGGTGTATAACTGGGCTTGCTAACAATAACACTGGTGGGAGCATTCTGATGAGCACTATAATGGGCTTCCAGCTGCTCCAGCCAGCAAATCAAAGTCAACTTCACGGAGGGCCAAACTTTGATGTCTCTATGCTAATGCATGTAGCATGGGAGATAAACAAGATGAGTTGGAGATCTGTGCATACCTGCAGGGCTACGACTTGATTGGCATCATGGAGACATGGTGGGATGGCTCCCATGACTGGAGTGTTGGAATGGAAGGATACAGGCTCTTTAGGAAGGACAGGCAAGGGAGACGAGGAGGGGGTGTCACCCTTTATGTCAATAACCATCTGGAGTGTGTGGAGCTCCACCTGGAGGTCGATGAGGAGCTAACTGAGAGTTTATGGGTCAGGATTAAAGGGAAGGCAGGGAAAGGGGATGTTACAGTAGGGGTCTGTTACAGGCTACCAGATCAGGGAGACCAAGCAGATGAGGCCCTCTATAGGCAGATAGGAGCAGCCTCACATTCATGAGCCCTGGTCCTCATGGGGGATTTCAACCACGCTGGTATCTGTTGGAGGGAGAACACAGCAGGGCAAATCCAAACAGAAACAATCCAGGCAGTTCCTGGAATGCGTGGATGACAACTTCCTCCTCCAAGAGGTGCCATACTGGACCTTTTTCTCACCGACAAGGAAGAGCTGGTGGGAAATGTGAAGCTCTTGGGCAGCCTTGGCTGCAGTAACCATGAAATGGTGGAATCTGAGTTCCTTAAGGCCGCAAGGAAGGCACACTGTAAGCTCACCACCCTGGACTTCAGGAGAGCAGACTGACCTCTTCAGGGACCTACTTGGTCAGGTACTACAGGATAAACTCCTGGAGGGAAGAGGGGCTTAGGACAGCTGGATCATACCAAAGGATCTCCTCCTCCAAGCCCAGGAGCAGTGCATTCCAACAAAGAGGAAGGCAGGCAAAAACAGCAGGAGGCCTGCATGGTTGGGCAGAAGCTTCTGAACAAACTTAAGATCAAAAAAGAAGCCTACAGAGGGTGGAGGGAAGGACAGGTAACCTGGGAGGAATACAGAGAAATTGCCTGAGTGGCCAGGAATCAAGTAAGGAAAACCAAGGCCCTGACAGAATTAAATTTGTCCAGAGATGTCAAGGGCAACAAAAAAAGCTTCTATAGATATGTTGAGGAGAAAAGAAAAACTAGGGATAATGTGGGCCCTCTGGAAGGCAACGGGAGACCTGGTCACCTGGGAGATTGAGAAAGCTGAAGTGCTCAATGACTTTTTTGCCTCAGTCTTCACCAGCAAGGGCTCGTGCCACACTGCCCAAGTCCTAGAAATCCAAGGAAGTGTCTAGCAGAATGAAGAACTGCCCACTGTAGGAGAAGATCAGGTTCGGGAGCACCTAAGGAACCTGAAGGTGCACAAGTCCATGGGACCTGATGAGATGCATCCACGGGTCCTGAGGGAACTGGTAGATGAAGTTGCAAAGCCACTATCCATTATATTTGAGAAGTCCTGGCAATCTGATGAAGTTCCTGCAGACTGGAAAAGGGGAACATAGCCCCCATTTTTAAAAAGGGAAACAAGGAAGACCCGGGGAACTACAGGCTGGTCAGTCTCACCTCAGTGCCAGGCAAGATCATGAAGCAAATCCTCCTGGAAACTATGCTGAGGCACATGGAGAATGAGAAGGTGATTGGTGACAACCAACATGGCTTCACCAAGGGCAAATTGTGCCTGACCAGTCTGGTGGCCTTTTATGATGGGGTTACAACATTGGTGGATAAGGCTAAAGCAGCTGATGTCATCTACCTGGACTTGTGCAAGGTGTTTGATACTGTTCTGCACGATATTGCTGTCTCTAAGTTGGAGACACATGGTTTTGATGGATGGTCCACTTGGTGGATAACTAAATTGGTGGATGGTTGCACTCAAAGAGTTGTGGTCAACAGCTCAATGTCTGAGTGGAAACCGATGACAAGTGGTGTCCCTCGGGGGTCGGTATTGGGGCCAGTGCTATTCAACATCTTTGTCGGAGACATGGACAGTGGGATTGAGTGCACCCTCAGAAAGTTTGCTGACGACACCAACCTGTGTGGTGCAGTTGACATGCTGGAGGGACGGGATGCCATCCAGAGGGACCCTGACAGGCTTGAGAGGTGGGCCTGTGCTAACCTCATGAAATTAAAAAAGGCCAAACTCAAGGTCCTGCATCTGGGTCAGGGCAATCCCAAACATAAATACAAGCTGGGAAATGAATGGATTGAGACCAGTTCTAAAAAGAAGGACTTGGGAATGGTGGTGAATGAGAAGCTGAACAGGAGCCTCCAATTTGCACTTGCAGCCCAGAAGGCAAATAATATCCTGTGCTCCATCAAAAGAAGCATGGCAAGCAGGTCAAGGAAAGTGATTCTGCCCCTCTACTCTGCTCAGAGACCTCATCTGCAGTACTGTGTTTAGCTCTGGAGCCCCCAACATAAGAAGGACTTGGACATGGAGCGAGTCCAGAGGAGGGCCATGAAGATATTGAGAGAGCTGAAGCACCTCTCCTATGAGGACGGGCTGAGAGAGTTGGGGCTGTTCAGCCTGGAAAAGAGAAGGTTCTGGGGAGATCTTATAGCAGCCTTCCAGTACCTGAGGGGGCCTACAAGAAAGCTGGGGAGGGACTTTTCATAAGGGCAGTTAGTGATAGAACAAGAGGTAATGGCTTTAAGCTGAAAGAGGGTGGGTTTAGATTAGATATTAGGAAGAAATTCTTCACTGTGAGGGTGGTGAGACACTGGAACAGGCTGCCCAAGGAAGTTGTGAATGTCCCCTCCCTGGAAGTGTTCAAGGCCAGGCTGGATGAGGCTTTGAGCAACCCGGTCTAGTGGAAGATGTCCCTGCTCATGGCAGGGTGGTTGGATCTAGATGATCTTTAGGATCCCTTCCAACCCAAACCATTCTATGATTCTATCATACTATCATTCTCTGATTCTGTGATTCTATGCATATATCATTACATATTAAAAGATCTTTGTTTTGTAGTATTTATCAAAGATCGTTTAAAAAAAAAAAGTCTAAACAAGAGAGGAAACTGTGAGGGAAAGGCAAGAATATAGTTAGAGAGAAACAAAAGAAAGAAAGATCAACTTAAGGAGAAGTTCCGTGAATTTCTTATCGTTTGAGTAAGATCTTTTATTAAAATCATATAAATAATATGGGGCAATGATTAATAATGAAAAGTGTAAAGATACAGCAGATTAAAAAAATCCAAGAAGATATGTTGTAAGTTTGCAGACATATTCTAAAAGTTTTCAAAGGGAGTAAAAATTAGAGCAGATGCAACAAAGATAAGCCTTCATTTGGAAGGTGGGGAACATGTAGTTAAACAGGGAGATAATCTTTGCCAGATGACTATTGAAGAAGAGAGTTTTGAGAGAGCGTTCAGTAACTTATTAAAATACTCAGGCTATTAAAAGGCCACCAATAAAACTAATGTATTTCTTTTGGTGTCTCAACATTCTGTGAAGGGGATGGGAAGGGCAAGATCCCCAAATATTATTTGAGAAATGGGAGTTTTTGTTCTAACTGCTGTGGTCCTCAGATGTGAGTATTGATGAGGAGGCACAGAGGGAATGCAAATGTCCTTTTTTTCCTCCCTCATAACACAAAATGTGGAGACTTTTCTGTAACCATATTATGGTCATTGTTGGATTAACTTTGTTATGGTCATTCTCCACTGGGAGCACTGAAAAGTAATTTTTGCTGAAATTGGTAGACTATAAGGGAATAGTGCATTTTATACCAGGCCTGAAAATGGATTAAGGGTACAGAAAAATCTGCAGAGTGATGCAGTAAAAGGGGAATTGATGGTGGTGAAGAAACTATATTAGAAGTTACCTGTATTTTCATTAAGAATGTTATAGTCAGGAGAGAGAAGACCTATTTAAAGACTTGAAAGATTCTGCTTAGCGTTCAGCTTGGTTTGAGGTAGAATTGACCTCTATTCATCAAAAGACACTGAAGACTTTAATCCCTAAAATTTACGTATGTGAAACTGCTTAAGTAAAAAAAGCTGTTCTTGTACATTTTTATTCTAATGCATATGTTTTTACAGATTTGATTATTTCTGTTCTAGCTGTTCCCCTTACCTTATCAATCTTCAAAATTTTCCCTGGATTGAACTAATTTTACACTAGACATTTATTTTTTATTATTTTTTGAGACTCCTTCCTGTAGTCAACAATCTCTTACCAACCACCATAGTTATATCTGCTCTACTACTCTCAGAAAAATAATACTTTCTTTCTTCACTTACCCAGAGATTTACCTGCTAGGCAACAGGTACAAGGCAAATATAGAAACTTTTTTTAAAAATTTTATCTTCTTAAGCCATAGCACCTACACAGTGTAGTATAAAACAGAGAAAACAAAAAAGGTAGTTCCATCATGGATACTTCTAGTCCTGCATAGATAAAAACTTTCTTCTTCAAGACTTTGCCTATACAAGAAATCTGTGAGTTTTCTGTTTGTTTTAAAATCAGTTCAGCCAAAAATGTAGCATTTAAAAAACTGAATGAATAAGAATAATATTAACAATTTTCTGGGCAGTATTAAAGTTTGTTTGGTTTTTTTTTTTTAATAATAAAAATTTTCAATCTTTACCTGCCTATTAATTCCTCATGTCCATGTTTGTCATCATGGATAATGCTCACTCTCTTGCTTCTATTCTATGTTCTATTATGTTATGTTGACCTGTGAATAGCTAGATTAAATAGATATATGATTTGTATGTTAACTTGCATGGATTGCTGAAAACAAACAAGTAGCTGACTAGACAAAATTTAATTCAGATTTAGAACCAAATATGTGGATTATTTTTGAAGATCAGGATTCTTGGTCATCCATACATCAAAGATAAACACTGTCAATTAATGAAATGAAACAGGGATTATTCTCTTGGCCCATGTGATAGTTTGCTTTTGCAAGTGCTAATTAACTGTCCATGTTCTGTTAGTGGAATCTCAGGCAGAGTTACTCAGTACACGGCTATATTTAACTACTCACTCACACACCTAAAGTTTGTATTATACTCAAAGAGAACTCTTATGAGCTAAATCTATTTTAGAAAGAAAACTAAAAACTGTGTTCCTTTTTAGAGTTAAACATACACAGGAAACCCTTTAGATACATAAAGCAAAATAATTTACAAATAAATTGTCAATAGATACAGTCATTTGAAAGCAGAACTGAAAAAAGGTTTGAATGTTTTTCAAAAACAGGCAGTAGAGAAAATTTATTTCTAAAAGCTCTGACACAATCAAGTGATAAAGCTTGCAATACTGCATGAGCACCTGAAGTTGGACATTAAAACCAAAATATTAAATTGCTGAAACTCTAAGAAGTCTGTATTTTCTTTTTAAGTCCTGGATTTGTAACTATTTTTAAAGGTAAATCTGCCAGAATCTGAGTGGAATCATTTAAAGCAGGTTTCCCATCAAAATGCAAGGTTTCAAACTAGCCTAGACATTGAACTTAAACCAGCGTATTCCTTAACCAACCATTGGAGCAGCTGTGAAACCCCACAGTGTGCAAGATCCAAGCTAAGAGCTAGCTGTGCAAAAAATGGACTCTGGAAAGAAAAAAATAGTTCTTGACAGATTATTTATATATACATATATATATACATAATGAATCATAAACAAATACCAGAAGCTTGCAGAAATAATGAAAAGACATAATATGACAATATCTATCCAAAACAGGTGTAGACTCTTGGTAATGAAAGTATTAAAAAAAAAAGTGTAAACAAAGTAAAATAAATACTATATTAAGAAGGAAAAGAAAATTTAAAAAAAAAGAAAAAAAAAGAAAAAAAAAGAAAAAAAAAGAAACAGTCCTTAATGGATAGAATTTCCCCTACTGAATATTAAACAT
Source organism: Caprimulgus europaeus (assembly GCA_907165065.1). Next base: position 51,285,391 of record OU015523.1, on the reverse strand, counting down.
TTTTTCTTCTAGTACCATATAAACTGGTGTCATTTTGAAGCAATTTTATAGCAATCGAAATGGAATCAGAAAGTAAAATAACAAAACAGAACCTGCTGCTGTGTTGTCAATAAAAATTGTGTTCTTATTTCAGCTGATACCATCAGATAGTACAGTGAGCTTGAGGGCTCAAATGTTAAATTTTGTGTTCTTATCTACTGTACAGGAAAGATAAAGCACAGTATTTACTGTGAAATTCTGTATTACACAATTTTAAATGCTGATCAGAGTTAAGCATGAAAGAAAGGGTAGGACAAAGAAATTGTCACATCTCAGGTCACAGTGAAAGAGAGATGGATTTGACTCAGAATGGTGATGTGCACATCAGAATTCACACATTTTCTTTTCAATGGCAGATTCATATGGCATTTTTCAGGATCACTTAAAGCATTTGTTTTATTAAGGGTTTTTTTTTTGTGTCTGTGTGGCTAAGTACAGAATAAAATTTAAACTAAAATTGATCTTTGGCCTGTTGTAGTTCTCATCTTAGTTGTATTTAAAAGCAGTGAAGGTAAACTGAGGTCAATTTTTTTTTTTTTTCTGTATTATTTGAGCCATTTTTCATTAATGCCATTCCATATTATCATTTTTTCACAAAACTCAGTTTCAAATAGCAACTTGTTTATTCTATGTCTTTCCCGTACTGAGAATATCACAAACAATCTTTGAGCAAAATGAGAAAACCCTAATGACAATGTCTCATAGACACCTATATATTTGTCTTACAAAACAAAATAACTATGTGAAACATGTCCAAAGACTTATGTAATTTCAAAACTTAATCTAAACCTATTTCCTATTCTGGAAAAAATGAACAGTTTTATCATGGTAAATTGTCCAGTTTCCTCTGTGCATTAAGATTGCTTCAATCAAACAAACATCACAGAAGAAAAATAAATTTGAAGTAGACTATATATTCCATATAAACTCCAGATATGTATCTGAAATCCATTAGTGGCTTCTGTTTTAGCTTCTATTAAATAAGTGCGTCACCTAAAAACTCTTCAGTATAGCAACATTTAGAGCTGTCCAGAATATCCAGAACAATTTCCATTTTAAAAAATTAAAATTAAATCATTGAATCTCAGTATCATAGAATAGTCTGAGTTGGAAGATACTCCAACCTTCCCTGTCATGGACAAGGACATCTTTCATCAGAATGGGTTGTTTAAAGCCCATTCAACCTTGTGAACACTTCCAATGATGCAGCATCTAAAACTTCTCTGGGCAACTTATTCCAGTGTCTCACCATGCTCAATAGAATCATAGAAATAAAAACTCCTGTCATTTTCAGTACAAGTCTACACATCAGAGAAGGGTTAAGCAATCAGTTTAAGCTAGTACACCTGACTCTATTTATTTCTCTCTCAGACTGCATATTTAATGTCTATATAGTGAGATTCATAAGTGAGATCTAGGCAATGTCACTCTTCATAATTGTAGGATGATACTGGGCATTACATCAGTCATGTCTTCCTTCCATGGGATGGAAGTTTGGGACTCAATGGAAGCCAGGAGCTGGAGCTTCTTTTTCAGCTCAGAACCATTTTTAAACTCTACCGAGTGCTGTACTTAAAACTGGAACCACAGCTTGCTCTATGCCACCATCAAATTGCCCCATGCCTTGGATACAAAGTGAAACTGTTTGAAGGCAGAACAGTTATTTGATTTTCCCCTTCCATAGACAGCAGTGCAGGAAATGTAAAAGTGAAGAGAACAAACCAAAAATGTGTCTTTTGTCTCCATCTGCTTTTCACAGTAAGATGGTGAATGTGTGACAAAATCCCACACACCATAGACAAGACTCTTGCCTCTGTGATCCGTCCGAAACAACATTAGAGTAACCTGCATGATACTCAACAAAGCAGAAAGAATTCCCATTTTGGGAATGGACATATAGCCTCCTAAACTGACTATCCACCTTTTGAATGAAATGTCTCTATTTTTGAGAAACAACAAATTGCATCCTGGAGATTCATGCTAGCAATATATAAAGTTTAGAAAGCAGTCAGAAACAAACTAAATGCCTTTTTCCTATTTTATCTTTAATCTAAGAAAGAAACAAATTCCTTTAAATGTGATTTTACCAACCTATTCTTATGCATATTACTTACACTGCATATGCAAAAAATTAATTTGTCCTAGTGTTAGGGGTTTTTTTCATTTTTTCTCCATTATGAATGATTTTAATTCGTGTCTGCGTATTTCTGGAAGCCATTAGTGTCATCTGCAAAAGGGAATTAATTTTAATTAAACCTGCTTTGGTATTCACTTTGATGTACTTTTGCAAACATGTTTGTATTTATTTTTTTTGTTTCATTTTGTCCTGCTTTCATCTGCAGGCCTCTTAAAATGGAAGGAGGGGGAGAAAAGTAGAATTTCTTGCAAAAAGCAATGAAATTAAGTGTTTTATTTAACCTGGACAGCTTGATTGGATAAAACATCTTTATGTTCTCAAGGAAGAGAAGACTAACAATCTTCTGCTATTTAATTTATTGGGGGTTTTTCTTTCACAAGAAAAATATGCAAAGTTTCAACAGTTTTTACAATTCAGCTTTTCAGCTGAGCCCTGTGACTCGGACTTGTTACTATAGCAGTGTTTAATGACACTTTTGAATATATTCAGGTAGAGTTGTGCTTTAAAGAGATAGGATTCCATCAAGCAATGGCATCATAAGATTTTCCAAATGTCACTAAGAAACGTTGTTGCAATTATAAAATCTAAAGTAAAATATTTTTATAGAACAAGGAAGAACCTTAACATTGAAAAATACCTTCACTTAATTGCAACTATTTCTATGAACAAAATTTATTCTGAAAACTGCTTATGATAGAAGATGAAGTAGGTGGTATTCTCTGCTTTGAGTAAGTACTACAGCTAGTCCTCAGTATTGTTACAAGATGTATTAGACTGTGGAAGTAATGAATTAAGCCTTGATTATTGTGCAGGGAATTCTTGAAAATATAGCTAATTGTGCAATTAGATTTTAAGTTTTTCCTTAAAATGATGCAAATTATTTTGTCAGAGATAATTTCTTAAAGAATTTTTCATCAACATTAAATAATTGTTTCATGACCAAGTGGTATAACTGTGATATCAATCTTGAGTGCCAAGTTCATTTGTCATTTAATATAAAACATCAACTTGATTATAAATTAATATCTACCTGTACCCACTCATACCATGCTGGAAAATCCGTGGCAGAAACCCTTTAATGGATATTTTCATAGATCAGCCATAGACTTCAAAAATATATATAGTGCAAAAAACCAACCAACTTAGTTAGGTAACACTACCGGTGTTACTAGAATAAAATTTACAAAACAGTCAGTTACATTGTTGTTATTTAGATTTTCAGTCCAATGAGGTTACTGCAATGTTTTAATAAGATAAGAAAAAGATTTGTAACGTTGCTAGAATTTCCTTTGGTCCACATAATTATTTTAAAGTACAGATAAGAAAACAGTTTGCAATCAAATTGTCAAAAACCTTGAATTTTAATACTATTTATTTTAAGGTAAATTATTTTCTTATTACTTTATTTATGAAATTTTATCAACGGAAGAATTCCATTGAGTACTTATTTAACTGACCTCTGTCTAAACTTATTTTAAATTTATTGAATAATGCTTGAAGTTGTTACAGAGGCAAATGCAATTTTTAATGTTTGAGGAAAAAAAAAATACATTTGCTGGGAATAATCCCATTCGTTTAACAAATAATTGTGTTCATGTTCCACTCACTCTATAGAAAATACATTTACTAACAAAAACAACAACAAAAAATTACTTGTAACATAAATTCTTATTGTGAATTCAAAATTTAAAAATCAGCTTTCCTTTTTTTTTCTTTTTCTAAAACTTGTTTCTTAAAAACAAAGAAAAAAATCCTGTCACATCAAGTTTGGCTTAAGTATATAAAGTTGAAGGCATAGTATAACATCATTTTCTTAGCAGAAATTTATATGTTTAATTGATTTTGAATTAAATAGTATTTTTGAAATATGTATTTTATGACATTTTTTGAAATGTGCAGTATATTATATTAAGTTAGAAGTTATGGAATACCATATTTGCTGGGTAATATACTTTAATTTTATTTCTCTATTATATCAGTTCCCAAAAGTACTTTCTAACCTGGTGATCTTAAACACAGACATGATTTCTTGTGATATATTCATACAGATACTCATAAAATATCATTTCCATCTTCTATATTATAATATTTGCACCTTCAGCATAAGTTATTGTAGTAGTATTTCCATATGCCATTGCTTTACAGATCAGTTTGGTCATTTTCTATTTTGTTGATAATCAACTTCCTTTCTTTTCTTCACAGAGTTAACCACTGGGTCTAAGACCACTGTTTTTGTTCAGTTACGCAAAAGCCTTTCTGTCACCAGCTTGAGAAGGCACCTGGCCCCAGAGAGGTAGTCCTTCCTGCCTGCTGCTTCCTACCAGATTCATTAAACTAAAGGCCACACTGAAACGAAAGACAGTGGCTTCAATGCATTTTGCTGATAGGGACTGAGCACAGACTAGGAATTCATTTCACAAGCAAAAAGGGAAAAGAATTGTCCACTTAACTTGCAGAGATTAGAATTGGCATTCCAACTTGCATATCTCAGAGACAGTATAGGAAAAAAAAAAGTCATAGTAAAAAAATCACTAGCTTTTTCACCCACAACTCTTCTATGTGGGGAACAGAAAAATAGTCAGCTTTTTTTGAATTACATTGTTTAAAGCTCTGGTTCAGCGATACCAACATAAATTTTGAAAGGGAATGACTCTGTATTTAAATCTGGGCTCATAGTTAAGGTCTAAATTGCTCAGTTGCTATATTGACATGTTGTGGGAAGGGAAGGTCTTAGCACGTATATAAATATGTGTGTGAGTATATACATATGTTTATAAATACAAGCAGACTTGACATATGAAACCTTTTGTCATATTTTAGAATCCACTGGTGCCTCAGGATAATCAGTCTTTATTCAGCACTATTAGAATTGCAAATTAAACCCCGACAGTGTACAGCATACATTAAGGATGTGTAATTACACTCCACAGTAACTTTTATTTGTGTCAAATGGCAATACCCTCTGTTAGACTAGGTCCCTTGGGGCAGATGTCCATCTAACCTTGTCTTTACCAACTCTAAGTCAAGTGTCTAAAGAATCTGTTCATCAAGGTTCCTTTTTGGGTCTGTGGAGGGAGAAGACCTTTGCCAAAAAGTAAGTCATACCATTCTGAGATGGATATAAGTAGGTAGAGTAATTCATGTTATCTAGGAGTTTTTACCTTTTTTACTATATCACAAGACTAGAAAATTAGATCAAACTAGACACATGGCATTTAGACAAAGCATTAGAAGTGAGCGTGTTTCTTGTCAATGTAGCACACAAATAACAGTTATCCACTGAAAATATAAGCATAATTCATTAGACTAAGATAGTTGGTGATTTATGCTGCTTACTGAGTAATGCATTATTTCAGTTGTAGGCTGATGAAGAAGGAAACATGAGCCTTACAGACCTGGAGGCAAAGGCTAACTATTTCTTCTAGAGCTCAGGAAGGATGAAAAAAGGAACATCAAACTGTAAGAGAATAGTAACAACATGGGCTAAAAGTTCTTGACTTATTTCTTAATTTTCTACAGGTTGGTTTTGGTTTGTTTGTTTGTTTGTTTTTTTGTCCTTGTTTACCTTCTGAAGGTCTTATCAAAGTGTGCAGAAACTGGAACAATAATCTGACACTGTTATGAATTTTTATATCATTACAGATATAGATTAGGGATAAATTAACTATGCATGTCTTTTCTATAGTAGATTCAGGCTAAGAACAAATCCAAAGTATGGCTTAAAATTATGTAAAAGGCAAGACCTTTTCAAGATGGACAATGAGAGAGGGAAAGGTGACAGTTTATTGTCTTTCCAGAACTGTACTGTAGAGTCAACTTTTAATGTTATAGTCAAATTGCATAAATGTCTTATATCCTCAAACACGTAATCTTATAATACAGTGAGTTATTTTAAGCCACACCATAAAATAAATAGCAGGATTTTTTTGATTGCTTTCAAGACTTTGTGTATATTTTGTCCAAGACTGCTATTATAAACCAATTTCTGCCACTGTAATGAATATGAGGATGTTCAAAGATCTCTCTGTAGGCAGAATAAAAAGATATGGTGCACCTGTGGTTTAAATTAAAATAATCACTCAAGGGTTAGTCTCCATTATGATTGTTTTCTCAAGGGAATTAAAGGGATAAATTAATCTGAATGAAAGTAATTCTCAAATATCAAGCATAATTTTCTACACTGTGGTGATTAGATATCTTTGGGGTTGCTACATTAATACAGATGTATCCACAGAGAGACAAATTTAAGGGTTATATTTCACTGCAAATTACTCAGAAAAGAAAATGTCTAACAATTATATTAAAAAAAAAGCTATAAGGAGGAGCAGCATCCTCTGTAAAGGATTTTTTTTTTCTTTTAAATGAAATTAATATTTTAAGTGACAAAACATAAAGATATGACTTTCTGAAACACATACTTTGATTGGGGAAGTAAATCAACATGAAACTGTTCTTAGAAACAGATTTTGAATGGTGATTGTTACATACCTGTAAATTGTATATAGAAAGAGTTGGACCTGTGTGTTACTGATGGTATTGTACTGGTCAGAGTATAACTGTGCTGCAACAAAACATTATCAGTCATTATTAAAACTCTTTTCTGACTTCTATTACTGTCATTTTAAAGTGAAGCTTGACAGCAAATTTCCCCCTTAGCTTACCTGAGCAAAGAGCTGGTTCAAGGTCTTTACACTCCCAGCCTCTAGTTTAGTCATTTACAGCAAGTTTTAAATAAGTTTTATATTGTCTGTGATATTTGCATAGGACATTCATTATAGGGCTCTTTTAGTGTCGTATGTTGTGGCATATGTTGGGGATCTTATAAATGTCTATAAATATCTGAAGTGTGGGGGACATATGGTTGGGGCCAGGCTCTTTTTGGTAGTACCCAGTGATAGGACAAGGGGCAAAGGACAAAACCTGGAACACTGGGAAGTTCCAGACAAACTTAAGGAAAAACTCTTTGTTGTAAGGGTGATGGAGCACTGGAACAGGCTGCCCAGAGAGATTATGGATTCTCCATCTCTGGAGATATTAAAAACTTGTCTGGATGCTTTCCTGTGCAACCTGTTGTAAGGAACCTGCTTTGGCAGGGAGGTTGGACTAGATGATCTCCTGAGGTCCCTTCCAACCCCTATGATTCTGTGATATACTCTGCATCAGAGTATTGAGAAGTGACACTGGTATTCACCTATCAGGTCTCAAAACTAAATATATTTCCAGTCATCTATTCCAACATAGGTAAGATTATTTTGTACCAGCAAATGTGAGCTTCTGGTTTCTAAGCTTTTGCTTGTTAATTATTGATCACAGGTATAGTAAATCTGACCTTCTTAAGTAATTATACATTCATGTCCTAGTTTTGTTGACTGAAGTTCCAGGTTACAGCAAAGTGCATAGAATATGTATAACTGCAATGAAGAAAAAATGGCTAACATCTCTCTATTTTATATCAATCTGTCGTAACAAGTGTTAATTCTCTAATATAGGGTTGGCAGTAAAAATATATATGTAAAACAGCATATTTTACTGATTTATGTAGCAATCATTAACTAGTTAATCTGCAAGAAATTTGAAAACATGAGTCATGAAGCTAAAATCTCTTTATGTTTCTAAATTAACTTACTTTTCTTTTAAGCTTACTTATTTTGTGAGAGCTTTACCTTTTTAGTAAGTGGAAGCATAAATGTAAAATACACACAAATAGGGAAAACAATAGGAGCAATAGACAAGACTGCTGAAGAAAGTTCATGGGATGGTGTGACAGAAAAGGTTCCTAAAGTCAACAAAATGAAGCCGAGGAAGGGTCACCTCCAGTGCTTACATGTTGGTAGGGAGATGCCTACAAACCACCACTGTGGAGAAATACCTCAAACTCTCTCCAGAAACTGAGTATGCTGGAGTGATTCTCTAAGGTGCCTGTATAGTAATGCACAGAGTATGGGGAACAAACACAGATCTGTGTTCAGTTACAGGCCTACGATCTTGATGACATCACAGGGATGTGGTGGAATGGCTCCCATAACTGAAGTGTTGTGTTGGAGTTATACAGGCTCTTTACAAAGAACAGGATGAGAACATGAGGAGGCGGACTTGCCCTTTATGTAGGAAGGCAGCTGGAGTGTGTGGAGCTCTGCCTGAGGATGTACAAGGAGCCAACAAAATGCTTATGGATCAGGATTAAACAGAGGACAGGCAAAGGAGACATTCTGTTAAGGAATGCACAGTTTTGAGATCGAGTATTTTAGATTCTTACAGAAGTTGAGAATTGCCAAATCTCATCACATTTAACAAAACCAAAAGTTTTCTAAAAAGTGTTTATACACTGTGAAATATTAGAAATATCTAGATTATAAATTAAAGGATAATTTATATCACTGCATACTTAAGAGTTCTTTTAAAATCTTGGTGGTCCCTGGCTGTACATGTTGGAGGTATAATTGATGGGTGCATACATGCTGGGCCCTGACACCTGTTTTTAACTGCATGTCAGTTGCTCTGACCATTCAGAAGGGGTAGTGCACCATGAGGTGCTTTCTCCACACAATGCCTAATCTCCCTTTTCACACACTCGCCCTCCAAGTCATTCTGCAAAGAAAGATGCATTGCTAAATACAAACAATATATTGCCATGACCTTTCCTTGAGGAAATTCCTAATTCTCTGGTTTTGTTTCTTCATTCTGAGCACAGCTGTACAACTGAAGGTCTGCTATTTCACAACTTTCATGTAATTGACCAGCATTTTATTATCTGCAATCAACTATTGTGCATTTAACTTCTTGTTTGGTTTTTTTCCTCTACTCTACTTTAGCTAAGAACTAAAAAAATATTGTTGACTGTATAGGTTTTGGGGTTTTTTGTTTTGTTGTTGTTTTGGGTTTGCTTTTTTTTTTTTTAATTTTGTCTTTCCTCTGAAGTACATGCAATAAAAGCTATAGCAAATTCATGCTATGAAAAAACAGAGCAAAATAAATTATTTCATTGCAAATAAGAATGGGCTGGAATACTGCAGACAGTGAGGCAATTTTAAAATGTGATAAAATCAGGAAATAAACAAAACAGCTTTTTCCTCAGACTAAGACAAGGTTTAGTGAGACTCACTCAATGTTGTCAGCTCTAGATATTTCAGAGATAGAGTAGCAGTTTTTAGTGCTAATCTGTCTTACTTTTTTGAGTGAAGATCAACTGAATTGCTGGCCATATGGAATTCTTGGAGAATAACCACCACGCATGCAGAGTCCTCTTTGTGTGATATACTGAGGAGGTAATAGGAAGATAATTTAAGTAAGCCAAATAAGTCAAGACTTAGGACACATAATACTAATATATAATGTTGACAGCTCTGCTGTTTGTCATCACTGGGACCTAAAACCTCTGGAATGTTAAATCTAATGAGTAAAGGGTTTTTCTGCCATATGGTAATCTGGGTCTCAAATTTGCATCCAAACTCAGTATAATTTGTAAAAAAACACTTAAGCATGGCATAAACAGTTGTAACAATTTCTGTAGATAGTAGCCATGGCTGTTAATCTCTATGATCAATGCTGAACCTAAACTAAAGACTATGCTATGTTTCAGCAAGTGTGCTGTTGTGGGTGGAAGTGGAAGGATTTAAGGTCCTTTAAAGAATCACCATAAAAGAGATTAGAAAAAAGTTATTTTAATACAAATCTGTAGAAAATCACAACCTAACAGAGTTTGGTAGCAAGGTTCGCTCTATTATTTATTCCATGGAAAAAGCATACAAAAGAAGAGTCAGATTAGAATTGGATTAGAATTATTTACATGTGGATCAGGGAAACTGAGTCAGAGTCATGTTGGAGTAATTCATGGGGATCAGGGAAGTAGGAAAAGGAAAGCTTTCCTGTTGAGTCATGTGATTCAGAGTGGACCTTATTGTTTTCTAAACAGCTCCTCAGAAGATAGTACGACTGTATCCACTCCTAATCCCAGACTTGGTCAACAGTTTATGTCTCAAGGATTCAGGTGCAGGGATGTCAATGTAGTCCTTTAACATGTGATTATGTGTTTTGTATGACTTTGGAGTAGCAGCAATTTAAGGTTAAAGTGGCAGCAATTGAAGGTTCATTAACTATTATAGTAAATGACAAGATAATATTATACTATTTCTAACAAAGTTATTTCATTGATAATCAAAAATTCTTTGATTTATAAAGTTTCATAAGTCAAGTTGCATACACACACACAGATAGAAATATGGATATATAATGTATATGAAGGTATACCTGTTAAAAATTCCCTTCGAGTTCAATGAAATACTCACTTCAAATGTCTCAATATTTCTCAACAGGTGAAGGCTGAGCCTCAGGGAGTGAAGGGTTTCAGCTCAGGTCCCATCACTGGTCTTCAATGATGGTCCTCCAAGTTCTACAAACTTAAGAGTTTATGAGCTCTGAGAGGTGTCCCACTCAGAGAACATGCTGGTTGCAGCACACTGTGGTCCAAGAATGCTCAAAAGGGCCTCCCTTGTGACTGGTATTTATAGGATTGTGCAGTGAAACCAGCAATTGCACTCAGTCGGTGAGGAGCACAAATGCGGCAATGGTAAGTTCTGCAGCTGAGCGCGTGGTGAGGAGGGGGAGTTCCCAGAGTGAGAGGAGGCCGCAGATGTGATACTGAGTCCCGTTAGGAGCAGCTGATCTCATGAGCGGGGTTAACATGGTGGGGACATAACCAAGGGCAACTGCGGCACATTTAAACAGTCCTCTGGGAGTGCGAGTGACTAGGAGCACAGGGACCAGGACAGGCAAACAGGGCATGGTGCGGCAGAAGAGCGTGGGGTTGCAGTTAGCGCAGGGAAGGCGAGCAGGGAAGGGTGCTGCTACCATCAGACACTGAGATCAACCTCCAAAGCCGAACCATCCCCACGGCAGTTCAATAGAGCAACAAAAACTCAAGTGTCACTGAAATTTGAACCGTTTGTCATGCAGGCAGGAACAGCCATGGTTGTTACCCAGCCAAAAGCTGTAGGTAAAAGAAATGTGGCAAGCCAGACAGAGGTCCCAGGTAAAGATGCAGCTGTCCAGGCCCCTGGCTGCAGGGAGTGCTGGAGCCTCTTACTTGAATTGGAGAAGTGCAGGGACAGCACCTGTATTCACTGCAACCAGGTAAATGATCTGCTCAGCATGGTGGCTGAGCTGAAAGAGGTTGTTGAAAGGCTGAGGACTATAAGGGAGTATGAGAAGGAGACAGACTGGTGGACTCAGGTCTTCCCACCCCTGAGGCAAAGGTTCCACACGAAGCACAGGATTCCCTATCTTCTTGCCACCAGGTAAGAGGAGGGAACCTAAGAGATGGGGGGAATGGAAACAGGTCCCTCCTCGGGGTGGCAGGTGGATCTCCTACTGGGCTTTGGAAATTGAGGGCCAGGCGGGTGAGGATAGAAATGTCCACTTGGGAAGACATCCAGGGTGAGTCAGTCACCCCCACACCTCAGGACTAGTTCAACCAAGAAAAAAAGGAAGGTTATCATTTGACACTGTTCCACACGACATCCTTGTTTCTAAATTGGAGACGTGGGTTTGATGGGTGGACCACTTGGTGGATATGGAACTGGCTGGATGGTCACACTCAAAGAGTTGTGGTCAACAGTTCAATGTCCAAGTGGAAACCAGTGATGAGTGGTGTCCCTCAAGAGTCGGCACTGGGGCTGGTATGGTTCGATATCTTTGTCAGAGACATGGATAATGGGATTGAGTGCACCCTCAGTTTGCAGATGACACCAAGCTGTGAGATGAAGTTGACACGCTAAGGGGATGAAACATCATCAAAAGGGACCTTGACAGGCTTGAGAGCTGGGCCTGTGCTAACCTCATGAAGTTCAACAAGACCAAATGCAAGGTCCTGCACCTGGGTCAGAGCAACCCTAAACATAAATACAGACTCGGCTATGAGTAGACTGAGACCAACTCTGAAGAGAAGGATTTGGGAGTGGTGATGAACGAGAAGCTGAACATGAGCCACCAATGTGTGCTTGCAGCCCAGAAGGCCAATCGTATCCTGGACTGCATCAAGAGAAGCGTGGCCAGCAGGTCGAGGGAGGTGATTCTCCCCCTCTACTCTGCTCTCATAAGGCCCTGCCTGGAGTACTGTGTCCAGTTCTGGAGCCCCCAACACAAGAAAGACATGGACCTGTTAGAATGAGTCCAGAAGAGGACCGCAAGGATGATCCAAGGGCTGAAACACCTCTCCTATGAGGACGAGCTGAGAGAGTTGGGGCTGTTCAGCCTAAAGAAGAGAAGGCTCCAGGGAGATCTTATAGTGGCCTTCCAGTACCTGAAGGGGCTACAAGAAAGCCGGGGAGGGACTTTTTACAAAGGCAGGTAGTGATAGAACAAGGGGTAATGGCTTTAAACTGGAAGAGGACAGGTTTAGATTAGACATTAGGAAGAAAATCTTAACTGTGTGGGTGGTGAGACACTGGAACAGGTTGCCCAGAGAAGTTGTGAATGCCCCCTTCCTGGAAGCATTTAAGGCCAGGTTGGATGAGGCTTTGAGCAACCTGGTCTAGTGGAAGGTGTTCCTGAACATGGCAGGGGGCTTGGAACTAGGTGATCTTTAAGGTCCCTTCCAACCCAAACCATTCTATGATTCTGTGGTTGACTTTGATCATACCCTTTACAGTTTTGGACACAACTTAGGTAATGCTTGTGTTTTAACAACTGTACAATTCTAGTACTTTCCAAGTTATACAGTTCTGGTGCCTACCAGATTGAGCTACAATCCTGGCAGAAGGAGTTTTGGGTATGGTTAGGAAGTGCCTGGTCATCTCAATTCACTGCACTTGTAACACAGTGTTGGCTTATCCAGAGATTGTAGAGTGGCCTTAGAGGGCTGCACGACCACACATGTTGATATAGCATTTAGTTGAAAGTCAAAGTCACTGATACAAATGAAATCACAACATATTAGGTATTACTGCCTTTGACTTCTAAGTTTGGGTTGTTTGGTTTTTGGTTTTTTGTGGTTTTTTTTTTTTTTGTTGGGTTTGTGTGTGTGTGTGTGTAGTGTTGGGGATGGGGAGGGTGATGGTGATGTTAGTTTATTTTAAAAATTATATTAGGAACTATTCACCAAAAGATTAGCTCTTCTGTGTATGCAGTACCTATTTGGGTAGGAAGATCAGCTGTTTCTAAAGAATCTGTTTCCTTCTGTTACTTTGTTTATTGACTTGAAAGCATTCATTGCACTTTTTAAAGTATTGTTTGGAGATAGGCATTTCTTACTTATGCTACATTATAAATCCTTCACTTTGGGTGACCTGTTCATATTCAGAGAGTACTGATGTGCCGTGACTTCCAGGCAGACAAGGGCACAGTAGAGTGCTGCCTTGCCAACCTGCACAGCTGCACTGGTAGCAATTGCCAGCTCTCAGTAACTTCACTGTAAATAAAGCAGCCTGAGTAGTTTGAATTTGTTGCCTAACATGACAGTAGCCCAGTACTGGAGAGGTATTTGAGCAGTTGTCAGCCCTGGAAAGCACACCTGTTTTTTCAGTGTTTGGGACTTTTTCTATTCTCTGTATTATTCCGAGGCATAAGCTTCACATCTTATTGGATTCATGATGCTTTCATGAGTCATTTATCATATGTGATAGCTTTTTACTGTCTTTAAAACTTTCCCTTTCATATTAAGCAGGACATACATGATTTTGAAAATTTAGTAATTCCTGTTTAGTTTCAGGTTCACATCAGGATTTGATTCTGAGTGAGAGCTCTCAAATTTAATCTGCTACTTTCTTTCTATTTCTGTTGTTATTTAGTTATTGTGAAGTGTCTTAACTAAGTGAAAGTTCTATTAATGAGTTTGTAACACATTTCATTGTATGTGAAATCATAATTCATATTAAATTAATTTTTTTTTTTAAATGTTCTCCATTTTTAATTTCTTTCCCACAATTTTAAACAAATTAGTGCAGCTCTGTTACTACTGAACTATTTGTTCTTTGTTACAAAGGCTGACTTTGCAATATACTTAAACTGTGACATGAGAACCTTGAGTACACATACACCTCTTTATTTAAGGTAGAGATCTGTATACTATCTATCTTAAAATCTGCAAGGTGAAAAAAACACACAGAAAAGTACTTGAATTTTTTGCTTTTATGTCATACCATTCAAATGTCAAAGGACAAATAACCAATCGATTTTATTACTGATGGAAAAGATTAAAGAAAATGAAAAACTCAATGAAGTTAAGACAAGGTAAGTTTGCTACATGTCAAAATGTAGAAAATATAAAGCCACAGAAATGACAGCTTAATCTGCAATAGGTACAAGAGGAGAAAAACAAGGTAATATATCAGAAGAAGCTAATCAATACTGTAGAAATCTATGACAGAGGCATGAGTTGATACAGACAAAGCTGGAAGTACAGAAGAGCTCTAAAGAATTGAGTCTGAATAAAAGGATACAGTAAGCAACTGTATATGAAACCTAAGAAATATGACAAATTTACATGAGAAAGAATGTTAACAAATGATAATCTATGAAAATAAAGAAACAACATATCAGAAAGAGTACTCTCTGGACATGCTTGCTAGACTGCACCCCAAGTATACAAGGCTTATGTGATTATGTGATTAGTGGAAGCTTTGATGTTGATAGTTGTTGAGGAATCTCAATAAAAAGGGTTTTCACAGACTTCTACAAGACTATATCTTTTGGTTCATTTTTTGGGGGGGGTTTGGGGGTTTGTTTTTTTTGGAGGGGGAGCGGGGGGGGTGTCCATGTGAGGCAATGGCGATTTCAAAGAATACTACACAAAACAAAAATAGTACAGGTTATTCATTACTAAGATAACGATGATAAGACTTGGGGGGTTTTGCTGACTATGTCCAAATTGTCAGGGACTAACATATGACTACTTAGGCTGAGCTTGAAAAAAAGTATGTTGGAGAAAGGTCCTTTGCAAAATAAAGTCATTTCCTCCACTCCTCTGCCCTATTTTCCAAGCCATATTAATAAATATTCTTTCCTCATTATTACTCTCTAGACAAGGAATAAATCATGCTTTTCATTTATTGTATGATATTATTGTCTTATGCGTTAACAGTGTGATGCTGCTGTTGTGTTATTATATGTTACTAATAAGATAGTGACAGAAATAAAAAAAAAGTCAGCCAAGATCTGGCAGGGATGGACCCTGTTATCTTCAAAATAAGATCCAGCCTATGTAATAATATGAAACATCAAGTACAAAAATATCCTAAAAGGAGCAGAAAAGTAATAACCAATGAAGAGGAGCAAAAAGAATTACAATGCTTGAGTTAACATTATCTACTTAAGATTTTAGAACATGGGTACATGTCCCGCATTTTAGGAGCAAAAAGCACAACAAAATATAAACCATAGTCACTAAACTATTTAAAATTATACATGGTTTTGCAGTTCCCCTTTCTACTAGTTGAAATTTAAAGATTTCCTGGTTTTTATGTGAAGGCATGAAATATTTTTTCTCACTTATACTGATATTCCAAACAAGAAAAGGACAGTTTTATGGTTTTGTTATTGTCCTGTATAAACCAAGCTTTTAATTGAAACAAGATGCACCATAGCTTTTTCTAGAATCCTGTTAATATTTTTTTTTTAATACTATAATACCATCTAAACTTTGTATGGCTTCAGCACAAAAATTTTATTTTCTTTTTTCCTTCTATCTCTCTTTAGATCTAGTCAGGGAATAAAATTTGAAAGGAAAAGTTATCACTCATCATCTAATCCTAATGGAATATATATTTGGGGAAAAGAGCTCTACTTCTTCACATCAGTTTGCATATTGAGTCTGACAGAGTCTATGTTTTCACTGTTGTGTTTTTAAATTTTCTTTTTCTTTCTTAAATGCCTTTGTACAGCTCATAGAATCATAGAACCATGGAATCACAGAACCATAGAATGGTTAGGGTCGGAAGGGACCTTAAAGACCATCTAATTCCCCTCTGCCATGGGCAGGGACACCTTCCATTAGACCGGGTTGCTCAAAGCCTCATCCAACCTGGCCTTAAACACTTCCAGGGAGGGGGCATCCACAACTTATCTGGGCAACATTTTGCAGTGTCTCATCACCCACACAGTAAAGTATTTCTTCCTAATATCTAGTTTAAACCTACCCTCTTCCAGTTAATAGACATCACGTCTTGTTCCATCACTACCTGCCCTTGAAAAAAGAAAGGAGGCATTCTATGAAAAACAGCATCTTACTCCTATACCAGGAAACAGTGGTGCTCAGTTTTGTTGTTGTGGTTTTGGGGTTTTGGTTTTTTTGTTTTTTCTGCTATCCAATCTTGGTATATATATTGGTATATTCCAAAAAAATACTATACCCATACGAGCAATTCAGATGTGTGATGTGTTCTGGACAGTTTTAAAGCCTTTGGAAGATATCATATATGTATGTGTATAAATATATATACATATATATGACTTGGTGAAACCACCCCTGGAGTATTGGTGTGACACATCCCCTCCTCCCGCTCTGGTATTGCCATCTCTGATATCTTCTACTCTTTCATGAGCTCTCCACATAGTCACAGCTGCCTTCAGGCACAGCCTGCTGCTCCAGCGTGGGGCCTCCGTGCACTACATGTGAGTATCTGCTTGCTGTTAACCTCCATAGCCTGCTGGTATGTCCACTCCAGAGTGCCTCCTCCCCCTTTTTCCTCTCTTGACAGCAGTGTCTGTAGTTGTCTCTCTGACTCTCCTCTTCAGGTTGTTGTTGTCTTTCTTGTTTTTGATGTTCCTGATCACTTGCTAAACAGCAATCCTTCTTAAATATGTATTCCCAGAAGCATTTTCCTCATCGCTGACAGGCTCAGCCTGGGCTGGAGGCAGGTCCACTTTGGAGCCAGGGAAGCTTCTTCAAGCTGCTTTCAGCCCCTGTAGCCCTGTAGCCCGTTCCCCCACTACTAAAAACCACCCTGACACACAAACCCAGCACACATGTGTACTCAGGAAATTCATCTTGTTCAGGTTATTTATCTATCGCACAAAACAACTGTAGAAGTTCTGTAAGAGTGCTCTACAGTTCATGTATCTTTGATCAAAGTGTTAGCAAAAGGAGTAGACTCATTATATGTTAGCATTATAGTTGATACAAGCTTGTATAATTCCTGTCTTGAGGACTCTTAGGATGTCATCTGTATGGAATTCTGTATGCCATCCAATACTAGCCAAGTGTACAAAATCCTTAAATTCTTCTCAGATGAAAGCTTGTGATAGTTGTAAATATCTGGAGCGATCGTGTACTGGTGGTTCTACTGAAGAACGTATCTCAGACTACATGATAAAAGGGAACTACTGACTTCTAGAGGGAGCTGGTGGAGATGAAATGCAGCAGCTTATGTGCAGTTTCTCATCTAATTTCTTAGAAATTATTTGAAAAACAGAAACCTACAGACATCAGAAACTTGGATATTATTGGACAACAAAATTATTATTGTAATTTTTGAGATATTTACCAAGTCAGGTGCAGATGATAAATATCAGCATTAAAAATATGAGAGACAGTACTATTAATATTTCAAATATATTGACAATAATCAAGTCTATAGATTAATTTTCTGGTCTTAGCAAATATGTTTGAATAAAAGTGCAGCACAGCAGTTATTAAATCAGTTGTAAATCCTATTGATAGTATTTACAGTCGTAAATCCTATTGATGATAAATAAAATACTCTTCTGAAATACTTTATGGATTTTAGCTATTGACTTAATGGAAATTGTTTCCATATAATATGTTAATGATGCATTACTATAAAAACAATAGTGCCAGTTCAGGAGTATGTAGCCAACTGTTTTCCTCAAATCAATTTAATTATAGTACTTCAGGTGTCTTCTTTTTATCCTAGTACCATCAGAGCTGAAGAAAAGATTTTCCAAATTATCCCAGCTCCATCACATGAAGCCAGTTTTTACCCTACAATTTCCATTTTTTTAATGATTCAAACAAATGTTTAACATATAACTAGAATCTCATTTTTTTTTTTTTTTTTTTTTAAAAAAGCAGAAAATACTGGCCATATCTAGATACATTAGCAAAATAAGCTGAGTAAATCAACATTGGTTTTGCCAATTTGGTCAGATCAATAAATTTATGAAGAGAGAATGTCTTTAGTAGTGTGGTATTGTAATAATTCCTAAATTAATGAGCTTGCTGTTCCACAAGATTTTAATGTATTCAGGAATTAAATATAGGGTCATAAACATCAGTTGTTATTACTAATAACTAAAAATGGAATCTGAAATTAACTTTCAGGACCTTTGCTAGTTTAATGCAGCTGAGATGGTGGATATCAGGTAAATTTCTCCTTCAACACTTGCTGAGACTTAAACAAAAAAAAAAGGAGAAAAATACTAATTTCTCAGCAATGATAAGTATATCCCTAAATGTTCAGAACCCTGAGAATTAAATTCATGGTTTGAATCACAAATACATTAATTTCAGTTTTCCCTTGGCGTTCAAACAATAGCCTCTTATTTTGAAATATGATTAAGAGATAAATTGGAGTTTATAGTTTTCTCATTAGACTATTAGTGCAAGAAATGAAAGACCTTGAAAAGCTGCCTTTCCATAAGTAAAAGATCATGAGATAGTCTCCCTTCAACCTTATCTTTTCTCTGACACTTAAAACATCCTCGGAGATGGTTTGTAATAACTGGAAAATGTGTTAGACTAAGAAAGGCACACCACTTATCTCACATGAGGCTGGTATGAACACACCGATCATACAATATGCAGTTGTGTAATTATCACAACAGCACCATTACCACAGGTATTGTATCCATGTGGAGTTCATCCTTGCAGTGTTTCTCACGGATTTAACTCAACACCCCACAGGGATAAATACAGATGTTTCACTTGTGCAGGTCTCAGTGTCAACCTAGGAAGAACTTAGATTCCCAAAATAACTAGCATCTATATAG
This sequence comes from Caprimulgus europaeus, assembly GCA_907165065.1. The sequence goes on along the minus strand of OU015523.1, from coordinate 51,266,274 downwards.
TTGTGTTATAAAAGAAATATATTTCTAAAGATTAAATATTTAAGGAAGATTGTGAAGATGTTATTCAGAAATCAGTAGCTCAATTCCATCTGAACGACACTATATACTTGATTTTTCCTTCAATATCTTTTAATTTCAGCCATATTGATGATATCTATGTATATCAACCAGCAAAAATAAGTCTGTAGTTTTCACCAAAGTAAAATATTGGCATTGAACGAGCTTTTCAGTTGTGAATGTTACTGATGATAATTTTCTATCCCAATCCCTCCTTAGTCTTTTATTCAGGTTTAGTCCCTCATGTAATATAAATGTCATAACTTTTAGAATTAATTAAGTGAATAGTGCTTACAAGGGGTGTATGGCACATGTGTGTGTTTGGCCAGCTAAGTTCTACACATTTTTAACCGGGGCTGGAAATTGACCAGTTAGGGTCAATTTTAACTCAAAAATCCTTTCCCGTCATGATGCTGAGCTTCTGTTTGTGACTGGAAGTGTTACATAGTAAATACAAGAGAAACAACAGTAACACACCTAAAATATATATTTTGGCACTATTCTGTTGTAGAACATACACCAGAAAACTAGTGTCACAAAGTGGAAGAGTTCCCCTTTGACACACATTAATTACTTTTTCTGAAGAATAAGGGTCTGTGAGGAAGCTGGGAATTCAGTTTCTCTTGTTCACAGTATATCCAGAGTTAAAATTTGTTTCTTAAACCCTAATAGAAACTATATATTCCATATGGAATATGAATTGAAAGTTTTCAATTCAGCTTTCAATCAGAAGACATGAAATAATTTTAATTTAAAATATATATGTATCTGTTATGATATATCAATGTATTCTGCTCTCTGTGTGTGTATTAGCAAGCTTTATTTATATTTCTTTTGCAATAGCTAATGACAAAGAAATACAGGATAAATCTAATTCAAAGAATGAACAGAGAAGGTTAATAATTTTTCACAGTTTAAAAGCAGTTTTACAGTGTTTGACATCAGTGATACTACTGATTAAAAATTATAAAATGTTCTAAATACTATTGGTTTTGTCCTGTTTGTTTTATTGTGCTTTTAATATATGGCTCATTGATTATTTAAAATTGAACTTACTGGTAACCAAGAATCTGACAATGAATCACAGAATCACAGAATAGTAGGGGTTGGAATGGACCTCAGAAGATCATCTAGTCCAACCCCCCGGCCAAAGTAGGTTCCCTACAACAGGTTGCACAGGAAGGCGTCCAGGCGGGTTTTGAACATCTCCAGAGATGGAGAATCCATAACCTCTCTGGGCAGCCTGTTTCAGTGCTCTGTCACCCTCACAGTAAGGAAGTTTTTCTTTAAGTTTGACTGGAACTTCTGGTGTTCCAGTTTTTGTCCATTGCCCCTTGTCCTGTCACTGGGTACTACTGAAACAGCCCAGCCCCATCCATTTGGCCCCAGCACTTCAGGTATTTATAGAGATTGATAAGGTCCCCTCTCAATCTTTTCTTCTCCAGACTGAAAAGTCCCAGCTCTCACAGCCTCTCCTCACAAGGCAGATGCTCCAGGCCCCTCATCATCTTTGTGGCCCTCCAATGGACTCTCTCCAGAAGATCCCTGTCCCTCTTGAACTGAAGAGCTCAGAACTGGACGCAGTACTCCAGATGTGGCCTCACCAGGGCAGAGTAGAGGGGGAGGAGGAGGAGAACCTCCCTCAACCTGCTGGCCACACCCTTCTTAATGCACCCCGGGATACTGTTGGCCTTCCTGGCCACAAGGGCACAGTGCTGGCTCATAGCCAGCCTGCTGTCCACCAGCACACCCAGGTCCTGGGTTATTATATTTAATTTATAAAAAGTCATGGTATTTAATTTATAAAAAATAATTATTTCTTTATTTTTTCTGACTTTCTGTTTTGATTAGCTGCATTTATGAACATTTTAAACATAGCTGTATCTGATGTGACCTGATGTTTTTATAAATTGATATTTCTGAGTGCCTCATTATTTACCTAGTAAGCCATTTTTAAGTTAGATTATGCTAAAAAATAATAACATTTCTGCATCACATAATCCTTCATCTTGTATATTCCGCATTTTTTAAAGGAAAAGAAAGATGCAATTCATCAAAAAGTTAATCAACAAAATAAATAAATGTGATATATGATTATTTTCTTCTTAACTTCTGGTGAATATGAACTTCTGAACAAACTTGTTCTCATGTCAAGAATATGTTGGGGTTTTTCCATATTTATCTGTGTAAACATTTGAAAAAAAAAACCAAAAAAAACCCAGTTCATACTTATGTCCAGAGATGTGTCCAATTGTTATAGACTGTGTTCTATAGTATATGCTTTCAATCCTAAATTGCAGAGTTTAAACAGAATATTACAGTAATATTTTCTTCAATGGCAGGAAAAATTGTTTTAGGAAGACAGAATAAAAGTGTTCCTGTTAATGGTTGTAATAAGTTTTCAACTCATTGTAACTATACATATATACTATACTTAGGTTTTTGTAATAAAGGCTCCACCAATCTTATCTACTACCAAAAAAGATTATTCTTCATTGGTAAAGAAAACATAATTTTAGGTAAAGATGTGTAAAGGCAGCATCAATATAAAAGATCAATTTAAAACATTTGAAATGAAAGGGAAGATGATAATTCCTTTTCTTCTTTAGCATATATAACTTCCTATAAATGTAAAAGCTAATAAATTATTTTTATTCAGCACTGTTATCTTATATGAGCTAAATCTAAAGTGAAGTTTGTATAAATCGTATTTGGATAACATTCTATAAAGGTGTCATTTCCAACTTACCATCACCTTTATCTGAACCCTGCAGGAATTTATGCCTGGTTACAGGAAAGAGCTATTTGGTGTGTTACACTGTTTCTGATACAACACAAGTGATTTGTTCACCGGCATATTTAATAGATAGAGAATTTGTAATGGGGATATCCTTACATTAAACATGTGAAAGATCCACTTCCTTGTACTGAAGATATTATGGAAGTGGGAGAAAGGAGGAAGTATTCCACTACAAATGAAGGGGGAAGAAAGAAGCAAAGGGTCCTGGGAGAATCAGGAGAAGGTGGCATTTACCGTGCAGCATGTGAGTGGTTTGAACTAGAGGGTGAAGAGAGGAGAGCATAGAGTGCTGTGAAAGCTGCCAACGAACAGAGTTCAATGAAGCTGCAAACTGAGACAACATGTAAGAGACTGAAAGGAAGCAGAGCAGAAAGTTAGCAGGAGGCAGGGAGCGGTTGTAGGCATTTGACAAGAGTAAAGATTAGAGTGAGCATATGAGGTACACAGCAACGAGGGGCTCCGCAGTCACTAGCCTGAACACGTCCCTCAAAAACCAGGAGACTGCTTTTGCTTTCTTCATCTTCCCCCACCCCTTCCCAGGGGGAAGTCTATGCAGGAACTGACCTCGACCTGAGCAGAGAACACTTCAGCCCTGTGGTATTGAGTTCTGTCATTACTGTATGAACACAAAATAACTACTCCTGCACTCCTTACATTCTTTCTTTCCTCCTGCGTGCACAGCTCTCTATCAGCATAATTTGAAATAATAATGTACATATAATATAGGATAGAGCCCTCAAAGTATTATTATACATTAATTGTTACTGCTCCTCATACTGCTGCAGCATATTGTATTTTCTTTCTTTAATTTGCAGTTAAGTGACAAAAACCTGGAATAAAGAAGTTTCTTGATGTGCTATATTTAGACATTGAAACTAGTAATATTATTCATTCTTTTGACTCATTTCCAGTACATAATGAGAACTACTTTATCAAAAGATATTAAAGCCCTATTTTTAAAAGTTGTGATTTTTAAAACTTATAATAATAAAAAAGATTAAAACTTAATTATTAATAGCTCAGAAAAGTTATATGCAGGTAATGTAATTCAGATTTTTTTTTCAATTGTTTATTTAAAACATTTTAAATAATTAAGTCATTTTAAAACATCTTCTACCCTTCATATCATAACAAATTACACTAAGAGGTCACGTGTCTCTTAACATATATACTAAGCGATACTAAATATTTCCATTTAGTCTTAGAGGATTTGAAATAAGAAGTGTTCATCTTATAAGTAGATGTTTTGTTTCTCAGGATCTAAACTAAAGACTACAACTAAAATTATTTTCTAGTTTTCATAAACTTAAATCTGTAGAAAATACTTTTTATTAAGAAACTTACTTTTATTGTAAAAAGTATAATGATGTTACTACTAAGAAATGTATGTTGTATGTACTTTACCTGAGAGAGAAAAATCATCTGGTGCCTCTCTTCCATTTGGCTAAACTTATTATTTGTTGTTAAAACTTTGCTTGCTGCAACTTACTATCAATTTTAAGTGATTTTCATTTTAAAACCTTCGTACACTTCAAGCTGAAATTTGAATTATTTCAAAATTATATTTGGAAAGTAAAAATGTGAGCTGAATGTGAACTGTATAGGCCCATTCTCCCATGTTTTGCGTAAGAATGACTGGTTTGGTTTTGGCAAATACATCACTTCTTCTGGAAGAATGGGCAGAAAACTTCAGTGCATACTTTTGTGATTCTTCTATTCTAGTCTTAGGCCTTCTGAGGAGTCTGCATACAATCATAGGCAAGGCTCTGTACCTTTCTTCAGAAGTTTTACTTTAGTAAAATACAGAAAAAATATTTTTGTTCTCTTGATGTGCTTACAATAGCATATACTTAATTATGAAAGTACGGCATAATAGCAAATATAGGTATGTTTGATGGACATTACTGAAAGGTCTGTTCAGAATGATCTGATGATCTGTTGGACAGAAAAAAAAAAAAGTAGTTTATTATTTATCTCTTTTGTGTAAAATCTTTACAATTTTCTGCTTCTTATGGCATAACTATCAATAAATGCTGGCACAGGGCCAGGAAACATGGGCACTTGTTGGGAAGGTGTCTTTTTCCCCAAAGATTTTTTTTTTTTTTTCTTTTTCATTTTAACTAAACTTTGAAGCTTTTTTTTGGCCACATCAAAACTGTCAACATATAAATTAAATAAATTACTAACATTTTTGTGAAGGTTTTTGAATGTTTTAATTCAGATTCTAAGTTTAATTTGAAAAATCTGAAACCCTAAAAGAATCATTTACTATAATCTAATAATGTTCTGGATTTCAGTTGGAGAACAGAAATTCTCTGAAATTTTCAAGAAAATTCAGCAGAAGCATATTTCCTAAAAAAAAAAACCAAAAAAAATCCAAAAAACAAAAACCGACCAAACAAATCATTAAAGACACCATTTCTTGTACACAATGTTCCGAATTTTTCTTAAATAGATCTTTTTACTTCACACCGAAAGTCAGAAGCAAAATATTAAATATGGGTTTTGCTGGAGAAGTCCTTAAGAAAAATAGTATTCAAAGTCCAATTCCTCAAGATTTTACAGGAAATCATTATTTAGCTGATTGTTTAAGATCGACCATTTTGCAGGAACATTACCTCTGCAAGGCTAATATTTTTCAGCATAAAGTGTCTCAATTAAATACTTATTTTGGCTTTCCACTGTTACTTTAACAGTGTGATAAATTTCACAGAGAACGTGTATATGCTGTGCAGCTGACAGCAAGTAACTGTTTTTTAACTTTCCCTTGATATATTTTTAACTGAGATTTAGTTCCAGTTGCAAACATTCTCATTAGGAAAAAAAAAAAGCATTAGTTTACAGTCACTAAAAATTATGAATCTTTTTTACAGTTCATAAAATACTTCCATCTAGTCTTTAGTACCACTTATTTTGTTTATTACTTATTCAACTTCTGTGTTTATAATTAATTTTTACTGTTACTATAAATGGGAGTGACAGTGCAGGAAATGAAGGGTGAGCAGGTGGTTGGAACAGAGCAAACAAAACAAAACAAAATCAGAGGTAAACTGAAAATGTCTAAACTCCTGAATTCTTCCTCCCACCAAAAGCGAAATGAAACAAAAACCTCAAACATAGCAAACCCACCAAAAAAAAAGAAAAAAAAAAAGAAAAAAAAGAATCTTTCAGAAACTGAAACATTAAGATGTTGTGACAGTTTTACTGGGCCAGTCCTTGGCCAGCATCCAACACAGCCGTTCACCCACTTCCCCCCCACACCCAGGAGATAGGGGAGAGAATTGAGGGGCAAGGATAAGGAGGTTTTTAGGTTGAGATAAGAACAGTTTAATAAGAGAAACAAAAGAAAACTTCAAAAAACCTAGTATTAAAATAGTAGTGATGATTATAACAGTAATAAAATATACAAATGGTGATACCCAGTTCATTTGCTCACCACCTGCTGACCAAGCCCAGCCCATTCCCAGATAACCATCCTGGAGGAATGACAATCCCCAGCCAAAACCACAATCCTGGAACAGAGAGATCCTGAGCAAAAAGCCAGAGAGAATCCCCCACTTTCCAATCAGCCCCGGATAATATACTAATCATGACGTGATTTGATATGGAATATTTCCCTGGCACATCCAAATGCCAGTTCTGGGGTTTGCTGTTCACTGTGCTTCTCCCTCCCAGTCCTAACGCAGCTGTGAACCAGCCAAACACGGTGGCCTTGAGCTCCAGCAGCAACTCACAACACCAGGACTGTTATCAAGGTTCTTCTCATAACAAGTCTCACACTGAAACCAAAACACAGCTCTTCTAACTACGAAGAAGAAAATTCATTCTATCCCAGCAAAACCAGGACAGGCGTTACAACCCTTTGTTATTGATTAGGAGGAACTATGTGCTGTGAGTGAATTTGCAATGTCTCTTTCATACAGCTTTGTAGTCTGGCTCAGAGACATTCCTGACTGTTGGAAACTGACAGCAATTACCAGATCTTTGCTGCCATTTAGGCCTTCAGTAGGGGAGGCTTGATGTAGAAGGTCTGAACTGAGGACATCAGAATTATGTCAGACATAAATTATTTAAATCAATTAATTATCCTAAAATTAATTTATAATAGACTAAATGCTGCTTGTCACTTGCTGACCTTCCATGACATTACTTAACCTAAGAAGTTTAGACTTAGAAGTGAAAATTCTACATCAAGGAGTACAGTTCATGAGACTTTGTATATCACATCTACCTAGAACTCAACCCTTTCTATACCAAGCATGGCATGTGGTTTCTATTGAGGAGCCAACAGTTTCATAAAGCATATTGAAGGTGAATTCTGCTATGATATATTAACTATTTCATTAAAATGCATTGAGAAAGAGAGGGTTTGTGTAAATAAAAGACTATTCACATATAATTACTCCTACATAAAAAGAAATGTTTGCTTCTCTTGATGAGAAGAAACGACATTATTGGGAAAAAATGACCCCCCAAGAGCTGTCTTATGAGAGTCATCCAAGAAGAGCACTGGATAGGTCAAAGTCTGCTCTCCTGATCTTGTTTTTCACTTTTTTTGATTCCTCACAGGATCCTGAATTGCACCATTTCATGGTCACTGAAGTCAGTGACCTTGCATCCAGCCTTCACATCCACACCCAGTTCTTCCCTTTTTGTATATATCAGGTCCAGCAGAGTTATTCCCTTCTTCAGCTCTTCAGTCTCCTATCCAGGAAGTTGACGTAAATGAACTACATAAATTTCCTGGCTTGCTTGTGCCATGCTGTGCTGTTCTTCCAGCAGATATAGGAAAGGTAAAGTCCCCCATGAAGACCAGATTCCTGCATACATGAGGTGTCTTCCAGTTGTTGAAGAAGGCCTCATCTACTTCCTACTGAAGGGTAGGTCTGTAGCAGACACTCAACACAATATTGCCCATGTTGATCTGTCCACTAATGTTCATATGGAAGCTCTTAGCTGGGTCATTACTCATCCCAAGGTAGAGCTCCTCACATTCCCACTGGTCTCATAAAAAAAGCAAATCTCCCTCCTTTCCATCCCAGCCCATCCTTTCCAAAGAGAATGTGTCCATTCATGGCAGCATAACAGTCATGTGAACTATCTCACCACAGCTGCATGATTATAAAAAGGTCATAGCCCTGTAACTTCACACAAACCTCTAATGCCTCCTGTTGCCAAAAATCAATCTGTAAGTCTAAGAAGGAAAGGCCCTATTCTCAAGTCACTTTTTAAAAAAAAAAAAAATAGCTTTTTCCATTTCATTCTATTCCTTGTGAGCATGTAGAAGATTCAGGCTCAAGTTCTTGCTCTTTGTTATTTGGAACACTCTAAGATTTTTTTTTTTTTTTTTTTTTTTTTTTTTTTTTTTTTTTTTATCAGAACTGCATTTTATACACTGGTTAGGGTACCAACTTACTTATAATATACATACTAGCAAATTAGTTTTCCAGGCAGTAGAGAATCTGTAAAGAAATTGCATACAATTTTAAGCTATTTAACACTTTATCTTTGCTAAGTTAAAAGGCTGCCATCTTTGTGAACTGCCCCATATGGAACTCCAGCCCAGAAGCTAGGTCCCACATTCTAAATTGTGTGATCTCCCAGCTCCTTATACAACATTCTTTACTATGCACCAAGGTGGGAAATCTGAGTTTTACATTCAGAACACTCCTGCTTTTTAACTTGTTGCTAGCTATCACCATAGAAGAACATCCTCTTTGTGTCATTACTAAAGGGTTTACAGAAGTTATCACAAGAACACAACTTGGATCTCTTGGGAGATATGATAATTTTTACTTTAGACTATTGCTTAGAAATTCTTCCTTTGGACTACACACTCTGGAGAGTGATGTTGGGAAGTAACCACAGAACTCAAACCATTTAAGAACAGGGTCATCTGTTCTTACACTACAGCCACAGTACTGCCAACTCCCCTCAAATCTATCCCCTGATCTATTTAGCACAGTTGCATCTGACAGACTAATACACATGAAAGATGGTTCTTAGTGCTGCTGTCAGCTAAAACAGGTCAGCTTCAAGCTTGTGTCGTTTGGTAGCTTCCTCTGTGAACTCCTATTTTCAAAATGGGTATCTGGATTCTCTTCAAGTTATTTTTCTTCAGGAAAATAGAATCTGAATTCAACTGAACTCTAAAAGTATTTCACAAATTTTAAAATTTATTGGGAGTTATCAAATTAACAGTCAAAACATGCATGTTTTTGTAAAGAATACAGCCAAAGATACAGGTAAGATTTTAACATTATCTCTCTTCCCTTTATTATGTAGCAGATTAAAACAGTGCCTGAACATTGTCTTCCATTCGGTTTTCCAGAACTCTAGCTTCAGGTCACTAAGACAGAAATCCAGGTAGCAGAGCAGCTCACATAAGAACAGCTGAGCAGGCGTCTAGTTATAACTGTTTTTCATAGGGATGTAAAAATGAACGTAGCTGTTCAACAGTTGAGAAAGATAGTAAAGATCTTGGTCAAAAATATGAAATCAAAAAGAGAACAGAAAGATGTCTGAATAATGTCCTTTGGTGATTTTGACAAATTTATTATTATTATTATTATTATTATTATTGTTGTTGTTGTTGTTGTTGTTGTTGTTGTTGTTATTATTGTTATTATTATTATTATTATTATTACAGACTCTCATGGATATATGGTCTTACAATTTATTTTATTTTATTTTATTTTATTTTATTTTATTTTATTTTATTTTATTTTATTTTATTTTATTTTATTTTATTTTATTTTATTTTATTTTTTACAAAACAGATCTTTCCTAAAAAGCATATTTTCAGAATGAAAAGTGCAGTGTTTTTGAGTGTGTCTGTGTCTCCTTTCTCTTTCTGCAAAAGCAATAGAAAATCTATCCTATATCTGAAATAATTCCTGTCAAAAAGAGTAACAAAACCAATATATCTTTGTGATGTTTCAAGTTTTGATGAAATGTATATTTTTATTAAAATTTTCCATCCAATTCTAATATGAATATCCTTGTTTTACTGCCAGTAGATTCTTAGGAAGTTTCCACTGCCACTGAAGATTTGTTAGCAGTGATCAGTTACTTTACTCAAAATCCAGGTAGATATTTAGTTGTGTGACTCCTTTTGCACTGCTGTTTATGACTTAAAGATGAGATAGAATGTAATATTTTTATTTATTTTTGATAAATGATTTCCACAAAAATTTTGCAATATCAACAGCTTCTAAATAGATTAAATAGTCTTTTCCACATAGTCTATGTAGGACAGGCAGTGTTAAATGTCATTAGCTCGCAGCCTTAGGCTTTGTGTACTAACAGAAATTTTGCTGTGACTCACAACATGGAACTGTGCCTCATTCCAGTCAGAGACTCAGAGGCCTCTGATTTTGTAGCCATTTTTCTTTATTTCTGGAGGAGTCAGAGCTTTTTCAGCACTTGTCAAAATCTGTAGCACTCATTTCCAGTCAAGGTATCCAACATATTTCTTCAGTTTTTTAAATCTAGTGAAAGTTCCTCTCTTGGGAGAGACTTAAAGAAGAAATATCAAATGACAAGTGCTGTTGCATCACTTAATGTGATATGCACAGATATCATGAGGACACAAGGTAGAGGATCCTGCATAGAAGAAATGCGAGTTCTTGAACAGAACAAAATCAGAACTTAAATATTGCTTTACATTGGGTTATGTTTCCAAACAGGTTTTTTTTTTTTTTTTTTTCCCCACTAGGAAAACAGCTAAAAGATATTTTTAGAATCAAAATTGGTATCAGCCCTGACATTTCTAGGTCTTCTGTAGCATGAGCCTGAAGGCTTTTGCTAGTGTGGTTAATACGTACAAGCAGCTTTGTTCATTGCTATGGTACACGGATAGCATCTTTGATGGACTCTGACAACTTCATACATCCCTGTATTCTTTCGTCCTTCCTGTATCATCCTCTGTATCCTTCTTCCAGTATCTGAAAGTTCACAGACACAAAAATATATTTTTCTTTCTTGTTTGCAAATGTAGGGTTTTAAAAAATGAACTTAATACATTTTATACAGTTTTCAGCAGTGGGTGCCCGGCCTTTCAAATGGACCAACACATATTTCTTTAGCACACTTTTCTTTACCCATCCCTCTTTCCCACCCTGATCACCACTGTTTTGGGAAGATGGATTTTAAGCTTGTGCAATTATTTCCACTTAATTTATAAAAGTTAAGGAAGTCAGTAGAGGGTAATGCAAGACTGTAAATCAGACATCTGCATATAGCTATCCATCTCTCTGTCATTACTGTGAAGTTTACAAACAGACACAGTTAAAGGGTATAATATGGGGAAGAATATCACAAAGGGTTTAGTGACAAAATTTTGGGGTTTTTTATTTATGGACACCAAACTCCTGGGGGTTTTTTATTTATTTATTTTTCCTGATTAAGAGATGAGAAGTAGAAAATTATTGGGAGATTGTTTTTTTGTTGTTGTTGTTGTTTTCCAGATTTCTCACTAGATTTAATACATACTGATATAGCATACGAGCTAGAGAGTCTCTCCTGAGGAATAACAAGTATGTTGACAGCTAAGTACAAATAGGCTTGCATTTAAAAATATAAGGTACTGGATTATCAAAGCTTGTTTGAAGTCCACAGAATTAAACACATTGAAACAATAGCCTTAATTTTCCTGTTTAAACCAAAAAATCTTTGCAGTTATCACTATTAAAAGCCCAGAAAAAACACTTGAAATACACAATTACTGTTTCCTCATCCATAAACAGTGTATTTCTAGCAAAATTATCAAAGCTGTATGGTCTGTTGGCCTCATAAGGGCTCTTGGGCAGCTTGTGGAACCAGCTCAATTGAGGATATGTGGTTCCGTTTCTGGCATGACTAATGCAGTTGGGAAATGTGCCAAGCGTCAGGCTCTCGAGGGAGGAGGGAAGAAGAAAAAGCAAGAGTGAGCCTGGAGGGGGAAGATCCAAGCAAATGAATACCACTAAGCCAGCAGGCTTCACTGGAACACCATTTGACATTTGGAGGACTGTAATGTTGGGAAGCCTGCAGCAATATTGAAGCCCTGCTGCTCTAAAGAGCATTGCTACTGCTGGAAAGCAAGCAACGAACCCCATGGGAACAAGATTGAAACATGGACACAAAAATGAGCAAGGGTAACACAACAATCTTTACGTTGCACAGGGATGAAAACCAGTACAGGAATGGAAGTGGTTGTGAGGGATTACTTATTTATTTATTTATCTATCTATCTATTTATTTATTTATTTGTTAAGAAGATGCAAGAGATTTCAGCTCACAGAAAAAGCAGGTAGTCTTTCATGACGGGAAAAAAATACAAAAATTTAGCCAGCCACTTGCCCTGTAAATTTCATTCTGAAGCATCAACTAATGCAGAAGAACAACTGCCAGCAGTTAGCGCTCCAAGTCTGATCCCTTAAGTTACAACAACCTAGTAAAATAAGGTCACCCGTGTCGCTAGAAAAGATGCCATGCAATTTCATTGTTTAAATTACCTTAGTGCATATAAAATGTAATTTCTCTCTTCAATGCAATGATAATTTATTGCAAGCTGCCAGCCTCAATGTCAAAAGGGTTAGGCTGGTGATTGCCCAATTTGAACTATGATTGTTTGCTTTCTCTCTCTTTTTTCTTCCCTCTTTTGTATCTGCTCCTGAAATGCTGCCTACCTTGGGAAAACAGGTCCTTATTTATAGCGCTGCAAAGATATTAAGGCTATTAAACTGAGCGAGTTCTTTAAGGTTCATGGCCAAAAAGGCTGACAAAGCTCTCACTGTTTTCCTCCCCTAGAGGGGGAGGGAAAAAAAAAAAAAAAAAGAGAGAGAGGAAAAAAAAATAAAAAACCCCACCTGTATCTTTTGTTCTAGAAGACAATAAAAACTGCAGTACTGAACACTGACAGTAATTGTCTGTCTCCAGCGTACTGCATGAGAAATGAATTATATGATCTTGTGACAACTGGCTTTCTACGTGGCTGGGATGTAGCATTAAATGCTGTAGAATTTCAGAGGAGTTTAACAGTTGCTGGCTGCAATGCAGGTAATTTGAATGAATTATCCCACTTTCAATATGCAGCGTGAAGGCATGTTCCTTCATATGAACCCGTCAAGGTTATAGTGTCATGTGGTGTATAATTTCATAATCCAAATCCGTTACAGGACACACTGACTGAATGCAATTTGCATTGTACCAATTTTTAGGAGCTTACACAGATTACTTGACATTTTTGGGTTTTGGCCTCTTCCAAGATTTCTTAAAAGAGGACAATTCTACTCATCATTTTGACTGTCAAATATAAAGGATGTTTACCTGAGAACTTGTTGCTGCACTGTTAAATAAAGTCAAGGATGCACAGGTGGCTTAATTACTTGTACCGAGCAGGACCTACCTGCAGGCTTCTCTGTTACAAGGAGATGGCCAAGTGTGTTCTGTGTCTAAGGGATGTGAGCAGTACAGAACAGGCCTGTGCCTGCTCAGTACCAGTTACTTGAACCACTATCCCCTCCATGAACAAGGGGCATCCAGTCAGTCCATTGCATCCATGCACACTGCATGAAACTAAAAAAGGTTCTCATTATTCAACTTTTTCCATTGGATGCTCATTAAATGGTCCATTCAAAATGGAAATGTTCCAAAGCATAAAACTGAAAAGCAGTAGGAAAGGGAGTAGCAGGGGATGAAATCTTGTCATGGTTTTCATTCTGCATATTTTGTATTTCCCACATCCTCATTTAGGTCAAACATTTCCTTTGAAAGCAGAATTCTGGTGGAAGAAAAATACTATTTTTGTATCAACTCTGTTGAGAATATAGTTTGTACTGACTTCATATGAAGATAGTGTTCAGCAATCTTGACATTTTGTTTTGTAGAACCAGAACATGAAGTTAGGAAAATAATTATTGATATGCAAGCTTGAAAATTTCAAATACCATTTTGAAACACTGAATCTGCATAAAATATTTCCTTTCAAGTGCTTTATTCTTAAAACAATTTCAAATAGCATGTAAACCTTTACTGAAGCAAAAATTACATTTCAAAGTGGTACACAATGATCTAGCTGCTCAACTGTCACCAGCATAATAAAAGTCACACAGCTTAAGTCCCTGTGCACCACTTGGAAAGTTTACTGCCATGTGTCTCCATTAATCACATCACAGAGGCAACATCCCATATCAGCTGTTTTTTATTAAAACTGCATAGCTCTATTTAAATATTTTACCCTTGTCTATCAATCACTGTACAGAGGCCCTCCCTCAAGCAATTATTTGCTATAAAATTTCATATTTATTCATATTAGTTTTGCCTTTCCTCTAAGTGGAAAGCCCAAGGTAAAATTCTAATGTCACTTGGGACATTAGAAGTAACTGTAGGTATTTTGTGATTTACTAGCTTTATAGTAACAGTCATCTGCAGTCTACTTATTTGCTTTTGCAATTCATTTAGTCGAACAAAGTTAATTCTTTTCTTTTTTTTCTTTTTTTTCTTTTTTTTTTTTTGGTGTATGATAGCAATGTTTGCAAGGATGATGTTAAGCATTTCTGGTTTGTGGATGGTCAGGGTAACTGAGATGATAGAAGAATGTGTTGATTACGAAGTAAAGAGGAAAGTCTTCAGGCACCCCTTTGGCACAGGACTTTTTCTGACACCTTCAGGTCTCTTATAAAGACAGCAAGAAAACAGTGGAACTAAGTCTATCTAAGTCTATTAAAATAAATATGAAAGCTAGTGAGATCCTATTATTGCTTCAAGTTCTTAAAGACACTTGAGATTAAGATGGATAGGCAATAGTAAATATTTTCCATGAAAAATTTCACATTAAAAAAAAATCACCAAAGCTATATTTCTTCCCTTTTTTCTTATATTTCTGATTAAAAAGCCCAACAACTACAATAAAATCTACAGTAAGTCAGTAGACAAATAGAAATATAACTTTTCTTAGGGGAAATCATGTTCATCGGTTGAATATTTTTGCACCTCTAGTAACTGTCATTGATCTAATGTCTTGCAATGCATGTATCTTCTTGAAAAGTTATTTTTAAATGTTTACTTCCTCAGTATTGTTCCTAAGCATATATGCTATTCTTAGTTTCCAGCAAAATAAACTGTGTATTTGCCCTTAATTCTGAAGATAAAAAAATGATATACAGCAATACAGATAAGTGTATGTTTTATATAATTTCCTGCATTTTGATGACTGCTCCTATATTTTCTTACTCTTATTTGATATCTGTAAACAGTATTATCAAAATAAGCTTTGCCAAAACTGGTATTTTGAATGATTAGTTGATGGAGACAGGTTTACTCATTCAGAGACTTAAAAATATATAGCACTCTCAGAAAAGGCTTCAAAATGCTTTTGAGATGGATATGGCTACTGAATGAAAAAGGTTTCAACACCATTTCAAACACTGTTTATTGAATAAAACATATTCATGTAAACTAAATAAATACAGTGTTTACAGCAATTCAGAAGAGGAAAGACTGAATGTTGGAAATAGCTGGATCGATTTGTTTTGGTGTTAGCTCAGATACCAGTCAGTGATACTGAGTATTGATGTATGCCCTGGTGGATGGTGTATTTGATCAATATTTTATTGTCTGTGAGTACTTTTTCAACAAAAAATTGCAGTATCAACCTATGTATCAAATTGCGTTAAATTATTTATCAGTCTCTCCTGTTATTGACAGTCAAGACTTTGTCCAGGAGGGCCTTCGGTATATTGCAACCATATGCATAGTTTGATGGATTTGAATAATTTTAGTAAAATTTAGTTCTATTTCATCAAAATATTCATATTTTAGGAGCCTTTGAATCAGTGTTTCCCATTCAGGTCACTTACACCTCCAGCTGACACCTCCTAAACTATAATTTTCTCATTTGTCTAGGAGGAGGTTTCTAGAAAAAAATGTAAATGAATTATTAACTATATGTACACGCATATGGGAAACAGATGGAGTAGAGAGCTGAGACTGTGGAAGAAACTCCTTAAGTTAAATATGATAGAATCTTTTTTATTATTATTATTTCAATTTTTTCATTTATATAACCCATACATAACACCAATAAAATGACTACTCTTTCAAATAAATCCTCAGAAAATCTTAATCAGAGGAAAAGATATAAGCAGTAAAATGTAGTTTCTGGAGAAGGGCCTCAGTGCTAATGGTAAAGTGTTTCTCGTATGTTTGTACAACACACTGTCTTGTTAAATTTCGAGTCTTTTTTTTTTTTTTTTAAGTAAAGATTACACATATGAAAATATCTTAATTAAATTATAAAATAAACAAAAACTCATTAGGCCATAGAATCACAGAGTGGTTTGAGTTGGAAGGGATCTTAAGTATCATCTAGTTCCAACCCTCCTGCCATGAGCAGGGACACCTTCCACTAGATCAGGTTGCTCAAAGCCCCATCCAGCCTGGCCTTGAACACTTCCAGGGAGGGGGCATCCACAGCTTCTCTGGGCAACCTGTTCCAGTGTCTCACCACCCTCACAGGAAAGAATTGCTTCCTAATATCGAATCTACATCTACCTTCTACCAGTTTAAAGTCTTTACCCCTTGTTCTATCACTACTTGCCCTTGTAAAAAGTCCTTCCTGAGCCTTCCTGTAGGCCACTATAAGGTCTCCTCTAAGCCTTCTCTTTTCCAGGCTGAACAGCCCCAACTGTCTCAGCCTGTCCACATAGGAGAAATGCTCCAGCTCTCTGATCATCCTCATCCATTAATGCATTTCCTTTGCAATGGGTTTAAATGGGCTCTACTGCTTCAGTGGTAGAAATATTAATTTCTAAATACACAGAATTATGAAATATATCTGAAATATTTTCACATGCTGAATAAAGAAGATGTCATAAAGAAATGCTGCAAAGAGAAATCTTAAGATAAATATTACATACACAGTAGAAGCAAAAAAATGAGTAATTTCCATCTTTAATCTGCAAAGTCCTAAAGAACTTAAGATTTGAAAAGTTAATGTGTTTTTTTGCCATCACTATCACTGAGTCTGGAAACAAAAATATTTGGAGACACAAGCACACAGCATTCATTAATTTTCTGTCCAGAAATGTTGTACTTAATACAGCATTATATTTACAGAGTATCGCAAGAATATTCACATTTACAATGGGAGTCATTCTTATAATTTATAATACTTAGAAAAACCTGAAAGCCACACAGTAAATCCATAATGGATTCAGATTTAGAGCAAAGACTCCTGCCTCTCAGACCTCTATTCCTAATACTTCTAAGGTAACAAAATGCTGTTTTTAAAATGTGTCAGTGATAGCTCTGAAAATAGTGCTGGCTAGAATGGATTATATAGCAAACAAGATATTCATTTTCATTGAACACTTTCTGGAAAGGAAATACTAATCCTATTTCTTCATTCTCTAGCTACATTGTTAAATATTCTGTGAAAAAAACTACAAGTCAGATACTCCAACCTGTAGAAAGTAGAATCACATAAATAATGTACTTATAATCTCATAAAAAGTAACTCAACAGCTGCCAAGGTTACTTAAAGCTCAAAGACAATATTAAGAAACTAAGATCATTATAAAACATGAAAGATATTGTTTAGGTGTCCAGAGTTGGATTCCTTATGGTAGCTGCTCAGTTACTATCCAAATGTACTGAGAATAATAGGATAATAAGTTGACCTGTCAACTGGTTCCTTGAAAATTTAGGTCAGGTGTTCACTGCCTGAAGAAATTACCTACTGTATGAAGCATTAGCTCATCCACAGGTTTGTCATATATCACTGTCATACAATGGAAAGAAGGTGTCAAAATATGATAGAAATGGGGAAAGGAATTACAAAGGAGGACAAAAATAAGACCTATATTTTGATTAAACTCCAAAGAAATGTATTTTCTGTATCTATATTTTTCAGGGAACTAGGTTTGATTGTGATGTCATAACAAACCAGTCTTTCAGCACAAAACTCCTATCAGTGTTGTTCACTGGGACCTGTTGAAGTACATCCATGGGTCCTGAGAGAACTGGAGGATTAAGTTGTCAAACAACTATGCATCATATTTGAGAAGTTGTGGCAGTCTGGTGAAGTTACCATGGACTGGAAAAGGGGAAACATAACCCCCATTCCTAAAAAGGGAAACAAGGAAGATCTGGGGAACTACAGGCCGGTCAGTCTCACCTCTGTGCCTGGCAAGGTCATGGAGCAGATCCTCCTGGGAATTATGCTAAGGCACATGAGAAATGAACAGGTGATTTGTGACAGCCAATATGGCTTCACCAAGGGCAAATTGTGCCTGACAATTTGGTGGCTTGCTCTGACAGGGTTACAGTGTTGTTGGACAAGGGAAGAGCAAATGATGCCATCCACCTGGACTTGTGCAAGGCATTTGACACTTTCCTGCATGACATCTTTGTCTCTAGGTTAGAGAGACATGGACTGGACAGATGGACCACTTGGTGGATAAGGAATTGGCCAAATGAAAACTAACTCCTATACTATTTGGTTGCTCAGCTTTAGCTCAGCCACTCATTTCCCAAGATTTCTCTACTTTTTGGTATCTAAAAATAAACAAAATACAAGTGTGATAAATAGCAACAAATATATTGCAGTCAGTGAAATATCTGCCTTGGTTCTGAATTAAAAGCAAACTATACAGTATTGAAACTGGCCACTTTTACATAGATTGCAAAGACACATGCTCCACACAGATATTCCTAAAAAGAAAATCTTAAAAATTCAAGTTCCTCTAATAATCCAAAATTCTTTCCATCCGCTTCCTTTCAGCGCTTGCTTACTCTATTAGTTGATTCCTTCTGTAAAACAGTGTTCCCCCTAATGATGCCCTCCATTGCCATTATCATTATTATTATAAGCTGTGAGGATATAAACATGAATAATGAAGAGAGACAAACATATTAGAGACCCTGAAAAAAATGAAAGAAGCAAATGGTTGGACTCGACCTTAAAAGTCTTTTCCAACCAAAACTCTTCTATAAATATTCAAAATGTTGAGGTCAATAATTTGATATCCAAGTGGAGATCAGTGATAAGTGGTGTCCCTCAGGGGCCAGTATTGGGACTGGCACTGTTTAACATACTTGTTGGCAACGTGGACAGTGGGATTGAAAGCATACTCAGCAAGTTTGCCAACAACACCAAGCTGTGTGGTTCAGCTGATATGCCGGAGGGAAGGAATGCCATGCAGAGGGACCTTGAAAGGTTTGAGAGGTGTGCCCGT
Organism: Caprimulgus europaeus; assembly: GCA_907165065.1. The sequence goes on along the minus strand of OU015523.1, from coordinate 51,247,197 downwards.
GCAAACCTCATGAAGTTCAACAAGTCCTGCACTTGGATTGGAGAAACCTCAAGTTCAAATACAGGCTTGGTGGAGAAAGGATCAAGACTAGCCCTGAGGAGAAGGACTTGGATGTGTTGGTTGATCAGAAGCTCAACTTGGCAATGTGTGCTCACAGCTCAGAAAGCCAATCATATCCTGGGCTGCATCAGGAGAAGCACAGCCAGCAGGTTGAGAGAGCTGATTCTCCCCCTCTACTCCACTGTAACAAGACTCCACCTCAGCTCTAGAGTCCTCAGCACAAGAAACACATGGATCTCTTGGAGCACATCTAGAGGCACATTCAGAGGAGGGACAAAAAAATGGTTAAAGGGATGGAACACCTCACCTATGAAGAAAGGACGAGAGAGTTTGGGAGTTCCTGGAGAAGGCGGCTCTGGGAAGACCTCATTTCAGCCTTTCAAAACTTAAAGAGGGCCTATAAGAGTGATAGGGACAGACTTTTTAGCAGGACCTGTAGCAATAGGACAAGGGTTAATGGTTTAAAACTAAATGAGAGAAGATTTAGATGAGATATAAGGAAGAGGGGTTTTTTTACACTGAGAGTGGTGAAACACTTGAACAGTTTTCCCAGAGAGGTGGTAGAAGTCCCATCCCATATGCTTGGAGTGTGCTGGAGGAAAAAAAAGGATATATAAGCAGTGCAAAGCTTCAATAAAGTGCTGATGATGCCTGATGCCTGAAGACATCTCGGTGTTGGTCATTTCTTCATTCGCCACAGTGGGGTATCCTTTCTTTGACTTTCATTTTCTGGCCAACATACCTTCTTATTATTCTTTGCATCCCTTGCCAACTTCAGATCCAGCTGTGTGTTTTCCTTCCTGACCCCATCCCTACACAATCAGATAGTGTCCCTATACTCTTCCCAGGATACCTGTCCCTGCTTCCACTGCCTGTGCATTTCCTTCTTGCCCTTCAGTTTGACCAATAAGTCTTGACTCAGCCATGCCGGTCTCCTGCTCTTCTTGCCTGATTTCTTACACCTTTGGATCAAGAACTCTTTTTGCTCTGTGGAAGATGTCTTTAAAGATCTTCCAGCTCTCTTCCACTCCCTTTTCCCTGAGAGTATTTTCCAGGGGTTCTAATGCATTGATCCTAATTAAACTATTTTGAATCAGGCATAACATCACAGAAATCTATTCTTAAAATTGTATAAAACCAGAATAACTGGTAGTAAAACATTTTCAAAGCATATAGTCTTCTCTTGAAGAAACTAAGGGAATGAATTTATTTTCTATTATCTTCATGTAAGTGTGTCGGTAATCAGAAATAGAAAATAAAGATATGATTTTTCGGAAGTATTGGATTTCAGTTATTCATTTCAACCTCTACCTAGAAAAGAATCTTCAGTATATAATGTTCTAGTTTGCATTCTGGCTTCCTAACTAGTTTTGTATGATATGTTCAGGCAGAAATATTAGCTAAGTATTTGCATAATTATTTGAATATATTTTATGTTATATAATTTATCTGGTTTTTTTACATCCAAAGCAAATAGGTTTATTTATAACGCTCCCCTGCTTTGGAGCAAGAATTAAGTCTAAACATCACATGGAGCAAGAATTAAGTCTAAACATCACATGGCTTTTATGTATATAAGTCCTTCCTGAAGTGAAAATAGAAACAAAAAATATTTTTATTGTCTCTGCTTTTTTCTCATATGCTTTTCTCTTCAACGGGGAACTCATTTCATGGACAAAGCTACAACACAATTACTCCGTGCTTTCAGTAGTTATTAATGGTGTTCAAACTATTCCCTTTAATTGCAGGAAAAGTGTCCCCTACTTCCTTTCCTGACCATAATAGAACTTTTTATGGCTTTAATTAGAAGAATAATGTTAAGAGAAGCTAATGGGATAAAAGCCTCCTAAGTTTTCCAATCCCAATTCTTTTTGTGTTGTGGTAAAAATCGTTAAACTCTGTTTTTCCTGGATTTTAGGTCAACTGGAGGGTGCTAAGAGTATTTATTACTATAGGATTCTCTAGCTAGTGATTTCAAAATATCTTGAAAATACCAAGAAACAATATTGCTTTGTAAGGCAGACTCTATAGTTTAGAAACACAAAATCTGTGTTATAAAGCAAAGCAATTTACGCAAAATACAACCTGAACCATATTCAAGGTTAGGACACTGTAGCAATGCTAAACATGCTATTTATAGCTGATTTACCCTTACTGTGGTTCACACAGTAGAATTTTTAGTAAACAGAAAAGTAAAGAGCAAGAAGGTAAGAACAAATCACAAGTTTTGAAGGCTGTTGTATTCAGTGTTTCCAAAGCCCTCCACAAAAGGAAGAGTTATAACCACACATGATATAAGGTTAATTTTAAGAAGAAGATAAGATTTCAGAGCAATGTTATGAGGATAAGATTATGAGATATACATTGCATCATGTATACCATGCATTAAAACTTGAAAACCAGTATTTAGAAATATTGTATGATCTTGCTACTGTTATCTTTCATAAAGAGTGATTATATTATTCATAATTATAGACAATACATGACATCTTATATGATTGGAGAAAGGCAAACATAGTTTTTAATAAAAAGAAAGAAAGAAGACTGCAAGTAATTATAGATTAGTCAGTGTAATTTAATTCTTTGATTAGGTTTGGGATAACTTATTTAAAATATATTTCTAAATGCCTGAAAGAGATATAATCAGATCCTAGTACAGATTTTTTTGTTAATGTATCTTCTCAAACAAAAGCTATTTTATATTTTAAAAGAATAAAAAGTATATATATGTATAACATGAATATTAAACACCAATGGGTACTGTCCTCAAGCTAGACCTGCTCGTTGTTTATATTGTAGACTTAGCATAGTAGCTATTAAGTTTATAATGCTTGTAAAGGGAATGTATGTTCTTAAGAACAATAAAAATGTACAAATATAGAAATGTGGAAATCAATATCTAGAAATATAGGCTGAAAAATATCTATGTAGGTAGCACGAATTTCAAGGCTACTATGAGTCACTAACTAAATCTGGTTAAGTATACAATAATCTTACAAAAAAAGGAAATAATAATCTAGGAAATCTGAAATAAAATCTTATATGTAATATGCAGTAGATAGTACTTGACACCTAACAGGATTGTGCTGAACATTATGTCCAATTTTAGACGCTAAGAGAAATTGAGAAAGTCCATTTGACAGTACCACAAATGGTAATTTAGGGGAAAACAAAAACATAAACGAAAAAACCCCACCACCAAATCCCAAACCAAAAAAAAAAAAAAAAAACCCAAACACCAACAAAATCTAAGAGAAATACTACAAATAATTATACAGTTATATAAAAATAAAAACTGACAAGAGATCTACCAACTTTCTTCTACTAACTTTACTTACTTGCCTTATTTTTAGACTCATGTATTATTTTCCTGCATAATTATTTTCAGTTACCATAAAAAATGAGCCAAGTGGTACTTAATCTTAATTCAGCATAGTCATTGTTACATAAAAGAGGTAGTTGTTGAGAAATAATGATCAAACTGACCTCAATTTTAGAGACAGTTATGTACAATATTTTTTTCAATGATCTGTTTGCAGGAGCTGAATGCACAGTTGGCAGGTTTGCTTATGATACCTGTGATAGTTTAACTTAGGTGGCAGGCAAACAAGACACAGCCACTCACAGCCTTCCCCTACCCAGGAAATCAGGGAGAGAATTGGAGTGGTAAAGGTGAGGAGACTTGTAGGTTGAGTTGAGAACCATTTAATAATTAGAGTAAAATAAAATTAAAATAATAAAATAATGACAACATCTATATATATATATCAGTGATGCAGAGTACAATTGCTCACCACCCACTGATAATGATCCCGGAGGAGTGAAAAGGAACCCTGAACCTGAAATTGCAATCCTGGAAAAGTGAGAGCCCAAGAGAATCCCCCGCTCTCCAGTCAGCCCTGGTTAATATACTGAACATGATGTAATACGATATGGAATATCTTATTGGCATATCCAACTGCCGATTCTGGGTTTTACTAACTACTACACTTTCCTTCTCCACCACTACCTTCCAGTCCTCTGTCCTTGAAAACTGCCCAAGCACAGTGTCCTTGTAGTTATCAACACTGTTCTTATAACAATCCTCACTGAAATCAAAACACAGTGCTTTCTAGCTACTAAGAAAATTAATCCTATCCTAGCAAAAACCAGAACAATACCAAACTGAGAAGTGCTCAGGTGACAGGAGGCATTTGGCAATGATTCATGGCATGAAATTCAATAAGTTTAAATGCTGGATTCTGCACCTGGGACAGAGTAACGCCAGGCACAAGTATAAATGGGGAGAGGAGTGGCTGGAGAGCAACCCTGCAGAAAGGGATCTGGGAGTGCTGGTTGACAGCAGCAGGCTCAGTGTGAGTCAGCAGTGTGCCCTGGTAGCCAACAGGGCAAACTGCATCCTAGGGTTCATCAAACACAATGTAATCAGAGGTCAAATAGGTGATTAACCTGCTGTATTCAGTGTTGGTGCAACCTCTCCTTTAGTGCGGCGTGCAGTTCTGAGCCCCATAATTTAAGGATGTGAAGGTTCTTGAGGGTGTCCAGGGGAAGGCAACAAAGCTGGTCTCTTCTGGGCTGGAAAGAATGTCCCATGAGAAGTGGTTGAAGACTACAACCTCATTGCTCTCTACAGCTTATGGAGGAGGAGAAATGGAGAGGGAGGTCCTGACCTCTTCTCCCTGGGATCCAGTGACAAGACATGTGAGAATGGACCAAAGCTGAGCCAGGAGAGGATCAGATGGACATGAGGAAGGATTTCTTTACCAAGAGGGTGGTCAAACACTGGAATCAGCTTCTTCGAGAGGTGGTCGGTGTCCCAAGCCTGTCAGTGTTTAAGAGGTATTTGGACAATAGAATGGGTGAATATTTGTGTTATCTAAAGAGAGTAAGATCTTTGGCAATGTCTGTCAAAGAAACTGGATGTATTTGGTTTGTGTGGCAAGGTTTTGGTAGTGGGGGGCATAGGGGTGGCTTCTGTGAGAAAAGCTGCCAGAAGCTTCCCCCATGTCCGACATAGCCAATGCCAGCCGGCTACAAGAATGGACCCACTGCTGGCCAAGGCTGAGCCAATCAGTAACGCCTCTGTGATAACATAATTAAGAAAAAAAAAGGAAAGAAAAAAAAAAAAAAAAGGCGGCACACTTTGCAGCTTGGGAGAGAGGAGTGAGATGATGTGAGAGAAACAACTCCACAGACACCAAGGTCAGTGAAGAAGGAGGGGGAGGCGGTGTTTCAGGTGCCAGAGGAGAGATTTCCCTGCAACTTGTGGTGAAGACCGTGGTGAGGCAGGCTGTCCCCCTGCAGTCCATGGAGGTCCATGGTGGAGCAGATGACCACCTGTAGCACATAGAGGACCTGCACCGGAGCAGGTGGATGCCTGAAGGAAGCTGTGACCCCATGGGAAGCCCGCTTTGGAGCAGGTTCCTGTCAGGACCTGTGGCCCGTGGAGAGAGAAGCTCATTCTGGAGCAGGTTTGCTGGCAGGACTTGTGACCCTGTAGGGAACCTGTGCTGGAGCAGGCTGTTCCTGAAGGACTGCACCCCTTGGAAAGGACTCATGCTAAAGCGGTATGTGAAGAACTGTTGTTCATGGGAAGGACTCACGTTGGAGAAGATCGTGGAGAACTGTCTTCTGCAAGAGGGACCCCCCAGTGGTGTGGGGGAAGGAGTCTTGCCCCTGAAGAGGAAGGAGCCGCAGAAACAACCTGTGACAAACTGACCCCAACCCCATTCCCTGTCCCCCTGTGTCGCTGGGGGGAAGAGGTAGAAATGAGGAGAGACGTTAAGCCAGAGAAGAAAGGAAGGGGTGGGAGGAGGTGTTTTAAGATTTGGGTTTATTTCTCATTATCTCATTGGTAATAAATTAAAATTTGGTTTTTTTTCCCCCAAGTCAAGTCTTGCCCTTGCCAGTAATTGGTGAGTGGTCTCTCTCATTCCTTATCTCAACCCATAAGCCTTTTGTTATATTTTTCTCTCCCTATGCAATTGAGGAGGAGGAGTGATAGAACACGCACTGAACACCCATTTGTAGCTGAAGTGCTCCTGAATTGCACCTTCCATTTTACTGAAATGAATTCAGTTCACATCCTCTGGAACTGCTCCATAATATGGACCAAAGCACATTAACTGAATACAGATGAGAAATTCACTTAAAAGACACAGTCTTGATGCCAGCTAAAATTGTGTTTTATAGTCATTTTGATTTGCATTCCTTGACTACATTCTTTGTAAATGATACCTGGCCCCAATTTACATAAACCTCACCGTATGTGTATAATGCAGACAGATTGCTAGCCTTACTTTGCAGTTCTTCCATTGCAACCAATCTTTAATCACACTTTTTTCTTTATTCTTTACTGATCAAGTGTTTTATTTTGTAGCTGTCTTTTGCTGATTTATCTGTTTTTTGTTTTGTTTTGTTTTGTCATTACCTGCATGAAATAAAGCTAACAAATCTTATATTGCAGAATCACAGAATTTTAGAGGTTGGAAGGGACCTCAGGAGATCATCTAGTCTGACCCCACTGCCAAAGCAGGTTCCCTACAACAGGTTGTGGATGGTGGAACAGGTCTTCTTGCAATGCAAATCTATTTATCGGGCAATAAATTAAATTAATTTTTCCCAAGTTGAGTCTGTTTTGCCTGTGTTGGTGACTGGTAAGTGATTTCCCTGTCTTGACCTTGATCTACCAGTGTTTTCATATTATTTTTGTCCATCTTCTCTGTTGAGGAGGGAGAGTGACAGAGTTGCTGGATGTGCATTTGGCAGTTGGCCAATGACCCGTCATTTCATTAATAGTAGAGAATAGAGAAAACCTCAAAGCATTAGCCAAAGAGACTTCTGAAGAAGATTTAAGCTGGATTATCACAAACATCTACAGTAAATCATGAGTTATGAACTCTTTGGGTAAATAAGAACAGATTCTTATTAACTTACTGAATGTTTGAAATACAGTAAATTGAAACTTGTAGGTCATTTCAGAATTCTCATGATATTGTGTCCTGGTTTTCCTATAATAGACTTAATTTTCTTCTTAGCAGTTAGAATAGATGTGTTTTAGTTCCAGTATGGGATTTGTTATGAGAAGAATATTGATAAGGTTATTAGCTGCTGCTGGAGCTCAAGGTCATCATGTTTTTTGCTAGTTTGCAAGTGCAAAAAACTGGGAGGGGCGAAGCGTAGTAAAAAATAAAACCCCAAACTGGCATTTGGATATGCCAATGAAATATTCCATATCATATCATGTCATGTTCAATATGTTAACCAGGGCTGACTGGAAATCTGGGGTATTCTCTCAGGGATTATTTGGGCTCACTCTTCCAGGGTTTCAGTTTCAGGACTCTCTCTGCTCCAGCATGGTTGGCTGGCACAGGTCTGTGGGTGGTGAGCAATTGGACTGTGCATCACTCAATGGTATATTCTGTTATTACTGTTATCATTATCATCTTATTTTAATTAATAGTTTTTATCTCAGCTGGTGAGTCTGTTTGCCCTTTTTCTTTCAATTCTCTCCCCTACTCCCTGGGTAGGGGGAAGTGAGAAAAAAGGCTGTATTTGGCTGCAAACCAAAAGGGTGAAATCACCACGTCATAAGCATTTACTTTTCATGTTATGATTTATGGTATTTCAAAACTATTAATTATTTGAAGGGAGTCATGCTAACTGACAATTATCCTCCTACCTGTTACCAATACAAACTTCACTGGCTTACACCTTTACTTCTGCTTGACCTACAGTGAATCCAGATTTCACATTTCTGTCTTGCTCCTCTGCCTCCGAGTTCTGTGCTTGTAAAAATCAAGATATATTATTCAATATTGAAAACATACTTTACTTTCAGAAGGATTGGAGCTGAAGATACACATGATTTGGAGGTGTGCAAAATTATTGGGGTACTTCATAACTTTTTATAAGCATTTGAGTTTGAAAGTGGGCAGAATTCTACGCTCATGCAATATAAAGTGATTTAAAATTACTGGGGCACTTCCTATTTTGGAGAGTGGGAGTTTTGCAAATCAGAATGTGCTTGGGATTTTGTTTTTGGTTTGTTTGGGTTTTTTTTTTTTTTTTTTTTGCTGGGGGGAAGAGTGGTGGATTTTTTTGGTTTGGTTTGGTTTTTTGATACATAATGAACTGTGAATGGTTGTTTAAATGTTTGATCATCCCAGACTGGACGGAGTGTAGATCAAATATCAGGAGTCTAAAGAAATTAACTGCACTAATGAGAGTATTGCAATGGACTATTAACCTATTTTCTCTGTTTACTCTTGCTACTATGATATATATGGCCAGGTCTTCAGTCATCTCACTTTGCTTTTCACTCTTCTAACCCTTTAATGAGGTAGAACTGCTAAAGATTTTAGCAGCTGGATTCTGACCTTTTTTTTTTTTCTTTTCTTTTTTTTTTTCATCTTGGTTTCCATTTTTCACAGTTAGCAGAAACTCTTTTTGCATAAACACTGTAACTTGTTCTTTTGAAACTATATCTGCCACAATATGTTGTAAAGAGTGAAAAAAAACCTGGAAGATGAGATGTCATAGTTTTATGGTTTCCTGATACTCACAGTGTTCCTGGCAAAGGACAGCAGAAATCCATTTCTCTTTCAGTTCACCTGGCTTTCCCCTCCTATCTCCACCAGAAGTCAAAAAACCAAAATTGCTGTTGTACAGATAAACTCACACAATCTACCTGAAGTGTTTCATAGATGACCTGAAGAAAATGGGCAAAATATAGGATTTGTAGAATCTTTTTTCCCAGATGTCTCTTGTGGAGGATTGTTTTGGGGCGGTTTGTGTGGTTGTTTTGTTTTTTGTTTTTTTTTTTTCTTTTTTTCCTGGTTTTGTTTACTTTTTGTATTGTTTGGTCCATATTTTTCTTAAATCTGGATTCTATATGTAGTTGCTTCTGGAAATTCCTAGGGACATCTGCAGCCAATAGTTTTTGATAGCTGTTTCCTGAAAAGATATCCTAACTAAAAAGAGACAGCAGCAGCAGTCAGTAACAGGCAACTGAGTGGGGAATATCAGGCTTCTGGTCATCTGCTTTGGGGAACACCTTTTTAGCTGATACACAGGAGTGCAGTTAACACAGACATCAGCTGTCACCAGCGTAGCAGATGTGAAGGGGGCCTGAAAGTTCTACTCCAGATAGCCTGGGACTCTTACCAAGGTGGTGATATGCTGTGGCCGTTTTTTCATCTTTTACCAGCTGGAGAAAGTACCCATTGCAAATCAGAGTCCTTGACTCAGAAGAAGCTGCAGAGGATGGGTGCTGCCACCCAGGCCTGGGGCTGCAGGTGTGCCTGATGCTCCTCCTGCTCTGAGGTGATGGTGGGAGGTAGAGGAGGAAGCAGGGAGCAGATTACAGAGCATCAGGATGCTGAACAGAGGACTGACTGTTTTCACTGACACTTTGCAGAGGTAAAAGCTTTGAATCATAGAGTGCAAGGAAGGAGAAATAGCCAAAGTCTATGCCTGATGGGAGACCAAGACTCTAAAGACAGGGTAAACTGGAAGCTTGTGGCAACAACAAAAAAAATCCTCTCCCACCCTCAGCATCAGTGCAATAGTTTAATTGCCAAGGAAGGGGAACAAGACCAATTAAAGCAGGCCTCCTGTTTGACATGGACTGATTGTTAGCACTGAAAGGAAGCAGTGGATGACAATGGTTGGAGACCCATTCTGCAATGGATGAAGGCACCAATGGTTCATCTAGGCAGACTGTCTTGGGAGATTTGTTGCTTGCAGAGGATTCAGCAATTCAGGATGTTGTTGCTGAAACTCAGCTGGGCTTTGAAGCCAACCCTCGTTGTTCATCCACATGAAGAGTAATACTGTTAAAGGATACCTGGAAAAAGTCAAAACTGACTACACAGTTCTGGGGGCAAAGGTGATGGGTAGGAGAGCCCAGGAGGTCTTGATCCTACAGGTGAACAGACTAGACTTGGTTAGAAGAGAATGCATCCTAAAAATTATCAATTGGATGTGTCTGGTGCTACAAGATTTTGGCTGTTTTTTACCATGCTCCTGTCTTTGAGGAAAAGGAACTGCTAACAAGATACAGGGCTTGGTTAACAAGGAAAGGCAAGAACACCTTTCCCAGATATTTACTAACCTTGTGAGGAAAGTTTTAAACTAGGTATATCAAGGGATGGTGATAGCAGCTTGCAGATAAGTCAGGGAACAGGAGGTAAATCCTTGTGGCAGTGGGATGGGAGTAAAATTCATAAAACATGAATGTGATCATAAAACCTAAAATAAAAGGCTTGCACACAATAGCAGTAGCCTAGGAAGCAGACAGAAGACAGAACTTCATATGGAGATGGAAGGATACAGGATTTTTCAGAAAAGTAGGAGTAGAAGAAGAGGAGAAGGTAGAATTTCCTTTTGTATCAGGAGCAGCACAGATGTTTAGATCTCCTTTGTAGAGCAAGTGATAGACTGGTTGAAGTCTTGCTGGTCAAGATCAGAGGAGCAAGTGCTCTGTAGTGGGAGCCTGTTACAGGCCTTCCCACCAGAATATTACCAAACCAGAGACCTGTGACAACTGTAGACTGAAAGTGTACTAGGCAACTTACAATCCATATGAGTGTTCTTTTAACCCAGTGTAGTATAGGGGGTTCATATTTTCAGTTAACATGAATTGCAGGAATAATACTTTTTGTGAAAAGTAGTTTATATTTATTCTCAAAATTGCTTTTGTTTTAGGCAAATTCTCTGTCTCATTTTCCAATGTGAAGAAACAGACTAATATCAGAAATAGAGGTTTATGGAACTGAGGCTATACAGAAAATTATAGCAAAAAAGTAAAAGCTATAAAATATGTTTTTTACACTGATGTTTTTATGGGCCCCATTGAACCTCTTATTTGGTAACTGACAAACTGAGAGGTGATTCCATAAAGATATATCCTATCAGAAGTCTTGTGGGCTGACTTGCCCTTAAGTTTCAGGGCTCCCATTAATCTCCATGTTAACATGAAGTCCTCCCATTATCTGTTGCAATCATTGTATCAGAGTATATACCTTGAAAGTGAAGGGATTTGAAATCTTTGAGTTATTGTCTGAAATTTTTAGAAAACCTTTGCAGTGTGTAATGTGCCATAGTTACACAATATTGGACATCCTACTTTGTGAGCCATTAAACAAACATTCAGTAATAATACTTGCTAAGATAATTTTACCAAGGAGATTCACTGAGGTCTGAGTAATGGGATGATGAAGAAAATGAAGAAATAGAAGTATTAATTTTGTGTTAGTATTCACAGGAAAATAATAGACTTTTCTGCCAATACACTTTTGCTCAAGTGAGATTATTTTTTCATTCTATTGTTCATCTCATCAAGGTATTGTTTTTATAATAGTATAAATTTCCATTCAAAAAATGATCAAAGATTTTGAAATTCAATGTTTTTCAAAGTTCAAGGTTGTATACGCATTGAGATACTGTAGTAAAACAGTCCTCTAGTAATTTAGGGAAAGCTGGCATGTAAGGGCATGAGAGATAATAAGTAAATTAATTCACAGATACAAATGTTCACAAAATTCAATTTTGCAATTCATCCATTTTAGGAATATGTATACTTTGCCTATATAAGTATGTGAGCATTAAGCCATTGTTTTCAATGTTAAATAAAGCTATAACATTTAATGTATTATAAACTACAGTCCTTGGTCCTTAGCAAAAAAAAAAATGATATCATGCTTAGATTTACCAATTGTAACATACAAAATACAATATCAAATGTGCTTCTGTGGTTATTTTTAATAATATTTGACTTTTTGAAATGTAAAGAATGGGTTGTTTCTAGGAGAAAGAAAAAGAAAGGACTTCCCAAATCCCCATGTATTGCTAGTCTGCAGATACAGAAGAAACTGCTGGGGTGAATGTGTGGGGTGCATGGTTAACCAGCAGACCCAGACTTATTTGGATAAGCCAATGGGACATTCCATATCATATAATATCATATTTGGAATATAAAGGAGAGCTAGTGGAGAAAAGGGGCTCTCAATCTTCTAGGATTGGGGTTTCAGATTCCTTTACATTCTTCCAAGGTTGCTATTGGTGGGTGGTGAGCAATTGTACTGTGCATCACTTGTTTATATATATTATTATTATAATTATCATTATTATCTTAAGTTTATTTTATTCAAATTATTAAATTGTTTTTGTCTCAACCTACAAGTCTCCTTACCTGTACCCCTCTGATTCTCTCCCCTATTCCTTGGGTGTGGAGGGGAAACAAGGAGCAAGTGAGCAGCTGTGTGGTGTTTGGCTGCCATCCCAGTTAAACTACTACACTTGGATGTAATATAGTCTAATTTGACTGTTGTCCTGGTTTTGCTAATATGGAGTTAATTTTCTTCTTAGTAGTTAGGATAGCTGTGTTTTAGTTTCAGTATGGGACTTGTTATGAGAAGAATGTTAATAAATTGATATGATATGGAATATCTCATTGGCACATACAAATGTCAGTTTTGGGTTTTGTTATTCACTACACTTCTCCCCTCCCAGTCCTGATACAGCTGTGAACCAGTCAAACACAGTGACCTTGAGCTCCGGCAGCAACTAATAACATTAGTAACTTTATCAACACTTTAGACTTATCTGCTTAATTAAAGAAGTTATTAAAAGTATTTCTGATACCCTTCATACATTGTTGTTGCTAGAGAAAATGCTGAAAACAAAATAGCAAAGCTTATTATCTAAGGATTCAAATGTTTAATTCACTGTGGAAGAGACATATGGGAAGTGAGGAGGAGTGCTGTGCATAATATGAAGTAGTCTGTAAAAAAAGTAATAGACATAATAAAAGTAGTTTTATGGTGACATTTGCCCACAGTGAGATTATATATACACAATACCTTTGGACAGTACATCCGGATGTTTTAATTCCCCCAAGCTTTCTTGGTTTCTGCCTATAGGGAAAATATTGATCTGCAATCTACTATGGCCTCTGGCAAGTAATTTTAGTTTTTATGATCGAGTAAATACCTGAAGTAAAACATATTTTTTAATTAAAAAAAAAATAATAATTAAGAATAAGACAGAGGTGAAATGTATTGAGGTTAAAAAAAAAAAAAAAAAAAGAATAAGCCTCATAATCTATCACAAAAGAGAAACAGAGTTAAACAAAATTAGAAAGCTCAGCTGTAAGGTAAGGTCTGCATTAAACATATCAAAGGCAATCTACAGAAATCAAATGTGTCACCAAATAAAAAGTCACAAAATGACAACATTAAAGATTTATCTTGATGCAAAGATTTTAAAAGTTACATCTGGAATTCTGAAAATTAGTTAAATCCAGGTTAAAAAAGCATTAAAAGTTGCATGTTTCTTCTTAAAATATTATGATTGTATATCACAATAAAAAGTCTCCAACAGTCCCTTTTCAAAAACTTTGATGACTATTTATGCTTTCTTACATTCAATTGAAATTGAGTTAGGAATGTAAATTGTTCATATACTGGTCACCTTCTTGGGAAAACCAAATGAACATTATTTTGGATATAATTAATATTTAGTGAACAGTTTATTCCTACATCAAAAATATTTATAGATCCTCAGAAAAATTATTTGCCTTTGGTCAAATCACTGGTGCTCTGGGTGCATTGCCAGGAGCAACCGTGGGCGATTTAAATGGCCCCCAGGGAGTGCAAGGGACCAGGAGTGCATGGTGCAGCAGAAGGGCCAGGGGCAGCAGATTGAGCGGGTGGTGTAAGCAGGGAAGGGTGCTGCTGCCATCAGTCACTGTGATCAACTTCCAGAGCCAAACCGTCCCGGCGGCAGTTTGATAGAGCAACAAAAACTCAGGTGTCACAAATGTTTGAGCCTTTAGTCACCCAGGCAGGAACAGCCATGGTTGTTACCTGGCCAAAAGCTGTAGGCAAAATAAATGTGTTGACCCAGACAGAGGTCCCATGTAAAAATGCAGCTGTCCAGGCCCCTGGCTGCAGGGAGTGCTGGAGCCTTTCACTTGGAATGGAGAAGTGCAGGGACAGCACCTGTATTTGTTGGGAACAGGTAAACGGTCTGCTCAGCACTGTGGCTGAGCTGAAAGAGGAGGTTGAAAAGCTGAGAACTATAAGGGAATGTGAGAGGGAGATAGACTGGTGGACTCAGGCCCTCCCATCCCTGAGGTTTTACATGAAGCACACGATCTCTTATCCTCTTGCCACCAGGTAAAAGAAGGGGACTTAAGAGATGGGGGGAATGGAAACAGGTCCCTCCTCGGAGAGGCAGGCAAATCTCCTGCCGGCCTCCCTTGCCCCCTCCAATTACTGCTGCGCAACAGGTATGGGGATTTGAAAATTGAGGGCCAGGCGAGTGAGGATGGAAAGGAAGGTCCATCTGGAAAGACAACCAGGGTGAGTCAGTCACCCCCATACCTCAGGACTAGTTCAGCCAAGAAAAAAAGGAAGGTAATCGTGGTAGCTGATTCCCTTCTGAGGGGAACTGAGGGCCCCTTATGTCGACCAGATCTCTCCCACAGGGAAGTCTGCTTTTTTCCTGGGGCCCAGGTGAGAAATGTTACCAGAAAACTCCCTAGTCTGGTAAAGTTCTTGTACTATTACCTACTATTAGTTTTTCATGTTGGCAATGAAGAAGTAACCAAGAGAAATCCTAGGGCAAACAAAAGGGATTTCAGAGCCTTGGAGTGCTTGATTAAAGGATCAGGTGCTCAGGTAGTGTTTTCATCAATCCTTCCTCTAGCAGGGAATAGTATTGAACAGAACAGACAGACCCAGCTGATCAACATGTAGCTCTGAGGTTGGTGTTGTCATCAGAACTTTGGGTTTTTTGGTCATGGGATAGTTTATTCATTGTCAGGTCTATTGACATCTGATGAGATGAACATTTCTCAGAAGGGGAAAAGAAATTTTGCCCAAGAGCTTGCAGGGCTGATGGATAGAGCTTTAAATTAAATTGGAAGAGGGAAAGGGGCCACAATATACTAGTCTGTGATGAACAACGGGATGGCCTGCCTAAGTTCGAGGAGCTGTGTGCTGGTGGGATTCCTCAAACAGCTCCACAAGTTGATAGGCACGATGAGCTGCACCTGAAGTGCTTTTACACAGATTCACGCAGCATGAGAAGCAAACAAGAGGAGACAGAAGCCCTAGCCCAGTCCCAGAGATATGACATCATTGGCATAGCTGAATCCTGGTGGATTGAGTCCTGCGAATGGAGTGCCATGATGGATGGATATAGGCTCTTCAGGAAGGATAGGCAGGGCACGCAAGGCAGGGGGTATGCCCTGTATGTAGCAGAGTAGACTGGAGTGTGAGGAGCTTTCAGTTGGTGATGGCACACTTGAGAGCCTCTGTGTAAGGATTAAGGGACAGACAAATAAGCCATATGTTTTTGTGGAAGTCTACTATAGGCCAATCAGACAGCATGATGACTTTGATGAGCTATTCTTTAAGGAACCAAAAAATGCTTCTAAGTGATCTGTCCTAGTTCTTACGGGGGACTTCAACCTGCTGGACGTCAACGGGGAACACCACACAGCTGGTACAAACAGGTCCAGAGGATTCCTAAACCAGCTGGATGACAACTTCTTGGTTCAGGTTCTAAGGGAACCAACCAGGAAAGGTGCCTTCCTTGACTTGTTGCTCGTTAACAGAAAGGGTCTTATGGGTGAAGTAGCGACTGGTGGCTGCCTTGGCCACAGTGACCATGAAGCAGTCAAGTTCAAAATCTATGGTAACAAGAGGAAAACTACCAGCAAGACCTCAACTCTAGATATGAGGAGAGTGGACTTCAGGTTGATCAGGGAACCACTTAGTAAGATCCCCTAGGAAAAAGCTTTTGAAGGTGCTGGAGTCCACCAGTGCTGGTCACTTTTTAAGTACTACCTGCTAAGAGCACAGGAACAGGCAATCCCAAAATGGAAGTCAAGCAGGTGAGACAGAAGGCCACCTTGACTAAGCAAGGATTTTCTTCTAAAACAAGGTGGAAAAAGACTGTGTATGGCCAGCGGAAGCAAGGTCAGGCATCATAATCTTTCCCATCATCATGGGAAGACTATAGAGATGCCATTCATCACTGCAGGGAGGAAATCCATGCAGCCAAAGCTCAATTAGAGTTAAAGGTGGCTAGTACTGTGAAAGACAATAAAAAGGGCTTTTTAAAATACATTAATAGCCAAAGGCAGACCAGGAATAACATTGGCCCATTACATGACGAGCACGGTCACCTCACAAACAGGGAAGCAGACAAAGCAGAGACATTCAATGCCTTCTCCTCGGTCACCAACACCAAGGGTGGGCTCAGGAACCCCCAGAGCCCTGGGCTAGAGAACCATGACTGTGAGAATTATAAACTCCCTACCAGCCCCAAACTTGTGCAGGATTTGCTGCTCCAGCTTGATCCCTGTGAATCAATGGGGCCTGATAGGATCCATCCGAGGTTTCTTGAAGAGCTGGCAGATGTCATCATGAGTCCTCTCTCAATGATCTTTCAACACTCGAGAATCTGGAGAGGTCCCAGCTGACTGGAAGCCAGCAAATATTGTTCCAGTCTTCAAGAAGGGCAACGATCCTGGTAACAATAGGCCTGTAAGTCTTACTTCTGTGACTGACAAAACCATGGAGAATATTATTCTGGTAATTATTGAAAAACACCTGGAAGACAACACAGTCATTGGTTCCAGCCAACATGGATTCATGAGAGGAAAGTCCTGCTTAACAAACCTAATCTCTTGCTATGATAAGGTTACCCACCTAGTTGACCAAGGGAAGCCAGTGGATATAATCTTTTTGGATGTCAGTAAAGCCTTTGATACTGTCTCTCACAGTATCCTTCTGGATAAAATGTCCAGCATACAGATGAATGAACACATAATGCAGTGGGTAAGCAGTTGGCTGGCGGGTCAAGCTCAAAGGGTTCTAGTCAGTGGGGTTACATTGGGCTGGTGATTGGTCACTAGAGGGGTCCTGCAGGGACCTATCATGGGGATGGTGCTCTTTAACATCTTCATCAACTACTTGGATATAGGACTTGAAGGACTGCTAACTAAGTTCACCAATGACACCAAATTGTGAGGAGCTGTGGACATTCTCAAGGGCAGAGAGGCCCTGCAGAGAGACCGATATAAATTAGAGAGCTGGGCAATCACCAACTGTATGAATTTTAACAGGACAAGTGCCAGTTTTTGTACCTGGGTGTGATAGCTCCAGCTAAAAACCAGGATACTGGGACATGGCAACCCTGGACACATACACAGACTGGGGAACGAGAGGCTGTAGAGCAGCCCTGCAGAGAGGGACCTGGGGGTTCTGGTCGATGTCAAGTTGAACCTGAGCCAACAGTGTGCCCTGGCTGCCAAGGGGGCCAACCGTGTCCTGGGGTGCATCAAGCACTGCATTGCGAGCTGATCAAGGGAGGTGATTGACCCAATCTACTCTGCATTGGTGCGGCCTCACCTCAAGTACTGTGTGCAGTTTTGGGTGCCACAGTATAAAAAGAATATAAAGCTACTGGAGAGTGTCCAGAGGAGGCCACAAAAATGGTGAAGAGCTTAGAGGGGAAGCCATATGAGGAGAGACTGAAGTAGCTTGATTTGTTCAGCCTGGAGAGGAGGAGACTGAGAAGAGATCTCATTGCAGTTTATAACCTCCTCACAAGGGGAAGAGAAGGGGCAGGTGCTGATCTCTTCTTTGTGGTGACCAATGATAGGACCAGGGGAAATGCCAGGAAGATGTGCCAGGGCAAGTTTAGTTTGGACATTAGGAAAAGGTTCTTCAACCAGAGGGTGGTGGAGCACTGGAACAGGCTCCCCAGGGAGGCAGTCATGGCAGCAAGCCTGACTATTCAAGAAACATTTGGACAACACCCTCAGACACATGGTCTGAATCTTGGGATTGTCCTATGCTAGGGCAAGAGTAGAACTTGATGATCCTTGTGGGTCACAATATTCTATGATTCTATGAAGCATCTCTCCCTCTTCCCTTTCCCACCTTCCCACCAAGTGTAAGAAACCCTAATCTTCTGTGCTAGACCAACAGAACACTCCTCTTGCCCTTATCGCCCACACATACTGCCACCAGTGAGTGCTACTGAGAGCTTAATTTCTACAAACTTACAACTTCCCACTTAGTGGTGTTGATCAAATTCCTCTTCATCTCATCTATATGAAATTGTAGTAGCAAATAAATAAATTTAAGGAAGGAGGGGTTTATATATTAAAAAGTTCATGCAATTGGATAACAAGGATGCTATCCATTTACCCAGTCTCATGAAATCAAAAACATCTAAATTTTGAGGAACCGCTTTCTTTATTCTCAACTTTTCTGATTTATGGTGATCAGTCTTGACAATGTCTTTTATGAGTTGCTTTTTACACTCTGTAGTTTAGCTAACTGTAAAATGTAGAGACTTTTTTCTTTAATTCAGTTGCTCCATGACGCCCCTCTAAATACCAAGTTCAATATTTTCAATTCATTAATTATACAAATTTTTACATGGTTGCAGTACCTTGCACAGTGCAGTAATATTCAGAGTTGATTTTATTCAACAAAATCAGGATAGTGCCTCTTTATTTAGACCAAACAATTTAGCACAGGATCAGTTTAAAGTCTTCATGAAGAACGATTTAATTTGTCAACAGATTTTCTTCAAGTGTAATGGTAAGTGTAATGTACCTTTCTTTGTAATGGTTGAATTTAGATTATTTCTTCCTCTTTGCTTCATGGACGATGACTGACTTACTGACTTCATGCCTTGCAATACATATGATGCCAGTTAAGTCTTCTAATGATCTGAGCAGCCCTTTGCAATCCTTCTTCTGCTCTTGCATATCACCTTGTTGCTTAAAGCAGTGGAATGCTTGTTTTGTTCCAGTTGAATGTCTGAAATGTTTTACATGAGATTTACATTTAATGAAATGTTGTATTACTTGAATTACAAGCAAAGAGAATTAGGAAATACAAATTAAAATCTTAACTCCCAACAACAGACAACAGTGATCTAAGCACTTAGTACAGCATCCAAAATAGCATTTCTGCCCCAAGCCTTCAACTGAATTAGAATTGAGGTAACAAAATTGAAAAGAAATTCTAAAAAACTACCTTGCTTCAATAATTTTGGTATGTGATAAACAAAAGAAAACATGATGCTTAAAGGTTTCTATCATGTATATTTGTATTCCTATCAACTTATATGAGCATCTAAGTCACACTTAAGCCTTTCTGTTTATTATCTCTCTAGATGTAGGACTCTTATATTCTCAGATTATTTTTTTCTAGATTAAATTAGCTTTTTCCAGAACATATTTGTGATTACTTTAAATTGAAATTTTCCATGTCTAGGCAAGTCCATTATAAATGAAGTTAATTTTATGTACAGCCATTTTCTGTTTCTACCTGATTTATCTTCGAAAGGAAATTGAAGTAATGCCAGTACTCAAACACAAAGCAATGACCATGACTACGTTATCTTTTATATGTTCTAACCATATTTTAATTTTGACAAATACAGATCTGCTCTAATCCAAAATCTGGTGACTGTTTTAACATGTCACTGTCTTCAAATTAAAAGTCTAAGAAGCACAAATGTCTTATAAACTCAGACACAGTACAGTTAATATGAATATATATATTTTTTAATGAGCAAACATTTGACTTGGAGCTTAACAGAGGTCTGTTTGTAAAATGTTATGCAGATGTTTCTTCAAATATAAAAACCTGTGGGGAGGGGGTTCATAATTTTAGCCTTTGAAATGACAGTTTCCTATATAAACATCTAAAAATCTAAAAATCTATTAAATAGAAGCAGCACTTTTTTTTTTTTTTTTTTTTTTTTTTCTGCTTTAAACACTAAATCCTGATCTCTATCTTGGACATGATTTCTGAATTATAAAAATTTGTTAAAAATTTTAAATAACTGTATATTTACCTGCCAGTAGAAGCATCATTGCTGAGTTCTAATTTGTTTACCATTTTTATAATTTTATTTGAATTCTGTTCATCTCAGTCTCAATTACTTTGATTTTAATTACTGTTTTTCAAGTTAGGCAGGAGCTATTGCTTAATACCACTGGTTATTGATGGCTAACCAAGGATGATAAAAGAGAAACACATACTTAGATTCCCTTAGTAACACACATCTTGAATGTTTAAACAAGCATCTAGGAGACTCTTCACTAAGAAAACTAAAGCGCAATGGCAATAACATGTCTCATGCTATTGAGTTCTACATATTACAAGATAGATCAATGTTATTTTCGGTTTTACCTGCAATTAATTATGATTGATAATAATTTAGAAGGGGTTTTTTGTTTATTGCTTTTCTTCCAGATTAAAAAAAAAAAAAAGTGAAAAAAAAAAAGAAAAAGAAAACGTCTCTACAGAGCATAAATGTGGGGTCTGCTTCGTTTTTGTTTTTGTTTTCTTTTTTTAAAAAAAATAGCTTTGGATAATCCATCATACAAATGTACAAGCCTGTTGGACATCAGTTTATCATATTTTCTCTAGTGACTTTTAGCTCTTGTGCTCAGAGGAATGCATGCTTGCATCAGTTCTGCCCTTACAGGGCTTCCCCTATTGAGTTCTGAGTGCATATCTGACAGATGCTCCTGCTCTCACAGAAGGGAGGCTGTGTCTGTGCAACTGCTTCTTCTTCAACCTGGTCTCAGCACTAAGCCTCTGCTTTAATGGTAAAGATCAGCCCACTCCATCTCATATCTGTCTTTGTGGTAACTCTGCCTCTATGCTGCAGTCTCAAAACACTGCCTCACTCACACTGTGCAGTACTCCATGACGCAATGTGTACACATTATTACAGGATGTTATGGAAGCTAATAATTTAAATTGGTTTTAAAAGCTATTAGGCAAATTCATGGAAGAACAGGCTACTGAAGGCTATCAAGTATAAAGATGCAGACTCTCAATGAGAAAGTGTTAAGCTATAGATGACTGAGATAGGGCAGGTAGTTTCACCATAGATTTCTTGTGTTCTTAATTACTATTTGCCCCAGAATATACTGTCAGCCATGGTTAGACACAAAATACTGAACTAGAGAAACATTCATTCTTATCAAAATGGCAAGCTGATGTTGTTTAGCTTAAACCATCAGGTGGGGTTATCTTTTTCAAAACAGAAACTTAATTTCCAGTGATGCTTGCATAGTACTGTTTAAATTCCTGCCTATTTTTTTCTTTTTTTTTTTTTTACTTTGTGTCATTTATATGACATTTATATGACATTTCAAACCAAGCAAAGACCTTCAGAACTTACGATTCACATTCATTTTATAGTACCATAATCTAATACCAGATTGCAGTTATCACTAGTATGTTTAATTCAGCTATAGATTCAACACAACTTCTACTGAAAAAAAGAAAAAGTAAAAGTAGGTTGGGAAGATAATAAATTGGATAATTCTTTTTTTTTTTTTTTAATGTGTTTGAATTATACACTGAATTATATAATCATATATTAATCATATATACAATAATATAATATAACACTGAATGATACAATCTAGCCAAACAATTAAAAACAAAGAAACAAACAAAAAGTTTGTATATTTACCTGGTCATACAGTAAATATTGTTATGCTCTGCAACTGAGCAAATATTTTCTTCTTCACTTTCTAAGGTTTTAAAAAGGTGGCCCAGAGCAACTGCTGTCTCTTTTGTGGTACTCTTAATAGCATGACAACACGTCAAACCATGCTGACATGTATGGAACAGGGTCCAAAGAAGAATTGGTCCTCCTGTGGCAAAGACTGCATGCAGACTTATTTTCTAGGATATGAAGATGGAGTATTCACTTTCTTATCACTGTCTACATGCTTATCTCCTTCTGTGGTAACTGAAAGTGTAGTGAATAGCTGTCATCTGGCAATAGCTGTTGATGTTACACTGATACTCAATTGGGGTATGCAAGAGGATGAAAGCACTCTTGGGTTTCCTAATTACTGTTGTTATCCAGTGGATATATTATTTTGCACACATCCAGCTTGTAAGTCACAACAGTAGCAAGACAGTGATTTTGGTTCATTTCCATCACAAAGCAGACAAACAATATTAAAAACTACCATGTATCAAGCAGTGTTGAGCCACTACCTATTTTATCATTTACTTCTAGGATATAGCTCAATGTGTGTGAAAATGAGGTCTTAATTACAAAATCGTCACTTATTCTGCCTCTAACTTGTTTTGTTGGAACTACACATATAAATGTGCAATATGTTCCAAACAATTAAGCATTAGCAGTTGGTATATAACAGGGGTAGTACCTTAGTTTTACTTAGTGATCTTGTTATGAAGCAACCTTTTTGTGTCATAGATAAATGACGAGAGTAATTATGTCTATAAACTTCTTATAAACAAGAGATGCCTTCAGATAAAATAATTATAGTTGCACTGCTTTTGTAACCAGGTTTGCATCATGAAACAGTACATGAACACTGGCACCTTGGCAGGGCAAACTGGTAATAATTAAAACTATACAGTTAGAATTTCATAGGAGCATTATATGCATTTTGGGGAAATAAGATAAAAGGAAATGTCTCTTTTTCACAGACCTAAAAAAATTTAGCAACATAAGAATGGATTAAAAATTACCTTGAAACACTTCCAGGTCAGAATGATGAATGTAATCATTAAATTAATTTACCTTCTGTCTTAATCTAGTTTAATTGTTTTAATTTAGCATTATGTACCAAGACTTTTGTTCTGGAATTGAGCTAGAAGTCTTGGAAAGGGTGTTCTGCACTGGGGAGAAGTGAGGTGAGAGTGAGCCAGTGCAGGGCTTTTTCTGGATCTCAACAAGAAAGGCCCAAAACCAAACAGCTTAGTAAGATAACTGCATTAAGTCAGAATAAGAAAGGGAACACAGATAGTGAGTAAATTTTACATCCCATCAGATGCCAGGCACCCATGTTTGTGCAGTACCAGACAGATCCTGGTTGGAGTGCCCACACTTTGAAGAGCAGATCCTGACCACGGAGAGAAGCTTTCCCTTTTGGTCCTTTGAGATACTCTTGAATTTACTCACTAGAAAACTCTATTCCTAAAAGATGATCTCAAGAATAATTTTTACTGCACTGTTAGACAAAGGCAAGGCCATGCAGGTGGCATAATTGGTGGTACCAAATGGGAGCTGCCCGTAGACTCCTCTTACTTTTGCTGAGCTGATGTGGTGGTTTGGCTGGATTGACCCTTTTTGCTTGTAGCTTGCAGCCAAACACAGCCTGCTCTATCACAATCCCCCCTCCCTTGCCCAGGGAGTAGGGGACAGAATTGGAAAGAAAAGGGCAAGGAAACTCACGGGTTGAGATAAAAACTATTTACTAATTAAAATAAAATGATAATGATAACAACAGTGATAACAGAATATACAAATGAGTGATACACAGTGCTCACTGCCCGCTGACTGATGCCCGGCCTGTGCCAGCCAGCGATCCCAAAGCTGAGACAGTCCCGAAACTGAACCCTGGAAAAGTGAACCCGAGCGATCCCCAAGATGATACCCCCGTCTTCCGGTCAGCCCTGGTTACTATACTGGCATGACGTGATATGATCTGGAATATTTCATTGGCACATCCAAATGTCAGTTCTAGGTTTTGCTGTTTACTGCGCTTCTCCCTTCCAGTCCTAATGCAGCTGTGAAGCTGCCAAACACTGTGGCCTTGAGCTCCAGCAGCAACTAATAACACCAGTACTGTTATCAACGTTCTTCTCATAATAAGTCTGAACTGAAACATTGAAACTAAAATACAGCTCTTCTAATTACTAAAAAAAAATTAACTCTACCCTAGCAAAACCAGGATGGCTGGATGCACTCAACCTGTGGCCAAGGGAAGTCAGCGGCACAGCATAGGCCTGAAGCCACGCTGGATGTGCAGCATGGTGCAGCAAGGGCTTGTGCCTCCTCAGCTTAGCTGTTATGTGGGTCACTACCTCTCAAATGTGCAGCAGGCTTCCAATCAGAATCAATAGTTCCACTGCTTGCTACAGTTTATCTTTCCCAAAGATATTGCAAGTTTTAGATTGCACTAATTGCATACAGGTTTCTCAAGAACTAGATAGGAGCCCCAGTAGAACAGACATGGCCTGTCCAAGATCATCAACTTCTTGAATACGATGTCTTCTGCAAGACTCTCCGTACAGGGTGCAGGGGCTAAGGAGCTGTATTTCAGTGAAATTCACAATACTGACTTTCTAAGGAAAAATAAATGGTAGTGACAACAGAATATTACATTTTATAAACAGCACTTCCACTCAAGTGGTCTGTTCAAACTTGTAGAACAGAGAGTCAAATGAGATGCTAAAGCTGTATTTAATTTAATCATCCACTGTTTAATAAATGAACAGAATTTAATACATTATAAATATTGATATTGGACTGTTTATTGCAATTATAATACTAAGTTGAAGAATATAAAGTCCCTGTGTACAATATCAGTCTTGATCTTCGTTTATAGAATGTTCATCACACTGCTAATGTGTAGAAACAACTTTATTGTACTGTGTCATTTTATGAAAGTGAGCTTTGAAAAGTCACATATAAAGGTCTGAGGAAAATGCTATAACTATTTACCTTGTTACTACAGATTTGAATTTTTGAAGCATGAAACTCCTAAACTGAAGACAAAACATATTTTCTCATCTCCCAGTCTGTGGAAAGCTGTCTTGAAATTCTTTGAAACCACTGGAAAGACTCATATGTTATCCAATAGTGTCTGGTTTAGGCCACCAGGAAATTACCTGACTTAATCGAAATCCAGACACCAAATATCATAAACTGTTTAAAATAAAGTGCAATTATTCCAAGGCCGATAGTGACAGGACAAAGGACAAAGGTTTTAAACTTCATATTAAGTCTATTTATCAGAAAATAATTACAATTCAAATATTTAATTACTCTTTAATAATTTATTTTTTCCTTGTTTTTTAAAAATGCCAACATCTGAAATTGACATTTTAGTACATTTTGTTTCCATCCCATAACCTTTCCTCCACAATAGTATTCAAAGCTTCAGGCTGTAGACATATAAATATAAGTGTCTAAGTATTAGCTCCCATTGCAAATAGTGGAACACTAATTAATATAGTTAATCCTTTCTAGACAGCTGTTCATCTGTTCAAACATAAGCACTTTCCTCAGCATAAGGTGAAGAAGCCTTCTGTTCTACTTACTGTTTGCTGTTGGCTAAAACATACTGTGTTGGCTACAACACTCGCTTAGACACCTAAAATGAGATGTCCACAATTTACTATTGAATTCTGCCCTTATTGTGAAAAACACCTGTTTTTGTAGAAACTAATAAAATATACACTGTTCTGGAGAAGGATTTAAAAGTATGAGAGTTGAGAGCACCACTTTCAAAAACGGTGAAGGAGCTCAACTGCTTTGAGAAAAAATATCTTAACACTGAAATTTAAAATAAAATCAGATGTGTGTACCTCCTCTAAGCAAATATTGTAAGGACTGGGCTATCATGTCTGCTCATTATCTCTGCTACCTCATAAACTTATTTTTTCTTTAGGCTATTTCTGGCAAAATAACCCAGTTTCTACAAAATGGATGAAGGTTGTATCTATTTTATCCTGAAATAGCTAAAACCTCCCATATGGGAAAGAATTTAGGGTAGATAAAATTCAGTCTGATTTATATAATAAGCTACCACTCTGTGACAGTCACATAAAAACTGGGAGCCAGTTGTTCGTTCTCCAACTAAACTCTGAGACAAGAAATTACTCACACCATTGTTTTCTTGCTTGTTTTCTTAAATGTTTAAATAGCTTTTGAAATCTGGAAAGGATTCAGAAGAATAGGAAGATATGGTATTTCAGTGTTAGTCAGATTTGATGGTTTCACCCACAGCTAAGACCACACAGTCCTACATTCACTCCCTTCCACCCGGTGAGATGAGGAGAGAAACACAACAAAGTGGTCATGGATTGAAATGGGGACAGGGAGGTCTCAATCACCAGTTATGGTCAGGGGCAAAACAGACTTGACTTGAGGAAGCAAAAACAATTTAATTTGTTAGTCATCAATCAGAGTAGGATAGAGAGACATAACAACCACATTTTAAAACACCTTCCCTGCACCCCTCTCTTCTTTCTGGGCTCAAATTATTTTACTCCTGTTCTGTCTACCTTCTGCTCCCCAGCAATGCAGTAGGCAGGGAATGGGGTTGCAGTCAGTTCATCTATGCCACTCTTCCTGGCATGAGATCCCTCCTGTGGGCTGCAAGAGTTTAGGAACAAAATGTTCCAGTGTGGGCTTCCCATGGAGTCACAGACCTCTTCAGGAACATGGGGAGCTCTGGCATGGGGATGTCTACAGGCTGCAGACGGCTCTCCAGTCCAGCAGATCTTCTCTCCCCAGTTCTTGGAGTCTCCTTGCTCCTCAAATGAGCACTCAAAGTCACAACTGCCCTCAGGCACAGCTTTATCCATCAGTGTGGAGTTGTCCATGTCCTACACGTGGGTATCTGCTCTACCATTTAACTTCCATGGGCCACAGGGGGATCTCATTTTACCTCTTCCTACTCTTCATGCATATTGATCCTGGTGTCTGAGTTTCTCTGTCTCCCCTCCTCCTCCTTCCTCATGGCAACAATATTCTCTTCTGTGTTTAGGCTGATGGTCATCTTTTGTTCAGGTCAATGTCCTCTCCTCATGGTTCTCTCCTCCTTTTCAACAGGCTTTCCCCTCATAAATATTGATTCAAAGAGTTGTTTCCCTGTTACTAACTTCCTAAGCCTGAGCTGGAGGTAGGTCCACCTTGGAGCCAGGGGAGCTTCATGAAGCTTCTCACAGGGGTCATAACTATAGCCCCTTCCTCCACTACCTGAAATGCTCCCCCTCCCCCCCCAACCACAAACCAAACACAAGAGGTGACATGCTGAATTTCAGGAAACATTAATGAAACCATAATGAGTCTCATCTTTAATAGTTCCTTTCTCCACATTCAGACCAGGGATGCGATTTATTTAGGTAGAGAAGACCCTGTTCAGGGGCATATGTCTGTAATATTGTTTTGCTAAGGATTCTAGCCTTATTTGTGGCTCTTCTAGCAAAAAGAATCAAAAGTATAAAACACTTGCACACTGACATGAAGATTTTCTATGACTGTAGGAATGATTGGAGATCCATTTAGCCTGATTTGTCAAAGACTTGAAACCAAACTGAACAAAGGACCTGGTTGCATTCTGTAGAGTTTTCCTGAAATTCTAATTAGCCATTTTAATTTCCTTTTTAGTGTTATGTGTGTCTGACTCTCAACTTTAGTTTCTGCATAAAGTGAAAGCATGAAAAGGATAAAACATTAGTTCAGACTGCAATCAAAATATGCATGTAGCTAAAGATGTCAGACAGCTTTTTCAAGGGGCATATTAAGGGGCATTCACTCTGTGAGAAAAAACAGAAATGACCATTCTTTTCTCCTTGATTTTCTACTTCTGTCTCCCTCTGCTCCTATGTAATCTAATCATGTGATTTAGAGGCATTCAGATTAACCTAATGAAATTTATGTCTTTTGTAGCAGTAGATTATTTTAGCCTAATCCAGGAGGTGTGTAAATTAGAAAGATAACAGAAATATCAAATACGTGCATACAAAAAACCTCCAAAAGCAATCTCACCAAACTCCCTCCAAATTCAGAGAATTTTCTTATTCATTCAATCCTATCAAGTTATAGTTCCTATTATAAAGGCTTTTATTATTATTGGTTTTGCAGCTTCCTAATTTTTGGAGTGTATTTGGGAATACTGTGGAAAATGTATCCCAGAAGGGAAATGGAGAATAACTTTGCTTCTTCCCATATGCATAATTATTTCATTAAATACAACCAGTATTCATGTGTCACTGACATTGTATATATATATGTACATATATATATGTACTCCCCTGCAAACTTGAAATGCACATCATATAAAGCAAAGAGCATGCACTGAATATTCTACAAGACTGAGAATAAGATTTGGGCAAGTTCTCTGAGTAAATATTAAACAATCTGCCAAGACATTTCCACTTTCCATCTGCTCTAAGAAAACTGCTGTACACAGACATAGTCCCTGTGGGGATGTATTATCAGAAGCCCTGTCTATGGAGAGACTTAACTCTGTGTGATTTCTTACCCACAGAAAGAATAGAAAGAATACACAGAAGGGCAAGAGTGCTCTGTTTGTGTACTTTTGTTTGAAGACTCTGTCTACACGTATTTTTTAATCAAAGCCTTCTGTGCAAGACTTTACTTGACAGCTCCAAAGGCATCAAAGTGACAGCATATATGTAAAAACAAGTTGTTATTTTAATCACCATAGTAAAAAGTATGGCACAACTAGTCACGCTCAAAATCAAGTTCAGTTTTTCACATCACTTTAAATCACAGCTTAAAACACTGACTGTTGCTCTGAAGTATGGATCACAGGGTTCATCAGTTACGTGCTTTTGCCAGTTTATTTCTAGTACATGTAGATCTATTATTCCTATAAAACATTAATCCTGTTTCATGTTTGTTGGGCAGGCCTGGATTCAACAGTTACCTGCTTCCTATTTTGCAACTTAGTTTCTTCAGACCTCAAGACAGAAATGTCCTACAGGACTACACAGATTGATATATTCTCTTCTTCATTAATAAACCAAAATGTATTATTCTTTATTTTCCCTTAAATTCAGAGGGTTTTTTTGTTTTTCTTTTTTGTTTGTTTCCTTAAATGTTAGTTTTTTAAATGTTGCATTCTAATATTTTGTCTAAATAACAAAAAGCTGTTATTGGATTTGCTTTTATTGCTAAATTTTACATAACACATACATTGTATTGAATTTGAGAGAATAGTGCAGTCTAACTGCCAGAAAAAGTTTGCCATTACACTTCATTTCAGTGTTGAAGACAGTCTTCTGCTCATTTCCACTTTTTCATCAGACTGATTGACCATAGATGTAAGATAAACTACTGCTTACAATGGTTTCCCATGGTCTATATGTTAAAAGTGCAAAACATCAGTCTAACGCTAACAATGCTCAGTAAGAAGGAGCCATTTTATTACTGTTTGGTCCCTTTGAGAGAACTAAATCTATCATAATACTAATGGGATTAATCAGAGCATCCAAAATTCCTGTTTTGAATACAAATAGCTATGTCACTTTCTGTTCTATGTATTCCATTTACCAGAGGCAATAACAGTTTATTCTATCAATGCAGTTTCCAGCATGATTAGAATACTCAGTAACTGCTTTTCTTTTTTTTTTTTTTCTATTATTCTGGGGCTATTTATACAATTTTTTTTTAAATTGCATGTGCTAAATCATTTATATAGCATGGTATTCTTCACTGTTTTACTCATACAAAGTAGAAAGATAAATTACTGAAGAAAAGTATCCCTAAATATAAAATAACTTTCTAAAATTAGGAAAGTTATTAAGATTAAATTAAGACTTTATTTGTGTCAGAGTCCCCAACAGTTCCCAAAGGTCTTGATGTGAGGTGTGAATTACCCTGCTCAACAGCACTTTTAAGTACTGTACTGAAATAGCTGCTCCTATACTTATCTTCTGTTCTGTAGCATCTGCTTTCAGTTAAAAATAGCTGAGGTGAAAAAAAGCCTACTTTGCAGTGGAGATCTACATTATACACCACTATAGGTTTTTGCCCTTGCCTGTATGTTATATACAGTAATGCATACATGCAAACCAGAAGACCTATCTGACATGATTTTTCAGCATCATATAATGTAATGTCAGATGATTCTGCCAACAAAGGCCTGGGTGAGAAAAAAATGAAAGGGAGGAAAAAGGAAATAAAGGGAAAAAATTATTCAAGAAACAACTTTTATTCTTAGACTCTAATTATTAATGTTCAGGAGGTACTTAATGAATTAAGAAGAAAGGAGAACTTTGAGATTTAATAAAAACAGTAGCTTTTATTATGATAGTTTCACTCTTATAACAAATATATTCAAGAATTCTATAATACATATCAAAATGTTATTGCATCCAGAGCTTTTTGCAGGCAAAGCCACTCTGGCTCCACTGCAGTATTATAAAGGTAAGACGTGTTTTAAAGAGTTAAAATATGTGTTGTCTCTGTTTGTCTTGGATAAAGTAGAGATCAGTGCCCACTCACTAACCTCTCACACAGATTAAACTGACAGACAGTAATATTTCTTTGAAAAATTATGTCATTCAGGGTTGAAAGGACACATCAGTTATGTACAATAATCACATTTAAATCAGCAGTCTTTTCTTGTTTATTTATATGTATCACAGAATTTGTTTAATATATTTTAAGGTTTCAGTTTTCATTTCTATACTTGTATGAAAATCATAACATTTATTTTTAATCTTCAGCAGCTCTGCCACATTTCATTTCCATGTGCTAGAGGTACAGGAAAAAAACAAAAAAAACAAAAAACCCCACAAATAAAAAATCTGACTATGTTCAGGTATTTGTAAGCATTGTTATTACCATTTAAGGCAACTTGCTATTTTTTCAAGAGGACTTCCAGCAGCCACTCATTCTTCCTCCTGAAAATACTCCCCCAAAAAATACATATATTAAATCAAAATATTTAACAGCTTAATCAAAACTGTAAATTTAGTTTAATTTCAGTGACTGTTTTTCTTATATGACTTTTATAATTTTAAAATTGGAATTATGCCTTTGATAGAACAAAAGTATTTACCTGATATTGAAAACTCCTAAAGAGATGTTGTAAAATACAGAGAGAAAAAAATAATCTGAATCTGATCTCTGTCTAAAGAAAAGCTAGTATATCTTTGTACTGTAGATAATAGCACTTACAAGAAAATGTCGTGTTTCTAACCAAACCAAGAACACTGTCAAAGTGAAGCTTGACTGTGTATGGCCAAGGTAGATAGAGAAAATACTGAGAATGTCAAGAAAAAACAGCATTGCATGACTGGGTCCATTTAATTTCTCAAACTTCTTAACTTTGTTTGGCTGAATATTTGTAATGTTGTCTTTCATAGGCAAATCCATTTCTTTTCAACTATGGTTATTTAAATTTAAAAATCATAGTAAATTTTGATTGTCTTTTATGCATATTAAAAAATATGCTAAATCTCATAGTTCAATTATAAGTTTAAAGGCTCTTGCCATGACTATTAAAACACCGATATGAAATTATATGAATGAAAAATGTCTCAACAGTTTAAGTTAACTTAATAGTACCCACTGATAGGTTACCAGTGAAGAAAAAATTCTAAATGTCTATGTGAACCTCTTAGACTACTAAACTTTCATATCATGTCATACAGAATGATTTAAAACAAAATATAAAGGGAAATGGGCTATACCACCATGCTCCTTATTCAGAGTGCCAATACTTTTGATTAGGCAAGCATTCATACTTCTGAAAGGCAAATAAGTTTGCCTATATAGTCCTATGAGCTTCTTGAGCCAAGCAGGATATTGAACTGGTAATATAAGAGTGCCTGCTTACTCCACAAAATTCGTCCAGCTACCAGTGAAGATCTTGCCTCCTAATAGAAGAGTGTTAACTAGCATCCAGCCATCAAACAGGGAAAACTAGTGGTTTTATTAATTAGATTAAGGTAAACTGATGATGTGCTAATAGGACCAACCCTCCATTATATTCCATCCCAAGAAGTGTCCAAGAAAGCTGATATATGACACAGCAACAACGTGAATATTAACACTATAAAGAATAGAAAGACCAGTAACATAAAATTTCTTGTTAACAAAGTGTCCTGGTTTCACTAGGATAGAGTTACTTTTCTTAGTAGCTAGAAAGCACTGTGTTTTGGTTTCAGTATGGGATTTGTTATGAGAAGAAAGTTGATGACATACTAATGTTTTTAGTTTCTGCTGGAAGTTAAAGGACTTCATGTTTTACTAGTCTGCAAGTGCAAGAGACTGGGGACGGGGGGGCAGGGGGAGGGGAGAGAGGGGGAGGAAGTGCAGTAATTAGTAAAACCCAAAACTGAAATTGGATATACCAATAAGAATCATAGAATCAAAAGACCTCCAAGATCATACAGTTCAACCATCAACCCAACACCACCAAGCCCACTAAAGTGTGTCCTGAAGTACCATGCCTACACATTCCTTGAACACCTTCAGGGGTGGTGACTCCACCACTTTCCTGTGCAGCCTGTTCCGATTCTTGACCACTCTTTCTGTAAATAATTTTTTTTCTAATATCCAATCTAAGATTCTCTTGGTGCAAATTGAGGCCATTTCCTCTCATCCTATCACTAGTTATTTGAGAGAAGAGACCAACACTCACCTCACTACAACCTCTTTTCAGGTAGCTGTAGAGTGATAAGGTCTCCTCTCAGCTGCCTCTTCTCCAGACTAAACAATCCCAGTTCCCTCAGCTGCTCCTCATAAGACTTGCTCTCCAGACCCTTAATCAGCTTTGTTACCCAGCTTTGGACATGCTCCAGCAACTCAATGCCCTTCTTGTAGTTAGGGGCCTCATATAGCACTTAAAATCATTTGATACCTTCTGTGTATCAACTTTGATTTCTGTTTCTTCTGTCCCTGTTTTTACACTGGCTTTTACTTTATGGAGGAAAAGAAAGATTCCAGATGTCAGCAAAAAGTCAGTTTTTGATAGTGTAGAAATGTAAATGTGCATATTCATTTTAGTACATAATTATATTCAGCTCTACATGCAATGTTCTTCTTTAACAATTATAATTTTAATGACTGTTCCATCAAATTACACCCAATCTGAACAGATACTAACACTTTATTATATGTTCAAAATATGGCACTCTAAAAATAACATGAAGGTTATTGAAGTATGAATAAAATGTAAAAACAGTAACCCTTAAATATATTACTTAGTATAAAAAAATAAGTAAACCCCTTTGCAAAGTAAAATCTCCCTTTGAGACTGTAAGCTGCCACCTTGGGAACATATCAATTTAGACTACAGACTGGAACAACTACTATATTCCTGAAAAAGAAAAAAAAAACACTGAAAGAGAGAAATCAAGAGAGAAAGAAAGAGAACTTCCATTGAAATTCTTTGTAAATTAATTAAAAAAATATATACTTTGATCCTAGTGTGCAAATATCTCTGCAGAAACATCTGCCTTTAAATCACCACCAATTTAATTTGGTTTTTGTTTTGTTTTGTTTTGTTTTGTTTTTCCCCTGAAAATTTTGCCTAATTGTAAGGTTTGAATCTTTACAGAGTAAACAAGAAAGGGAAGCTTACAAATGTGGGTGGTGAAAACTGTCACATCACCTGAGAGCCTACCAGGTCTCAGAATTAGACATTTGGGAGTAGAATATACTCACAATTCTGTCTACTTTTGTGAACTACTTCTGCTATTGTAATATATTTCTATTTAAATATTCTGACATCACAAAGGCTGTTTAAGCAAGTTGGTTAAATGTTTCTCCCAACCTTCTACTTTGTGGGCTTCTGAAGCTGAAGTCACAAAGTTATCATCCTGCTCTCTCTGAAATCTCATTGGTATCTATTCTTTCCATACACAGCCCCTCAGAAAGAACAAATTATGTAACTGGATTGATCTTTCTCTCCAAGGTCCTGTCCAGGTGTTAATTCACAGGAGCTATTCAATGGAAGTAATCTATAAATAGATTCTTCCTCTCACTTGAATGCAAGCTTTCAACTAAATGGAACATGGTTGTTTCCTATAACCTGATATTTGCAGTGTTGTGATTAATAATTAAAACAGCAAATCTCACTAAATTATTGTTGTATCTGAAAGGATATGTTATAATGTTATCTTGTATCAAGTATAATGACATAATGTACAAACAGGAAATTTTTCATATCCATGTTCCTATTTATTTTTTCTTTCAGAAAAGAAACCAGCACATATCAGTTTACTGAGATGAGTTACCCTACTAAGCTTTCAATCCAAATTAAGTATATTTCTATATTTTCTTTCTCTTCGCATTTTTCAATCATCATAAAAATCCAGATCATGAATAGAGAAAAGATAAAGATATTTAGGTATATAGACAAAGAACTATTAAGATAGCAAAATGAGGTTGCATTTTGGAGAATACATTATTCTAAGTAGACAAGTGAAAAAGATCTAGGACTAAATCAATAAACAAGAATACTTAATTCTTTGTTACTGGACAAATTTGAGAGTCTCTATGTGAACATAAATCCCCAGGAGGTAATCTATTTCCAGAGGACAAAATTTACAACTACATATATGTAATACCTGAATTTTACATCACTACTTTTCCAGCTTTAAAATTCTGGAGAGAAGAGGGCAGGAGGATGTGACCTAAAAAAGAGATTGCTCTTTTTGGTTTAATCCATTTAGGACTTTTTTTTTTTTTTTTTTTTTTTTTTTTTTAATACTCAGAATATGAGCTGATTTTGTAAGATGAGCAGAGAAAAGAACCTATCTTGAAGTATTTCAGTCAGTATGTGATGAATTAGATTAACTAGATCTAAAGAGGTGTTCTTATTCCATATCTCAAATGACACATACATACTACACAGCCATCAACTTTCCATTCTTTTTGGGTTTTTTTCTCTGTTGAAACAAGAGGAAAGATCATGTTGGATTTGCATTGGGGGCTGCAAAATTAATGTTCAAGGAGGTTTTGCAATATCTAACAAATGCTTAGTTTTCCTCAGTGTATGTTCAGGAAGCTATTTAAACCTTCAATCAAATTGATTCAAATGTACAGTCTTACTTTTGAAACTGTGTTTTGATCATATGTGAAAGTCTGTGTTTCAGAAAAACTCTCAGGCCATCCAAGAAGATATCTGCCATCTTTGGAAGTCTAAATGCAGGTGAACAAAAGACAGTCTGAACTGTTATCAAAGATAACATACTAAGAAATGAAAAAAAGCCATCTTGTGGTCAGAATATTAAAGTCTGAATCTGGAATGAATCTAGAATGTAATCTCCTACAAACTCACCTGTGCACAAAATAGAGCAACCACTATATTTAGGAAGTGTAGGTATCTATTAGTAGTGCAACAGTCAGTTTGATGTGCAAGTGTTCATCCAAAGGAATTAGGATATTTTCATTTAGTTCTCTTAATTTTGATTTATTTGTGAACCTTTAAATGCAGGAATTTGAAAATGTTGTCCATGGCTTAAGTCAACCCATTCCCATTTCCAGTATTTCAATGGAAATAAATCATTACTTGATATAATGTTATTTTTGTATATTCTTTCTCTCCCTGCCACCATAAATCAAATTATCTATAGAAAGTTACAGTTTTAAGAGAAGGAGAGGAGGATGTCAAAATGGGGGACAATGCACCCAAAAAGGCTGTTACACAAACTTAGAGAGAAACTGTATTCAAGAAAATATATTGTCCTAAAATATCCTAAATAAATTGAACTTTCTAGTAACAAAATGATGTTTCATACTGAACGAAGGAGTTTTCCATTTCTTGGGAAGAGTAGGTTGTTATCTTGAAAACACTGAAACAAATAAGGTGACAAACAACAGCATACATATTAATATACTCCACACAGAGCTCAACTGTAGCCTAAAACATTATCAATGACAGTGCTGAAGGAAAGATTAATAGTTCTGATGTCACTGGAGGAAATAAGTAATCATCCTACCATTCTCCATAAAAACTATATTAAAATATAATAAGAAGAGTATTCCTGAATTTGACATTTTTACATACAAACCTACAAATTTAAATAGAAATAAAAAGTAAAAAGATTTTTGAAAATTAAATACATAAGTCTATGCAAATAAAAAATAAATTTATAACCAGGCATTCTGTTTTTTCTGTGATTCTGCAATCTGGCAGTGATGAAAAGATTAAAATATTTAGGAACAAAATTCAGGAGAAAATCCTTCATGAGCTATAATCTCCTGGTTTTAATCTAGTAAAAGCAAGTGGACAAAAATCCAGTGAAACACGTGAAATACTTTCCATGATGCTATTTAAAGTGTCATCCAACAGAAGTTCTTAGATTATGTTTAAGAATTTTTATCACAATGTGTGAACATCATTTTTCTTTTGCCTTGCACTCTAAACTGATCCTAGCAGGGGGCACTGATGTTATATGCTATAATGCATTCAAACAGAAGAGTGAAAGAGGTCAGATTTGATGCCAGCTGTCTAATCTATCACAATTATCTAATTTTAAACCCTCTTGGCACAAAGTGAGGGAAAATAAATTTTCTATTTACCATTAATTTTCTGACTGAGCATAGCCTGTTTATAAAGAAAGCAAACAAAAACCAGTGTAAATGGATAATAACCTGGCACCATTGATCTAGTTCTGAAGGTTAATTAATCATACATTTGCCTTCAGAAAGTGTTCAATTACAAAAATCTTATTTTTTGCTGACTTTATCAGTCAAGTAGTTTTCCCCCTCAGTACCCACAGCCAAGACAAAGGTTTGACTTTCAAAAGCTCCTCAGAAGCTTGGGTTAAGAGTACGCAAAATATCTACAGTTCAGTTCAAATATTTACCATTGTATTATTTATAGCACTGGCCAGATTAGCAGTAGTAGGCTCGTATGTATGTGTAAATTCCTTCCACAGTATAGTGTATTGGAAGGGAGTTGAAGGTCTGCTAC
The DNA here is from genome assembly GCA_907165065.1 of Caprimulgus europaeus. Next base: position 51,210,623 of record OU015523.1, on the reverse strand, counting down.
AGGAGAGGAATGATTCTCATTTCAATGGCAATAAATCAGTGAAATGAGAATTAATAATTTCTATCCATAATGCTACTCCAGAATTTTCTTCTGAAGTCATGAACCAGAAAAAGCTCACAGTGAATTAACTCAAGTTACTTGTAATCACACATTGGATTTTGTTCCCTATAAAAAGTACGTTTATTAGTTCAATCAAAATGGAATGTATATTATTTCCTCAAGTATGTGTTGATGAAGGATGACATATATCTTGATAGTTTAGTGTACTCATAGTGTTGTACTTCTATGCCACAGTCAAATAAAGAAGACAGGAGAGTATTTTTGAAACTTAATCAACAGACAGAAAACAATCAAACTTAAGTTGATTGTTAAAAGACACCCAAGAGCCTGGACTTAATTTAGAAATGGGATAGTGGCAAACATCTTATAACTAATGCAAACATACTGCAGGTTACACTTCCCAGACATTATTCAGATCAGTCAAAGCCATGCCACTTTCAAATAATTCCTTCTTGATCAGGTTTATAAAAATAAATGTATTTAATATCAGTTTGCAAACCTATTCATAGAATCACAGAATGGTATGGGTTGGAAGGGACCTTAAAGATCGTCTAGTTCCAATCCCCCCACCATGAGCAGGGACACCCCCCACTAGACCAGGTTGCTCAAAGCCTCATCCAAACTGGCCTTGAACACTTCCAGGGAGGAGGCATCCACAGCTTCTCTGGGCAACCTGTTCCAGTGTCTCACCACCCTCACAGGAATTAATTTCTTTCTAATATCTAATATAAACCTACCCTCTTTCAGCTTAAAGCCATTTCCCCTTGTTCTATCACTAACTGCCCTTGTAAAAAGTCCCTCCCCAGGTTTCTTGTAGGCCCCTTCAGGTATTGGAAGGCTGCTATAAGATCTCCCCAGAGCTTTCTCTTTTCCAGGCTGAACAGCCCCAACTCTCTCATCCTGTCCTTGTAGGAGAGGTTCTCCAGCCCTCGGATCATCCTTGTGACCCTCCTCTGGACTCTTTCTAACAGGTCCATGTCTTTCTAGTGTTGCGGGTTCACTTATCTTGATGCAGCCCAGGATACGGTTGGCCTTCTGGGCTGCAAGGTCACATTGCCATCTCATGTTCAGCTTCTTGTCTACCACCACTCCCAAGTCCTTCTCTTCAGAGCTGGCCTCAAGCCACTCATCACCCAGCCTGTATTTATGTTTGGGATTGCCCTGACCCAGGTGCATTTGGACCTTGCATTTGGCCTTGTTGAACTTCATGAGGTTTGCACGGGCCCAGAACTCAAGCCTGTCACGGTCCCTCTGGATGGCATCCCGTCCCTCCAGCATGTTGACAGCAGCATGCATCTTGGTGTCATCAGCAAACTTGCTGAGGTAGCACTCAATCCCACTGTCCATGTCTCCGACAAAGATGCTGAACAGCACCGTCTCCAGTGCCAACCCTTGAGGGACACCACTTATCACTGGTTTCCACTCAGACTTTGAGCTGTTGACCCCAATTATTTGAGTGTGACCATCCAGCCAGTTCCTTATCCATCAAGTCATCTATCCATCAAATCCACATTTCTCCAACTTAGAGACAAAGATGTCTAGCAGGACAGTATCAAACGCCTTACACAAGTCCAGGTAGATGACATCAGTTGCTGTAGCCTTATCCACCAGTGCTGTAACCCCATGATAAAAGGCCATCAGATTGGTCAGGCATGATTAGCCTGTTGTGAAACCATGCTTGTTGTCATCATCATCTACATGTGCCTTAACTTAGTTTCTAGGAGTATTTGCTTCATGATCTTGCCTGGCACTGAGGTGAGACTGACCGGCCTGTAGTTCCCTGATCTTCCTTGTTACCCTTTTTAAAAATGGGGGTTACGTTCCCCTTTTCCCAGTCTGCAGGAACTTCACCAGATTGCCAAGTCTTCTCAAATATGACGAATAAAGGCTTCACAACTTAATCTGTCAGTTCCCTCAGGACCCACAGATGCATCTCATCAGGTCCTATGGACTTGTTCACCCTCAGGTTCCTTAAGTTGTCCCAAACCTGATCTCATACAGTGGGTGGTTTCTTGTTCTTCTGGACCCTTCCTTGGCTTTCTAGGACTTGAGCAGTGTGGCACGAGCCTTTACCGGTGAAGACTGAGGCAAAAAATTCATTGAGCACCTCAGCAGGTCTCCCATTGCCTTCCAGAGGGGCAATTCCTTCATCCTTCCTTCATTCTAGATTTTACTTTCCCATGTGTATAGCCCATGAATAAGGCTTAAAAAATTCTTTATGACACAAAATCCTTTGATGTTTTCTTAAATCTTACTCCACTGACATGTATGAACTAGTCTTCTACAGTCACATGCTGATAGATGCACCTAGTGACTTTCTTTGACAGTGTCCTTTCAAGGACACTCCCCTTTTGTCCCTCTCCAGGGGAGTGTAGGCTGCCATTTTTATTTACAAAAAAAGACTTAATGCTTTTTATTTTTTTTATGTCCTTGCTAAAAAAAAAAAATAAACTCTTTAAAATTGTCATTACTGTTAGTGCCATTTCACCTCGGCACCTTCTAATCCTTTCTGTATGATTTAGATGCCTGATGCAACGTCAATCTACCTAGAACACTCCTGTTATTTTTATTGCATGGCGATAAGAAGCACAGACTCTACGAGATGGTGTTTATTCAGCTTGCAACCTCTTTCAGATTTAATAGGTAATTTTTCATCCAAAACCAAACAGTCCTTAAATGGCCTCGGACAGATCTACAAAGCGTTTGTTGTCACCGTTGCTGCGTTCCATTTCAGCTATGACCTTTTACGGTGAAAAACAGACTTCATATTTTTCTAAATGCTTGGGCAATAATGGAAGGAGAAACAAGCCACAGGATCTTGTGTCACTATAAAGTGCATTTACTAGTAAGAAATTAAAGAAAGTTTACCACTTTTTTTTTTTTTTTTTCCTGCCAAAATACATTTAAAATAAAGAGAGAAAAGTCAAGCAACCTTATGTATTAACCCCATGTATTCATCATCAAATCTCATGCAGGTCCAAATACACATCTTTCTCACATGTGGTTTCACCTACAGCTATGACCATGCTGTCCTGCACTCACTCACCCTGACCTGGTGAGATGGGGAGAGAAATACAACAAAGGGGTCATGGATTGAAATGAGGACAGGGAGGGTTCACTCACTGATTATGGTCATGGGCAAAACAGTCTTGACTCAGGGAAGAAAAATCAATTTAATTCATTATTAATCAATCAGAGTAGGATAGTGACATAACAGCCACATCTTAAAACACCTTCCTCCTCACCCCTCCCTTTTCCTGGGCTCCAATCACTTTGCTCACAATTTCTCTACCTTCTCCCCCCAGCATCACAGGGGACAGGAAATAGGGGTTGCAGTCAGTTAATCTATGCCACCCTTCCTGTCATGAGATCTCTCCCACAGGCTGAAATTGTTCAGAAACAAAATGTTTCAACGTGGGCTTCCCATAGAGTCACAGACCTCTTCAGGAGCAGCTCCTGGCTCTGGCACAGAGATTTCCATGGGCTGCAGACAGGTCCAACACACCTCCTCCCTCCCAGCTCTGGCACTGATTGTCTTGGGGGGAGGCAGACTCCTTTTTCATCAGCTGAGCCCTCAAAGTATTCATAGCTGCCCTCAGGCACAGCTTTATCCTCCTGTGTGGAATCCTCCCTGGCCTACTGATGGGTATCTGCTCTGCCGTTGAATCTTCATGGTCTGCAGGGGACCTCATTTACCTCCACTATGCTCTTCTCCATGCTGATCTGAGTGTCTGAGGTTCTCTCTCTCCTCCCTTCCTCCGCAGTGATGCTTTCTTTTGTTCAGGCCAATGGTCTTTTGTTCAGGCTCCCTGGTCTCCTGATGGCTCCCTCCTTCCTTTCCAAACCAGTTACTTCCCTCATAAATATTGATTTGAAGAGACGTTTCCCTATTGTTAATTGGCTCAGCCGGGGCTGGAGGCAGGTCTACCTTGGAGCCAGGGAGGCTTCACAAAGCTTCTCACAGGGGCCGCCAATTTAGGCCCTTCCGCCATTACCAAAATTCCCCCCCGCCCCTGACACACAAACCCAACACACAAACACCAACACAGAAATATAGAAGTATGTTTACATAGCCAGTAATAATCTAGGTCAGGGAGCCTCTAAAATAATAACAATGGGGAAAAATAAATAGTTGTTTATGTATTTGCTACTTAATAAACACAGCATAAACTAGTTTTCTCATCATCATAAATCAGATATAGCTGTGGTATCTCTAATCTTGACAATTTGCTGAAATTGGTGAGGCTTTTTTGTCCCTACTCTCTTATCTCTAGTGCTTTCAGATTTGAAGCTATTTTTAATGAAGGGAAATATTTCAAACATTCTTTTGTTGTATTCTGATTTTTTCTTTTTCTATTAGTGATAATATTGTTGTCCTTTAACAGAAAAAGATATCAATTAAAAACCAAAAATCTAGGAAATCATAGTAAAGTAAGAAATGTAATTTGCAGTGCAGTATTTAATAAAAGTGAATGTTAATTCATTAAATTTTGCATTAAGTTTCAGCAGTATACATAGAAGTCACTTGGAAGATCAGCTATTGATTTCCTTGTATTTAACTGTCTAATCTATTATACATATTACAAAGAGAGAGAGCGCAAATATTTTATCATTATGTATGTTTTTATTGTATCAAAGTACAACACCGAACATATGTCTATATGCTTATATTTAAATATAAGACAAGAGGAAAGTGCTGAACAAAGTCTGAATCTGATGTCCATGGTTCTAGGCAATGTGCAGTTTAGTAGTTCCAGAGAAACACATCATCATGAGTAATTCACTTATTTTCTAGCCCAAATTTTATTTTTTAAAGTAACATTTTTAAAATATTTTATGAAATATAATGGAATGAACCAAACACTCCAGTGCTTCAATTCTACTGTCGATATTACAGGCTGTGGTGAAGATTGTCTCCTACCCACTGCAGTGCAATACTGCCGCCCAAAATCATAACTATCCAACTTGGTTTTATAGGCAGTAGGGTTTTACTGGGGGATTGGAGCCTTAGAAAGGAAAATCATGCAGAATCAGTGGAGAAAAATACACAATCGGACACACACACATGCACACTTGCAGCATCACATGCTGTCTGGGATAGCCATCTGGCAGGTCCTAGATCTCTCAAGGAGACTCTGAGAACAGGTTTGGGAGTGGGAGAGAGAGCTGGATCCCAGAAATGGCAGGGAGTCCAAGGGCATGCATCTAACTTTCGCCATCCTGTGGTGTCTCTGCAACCAGAGCTCCCACCATGAAAGTTTCCCATCCTTCTTCCCCCTGTTGGAGGTCTCCTCCTGTGGCGGGGTGTTTCTTGGCAACCCTGGGTCCCCAGCTAGCCTGGACTGCCTGCAGCTCAATGCCAGGCTGTTGTTTTCCTAGGTGGGTGCCTTATGTTTCTGCTCATCTATTTTTTTCTCACTTGGCTACTACTTCTTTTCTCTGTAAACCTTGAAGCAGTCTTTTCTCAGCTCTCAAGACTGGTCTTTTCTGCAGTGATCAGCAACTGCCAATAGGTGAGGGTTTTTTTTCCCAAATTATGTCCATATTTTGAAGACTTGTACTATTATCTCTCACTTAAACTGTGTATCATAAAAATTAGAGATACCTGGTACCAAACTCCAGTTCACACAGCCAATTTTCTAGCAAGTTGACTGAGCAAGTCTAGTGCATCACACTTTTATTATATGGCAAAATTAGCAGTATTTTAGTCTGTGACTGTTATTGCAATGGCCATACTGTTCTTTCTGGGTCAACATGATGCAACAGTAGATACCAGCTGACCTCTCCACTAAATGAAAAACTATGCAGAAATGTTAGCTGAATACCTGTAGGGTCATTTCTGCATTAACAAAGGACTGCTGCTTAGTTAGGTAGCTCAGGTGATTGATGCCAGAAATCCCTGCACAGCATTTCATTGTGCAGTAAATAGATATGCATAGTAATGTGAAAAGAACATCAGATATTCATTTACAGATGCTGAGATAACTGCATTCATGGAATCAAATAGCTATAACTTCAAATTATGTGACAAAACCATAATTTTCCTTCGGGGGGAAAAAATGTAATCTACAGTTTCTGCAGATAGCTCTGGAATGTAGTTACACCACTCTATGCTGTGATTGAGCTAATATTTGGAAGCCAGAAAGCCATGAATACACATAATATCATGCTTCTACTTACCCATATATTCACTACGAATGAGTATCTATTAAACTTCTTAAATGTCATGAACCCAGTTTTAATCATGTGTATATGCTACTCCACAAAATAGTATTAAATTTCTTTTGTAATTAAAAGAGACAAAAAACTGGATAATTGGATACAACTATGTTCTCTACTATGGATGATTCCAGAAACCGGTCTGAATGTCTTCCTGCACATGTGTGCCCATTGCTTAAGAATCACAGACAGTAAAAGCAAACAGAAGAATAAACATGCAACTCTTCTTGTTAGTTCAGGTACTATTCATACCTACACTGACTGTAGACCAGTATCCTGTTTCCAGTCTTAGGAAAGACTGGCCATACAAACCACAAAAGGATACAGTACATTGGATTTATAACTAGCTCTAGAGATTTCAGAGTTTATGCGCTAGAACTATGATATAAATAAACTGTATCTAAAATATTTATTCAAAACTGTATTTAAAGCTTTAGCATAGCAGAATTTGTAAATGAATGTGACAATAATTATTGGTTTGGAACGCTTGTTCTCTTATCTCTCCCTAATATGGTATAAATTATACACTATGAAATACCTGTTTAAACACCTTCAAGGTATAATGATAAACTGAGATTTATCAACTTGACAGTAAACTAATTTCAAATTGACTTATGGGAGCTCAGTATATTATGAAATGTTTGTACTATATAACCACTTTATCAAGGTAGGCAATGAAGTCTACTTTCTAACACTTACACCAAGACATAAGAACTGTTCAGGTGATCAAAGATTAACATTTACCTTATAGGACCAGTATAGGTTAGGAAATGATCTCCTAGAGAGCAGTGTAGGGGAAAGGGATCTGGGAGTCCTGGTGGACAGCAGGATGACCATGAGCCAGCACTGTGCCCTTGTGGCCAGGAAGGCCAATGGCATCCTGGGGTGCATTAGAAGGGGTGTAGTCAGTAGGTCAAGAGAGGTTCTTCTTCCCCTTTACTCTGCCCTGGTGAGGCCACATCTGGAATATTGTGCCCAGTTCTGGGCCCCACAGTTCAAGAAGGACAGGGAGCTGCTTGAGAGAGTCCAGCGAAAAGCCACCAAAATGATTAAGGGAGTGGAACATCTCCCTTATGAGAAAAGGCTGAGGGAGCTGGGCCTCTTTAGCTTGGAGAAGAGGAGACTGAGGGGGGACCTGATTAATGTTTATAAATATTTGAAGGGTGAGTGTGAGGAGGATAGGGCCAGGCTCTTCACAGTAACGACCGATGATAGGACAAGGGGCAATGGGTGTAAGCTGGAACACAGGAGGTTCCGCTTAAATTTGAGAAAGAACTTCTTTACAGTAAGGGTGACAGAGCACTGGAACAGGCTGCCCAGGGAGGTTGTGGAGTCTCCTTCTCTGGAGACATTCAAGACCCGCCTGGACGCCTTCCTGTGTGAACTCACCTAGGTGTTCCTGCTCCGGCAGGGGGATTGGACTAGATGATCTTTCGAGGTCCCTTCCAATCCCTAATATTCTGTGATTCTGTGATTCTGTGATTTATATATATTTCATATTTTATTCACAGAATATTATTGTGACCTAGTTACTGGAGAAGATGCAGCTACACTGAGAATTTAGGTCATGCTTCAGTTTACCCCTTCTTTAATATTGGCCACACTGTAGCAACAAAGTCCAGTTCAGAACTCAGCTAAACACATCTATTTAAAGGGGGTAAAAAAAACCCCAAAAAACAAAAAAACCCCAACCCCCCAAAAAACAAAAAAAAACCCCAAGAGATCATTTTGTAGTAGAATATTGCTGACAGTGTCCCTATGCAAGACTGAATCCTTAACTTTCTCTGCCTCCTTAGCACAGCAAATGTAGCTGTCTCCAGCAGGACTGAGTTAGCTATTGATAGAAAAATGATCTCCAGTTCAAGCTTTCCATCTGCTTTTCTGTACCTAACTCATCATCCCATCTATGGATACCTCTTTCCTCCTAAAAAATGGTTAGAAAAGATGAGCAGCATCAACACACCAGGGTTCTCAAAATTTTAAGCTGAATATCAGCAAATATTTGTAGATTGGCCTCCAGAGATCTAGGGAGTAGTCTGCAGACTCCAGTAGGGCTATGCAGATGCGATGTAGTGAAATGCATTAATTTACTGTGAGAGATTTTATATATATTACAATATTTTACATATAGTACGCTTTTGTTAAATGCACTGTCAGCATTCATTATGAAGCTAAAGTACTGACCAAATAAAACATCAAGTTCATTTTTAATTCTGGGTACTGCAAAGAAGAAATTATTGACTGATATGGTGTTCTTTTTTTTTTTTTTTTTCTTTTATTTTAGCCTTGTGCTCCTTTACTCTAAAGGTGAAATTGCAACATTCAACAGGCTGATTAATTAATTAGTACCAAGCTCAATACTAACTGGCAACAGACTCTTTACTTTAAGTACTAACTAAACTGACAACAAATTACTGATTTATCCTGCTAAAATAATTGTTTGTGACACAATCCAAGCCTTGTCCATAGAAAATTGACACTATATATGAAAAAAAAAAAAAACCAAACTTTATTTTTCAGCAAGTTTTAGTGTAAATTTTCATTAAGGGCTAACATTTGTCCCAATGAATTATGCTGTTACTAGCTATGTATTGCATGTAGCTATGTATTAGCCACATACTTTTCTTCTTTCCTTGCTGAATTATGCTATCATTTTATTTCATGTCTGTTTGCTGAGAAATAAAAGAATCATATATGATACAATTTATGTATGTTTATACAAACATCTGTATAAAGTATTTTGTCTAGAAAAGTACCTTTGGTCTTCTGTGAATACTCAGACTCTGGGTTTTTATTTATAAGGAATCTGATTCATCTTAGGTTTTTATTATTTATTAGAAGAGAGGAATGAATTTAAGTGTCTCATACTTTGGTCTGTCTACTGTACTAAGATATTTTTTCCAAAAGGCTTTTGTCATAGTTGCTAGAAGAATTTCATGTCACTATATCTAAATGTGTTTTGTAACAATATTTTAGTTCATTGTAAAGCTGAGTACATATAGTGATTTTTTTTTTTGAGATTTTACTGTATTATAAACTGAAGTCTTAAAATATCATACTGAATAAGAAAAGCATATTCAATAAATAACAGTACAAAATATCTTCATAAAAATGGCCAACACAATATGAAAGTAGATATATACCTTCCAGGCCTGATTTCGAACCTTTCTAAACATTAAAAATCAGTGATAACATTCCTCAACTGTTCAACAGACCATATCCCATTCAATAGTGTTAAGAACACGGAACTATGAAAAGGAGAATCAACTCTGAGTGACCAGCAGAATATAAATGACTCAAGTATACAAAGTATTCAAATTCAAGAGAAACTACTTTACAGAATTAAAATTCTGTAAAGAAATAGTTCATGAAATTACTGTTCAGTCATAACAAATTATGATGTGACTGGAGGAAAAAAAATAAATGCTGTATTAGAAAATTAAAAACAATTACATACAGATTCATTGGTTTAAAGTTGTCCACAGCTTTTGTCCAGTCTGTACATTTGTCCAGTCTATACATTAGTGTTTGTTTTCTGTACAAATCTGGTTATGGTGTGCATAACAGATAAAAAAAAAAGACATTAATTTTCACTTGTGACTGAAGCAGAGCACAAGTGAGGAATTCCCTTGAACCAAAGATACTGTCACAATACTCCTGAGCCAGGCATGGAGGCATAAAGGAGAAATCAGGTGATCTTGATATTTTATATTTAAGAAAAACTAAAGACAATAAGTAGAAATTGTGATAACTGGAAATTAAAGTTAGATTGAGCCATATTAAACGAGCTTTTTTTCTTTGGAAACAAAAATTGAGTTTCATTATTTTATCAGCAAAGGGAAAAGAGTAGACCTGATTTATCTGATTTTCAATAAAGTATTTAATGTAGTGCTGTCATCAAGCTGTGGAAGTTCTGGAGGAAAATAAAAAATTAGTATATGAACGTTAAAGTGGATTTTTTTTTTTTTTAAATTAGACTGTTGTAACTTTTTTAAAAGGACAGTAGTAGACAAAAATTTTAATAAAAAGACACATTTTAAAATCCTACTTTATGATTAAGCAAGAAGTAATAATAATAACTAATCATATAATAATAATAAGCAGTATAGTAACAGGTAACACAATATAGTAACATGAATAAAAATTAATACAATAGACATGAATATTTATATAAAGGAAAGGGAAGGACTATGTGGTGATGGACTTATGGATTCTTTTGCTACCCTCCCAAGAGCAAGCAGTACCAGGCAACTAACAGTAAGTATGCAATTTGAGTTCACAAACCACATAGGCTATATAATAAGCCAGAGGAGAGGTCTGAGCAAATAAATACCGATTTTTGATGAAGCACAGTTCTCGCTCTTATTAAGACACCTATTTTTCTGAGATGCATACTAGGAACCTTTTAAAATTTAGAAGCACAAAATTATTTTATGCTGTCTTATGAAGATACAAGGAATGTGTTTTCTGTTTGAGTTATTTTTTTAAAAAAATGTTACTAGTAAACTATTTCACCTATAAATTTTGAAAATTGCCTAATACTAATCACAATAACAAGTATTATACTTTGGGGACTTATTGCCCTAAATAGCTACAGCAATTGAAAGTTGCCAGGCATGATTGACCTTATTAATGTTTACAAATATGTAAAGGGCGAATGTCAGGAGGATGGAGCCAGGCTCTTCTCATTTATGTCCAATGGTAGGACAAGGGGCAATGGGTGTAAGCTGGAAAACAGGAGGTTCTGCTTAATCTTAAGGAACTTCTTTACTGTGAGAGTAACAGAGCACTGGAACAGGCTCCCAGGGAGGTTGTGGAGTCTCCTTCTCTGGAGACATTCAAGACCCGCCTGGACGCCTTCCTGTGTGAACTCATCTAGGTGTTCCTGCTCCGGCAGGGGGATTGGACTGGGTGATCTTTCAAGGTCCCTTCCAATCCTTGACATTCTGTGATTCTGTGATTAATTGTTAAAATTGTATAGTCCCCTTAATGGTGAATCATATCCAGCTTTTCTTTGATACTTGTCCTTTCCCTTAATCAAACCTGAAAATAGTAGGAAAGATTTTGTGACAGGTTGCAAATTCCAGTGAACTTCAAAGGCAATTATACATTTAAAGGCAAGATTGCTGAGGAAAGTTTTTTGATGTGATAGCTTTTGGGGGTTAAAAGGCAATACCTTATACAAGGAGGACAAAAGATACATTTATATATGTGTAGTTGCATAAGTAACAGTGAAAGAAGAAATTAACTTCCAGTCAGTCAAGTAGTCTGTGTTAAAAAGTCACTGGGAGAAGAATTAATATCGTAAAATATTATTTACCGAGTTCTGCATTTCTATCAGTTTCCTTGTCCTGGGACAAAGTATTCACGCATGGGACAGTTAAAAAACTAAGAGAAATTAATGTAATTCAATATCTTCCTAGGAAGAAGGAATGAGATAAGAATTAGAACTGTCAAATGGTTATGAAAATTTAGTAGCTATTTTAAAAATGCACGGTATATACCAATTTGTATACAATTATAAATTTTTTAAGGAAATTTAGTAATTTTTACCAACATACAGCTAGTAGTTTAACCACTACTTATTTAGATCAATAGTGCAAGTGAAAAAGTAGCATTGACCATTATAGTGGTAGAAGACAAAAGATCTTTGAACCATAGAGGCACTGAGATCTGGCACTGAGATCTGAAAGGCAGCATATGTAAGATGAGATATCTGAAGTTCCCCAAAAAAGCTCTAACTACTTATCAGATAGAAGTCTACAGGCACTTTTTGTTTAAAACTGGTTTCATATCACACTCTGTAATGAAGATTATAGAAATGGAGATACAGAGCTTTAGCTATGAATGTTACAATTTGACACAATAGTAATAAACCAATGAAGAACTCACATGAGAAAAAACTAGACCTTGAGAAAGTAATAAAAATATTTCTGTATATATAATTGAAAATAAAGAAATAGCCAATATTTTTAAAGAACATACTGACAAATATCTAAATAAGGCAGAAGCAGGTGCTTAAACAATCATGTGTAGGAAAGGTAAAATGTTCTTTTTTTCAATAAATATGGTGGTTATGAAGATGTTACCATATATTTATACATTTATAGTCAATAATATTATACATAACAAAGTCTACTGTGTGTACAAACTACAAGTAAAGATGGAAAAACCCCAGGAAACACATTTTATCTATTTCTGTTTTGGGTTTTTTTTGTTTTGTTTTTTTTTGTTTGTTTGGTTTGTTGGTTGGGGATTTTTTGTTTGTTTGGTTGGGGGGTTTTTTGTTTGTTTTTTTGTTTGTTTGGTTTTTACAAATCATTCTAAATTAATTATTTTTTTCAGATTTTGTATTAAAATTATTTAGTCTTTTCATTAGTAATTATTAAAATTATTTCTGCTGGTGCAATGCATTATGATACAAATCACCTCTACAAAAGTAGTTGTTTTGGAAATGCAATTTTGAATGGAAAGTCCGTGTTTTCATAAATATTTACAGTATCAACGTATAATACAAGGATAAAGCACATGTAAAGACTAACATAAAATGGAAGTTTTGTCTCAGCTTTTTTTTTTCCTTTAAGTAGAATACTAAAGTATATAAAATATATTACTATGTAAACTATGTTCCTCCAAGTGATGAACAAAACACAGAAAATAACCCAATAAATATATATTACCAGGAAAAACACAGTTAGCAATAAAACTAGCTAGCAATTTGAAGTAAAAAAAAAAGTACTGAAAAAGCAGTTTATCCCCTCAGAGTATTACCTGCTGAATGGCTATTTAGTAATGAAGTTCCCATAGAGTGATCCCAATAGAGAAGTTGGGAAACTTCCCAATAGAGAAGTTTGGAATAGAGGTTGGAAAAACGAATATCTAAAATATACATTTTCCTGAATATGTACAGGTATATATGTTTTTTCCATTGCTTGCATATTCTCTGGAATATGGAAAGGCTGCATTAGACTAGGTGAGATTTTCACTTTGTCTGGATTGAGAGTCAATATTCTTGCATTGAAAGAAGAAGGCAGATCCTTAAGGTACAGCATGTGGTTTTGGTTTGAGTAGACTTTTTACCTGTATGATTTAAAATTATTTATATTCATATCATAGTGGTGGTGTACTATTACAGTAGTATCTTTTTGTCCTAAGAACTTGCATTTATAGCTAGTCTCATTAATGAGCAAATTATGCATGACTGGCTCTATTAATTCCTCTACTATATGTCAAAGTAAACATTTAATGATTTACTTACTCTTTAATAGCATGCCACATTTATCAAACTTTCTTTACATGCACTCTGAAAATACACTTAGTCTTAAAAGTCCCAGCAGTGGTACATGTTGTATGCAGCATTAACAGTTTTTATAGTCTACAAATTACACAGATTAGAAGTAGAATGAAGAGGGAAAACTAGCAAGAGCAATGACAGAGTAATTAGTTTCTACTTTTGCTTATGATTATGAAAGTTGATTATTAGATTAATGGGGACATGTAAAATCAGGAACACAGTGAACTGGATGTGCGGATAGGTGTGCTTTCTGAGATATAACTGAAATCTCTTGTAGAGCAGCTTTTTTCAGTTAAGTCTATGATTATGGAATGGTCTGTTTTCCTGAGCTCACCTGACAATCTCCAAATTTCCTTGTTTTCTGTGTAATGATTTTTCAGTGAAATCGTCATTTCAATCTCCATTCACCAATCTCCTCTACAAAGGTTCAAGAGCTGTGCCAGTAAGTAAAGTATGACAAGAAAGAAAGAAAGAAAGAAAGAAAGAAAGAAAGAAAGAAAGAAAGAAAGAAAGAAAGAAAGAAAGAAAGAAAGAAAGAAAGAAAGAAAGAAAGAAAGAAAGAAAGAAAGAAAGAAAGAAAGAAAGAAAGAAAGAAAGAAAGAAAGAAAGAAAGAAGAAAGAAAGAAAGAAAGAAAGAAAGAAAGAAAGAAAGAAAGAAAGAAAGAAAGAAAGAAAGAAAGAAAGAAAGAAAGAAAGCTTCTTATTAAAGCATCTTGAAGCAATGCCTAAAAAGGAGGTCAAAGAAACAAATAGACCTTTCTTGCTTTTCATTTAGTTTTTGTCTTTCATTGCATCTTGGTCATTGTATGTGTGTATTCCTAAATCTCCTTCTTGGCAATGATGTTAGATTTTTAACAGAATCCTAGAAGTATAATACAGATGGCACCATCTATCTTTTGTATTTGTGTAAGTTCAGTTCCTGTTGAAGGAAGAAATACAGACACATCAAATTTGAAAAGCTTTGAAGAAAAAAAAAAAAAAAGAAAAAAAGAACAAAGAATGGCTTTGCTTTTTGAGGTAGTACATGCATAAGGATTAGGATTAAATGGTCATAATAAATGGAGGACATAATAAATTTTATTTTCCCATAATAAATTTACTGCAGATCATGGGCACAAATTGACTGTCTCAGGTTAGTTTCCATTCTGTCTGATAGGTGTCTTCCTTTCTCCCATAAAAGAGAGCTTTCCAGGGGAAAAAATCACTTTATGATATACAACCTTGCTAAAACCAGAGCCAAGGTTATGGACCAGTCAGAGCAATGCAAAGGATTGGAAAGTGCTTCATTTTCAGAGACTAACGCATAGGTTTGGGTGAACGATATGTAGCTGACTGGTTGCTGAAGTAAGCCACTCTGAACTGGCACCAGAGACATCCCTGCTGAAAATACTAACTGAAAAATTAATTACCTATGAAGAGGGCTACCGTGTTTTGTTTAATGCCAACACTAGCAACAAGGGACCGGTAAACTGCAATGATTTGAAATGTTGTGTTTTGCTGCTGTCTAGGTTGTACAAGGCCCAGCAGATGAAAAGTTGAAACTGAGATGGTTCAACTGAAGAGGTTATTAACAAGTATAATAAATTAAATTGTGTAAATTAAATAGTTATGAGTTTCATGACAATATTTCTTGTAGAATTCACCACATTATTGCCCTGTTATATAATACAAGGGTTCTGGGGTTTTTCAATCTTATTCCTGTTAGGTACTAGAGATGGTGTTGGTTGCATGTTTGCCTTAGTAATACCTGAGGTCACATCTTGTCTTCTTCACAGCTGTCTATATTTACCATAACTGTGACTGTATATGATTTTGTTAATTCCAAAGTCTGTACATTTCACCATATATTCACAGATTCCTGTGTAACCATTTAATAAAGAGTATTAAAAGAACTTTCAGAGCAAAGATCAAGATCCATAGTAAACCCCCAGTAGTCCTTGTAGAAGGTGCCTTTATTGGTGAGATAGAGTTGTATGTGACTTCTCATTAATTGTTTTATCCCAGGAATTTTCTTATATATTTTTCATTTAGTGATTCATAATCAATAGCAGAGTTTAAAAAGTCTGGATCTAGTCTAGATCTCTTACAGATTTCACTGAGGTATGAATAAAAATCTCTTTAATTAAAAGAAAACACATTCTAAATTTTAAGCAATACTGTGTATAATTTCACTGAATGTGATAACCTCCTTTTCCTTCACAAGCTCTAACTGAAATGAACCTGACCCTTTTTCTTGTATTGCATTCAGTGATGTCTACACATATTGGATATAGTCCAATTCAAACACATTTAAAGGATTAAAATAGAAATTGATTTGAGAATTTAAACATCTCTGAATTATGACAAAGCTTAAACAGATCTTCTAATCATACTGGCAGTCAATATCAAAGTGCTGAGCATGCTTTAAGGTTCAAAATGAGCCTCAGATGGCTGTCTGATTTTAAGTATTATGTAACACTTAGTGTATAGAAGAACTATATGAAATACTCTGAAGGACCAAGACTAAGATTTGTGCTGTCTAACATTAGAAACTAGGATGTGTCCAAGTCTCTAAGTTAGTAATTTTCACCCTTTTTGTTAATCAAAGGTAATAATACAAAGACACTGTCGGGGCCTTTTGAAGTACCTGGATGATCTGAGATTTTCACTTTAAAATGAGAACAGCTCAATGCTAGAAATGTCTGCTTCCTTCCACTAGCATTGCAGATATCAGATGACTGTCATGCTTAAAATCTTTTCAATCTGGTAATTAAGTGGCCTGTCAACATTTATGCTCATACATATCCACAGTTTCCTACTATTTTCACTAAAAACAAATATTAACCGGTAGGTAGCAAATTTTGAGCATGCAGATAGGAAAATTACTGAAATAAACTTTGAATCTGTTGAGAACAGGTTTCCCACTTAGGCAGTGGACTTCCTGGTTTGAAGGTTTTTAGAACTCAGCCACACAAAGACTTCAGCAGCTTGAGCTGAGCTTTGAAATTAACCCTGGTCTGAGCAGGATGTTGGATTAGGTGACCTTCAAAAATCCCTCCAACCAAAGTCTTTCTGTGGTTCTAAGAATAGTAATGTCAGCTATGTCAGCTCTAGTAAAGAGATCCCATGGGTGTTTGATTAATAAAGGGTAAAAAGGCTGAAACAGAAGATACAACTTTTGGTGTATAATCATTTTGCATAAAGCAGAATATTTATGAAGCTTTTCTTCAACATCTTTAATGTCTGAAACATTAAACTGCCAATGAAACAAGAAACTGATAAAATTAGTATTTTAATTATGAAATGTGACACGGAATGAGATTAGATATATGCTAATTAAGTCAGCTAGGTTTAAAAGCTTTCTACAGTGTGTTGGATGTAATTTGAAAAGGAAACTTCTAGTCTTTGTTCTTTTCCATGAGCCCTCATGAAAAGAAAGATTTTCATATAGGTTTTTATTATTTTATTCGGGATAGAAGGGAAAGGATTTGGCTACAGATTGCAGGACTGGTGAAATTTACATATTTGATAATGTAGTATTAAAAATTCCAGATATGTATTAAAACTATTTTCTTCTTAATCTTTGAAAAAAAATTGCCAACAAATACATAATGTTCTATCATATTTCTGAAATGGTAAAACCATAAAATAAATAATTTTAAGTTGCTTTTCCAAAACTCTGACATCTTGTTTCTGATTATTTTTTTTTTATTTTGGGGTTTTGTTTTTGTTTTTGTTTTTTTTTTTTCAGAGCATTACAATTTTTAAATGGATAATGGTATTTGATATTTAACCTAGTTTAAAACAGTAACAAATTGTATTGCAAAGATGAGAAGCTTCATCCTGCTGTAATATTATAATCTCTTTAGAGAATAGATATTCCTATCACTTCAATCACTACTTTTTATGAATTAGTTAAAAATGGAAAACTAGGACTTGATTTAGCCTATCTAAATATAGGTATTTAGTATCATCCAGGGAAAGATAGGCTGAGAGAAGCTGGAAAATATGGAATTTCAATTGGCAAATTTACCACTAGTAATCCTGTGCTGTAGGGCTTCAGTGAAACAGAGAGACACAGAAATGGTGGAAAGGCTATCTGACTGTAGATGAGCTTGACTGAAAAATTAATTTTTATTTGCATCTGTATAATTTTTTTTTTTTTTTCATCCCATCTCTGAAAGAGAATGGGAAAGCAGAAGAGGGGGTGGAGGGGAAGAGGATCCAGATACATAAATATTCCACCTTTGATGATCAAAATCTATGTCAATCCAAAAACTAGGACTTGGACCCTTTTTATGAGTAACATATTGCAGAGAAATTCAATACAACAGAATTTCTAAGCAGGCAATCAAATTCAATAAGGTTATGCAGCTCTGGGTCTTAATGAGCATACACTGGTGATTACCAAATAAACAGTTACGAATTCTTGCCATATGGAAAGTTATCTTCAGTGTTTACAATGACTTCACACAGCTGTCACTGCACAGTGGCCAGCACTAGAATTACTCTCTTTTCAATCTGTCAAAAACTTCAAAGGCAAGATACCATCAACATGGATTTTTTTTTTTTTTTTTTTTCACTATTACACCCCATACAGATAGGAAGCTGTTGCAGACAGTCACATTTAATCTTAGAAACTCTTAGAAGTCTCATATATATATAAACAAGAGGAGTTAGAGATGTGCACATGTCTGCAGGGCTGTGATCATATTAACATCACAGAGATGAGGTGGAATGGCTCCTACAACTGGAATGCTGGAATGGAAGGGTACAGGCTTTTTTGAGAAAGACAGGGGAGACGAGGAGGGGGTGTCACCCTCTATGTCAGTGACCCACTGGCAGTGAATGGAGCTCTGCCTGGGGATGGATGAGGAGCTAACCAAGAATTTATGGATCAGGATTACAAGGACACGTAGCATTATAGTGGGGGTCTGCTACAGGCAACCTGACTAGTAAGAGCAAGTGGATGAGGATGTCTATAGACAGATAGCAGTAGCCTCACATTCACAAGCCCTGGTCCTCATGGAGGACTTCAACCACTACGGTATCTGTTGGAAGGACAACACAACAGGGCACAAGCAACCCAGGAGGATCCTGGTATGTGTTGTTGATAACTTCCTTTTCCAAGTGACAGAGGATCCAATGAGGAGACGTAGTTTGCTGGACCTTTTTCTCACCAAGGAGGAGCTGGTGGGAGAATGTAAAGCCCAAGGGCAGTCTTGGATGCAGTGACCATGAAATGGTGGAATTCAAGATCCTTAGGGCAGTGAGGAGGGCAAGCAGCAAGCTTATTACCCTGAAATTCAGGAGAGAAAACTTTGGCCTATTCAGGGACTTACTTGTTAGAGTTCCATGGGATAAAGCCCTGGAGGGAAGAGGAGACCAAGAAAGCTTTTTAATATTCAAGGATCACCTCCTCCAAGCCCAGGAGCAATGCAACCAAACAAAGAGGAAGTCAGGCAAAAACACCAGGAGGCCTGCATGGATGGGCAAGGAGCTCCTGGACAAATTCAAAGACAAAAAGGAAGCCTACAGAGGGTGGAACCAAGGACAGGCAGCCTGGAAGGAATTCAGGGAAATTGTCTGAGCATCCAGGAAAGCCAAAACCCTGACAGAATTAAATTTGGCCAGGGACATCAAGGCCAAAAAGAAAATATTTTATAGGTACATAGGGAACGAAAGGAAGACTAGGAAAAAGGAGAGCCCTCTCTGGAAGGAAACAGGAGACCTAGTTACCCAGGATATGGAGAAGGCTGAGGTACTCAATGACTTTTTTTCCTCAGTCTTCACTGACAAGTGCTCAAGCCACACTGCCCAAGTCAGAGAAGGCGAAGGCAAACACAGGCACTGGGAGAACAAAGAGCTGCCCACTGCAGGAGAAGATCAGGTTTGAGACCATCTAAGGAACCTGAAGGTACACAAGTCCATGGGACCTGATGAGATGCAGAGATTAGATTTGAGGAAGAAATTATTTCCTGTGAGGGTGGTGAATCACTGGAATAAATTGCCCAGAGAAGTTGTGAAATGGAGAGGTGGTAGATGCCCCCTCCCTGGAAGTGTTCAAGGCCAGGTTGCATCAGTCTTTGAGCAACCTGGTTTAGTGGAAGGTGTCCCTGCTCATGGCAGGGGAGTTAGAACTAGATGATCTTCAAGGTCCCTTCCAACCCATACCATTCTATGATTCTATAATATACATTCATTTCTATAGTTAATCATTAATTTCAAAAGATAATGTCATAGAGAAATACAAAACTCATAATACTGAATTTATGTTCCATAAAACTTCTCTGCACATATATTAAAATTATTTGGCTAATTGTTGAGTGGTAACACACTACATCCTTTTATAACACCTTTGGTGCATAGGTCCAAGAAGAAAGCTCTTATGTCATGAAAAACTTTATGAAATTCATTGAATCAGGGGTATTTTGTTGACACAACCAAGAGCATAGATTTTCAGTATTAGAAAATATTCTCTAGGGCAATACCTTGGGCCAATATGTTTTTAAACCCTGGTTTCACAGACAGTTCAAGGTTGCTTGTACACCTTGACAAAAATTAGTTTTGTAGCAAGATCAGAATGAGTTCATATTAGAGTAAAAGAGGTCACAATGAAGAGTGGTAGGGCTGCAGTAATCTAGGAAGAATGGGTAGGGGTGCTCTGGAGGCAAATAAAGATATAGTTAGAAAGGAGTCAGTGGTGGTTTTGAGGGTGTTATGTTTCTAGTAATAATTAATGCAGCTTAAGTAGTGTCAGATAACTGAGAGAGCTAGGATGAGTTGATGTGGCTTCATGACCTATGAGAACCCTAAGGTAGCAAAGAGAACTGTTTCTTTGTCAGTCCTGTTCTCTTTTTTTTCTATCTTGTCTCCCATTAATATCTTTCTATTTGACAGTCTGCCTACTCTGTGGCTTGCTACTATAGCCTGTTCTGTACTTTGCCTGCTGCTCTGAGCTGCTTTTAGCCTTGGTCTGGAGGCATATTGGTAATGAAAGAAGATCATATTGTTGTAATGGTAAAATCATCAGAATTCAGAAGAGAGGGTGGCTGGAAAAAAGAGAAGAAGCTCAGAGAAAAACTCAGGAAATCTGGAAAATAAGAACTGATAAACAAATTGGGACCTGTCTATTTAAAATTTTGTATGCTCTATCATTAGGCCAGAATATAAGAGACAAGGGCATGCTGACAACACATCTTCCAAGAGCTTTCTATTACTGGGAACACATTGATTGCTCTATGAAAGTCTGCAGGTGGACAACAGGGCCCTCATCTGAGATTTGGCTACCTGTACAGCCATGAATGTCCAGGCAGAACATGTAAAATTGCCAGGCATGACAAATAACAGAGTGTAAAACAAATTACAGAGTGCTGTGAGGAATGGATGGATTTCACAGATGGTAAAAGGGAAATTATGTGAAAGACAGCCAAACTTAACAGATATTTGTAGAAGAGCATTAAGGATCTTTTGGAGAATAGTGTTTTGCAAAGCCAGCAAGTGCCTAAATAACCATATCAATAATACAATGCATGACTGAGATGATCTAGGTAAAAGTATAAGAAGTGACAAATTTGTGTACACACTTAGCAAAATTGGGACCATTGGGGAAAGAAGTAAGAATGCAGGGGCATGTTGGTTTATCTGGGAAGGGACAAGAGTAGAGAAAGAGAGGAGGTCAATGAGGGAAGAACAAGCTTGGGAAAAGGAAGGGGATAGAAGAGACCATCTGGTCATGTGTGAGATTCTGGTCTGCACATTTTTCTGAAAGAACCCCAGACATGCAACAGTGACTGAAACTGTCCTGTCTCCATAGTATACTGTATTCCTAAAGATTTTCCAAGTGAGTGGGATCTCCATTCTGCATGTGGGGGTGCACTTTAACATGAGCTATCCAGTGAGCAGGGTGAGAGA
The DNA here is from genome assembly GCA_907165065.1 of Caprimulgus europaeus. Next base: position 51,189,157 of record OU015523.1, on the reverse strand, counting down.
TCTGAGTGCCTACAACTGCAAAGACCAGAATCTGGGTACCAGCTGCTGGACAGACCAAGCATTTATGGACAGCTAGAGGAGAAATCTGTGTGTCTGTGCATCAGTGTATGTAGCCATAGCAAACTTTATTTGATCAGGGACAGGGGGAAGAGCTATCTTGTGTAAGACAGTATTTGGGCTATCATTTAAAAGTTATAACTTCTGTTGGTTCTTATACTGCAGATGGACAGACAAATACAAGTTTTAATATCGTTAGAGTGAAGTTAATTAAAATTGTGTCTTAAAATTCCTTGGACTGCTATCTTCTTCACCGGGCAGCTATGTTTCAAATCTACAGTTCTTTCTTGCTCTTCCTTCCTTCCTTCTTTTTATTTCTGTCATTCTTTCTATTTTTCTTTTGTGTAGTTTTCCTTTTTTTCAAGTTAAAGGAAAGAGTTGAACCTCCCTTTCTTTCCAGGATGTGTAGATTTCTATCTATAAAAGTATAGATAACATATGAGGAGTATTTCATGGATCTGAAATTGTTTCAAATCTATTTGTACAACATTAATAACATAAAAGAGTATGCCTTTAACTTAACTTGAATTAAACATTACAGTAAAATAATAAATTAACTGTGTCTCTAAAAGCAGTAAGTATTCTAATGCAGTTTTAATAATGAAAAAAATTATTTCTACAGAATATTGGAAGAGGTAAGCAATTGCAATATTATAAACTTTGTCTTATTTTTTGGGTTTTGGGGTTGTTGTTCTTTTGTTTGTTTGTTTGTTCAATTGAAAAAGTGTAGTTAGACTTTTAGACAGGGAAAGGAGAAAGTTAAAATCCCTCACTGAAAAATTCTAGAAGTGCAATATATTTTTCCTTTTTTTCCTATGTTCTCTTTTCTCTCTTCTCTCCAAAAGAAACAAATGAGAAAAAGAAAGAGAAAATGAAGAGAAAAAATATAGTACTGTTCTTACTATTAAAGCATAAAAATAATGGAGAACATATTCAGCTGAAAAATGTTAGGAACCTCAATGACGTATTATTACATGGAACTTCTTTCTTGCTAGTAAACTTCCAACTGACAAAACTTTCATGACCATCTAGAGAACAGTGGGTAAAAAATACTTTCTCATTGTTTTTGCAATTTCTTTTTCTTGGGCAATGTTTTCCTTTCATTAGGAAAAAAGTCACATTACCTGTGATCATCATTTTGGGTACACAAAATATTAAGTTCCATCATAGGTTATAAAATGTCTGTTTGCTTTTTCAGGCTGATCTTCAATGTGGAGTTATTAGCTGAAAAGAGATAAATAATTTCAGGTCACCATCTTTCAAAACTTTTCTCAGGTTACTAATAATCAATAGGTCAGAGAAGAACCTGTTCTGTCACAGGATGACAAAGGTTAATGTTATCTGCAATACTCTAATCCAGGTAATTTAAGATAAACATAATTTTCTAAAGGTTAGGGCAAAATGCAACTCATAAACAAGAACTTTTTGTTTTTCACAAAATACCATAGGCCTAAATAATATAGCTTCAACTGTTTAAAAATATTTTCAGTTTAAAATACAGAATACAATATGTATAACACTACTAATCAAGTTTTATTTCAAAGTTTTCAACACATTTTGTGCTTTTATTCACATAAACAAATCCTTCTGAAGGACTTTGGCAACTGAAAAATAATTTGGGTCCCTAAGCCCTATCTCAATAAAATGAAAGATATCCTTGACTGGAGCTATTTACACTTCCTCTTGCTACCATCACATTTTTGCTTTGCCTACTTTTAACAAGTAGAAATATTATCTAAGATCCCACTCACTTTATTTCTCTTCTGCAATGAAATTCAGAGAGTTTAGAATGCTCTGAAGAGTCTAGTCATGACCTAGTTCTTTTTAGCTTAAGGTTTTTATCCTCAGACTGGTTTTACTGCAAGCTTGAAGAAATTTGGATCAGGTTTTTCTTGTGGTCTTTTCCAGAGTAAACTAATCTTAACCTTCTTCTTCTTCCTCTTTTAACAGAATAAATTGTTTAGCTGTGAATGAAGACTGAATATAGGAATGAACAGCTGGAATCTATCACCATGGTAGATGATATCTACCATTCATTGTGTGTTTACAGATTTGTAGTTTCACTACTAAAGCATTTTGATAATGGTATTACTGCATGCTGCATTGTCCAGAGCTGCTGTCTTTTTCTCGTACCACCTCAAGCATCACATAAGTAGATTCAAACATATTATATTCCTGCCACTGTAAATGAGAAGGAGATAAAATCATATTAAGTTAGATTTCTTACAGAAAGGAGGTTTGAGAATATTTTATATTAATGTATTTTTATAGAAGTAGAATTTTTTTCTTCCTTAGAGGGAAAATCTTTTAAAATTTGACCGCATTCATTATTACACAGGAGGGTTTGCTCATCTCTGCAGAATAAACTGCATTTCTATTTCTATGCATAACTGTATCATTATAAGGAGATAACCCTGGTTCCTAGTATTCCAAGTGCTATAGAGTCCACTCGCATTTAGGGCTAGTTGAGGGCTAGCCTCCTCAGGAGCAGTTTGGCATGTGCAAGCTTCATAACAATTGTCCCAGGTTGCCTCTGGGTCCCATAGGATCCTATGACGCCTGTGAATAATCTGATAATTGTTATATGAATCATCTATTTAAAGGTTAACATTTCATTAATGTTGAATACTGGTAAAATGTCATTTTAAGGGAATCTTGCTCTCAGCTTATATGTATATACATGTATACGTATTTGTTCATATGTATTAAAGAACTGTACAGAAAACATAAACTATTTTTGAAGAGAAGGTTTACCTGTTTTCTGTAAAGCCCAGTTTCATTCCTTTGCTGAAATTTAAATTCTGTCATGTAGTCATAAAAATGTTCTACCTAATCTTTTTGAAAATCACATATTCAGACCCACCAGCTTTAGCTACTTTTCAAATATTTTAAAGTTGACACACTGAGTCCTTTCCTCACATTTTAATTTCACTGTTCTTCTTATAATTGACTTGTCACAGAGATCCAAAGTTTAAGCCAAATGTTCTTTCTCAGGGATGTCTGATGCTTACTTTGTTCACAAAGAGTTTAGTGATGTAAAATGACAACTGCTCATGTGGGAAGGCCAAAAGAAATATACTGTAAGCTTGAAAAAGCGCATGTTTAGAGAAAAGTATTAAAGTAGTGTAAGTCTAATTCCATGAAATAAAAGATCAAGTTGTATTTCTGCTTTATTTTACATATTCACATTTGTCTGTGGCAGAAAATACACTCATAATGCTTCTGAAGTGACTCTTGCAGTATGTTCCAAGACAAAATCTCTACACAAAATATTTTTTTTTTTTTTAAATAAGAATATATATATGCACAAATACAGACATTTGCACACAGGTTGCCCTAGAAACTAATACCACATTTTAAACAGAAAAAAAGGAAAAATGTATTATAAAATTGTTCACAGTCCACAGATGAAAGTATTCAGTAAGATCTTAAAGCCTGAATTTCTCAATTCACTCATATAAAATTACAAATAAGACTTTCTTGTGTGGAGCAGTTGCAACGATCAGCAAACCCAAGTTTGATTTTAGACAAGTAATACTGTATTGCCATTGATAGTAACAGGTTAGTAACAAAATTTTCGAGGCCTCAGGAATGAAGTTTGTTAGGCTTGGTTTGCCTGAACTTTCCTTAATATTCCTGGAGCTTTGATCTCATTTGGTTTACCTGCAAAAAACCTTTTTCTTTTTTTTTTAATGACTGCACAACTATGGCTACCATTTGTTTTATTTTTTCCTTATATTTGTATGGAGCAATCATAGTTTTCATGCAAAGAATAGCAAGAAGTAGTTGTTCTATGCAAATGAGATATTTATGACTATTATAATGATACAGTGCAGAGGGAAATAGGCCTAGCTTGATGCCAGAGACTTTGAGAAGTGGGGAAACAGGATGTTGCACAGAAAAGTACACCAGGTGATGATAAGCGAAGTAGGGTGACACAGGAGGTGGTTGGTTAAAGAAATGCAGATGTAGAAGCTGGTCGAAACAAGTTTGAAATTAACAAAGACACAAAGAACAAATGTCTAACATAAAATGAACCATATATAGTAAACTTGTGCATACAGTGAAGTTGCTGATCAAAGAAGAGAGAGTATGATGTAGAACTTTGCTAGAAAACCAGACACTAGTAAATCCAAAAAAGGAGAAAGAACGGGAGGAAGAAAAATGTAGGTGGAAGAAGAAACGTATCACCATTGCTGTCTCTGCAGTAGAAGTGAAGAACCTGGAGTATGGACAATCTGCTGCAACTGTTACCTGTACTCAGCCCTGTCCCCTCAGTGTCCCTGCTTGCTTGAGGAAGGTTGATGCTTTCAATCTCAGAGAACAGAGGTGTATTGAAAGAGTATAACACATAATTATTTTAACCGTATTATTATTATTACTACACTTATTATGACTGTGTTTTGTTTTTCTGTAATAGTATTTTTTAATTTTTTTTTTGTTTTTTGCTTTTGCAATATTGAAATCTGGACTAACAAAGATTCTTTGATCAGAATGTAAAGATTTACATGATACTAAAAGTCATATATTTGGCTTTACCTATAAAGTATATTTTGGTTTTGCTCATAGAAACACTTTATGCATAATGCAACTTGAATTCCAATACCACACATTGTTATTTTGCATTTAGCTTGATGACAGATTGCTTATTACACAAAGTCCGTAGATAAGTAGGTGCATCCTGATGAGAATGATAGCAATGTCCTTTCTGCAGATGAATAGATATCAGACAATCCTTTTCATTTATTATATGAATCAGAAATTTTTCATAGAAACAAAACCAACAGTATTTTTGGAATATGTATGTCTGCCTTAATGTTCGTAGTTATAGTGCTCTCATACACAAGAAAAAAAAAGGCTGATAATCAAAATACATAAATAAAAACCACAATATGTTGTGAGAGTAACTTAAAAACATCTGTTTATACACCAACAGATAATACTTCTGTTAAGAAAAGAGTTGTTGTATTAATTGTTTCATTCACTGAGTTTTCCTCAAAATATTACTGAGGCAAACAGAAATATTAACTTCAACTTAAATAAGTTTAAATTGGATTCTAAAATGAAGATTCATTCTAAATATAAACTCATAATGCCACTTTAGATTTAGTGGGGTACCCTGGAAGTCCAGCAACTGCCCGCTCCAGGATGGCAAAGGCTGCCTATAGGTCCTTTGTTGTATGTATCAGTCCCATGCAGATATCTCCATACCTTCAATAACAAAAGTTACCAATGTTTAGGTGGCTACATCATTCCTAAATATCTGACTTACAAGGTGTCATACAGAGAAAAGAAAATGTTCCCTTTCCATTTCCCAAAGTTGCTTACACTTTATTATATTTTAAATTAAATGTTATAGCAACTTTTGGATGAGAACCAGTGATGCTATGGATGTGAGTCACAAAATAATCACACAATTATTTAAAGTGGTACTCCTTCCTATTAAGATAATTGAATATTTTGGTTAATCAAACTCTTAGCACCGGATCAACGTGTTGAGTCAAATTCCTAATGCTCAGCAACTTATATTCCTGTATTTCAAGCCAGTCAATTCAATTAAAATGCTCCCACTATATATGATTAAAGTCCTTTGCAGTTATTGATTATGCTTAATGATTGGAGCTGACTTTATGTCCACATTGTCAAACATCCTATGGATATTGTTTTGTTTTCCTGTTCCATTTATTGATGTGATGTGTGTTTTAACTGTTGAGTATTTTAAAACATATTCTCACTTAAAAGAGGTAATCTTGTGTTTTCCACTTGGTGGGACATCTCCATGGACAGAATCTAACAGAGTGTTCTGCAAAAATCCATTCGAGGTCCATTTGATGCTGTGCAAAAGTGGGATGTCCAGTATCTGAAGGAGTGTAAAATTTACGCACTACCTATATTCTTCTTTTTTTTTTTCTATCTTATTTAAACAGCTGTTTTATTATGCTGTTTGTTGTCAGGCCTTTTCTTACCAAGATCAAAGCAGAATCCCACCTCTCTCCCTTCACCCCAGTGAAGAACATCTTGTTTATTGGATTTAAAGATATTTGTGTCTACCTACCAAAATGGAAGATATTGGAAAAATGACTTTGTGACATACTGAGGCACCTCTATTTAATTTTAAAATTTTCTGTTATGTGTATGTATGTATAGGAGAGAGCTGGATGACATCCATAATAATGTCACTGAATGCCTTCTTAAGAATAAAAAGTAATAAACAATGTTTTCAGCTTTTACAGAACAGAAACTCAACCAGACAGTTTTGAACTTTAACAGGATACTTTTCTGGTAGAGTACAAGAAAGATAACTGTATATGCATCAAACGAGTTGGTTATGACTCCTCAGAAGTTAAAGTTCAGTTCTGCAATTAAATCAGCTCTGATAAAAACAGTAGCTTTGCATAAAGGTCGCACATGAGTACTGAGAGGCTGCAATCCAAAGCATCTAAAATAAACAGCAAATGAACTGCCTAAGAGCTTGTAAATCTAGTACTTGCTGTATGTCTGCTGACAAAGCCAAGATGTTATGGCAAGGAATTTTTTAAATAAACTTGAAAAAGAAATTAAATTACATTGGCAGATCTTTTGCATTGAAGATGCTTAGTGGAAATCTTGCTTGTCTTTTTTTTTATAACTGTTTCCAAGTGTTAATGAAGCTGGGAATGGATTTTAATGTATTCAGGAAAACAAATAACAGGTTTTACAGAAGGTATAATCGTAAATGAGAAAAGATTAAATGTAAGATTACGGTTTAAATAAATGTACCAGATAAAACCAGGGATACAGCTGGGGTGTTTTAAAATCTGGTGTGTTAAAGCAAGTTATTGTAAAATATTTTTCTACAATACAGGATCAAAAATATTTTTGTTTTAATTGAATTCATTTTCATTGAACAGTAATAGTTTTCATTACTCATTGAAGAGAGGAAAACAAAGGAACATATTTCTTCACTTCCAAAATTCTTCAAAAGATTTATGTGGTCAAGAAGATCAGTAACAACTTGTACAAAAATTTATAGGAAAGGATTCTGGGGAAACTAACATGCAAAACTCATAGAGAACATATAGCCTAATTTTCATTCAGTGTTTTGCAGGAGGTGATAACCATTTTTCAGGAACATATCTAGGATTTTTTTTTTTTTTTTAATTGTGCACTAAGGATATAGTATGCAGACATGTTAAATTGAAAAATAATAAAAAAGGAATCTATCATCCTGTAAAAGAGAATCTGAAACTCCATGTTTATTTTTAGAACAAATCTATGCCCCCTTTATGCCACCTAAATCTTTTCTGGAAAGTTGGATTTGTTGATCATGTGAGTGGTAAGAATTTTCACCACTGTGACCAACAGAGAAAAGATACTCTGTGATATGCATCTACTAGCTGTACTACAATATATTAGTGGACTGACAGCACTTCCTTATCTGTTAGCTGACTCAGCATTTGAGGTTTTAGAGAATTTTTAATTATATTTTATTTTGTACTTAAGTAATTTATCTCAATTTAACATGCTCAAATAAACTGTCGATATTTTATAGAGATTTATTTTGCCCTTGAAGTACAATGCTCTGTAATGAACTTGTTCTTCTCATACTTTCTGTGGTTTGTAATTAAAAATATACTAAGGCTTACAATTACTATCAGATTTTGGTAATGTTGACTAATATTATTCAGTCTTCTCTCAGCTGAACAGTTATATGGTTCAATAGAAGATGTGTGACCAGTCTAGCTGTGATCAGAAATAGCTTTAAAATAATTTAAGAAAAAAAATTTCATAATGATAAATATAAAAGGAGAAATAGGCAAAAGGGAGAAATATGTATACTTTTTCCTTTTTTGCCCTGCAGTGTAATTATGAATAGGTCTCATTAAGCACAAATGGGGACTATGAATATGTTGTGCAACTTATTCTATTTTCATTTCTCTCTTTTTGTAATTTTTCTTGGTTTCTTATTAATGGATAACTAACCTAGGATGGACATTTAAACAGTTATTATTTTCCTGTTTCTAGAACATCTGAGCGACCAGTTTTAATAATATCAAATAAACAAATTTGTGGCAGCCCTTGGGGAAATAAATAGGGAAATAACTCTTATTTTTCTATGCTTGTTTGATTTGGTATTTTCAGCATTTATTTTCTATAATTTAAAAATACATTAATAGATTTGAGGAAGATAAAAACAATCAAACTTTCAATAGAAGATCAATAAAACAAACAAACAAAAAAGTGTCATTGTCTCATGAATAGGAAAAAACAAACCTAATTGTATACTTCTTAAATATATTTTTAAAATTAGATCCTGATAAAAAGGTATGTTTTCTACAACTTTTGAAGCTTTCTAGCGTTAGATATTTTCATGTAAAGTATAAGCTTGAAAGTAACAATTAGTGTCATGTACCCTGAAATTGGATTATTTCTAGATTATTCATAACTGTAATAATCCATCCTTCATATTTGCAACTACTGCAATAGAAAGAAGGTCTTCCTGTGAAACAGGCAAAGTACTGCATGTGTGTGGGGATGTGTTCAAACTGCCCAGCATGGAACAGCAGAACTTTCTAGAGAAATGGAGTGTAGGATAGGCTGTGTAGAGATGTGTAGAGTTTAGAAAAGGTAAGAATTTGACAATGTTTTTATATATATATAACCTAGGCCATGAGCTATGATGAGTTACAGTACATTTTACAGGAATTATTATGTTGTGTAATATGTAGTGTAACTGCAATCTCTTCTTGAAGTAAGTGCATCTAAGACGTAAAAAGGTTAATGCATTAATAGTTTGGAAATGATCCACTTCCTATTTTTATGAATACTGTGACAAAATCTTTCTTTTTCTAGATTATTAAAGATTAAAATGTTCGTATTATCTTATAAATTCCTCCTGAAAAAAAAATCAAACAAAAAAAACCCAAACAAAAGAAAAACAAACAAACAAAAAAACCCCACACCAAACCAAACCAAAACCTTAATACTGTTCATTTGGAGGTTCTGTGCTCTGTATGTGTTACTTCCAGTTTACCTATATTGATTTTCATTTGCAACGTATCAGTGTAAAAACAAACTAAGTCAAAATGCATCTTATTTTTTTTTTCCCTCTCAGATCCATGGTTTTTATGTCTTAAATGATTCAGGCAAAAATAAAATAAAATAAAATCCTCAGCAAGTATCTCACTTTTGCTTCATTATCTGAAAGATAACAAATATAGTTTTAAGGGCATTAACAAAATATTTTCTTTTAGTAAAGGTTAAAAAAATAAACTCTTTTATTATTTTAAAATAATTTCTTTATTTCTGAAGAAATAAAGAAAAGAATGGATTATTTCTGAATGCTTGGAAAATTAGATTTAATATTTTTGTTTTTTGAAAGTAAAATCAGTATCACTACAGATGTTGCTCATTTTATGTATAACCTTTTAAAATGAACCATCTGTTCATATTTAATATTTGCTAGTGTATAAAAATATAGTTTTTTAAATAATTGAAATATGTACAAACATTCACTGAATATTTAGAAGATATTTTTCAGCACTACTTTATTAAAGTCAGGAGTCAGCCATACCAGATATAAGGCTTCTCAGAACTCAAGCTGTTTGTACAGACCTATTTTATTCTCCTATATGTCATATGCATTCAAATACAATTCTTTAGTTAAATTATCAGGTACTCATTTTAGCTTTTCTTAACAGTACTTAATAGTGCTAGAAGATGAAGGACCAAACATGGGCAGATATAATTATTCTTAATTAAATATTTCTGTGCAACCTGAGTCATCATTTCAGAACAATGCACAGAGAATATAAATCACCCACATTTTCAATTAATCAGAATTTTGACCAGTCAGAAAGACAATTATAACTTGAATGCACAGAGGATAGTAGTGGATAGATTAAATATCCTTTACCTGATGGAACTGCATCACTGACTTGTAGTTTTTACACTAGGGGTGGATTTCTTCCATATTCCAGTATGCCCCACACTAGAATAACTTTTCAGTCTGAAAAAAAAAAAAAAAAAAAAAAAAAAAAGGTTCTGACACAAAACACTGATATCTGTTTATGGTTTAGCTTTGCTAATAAATAAAAGGCCAAGTGCTATGAATTCAGAAGGTATAATTACATGAGCCTTCTCTTACAGCTGTGTTGGAATCTGTGCTTTGTGAGCCAGGACACATGGTCTGCTAAGCCATTTGGAAGAGTAAATCATAGAGCAGGCAGCTATAACTGGTAACCATTTCCTGCACTTTACACTGTTCATTTGATAAACTCATACGACTTAAATATACCTTGTGTGTACCCTGAGATACCATGCCTTAGGAAGACTTGTCTGTTTTTCCTAAAGCACAAGAGACTAACATGGTTCTCCTTGATCTATGTGAGCAAAAAACCTCATTAATGACTTTAAACAACTTCATTCGGAGATAAAAATATGTACTTTTACTAAAGATTTAATACTTGAGCACAAATATGAACTTCTTGTAGTTGTAACAATAAAAAGGATCTTGAATGTCTTCTAAATACTCTTAACTATGCATTGTTCATTATGCATATTTTAGTCTGTATTAACATGTTTCAGATAGTACATACATGACACATTTAAGGTAGCATAACCCATCACCAATAATTTAATGAACATATACATAAAAGAGAATATTAATTAATGCTTTGTAACAGTTATTGTTGTTATTATTAATTATAATATAATATAATATAATATAATATAATATAATATAATATAATATAATATAATATAATATAATATAATATAATATAATATAATATAATATAATATAATATAATATAATATAATATAATATAATATAATATAATATAATATTTATAAATAAATTTTCTATATGAGGAAAGTCTCAGAACTGTACTGTAGAAATTAGTAAATTAGCAGAGTAATTATAGTCTTTAAAAGTCAAGATACAAAATTAATAGAATACCATTTAGAACTAGAATACTACTCTAGTTTAAAGAAAAACATTTAACTCTGAAATCATTAAAAATAATTTTAACTTATTTCTGAAAAACTTTTTTTTACTGTCTCATTCACTGTGAGCCAAGTCATAGAACTCTACTTAAGCATATTACTCAAATAACCCTTTCTCTAAACTAGTAATAAAGCAGTAAGGTAGCTCAATCACTACCCAGAACACTAGAAATTAATGGCATGACAATGTCTACAATATAGTCAATATGACTGTTAACCAACTATCAAAATATATACTAGTTTACTTGTTTTTAAAACAACTATATGGATGTATGAAGTGCTTATTAAATGCAAAATTATATGAGACATAGAGCTGTGAGACCAAGAATAAATTCTGTTGAAATCCTTATAAGTCATACTACCTTTCCATGTTTAGCTAGTCTTTTAGCAAGAACAGTAATTCCAAATACTGAATCTTTGCTTGAGTAAGTATATCAGGATTTGGTCTTTCATTGCAAATACAAAAGCTTTATGCTAGCATTGATAATTAAATAGATTCAAAACTTATTTTACAATAATGTGATACCTTTCATCATTAAGCAGAATATTAGCAATTCTAAATTCATTTTAAAATTCCTTTCAGAATCAATTTTGCAATGTTTTTTCAATACTTTCTGGATTAAATTAGTTTCCACAGGAGTAGTTCAGGATGTCTGCTGAAGGTAAAGTTCACTTAAAATAAAATTTTAAATATTCATACATATAGATCTCTTGCTAATCCATTTCAGAATTGACTTATATCCTTTACTGATATCACTATTTCTTATAAAGATTCCCTCTCTTTGTCCAGAAAAGATCAACCAAGATGGTATCTATTAATAAAAAAATAATGAAGAAAAACTAGAGGTTTATAGACATAAAAATTAGATGGGCAAATAATTATAAATATTATTTATAACATAGAAGATAAAAAGCAGATTTAGAAGAGTCAGCATGAGTTTACTTTATCAAATTAGTCTAACTTCATCCAAAATTATTATGGTCCTCCAGAGAAAGCAAAGATCTAAGGTATCTTTACCTTAGAAATGTTTTGAAATTATCCCAACATGATTTTTAATAAACTATTTGGGAAATACGGAACAGATAAAACTACTAGCAGGTGGTTGCATAGCTGGTTAGCTGTTATCAATGGTTTATTGCCAAAAAGGAAGACTATAACAAAAAAGGTTCTGCAGGGATCCATCTTGGGTCTGATTTTATTCATGTATTTTCATTAATGTTTGGATTGACTGTACATTTATCTAATTTGCCAATGGCTTTAAGTTGGAAGAGGCTAAAAATTTGCTCAATAACAGGATTTAAAAAAACAAAAAAATCCCAAACACTTTCTCTAAAAAAAAAGAAAGAATTAAATTCAACAGCAAGGACAAGATATTGTGGTAATGGAGAAATAATTACTTGCTCAAGCATAGCTCTCAGAACAATTGATTTGTTAGCAGTTCTACTGAGAAAAAGACCCAGGGTTATTGTGGATACTGTGCTGAACATAAATTAAGTATGTTGTTTAATCACAGAGAGAGGTAAGTACCTGTACATGACATAAAAACAAATGTAAAGCATGTAAGACAGGAGAAGGCCTTTCTCTTTTTCTCAGCAGTGTTAAGGCTCAGCTAGAGGGGCATCCAGTTTGGGTTATTGTCTTTCAGGAATTATAGAATGGTTTGGGTTGGGAGAGACCTTTAAAGGTCATCTAGTACAACTTCCCTGCAGTGAACGGGGACATCTTCAACTAGACCAGATTGCTCAGTCCAACTTGACCTTGAATGTTTCCAGGAATGGGATATCTCACACCTCTCTGGGCAACCTGTTCCAGTATTCCACCACCCTCATCTTAAAAAAATTCTTCTTCATATCTAGTCTGAATCTACCCTTTTTAAATTTTAAACCATTACCTCTTTTCCTGTCATAACAGGCTCTGCTAAAGGAAAGGAAAGAAGTGAACAAACTGGAGAGTATCCTGAGAAGACAAATATTTGTCTATAGTTTAGAAAACATGCCTTACAGGAAAGAATGAAGAAATGTGGGTTTGGTGGTTTTGCCCAAAGCAGCGAAGTTTGAGGGAGACAACCTTGGAATAAATAGAGAAGTCGACACAAAAAATCATCATGGTGTCTATATGATTACAGTATGGTAAGGAATGCTCAAATTAAATATCAGGGAGCGTTTGCTAGAAAATTGTGCAACTGAATAAATCACTTAATGAGGTTGTGGAATATCTATCTTTAGTCATACTTAAAGATATGCAGGACAAGTGGCCATCAGGAATCACAGAGGTCCATGTCCTTGCATATGATCCTGCACTCAAACAGCAGGTATGACATTTATGACCTTTCAGCCATATCTGTTTTATGGATATTGCACACATTTTTATTGTAAAGCAATTATGCTTCTGATGATTGGTTATTTTATTTTTAATCATAGATAGCTTTCTGAAATACTTTTCTTACTTTCTCATCCTTTTCAACATCTGGACAGTTGGTTTTATTTTCATTGTTTGACTAGAAAAGTGATCAGGCAGAAAGCTGAAGAATCAGACAAATTCTGCCTTTTTCATGACAAAGAAATACAAGTGTACAAAAATATCTTCTTTTCTTCAGACCTTTTACTATTTTTAAGAAAAGTGATTAGGAAGAATATTGGAACATGCATTTAAAGTAGCTCTCACTGAATACTTACTAGCATTTCCTAACTAGAAAGTTGAGTATATTCTATTCAATATATATTTGAAATATTTTTTACACTGTCTTGAGCTAGGTCCTGCGATACACAAGCATTGAGGTGATTTTTTGGTAATATTTAACTATGGAGAGTTGAACTGACTGCACATACTCTATAAAATCATTTTCCACTGACTTGAACTGACAATACATAGGTGAATTGATGTTTCTAGTTGTAAAATTATTTCAAACAGTCACACTGGCTTTAATCTTTATACATATTTTGTAAGGTAACAGGTTGTGGGAAAAAAACAGTCTTCATATAGAAGTATATTCAATGTAACAATGTTATAATAAGTTATTTTTTTACATTATCTGTACAGACTGATGATTATTGCCATTTGTGTTAGACTCAGAACTGAGTCTTCAACAAAGATTTTGTCATTGTTGAAATGCCTTTGAAATGATTTTTCTAAGGGCAAATAGAGCAAATAGGGATCTGCTTAGACGTGAGAAGGAAAAAAAGATTGCTGGAAAGTATTTACAAGGAAAATATTTTAGCACAGAGAGTTTTGAACTCTCTATGTTGTGTAGGAAATTATATATGTAGGAAAGAGAAGGACAACCCGCTGTATAATGCATTAAGATTAGGGTTTCTTAGTCAAGTAGTTCCAAACTTGCCTACAGATGCACAATAATTTTCACTGTAATGTCTTTTTCGTATTGTCCTTATTTCATATTTGCTCTCTAATTATTTACTTTGACACATGTAAGAGTTGAAAAAAAGAGGAAGCAATGGTCTGTAAAGTTACAGAACATGGTTTTATTAATTTTAAGTGTTAATGAACATAATTTATCAGAAATACTTGAGTGAAATCCTGGAATTAAGGTCCCATCTGCAAGGCATTACCTGAGCCTCATATTGAATAGTTAGTATTCATGGATGACCAACATATTATAGGACTCCTGAGTACTACTGCCTGTGAGCCTTTGACTCGCAGTCCTAGTCACAAGCTCCAGCAATATGATTTCCTCCCCTTATTAAATCTAGTATGTTTACTGCTATTCCTTAATGTAAATTTCAACCTACAGAATGCTATGAAAAAGGTAATAAATAAATGAAGTAGTTCTCTTGTAAACGGTGTTATAAAGCAACAAATAATTTTAATCCTCAAAACCAACAACCAGACAGGCCCAAAATACTGTGAAATACATGATTTAAACATGTAGTTAGCAACTTCATTACTATGAGAACCCTACAATCAGTGCATTTTGTAATACAATAAGGTTAGTTAGTTCTGATTTCCTTTCACTGTTTTTGATGGAATGTAAACAATCATTTGCCATCTTTTCTTCCGTCCACCTTTTCCCCCCCTTCAAGTCCGTCCTTACAAAAATGAAATATTTCTGTGTTCATTTTAGATTTACAAAATAAAAGGAAGAAACGTGAAGAAAGTTATGAAAAAAATAGGTATTGGAAAACTCATTTCCTTTGAAAATCAAATTAACTTAGACTCATTAGAACTTTTTAAAAAGCATGTATTCATACTTTCCTGTGATCAAAATAATCTGGAACTAAGTATTCAAATCTTACTTAAAGCCCTTCAGATTGCTGGCCCCAAGCCCTCTATTTGCTAAAAAAACACATTGACATTGTAGTAGTATATTCAGCAACACCACTGTGTAAGAGGAAAATAGGGTAGCATTATTAACTATCACTTTCATAAGAATTGAGCCCAGAAAGACACTTTTTACAAATCATACACATAAGTCATCTGTAACATTCCTCTTCTTAGCAGAGAAAATACATGACCAACCAGTAGACATGATGATTTTTTGGTATTATCAGTAGATAAAATGGGGCAAATGTCTTGTAAATGTAAAATTATCTGGTCCAGGTAGAATAAGAATGTCATATTTCTGTAGTTTGGTTATCAAGTCATATAACTAAGCATCCACCTTTTGAAGGATTTGATTGATAGTTCATGTTATTCTGGGGACTCTTCTAAAAACACCTATTACTGCTTACAATTAGATATTTGAAAAGACATGTCTAATGAGGCTGAAATAATCTGACGGTACTCAGGTGAGTTTTGTGCATCTGGGTATATTAGAGTCTGCACTGAATCCAATTACTAAAATCAAACCTTCACATCTTCAGGTACTATTGAAGCTACTATTTTTACTATATTTTAGCTATTATACTTTAGCTACGACTGGCTACAATTAAATACTGTTTGGCTAACAACACTTCAGTTAATTTTAAAAAAATATTTCTTGCCATATTATTTTAAAAGAAATAAATATGCTATCCTTTACTTTTATCAGTAGATAAACAGCAGCCATTCAGTTATGTGAGCAGTTGGCAAAGATTCTGTGTTGTATAACTAGAAACAGAAAATGTTTTTCCTCTTTTCATTCAGATCATTACATAGTCAGATTAGTGGTTAAATAGTGCTAGTTTTCCTTTCCCTAAGTGGCCTTGGAAAGCAGAACCTGCAATTTAGTAACAGCTGCAAGGAATTAGCTGAAAACAATCTAGTACAGCCTCAGACAATTCATATTATAAAACAAGCCATTCAAACAATCAAGAGCTTCATCCCCCAAGTTTATTTAGACTGCTTATTCAAATTCTTTTGATGTTTATTCTCTGGGTGACAAAAAGTGTGAAGCATGTTGCCATAAAAAGTAACTTGTACGTATTTATAATGTATATAACCCTATTATAACCTCTGTTTTGGGGAAGGTTAAGACATGGTTCTTGCAATGGTGTGTAAAAATCATATTTTTCTTTGGTACCAACTCCATAACCAGTTATTTCAAGTCATAGGTGCCTACTTTTGTAACAAAAACAAACAAAACAAACAAACAAACAAACAAAAAACCAAACAACCCCAAAATTCTATTCCTTTTTATTCGTGTTAATTCTTAAGGTTCCTTGATTTTGGAGTGTTTGCTGAGGTATAATATTCATGTGGTAGCCTCTTCATTTTTCCATTATTAAGAAAATTTGAAATTCATAGAGTTAATAAAAATTATTTCCACAGTTAAACTGTAAAAAAAAAAAAATAACTAGGAGAAGATTTACAGAAATATTTTGTTTCAAAAGTACTCAGAAGCATACTTTTAAATAGAATGTTATTTTTTAAAAGCATAAAACCCCTGAAAATTTTATAGAAAAAGAATTATACCTTAAATTTTTCTCTTTTCAGGGTTCTTGGTTTATGGGTTTGAGCTTTGGGGTTTTTTTTAAGAGGAAGAAGAACTGAAAGCTTGTGTTGGATTTGTGTAGGGGGGTGTTTTTTGGTAGCAGGGGAAGCAGCTACAGCAGTGGCTCCTGTGAGAAGCTTTGAGAAGCTCCCCTGGCTCCAAGACAGACCCACCTTCAGCCCAGGCAGAGTCAATCAGCAATGACAAAACACCTCTGCAAATCCATATATTGGAAGGGGAAAACCAGTATGGCTAGTGATCAGGAACATGAACAACAACAAAGACAACAACAACTTGAAGAGGAGGGGGGATGTGAAAAAGACAACTACAGACACCTAGGTCCATAAGGAAGGAGCAGGAAGAAGGTGAGCAAAGATTACTCTGCAGCCCATACAGGTTAACAGCAGAGCAAATACTAACATGTAGCCCATGAAGGATGCCATGCCCAAGTGGCAGGCTGGGCCCACCAGCAGCTGTGGAGAGCTCTAGACAGAGGAGAAGACCCCAGAGGCACTCATGCCAGAGTGGGAGGAGGAGGTGCACAGGAGCAGAGACCTGTCTCCAGCCCATGGAGGTCCCCATGTCAGAGCAGGATGCTGTGCTCAAAAAAGTCTGTGACTCTGTGGGAAGCCCGTGTTGGAACACTTTGTTTCTGAACTCTTTAGCCTGCAGGACAAACCTTACACAGGAATGGAGGATAGTGTGAGTAGCTGTCTCTCTGAGGATGAAGGAGTGGTAGAAAAATGTGTGACTGCAACACCCAGTCTCTGTTCCCCTGTGCCACTGTGGGTGGAGAGGAAGTAGAGAAATCAAGAGCAGAGTAATTTGAGCCCAGGAATAAGGGAAAGGTGGGATGAAAATGTTTTAAGATGTGGTTATTATGTCTCATTATCCTACATTGATTAATTGGTAACAAATTAAACTGATTTTTCTTTTCCAAATTGAGTTTGTTTTAACTGTGACCATAACTAGTGAGTGAGCCCTCCCTATACTCATTTTGATCCAGGAGCCCTTTTGTTATGTTTTCCCTCCCCTATCTCTTCATCTTGAGGGAGGAGTGGGTGAGCGACTGCATGGTCTTAGCTACTGGCTGTGGATTAAAGCACAACAAAGCTTTTCATCATTAACTGTTAAGTTAATAATAAAGAGAAAAGTTAATGCTAACTGCTAAGAAAATAATTTTAACTATTTTTACAATTATTTTTGTAAGTTTTATAACTGAATTGAAGGCCATGGATTTGCCTAAATATTACCGATGTTCTGTTTAAGATGACTGGATCTAAAAAAGAATAATAGTTTCTTTTTTAATGATAAAAGAAAAGTACAGTCTTAATGAAATAAGTTCAGTTTCAATTAAGTCTCTAATAACAATAATAGTGGAAAAATGAGACACTTTGGTCCAATATGAAGAAAGAACAGTTTAAAGATACTTTGATAAGTTTCTGATTTCTACACCTCATGACCTTCATCCTACAGTTCATATGGATTTCAGAAAAAAAAAGTTTTTATCTCAGAAATTAATAAACTAAAGGAAGATAACATAACAACAAACAGGGAAAAAAGTAGAAATCAAGGAACTGTGTACCTAAAAATAATTCAAACTCTTTTTATTTTCAAAAGTTAACAGATATGGAGAACCAGTATCTTCAGTGTAACAAATCTGGCCTTAAAGTTATTTTAGTATAACTGTTCCAAGTTTTTTCTTAGTACTGAGTATCATTATCTAAGTGCTGTGACACTTGTTTACTCTCCTACACCTGAAAAAAAAAAAAAAAAAAAAAAAAAAAAAATCCACTCTTGCCCTGTTTGGGATTTTCCCTAGCATGGGCAATCAGACATTGATGTTTCAACTTTTGTGTTAGGCAGAGCTGATCAGAGTAGCAGCTGTCCATACATACAGCAGCAGTAGTTTTTTGGGGTTCAAGAACTGCATACCATATGCATACTGTGCACTTCTGCTATGTAAAAATCATATTTGAGGAACAAATTGATCATAACTAATTATAGGGATGAGATTCATTAAAACACCTCATTTAATATCTGTATATGTAGGTATGTACATATGAGTCATCTAAACTCCCATTGTACTCAACAGGGATCTAGTCAGTATATACACTGGATTCTAAGAGAACTATAGAAGAGAAAAAAATCTGCTGTGAACACAGTGAATCTGCATGAAAGACTTCTGTCCAGTTGCCCATATACAAGCATCTAAAGCCATCTGCAATATGTGACATAGGGTAAAATGGAGACAAGGCAGGGTACCCAGGAGCATCTCAGATGAGTCTAAAAGGCTGACTGTGATCAAGTAAATCAGGCCCGTTTCCTGCCTAGGTAGTCATTAAATATAAATGTTGGAGGTATCCTAACTGATTCTTCCATAGGAATACATCAGACAGAGACCCCAGTTTCTTCTCAGTTGTAATCAAAGGAAATGGGTAGAATTGTTTGAATGTTATTTTTCTTCGTTTCATTATTGCTTTCACATACTGCCTTATTTTACTTCATTCCTTGTTGTGGTATGAAATTTTAATTTTGCTGTCATTAATTCAAGAGAATGAAAAATCTGATTTTTATTTTTTTTCTTTAGTTGCGAGGGGGACTAAATGTTTCATATTCTAGGAAAATAATCTCATCTAGTTGCAGATCCTTAGAGCAGCATTTCATAAACCATGTTGCGTGCCTCCCTTTGTCTGCTACCAACTGAATTTTAAAAACATATGCATCTATTTTGCTTAGCATAATGATCAAATTTCAGTATTATGAACAGAAGTAATAAACCCACTCCTTCTTATGCCGCCCCTGACCATCTGGTAGTTTTATGCTTCATCCAGAGGATCATGACCCACAGTTTTTGGAAACATAATCATAAATGCATGCGTCTCTCTTTGATTAGAGTGTATTTTGTTTTCGTTGATGGCAGCTTGTTTATTGTCTGTACCGATAAAATTTTATTTTCCAAGAGATGTTTTCCATTGGGGTTGGTGTTGCCTAATTGTATGACCTTCAACTGCAGAAATCCATCTAACATATTACTACTAAATTAAGCAGATTGAATAAGATGTTCACGTAAATACAGTGAAAAATCTAATGGAGGTTTGTTTTTAATAATTTGTTATTTTCTTATTTTTTTAAGCCTTTAAATGACAAATGCACTGTTCAGCTCACCACTTTATAAGCCATAATTTGAAGGCCAAGCTGTTGCAAATGCATGTTTTAACTAATACAATTCCTTTGGTTATTATGGTATAATGCATATAAAATTATTTTATGTGCTTAAAAGCTTACTTTTTATGTGCTTAAGTGTTTGTAATAGTGGCTCAACCTTATGTTCATGGATGTTTAAGCTGGATGAGATGTTTCTCCATCATTGCTGCAATATTTCTCTTATACAAGAAGTCTACATCTAAGTCTAAAAAATTCTGTCAAAACATTAATTTGACATTATCATATTATTTTTATTATCTATAAAATTTTAATATTTCTGAACAATGGATAAAATTGTTATTATAATAATACAGCTACCATAGCCTAAATTGCCTGTTATTAAAAAAAAAAAAAAACCTAAAAAGAATTGACTTGAAGTTTACTAAGATTGCCCAATTTTATTTTTCCTCATTTCCTCTGCCTTCTTCTAAGTTTTTTTTTCTTTTTTTTCCCCTGCATTCCATTTTCTCATTTTCTTAGACATTAAAAAATTTCCTTCTGCTCAAATCAAATGCATGTCATTTTTTTTTAACTAGATTATTATGTAAATAATATATAACATGGTTGTTATGATCCTTTATCATGTATATTCTTTCAGCTTCTGGCTTAAAATTTAGGAACATTCTGAGGCAGAAGATACATCCAGACCAGTATGATAATAGCTGACAAATCTTTGTTTGCCTAACCTCTTTTTGAGCGCACTCTTTTCCACTTTAAAATCTTGTGACAATGAGATTTATATTATAATTACTTCAATTATTCCTTATCATTTTCTTTAGATTATTATCCTATTGATTTCTGTATTTTTCATCTTTTTCCACATTATGAGAAAAAGTGAGTAACCACTTTTTATTTACCTTCTTCAAACCATTCATAAATTTATAGACCTCCATCCTATCTTCCATGGGTTGTTTCTTTTCAAGTTGAGAAATACAATCTTTTCAGTGTAATTTTATATAGAAATCATTCCATACTTCTCATCATCCTTTTCAGTACTTTATCTAAATCTGATAGATTTTTCTGAGATGACTGGTTAGCACATGTTATTCAGCATGGAGTATACCATGCATTTATATTACAATATTGTTTTGTTTGCTTGTTTTGTTGTATTCTATACTCCATTGCTCTTAATTTCTGACATGATATTTGCCTATTTAAAATTACTCTAAGATGAGTTTTGAGAATGGTAAAAAGTAATTCAAAGACTATCATTCTATTTCCACAGTTAGGGTGATATTTTCATGTGTGCTTTACACAGAATTTATGACCATAGAATTATCTCTGTCATTTTTTATCACTGAATACAATGAACTCCTTATGCAACATTTTGCAGTCATTTTATTTTTTATTTTCTTGGAAAAATGTTTTTCATCTGTAAAATGTGGCAGCTCATTATTCACTCCCTTATACAAATAGCATAGGTCACTGCATAGATCCTTCTGGGGACCCTGAGGGTAAGCTTATTCGAGCGGAATACAATCATTTATTCCTGCACTTGAATTTTGTTTTCTTTCTTTTTGTGTTTTTGCTTTTTTCATTAACCAAATACCATAATCCATGGAAGAATTTTCCTTGTTTTTCCCTTACAATTTAGTGTCTTTATGAGCCTTTTTAAAGGATTATTTTTTTAACTGTTTTCTATTGCTTTTCATTTTCATTTGATATTTTCCTTTCTATCTCCCTTTTGTGCTTTTGTTTAGTTTACTTTTTTAACCCAGTTTGTATCCTTTCCAAATATTTCCTCTGCCCTTTTTCACTTTTTTCGTCCTTTATGATGTTTCTTAAAAAAAAAAAATAAATTAAAAAAATCCTTCCTTGTTCATGTTTTTATCTATATATCTTTATTTGCTTTCTATATTATCTATTTTTATTTTATTTTATTTTATTTTTCCTCATATCCTTTCCCTAGGAATTCCTTTTATTTTCTCCTTTTTGGTATCAATACATAAGCAAATCATAGAATCATAAAATATCCCTGAAGTTAGAAATGACCCGTAAGAATCCCTGGGTCCAACTCCTTGTTCCTCACAGCACTACCTATAACTGAATCATATGACTAAGAGCATTGTCCAGCGAGACACTCTTAACCCTGACTGACTTGGTGCCACGACTACTTTCCTGGGCTGTGCCCAAAAATGTCCATGATTCCGTGGGAAGCCAGCATTGGAACATTTTGTTCCTGGACTATATTAGCCCATGAGAGGGGCCTCATCCTGGAAAGAATGGCGTAGAGGAACTGACTGAAGGTATAGAAATCCGGAGCAAAGTAATTTGAACCTGGGAAGATGGGAGGAGTGGGGGAAGGTGTTGTAAGATGTAGTTGTTATGTCTCACTATCCTGATCTGATTGATTTGTAGCGTATTAAATTGATTTTTCTTCCCCAAACCGAGTCTGTTTTGCCCATGACCATAATTGTTGAGTGAGCTCTCCCTGTCCTCATTCAATCCACAAGCCCTTGGTTGTGATTCTCTCTCCATCTACCACTGGGTAGAGGGAGTGAGTGAAGGACCACATGGTCTTAACTTTTACTGAAACCACCATGGGGTTAGTTTCTCAGTTTTCTAGCTTTGTCTCAAGCCAGCTATTTAATATGACAATAAGGAAAAGATTTTAAATGTTTCCAGATGTATTTAGGTATACAATATGCTTTATGGAATTATCTTACCTGTTAAAGAACTTTTGAAAAGGATGGTACCACACCTGTCCCTATTGCAGGAACCTTAAAAAATAATTCTTCTTACATTCCACTTGAGGAGAACACAAAAACAAACTTCAAAGTTAAAACAGTTCCTTTACCAGAAATGTTGAAAAGGATAAACTGTGCTGTGCAGTGCTAGAACAATGACAACTTTGTTCAGCAGGGTTATTGATTAGCAGTGTGAGTTAATGAAGTGTGCACCATTATGACATCACATCTTTCTCTGAATGACAGTCTTTGTTGTAAAAGAAAATGGAGAATATGACGGTTGAGTTCTTTTTTCAGATGCTATATTCAGAAATCATATTTCAGGTACAAAACATGGGATATATTTTTGTTACAAGAATTAATTTTTTAGTCATTTATTTTAGAGAAGATTCTTATGTAACGGCACTTTTTGCCTCTACTTATGAAGGTAGAAAATAAGGCTGCCATTTCAGTTATGTGATGCAAACTATACGCCCCATATCCAGGCTACCAAAGTTGATTGTCTTCAAGCAACCACATAGAAACCTCCAGTTTGGATAGTAGTGGAAGGAACACTGTGAAATAATTATAATTCTCCTAAATAATAACTTTAAAAAAGACAGCATAAGATTGGTTAGAGGATTAGCTTATAACAGTAAGCAAAGGAGACATGCCAGAAGAAGTTTGTATAAGTTCCTCATACTTCATAACTGTTTGTCTATGCTCTATGCTCTGGAGAATGCGAGTTTATACTATGACTGTGACTTTTACTTTTTCTGCAAGCTCTTGTCTATTGAAATTGAAGGCTAAATTAATAGCATTTTCTATTTGTTTTGGTTTGGGGTTTCTTCTATATTGATGAAAGCTGTGCATTTATTCTTTTCTTAACACAGGAACTATTTTTACAAGGACAGTACTATTATTATTTTCAAAGACATAATAAATATCACTCATCAAACAAAGTAGAACAATTCTGTTCATAAAACACAGAGATATTTTTAAACAATATTGATTTCCTTTGAGGTAGTCTGATGCATGTAGTTACATTGGCTGCGTCTAGACTAAATTGCAACACAGTGCATCACAGTGAACCTTAAGAACCTTGTCCCTCAGTAATGCTGGATGAAAGGCATGCTGGAGTGTCCCAAGGCTCTCTAGCCTATGTGACCAGCATCTTTATTCACAGAAACCAAGAGGCAAGAAAGGCTGTTGTGCATTCAAGTCATATTCTGAGACAGCATAAGGATACTGTAAATACAGGACCTGGGAAACACTCCTGGTTCTTATAAATGAGACATCATTTAATATCTGTCAAATGTTGTGGACAATCCCAGTGAGATGAGTGAATCTGCAAAAAGGGTGACACTAAATGCAAAGATGAATCTTCAGATTTATCTCTGCGTTCTAAAAGCAAGGTGAATAAGGTGACCTGCTGCTCTTGAAATCAAAATGTAATTTTTCATTTCTTTCAAAAGTTCTGGGATTTTCCTTGGTGTCTTAGATCCTAGGCTCTAAATAGGGTTCAAAATTGAAAGAAAGATCTTTATATATCTAGTGGTCTGACAGTTCAAGGTTCTAAAGTTTACCATAACAGGCTTTTAAAACAAAGTTTGACAACCAGTTCCTAATAAATAATGCTCAGATGTGAATTTCATTGCACTCTCTAATGGCATGAGGTGCATATTGACACTATAAAGAGGCAAGACATTGTCAAAGTTTATTGTGTCATGAGGAGTTCTTTTTTAGCTCAAAGTGCATATTAGCTTCTGATTTTTTTGCTTGTAAGTATAGCTCAAGCATGCATACAAGAACATTTATTCCTGCAGTGCATATGCAATGTTTAGTCCTTTTTCCTAATGAATACCAGGAGAGAATGTACTGATATCCCATATTATCTTTCCAAGTTCCAAGTGGACAAAAAGTGTCGTGTCTGCCTGCCTTACTGCCTTCATTTCACTGATGCTGAAAACTTTTTGTATATCATTAGGCACTAGGGGAAAGGCAGAAGGGGTGGCTTCCCTGAGCACTCTGTTCATTATATCAGTCTCTACCAGTCCTACAATCAGGTACTAATATATCCCAAATGAATATGAGTACAGGACTGTGACCTAAAAGAGACATGAAAAGAAAAGAAAAGAAAAGAAAAGAAAAGAAAAGAAAAGAAAAGAAAAGAAAAGAAAAGAAAAGAAAAGAAAAGAAAAGAAAAGAAAAGAAAAGAAAAGAAAAGAAAAGAAAAGAAAAGAAAAGAAAAGAAAAGAAAAGAAAAGAAAAGAAAAGAAAAGAAAAGAGAAAAGAAATGAAAAGAAAAGAAAAGAAAAGATCTAAATTTAACCCTGTGATTCTACAATTGAAGTCTGCGGATAGGAAGTATTTTGTGTATTAAATCTTATTACCACAAACTTTGGGACCAATTAGCATCTCTGCTCTTCTAGTTTTAAGCTCTGGTGACTTCTCTAAGGCTTCAGGTAGCACATCACTGAATCCCAGTGCAGCATTGGGCTGCAAGCTGCATGAGAAAAGGTTATTTCTCTTTCATATTATTTAGAGCCAACTGCAATTTTGGGTCTGAACAAACAACTAGTAAGTTCTCTGCTTTGGATCTGTTTTTCAGACTTAGTCTTTAACAGTTTCAGAGACAATGTAGATAATATTTCCTTTAACACTTTTACGTTTATCTTTTGGCATTATTAATAAGCATATTTTCTTATGCATCCATGTGCAAGAGATCCAGTAAAAAACATACAGAACAGTTAAGTTCACATGAAACTAGGGATACTGCCCCTAAGAAAATCAAAGATATATGATGTATAAATTTAGTGGAGGCTATTCTCCAGTGGATAACTTCAATTCCTCTCCCATCAGCATTCAGTATCAACAAATAATGTTTAAGCAGAGTGCAGATTATGTGGGATAAACAATGTATTTAATTTTTGTAAGACCAGAAAGTTAAACCCTAATTTCAGAGACAATACAATGTATGTGCTTTGACACATGCATGTGGATTCATAAACTCAGTAAGACCTTTTTTACTCCTTCTGTGTATTATCACCAACTGCCTTACATTTCACATTCTGTAATTTTGATTGAAATCTCTGTCATTAAATATGTATATAAAATTAAAAAAACAAAAGTAAAGCATCTTAAGACTCCTATTAAACATTTAAATTTGTGCCTTAGAAATAACTATAAAATTATTCCTGATAAATGTGTTGTATATTAAAATCCTCATAAGATGGGAAGCACATGTGTTTTCCTTGTAAAGTCTATCCATTAAGCTCTGCTACCTGTTACAAACAGTAGCAAGTATGGCCAGCTATCTGGAAAAGTCTTTCTTTCTATCAAAATTAAATTGTGACATTAATCTTTAAACCTAAGTTCTGTTTTGACAGTCTATGAATCTGAATGTAACATTCACTTTCATTTCTAGCCCTGATCCCTAATGACTTTTTTTACAAAATTTCAATAGATGTTCCACATACGTAGATGCATGTTATATCAGAAAAATGCACATAGACAAGAAACTGAAAATTCAGTCTCTGTTGTAGCATTTGAGATGAGCTAAAAAGAGTGTGATTTTTTTATTGTTTCCTGATGAAAGGTAATAAGTTTTAGGGAGTGAAATCATTAAATGATTCAATGTGGATGTTCATTCAGAGTGTAATTTTGCCAGGTCATTCTGAGATTTATTTATTTTTCTCAGCATTTTGCTTGGCTAGAAGTACAACGTATAGGCTATGTGATTGTATTGGATGTAGGTGGAAAGGTTTTGGTAACAGGAGGACCGCATGGGGGCTTCTGCAAGAAGGCACCAGGGGCTGCCCCTTTGCAGGCACAGCCAGTTTCAGACAGCTCCATAACAGGCACACCACAAGACACAGCTGAACCCATCAGCAAGCTGATGGCATCTCTCTGAAAACATATTTAAGGGGTAAAGATACTGTGTAGTAGAGTATGTGAGAGAAGAGTGAGGGAAAAGAAGTATAAGAAACAATCCTGCAAATACCAAGGTCAGAGCAGAGAAATGGAAGAGGAGGAGGTACTCCAAGTGCCAGGTCTGAGATTCCCCAGGCTGTGTAAGAGACCATGGTGCAGCAGGTTGTTCCACTGCAGCCAATGGAGGACCACGCCAGAACCGATATTCACCCTGTAGCCCATGGAGGACCCCACACCAGAATAGGTGGCTGTGTCCTGAAGGAAACTGCAGATCATGGAAAGCCAGCGCTGGAGCAGGCTCCTGCCAGCTGCTGACTGTGGGGGGCCCACGCTGGAGCAATCTGTTCCTGAAGGACTGTACTCTGTGTGGAGGATCCACGTTGCAGCAGTTCTTGAAAAACTGCAGTCTGTAAAGAGGATCCTTGCTGGAGCAGATTTGTCCTGAAGGACTGCAGCCTGTGGAGAGGACCTACGCTGAATCAGGGGAAAAGTGTGAGAAGGAAGGAGTGGCAGAGAGCGATTGTTATGGACTGACTGTAACTCCCACTCCCCATACCCCTCTGTGCTGCTAGGGACAAGGACATAGAGGAGTTGGGAATGAAGGAGTGAAGTTGAGTCTGGGAAGAAAGAAAGAGGGTGAGAGGAAGGTAGTTTTAGTTTTGTTTTTGTTTTTCTTAGTATTTAATTCTATTCTACTTGGCAATAAATTAAAATAGCTTTCCCAAAGCCAAGTATGTTTTGCCTATCATGATAACTACTAAGTAATCTCCCTGTCTTAAACTAGAAACATGAACTTTTATGTCTTATTTTCTTCTACTAGTCTGTTGATAAGCAAGGGTGAGAGAGCAGCTGGGTAGTCATCTGGCAGCCAGCCAAGGCCAACCCACAATAGTGGTTAAAGTTTGACTATGGAGGTTACCAAAGACAGAGAAAAAATCAGTTTATCTGGAACCAGATACCCTATTATTCAATTTACCCAGCCAAACAACATATTTTGCTACATTACTCTTTTAGTATTTTCTTAAACTAGTTCATTTCACTTTCATTTGACAATGTTACTGTGCTGAAGTAAAAGAATTCTAAGTCAAAAGGTGGAAAATAAGGTGGAAAAATACAGTTTAATAATCCAATTCTGACTATTGGAATTTTACTGCAGAATTTATTTAGTGTTGTATGTAAAAGTGATTTTGAGATTATGAGTTTCTAGTTTTAGGCACATGATAGAAAACTCATATATATACCCTTATATTGGACTTCTTTCCTGTTCAGAATTTCATTAATCATGTTAACACTTTTAAATTGGATTTTTAAAATATTGTAACAGCTGGTTTTGACGTATTTCTATATTACAATAATTTTCATTGTTGTTCTTCTGTAGCATATAGGTCAGATTTGAGGCAACTTGTTATAACATATTCATATAAATAAATATTTTCCTACAAACTATGATTCAGACACTGCTTTGGAGAGGAAGATATCAAGCAATCACATTCAGTAGCTACTATTTGGACCAATGAAACCTCATGGTTTGATAATATTCTTCACCAATTAGGCACCAAATGCTCTACAAAGCAGGGTAGGATATCTCAACCATGCTTTACTGATACTGAGATTTATGATGCCTATTTATGAAGGGACTAGAGAGATCTGGTTTTGTGCACATGCACAGTCATTTACACATGTAGATCAGATTTACTTACATACTGATTTCACAGAATCACAGAATCACAAAATGCTAGGGATTGGAAGTAAGGTTATTTCTTTTCAGTTTGGAATTAGTGATACTCTTTTTTCTTTACTCTTTTTTTTCCATTTTATTATAAATTTTAAAACATTTTTATCTTTAGTAAGTGGTCTGGTTTAGCCTTAGATGTGTCTGGTTGGGCATATCCTGCATACTATATATCTATATGTGTTAATACTTGCAAATGTAAAACATAGAGTAAGACTTTTTTTTTTTTTTTCTGATCATTTGTTTACAGTTTCTACACAGCTTCTCACCATGAGATGAAATGCATGAAATAGAAGAATATTAAAAATCATAATTTATTAACTAAACATATGAAATAGGATGACTATTATTTCTCTGCGCCTCTCACATTCCTTGTGATTATCTCTCATGCATTTTCTTACCTCACGTTATGTTGTTTTTTAGATCAGTCATCTTCTTCAAAATAAGATTATTTGTCCAAATCATAGATATGCCATGAGACTAAATTAGATAATGAAGCATTTGAGAGTTAATTAAATGTCCCACATAGGTGAAAAATATTCAGATTATGGAGGTGATAAATAACAGACTTGACCTTCATCATCTTGTAAGCCAAAACTTTGAATATCACGAAGAAAATTGAGTGTTCATGAATTCACATCAATTGTTAATATAGGCTTCCTTAGATGACCCAAACTTTAAGTGCATTGGCACTTTCATTGTATCTCCAAATTGCATTTTCTGATTCAGATATCAGGCTTTGAAGTCCGTTATTAACTCCTTCTGTTTATGCTTAATCAAAGCAGGACAGTAATTACTTTTGTATTATTCTCATTAAATATCCAGCTCTCTGTAAGTACTCTCCTGTTCTTGCTAAACCCTCAGAATATAATGCCTCCTGGCTTCTGAATGTGAAGAACATAAATAATGAAACAGCTGGCTCTTGTTGAAATGAAAGGCCTGCAACAAGCTCTGTTGTAATGCTAGTGACATTGTGCTGCTGCTCTTCTGCTGTGAAGTTGACTTCTGCTATATGCATGCCTACAACTCTAAGAGAGGAATCAAAACAAAACAACTGACCTTATTGTTTAAAGCAGAAGTCAAAAAGTTTCTCATTTGTATTCTGCAGATTAATTTTAAGCCTAGAGATTTTGAGATTTGTTTATAATTAATTGCTGTTAAATGTTATTATTGTACAGAAGAAAAAAATGATTTCTGAAAGTGCACAGTACTGCTCTTACCTGGTCACATTGCATAAAACAGTAAAAATGAAAAAATGATAAGACTGTCATGAATAGAAACAATCCAAATTACAGTTCTGAAAATGACTTTCTAGATGTTCTGATGAGAGAAAAATTGAATATTTAAAGTGATTTGTACATTTACAAAATGTCAGCCACGTTATACCTTTTTCTGCTTTTGGATAAATATGAGTTACAACCAGTGTTGACATTACATTAAAAAGAAAAGAAAAGAAAAGAAAAGAAAAGAAAAGAAAAGAAAAGAAAAGAAAAGAAAAGAAAAGAAAAGAAAAGAAAAGAAAAGAAAAGAAAAGAAAAGAAAAGAAAAGAAAAGAAAAGAAAAGAAAAGAAAAGAAAAGAAAAGAAAAGAAAAGAAAAGAAAGAAAAATGAAGCGTTTAAGTTGCTTTTGAGGAGATTTAGCTCTAAACCTCTAAACCACTTACACATTTTTGTCTATAAGTCTTTTTTATCTTTCAAAAAAACCCCCTAGCTCAGTGCTAGATATTTGAGTTGATGACTCTACAGGGACCATTAGGGTTGTTGAATCATGCTGCAGTACACACACACACACACATACACACACACACATATATATATTCAATACATATATCACACACACAAGAATATCTAACAAAAAGAATTTAAAAGCATCTTATAGGAAGAATTTTGCTGCTAAGTAGATATGGCAGACAATAGGTAGAAAACCAGGAATTAGAATTAAATCTAGGGGAAATATACCCAAAATGCAGTGAAAATAAGCTATAATTTGATAAAAATGAGCTAACAAAGCACAGAAAAACTTGATGGATCTCACTTAAAGGATAAGATGGTGAAATTAGTGTGTCACCATAAGACTGCTTATCTTACACGTCTCATAGCTAGCTAAGTTGATATTAAAATCAGAACTGACTGGGCAACTATTTTAAATTCTGAGATTTTTAAAGTAGGTTACCTTTATCTGCAGTATCCCCAGAGCTGCATCGTGACTTCAGACAATCATAGGTCAATTCAGCAACAGACAAGCTGAATTCTTAAGGACAGTGTGTAGGTTATTGTTAACAGCTATCTCTGAGACATAAACCCACCTGAAATAAACATATTAAATTTTAAAGTCTAAGAAGCACTAGCTTGCATTAGATTACAAAAAATAACATTTTCTGCCTTTAAATGTATTGAATTTTAAGGCTGCTTCTCGTATTTTAAATATATATTTTTCCTAATAAAATTATGGTACATTTCCAGCTTCAAATACTGGCAGTTAGTCAAATGGCTATTTTGTGTCATGGTGCCTCATTCATTTGCCTTAAATCCATAAAGAAACCATAAACGGAACAGCATTTAAAACACTTCACTTACTCAGAGGTGAATTTTCAGTATCCCTCTGAGAAGGAACAGTAAATTTGATTCATTAAGTTAATTATGTACTTACGTAAAGCATTTTCCAAAATGATTTCTAAAATCTACACAAGGTCACAACAAGTCTTTTCATTTAGTCATTGGTTTTGAGTTTAAAAGGCCTCAAAGCTGGGGTTTTTGGTTTGTTTTTTTTCTGTGTCATGTAAGCATTCGTATATCCACACACAATTTGTTCAGGTTTTCCATTTCCACAATAACCCTAACCCGTGCAGTATATATAAAACAATTCCATCTAGAATTTATTTTATTTATTTTAGAAACAAAAAAACATGTTATGTCTTCATCATAACTTCTAAAGACAGTTATGAATATATGTCTTTAAAATACACTCTTGTATGGTGGTTAATCTGTTTCAATTCCCACATCAAGAACAAACTAGATTTCAACAACACAGTGACAAAAAGTTCAGCAGCTTTCTCACCTCACACATGTATTTGAAAGCTTCTTTTCTTTGAATACTTTACCAGTAGAGTAAGTGCACATACAACAATTATAAGGCAGAATTTAGTTATATGTAAGGACTATTATTTGATATCTTTGCAGTATTTTTACAAGAATTTTGCATATTCAATAATCCTGTCATACCTTAACAGGATGGGATGCAGCTCTATTAATAATTAAAGCTGAAAAGCAGGTGTAAAATATAGACTTAATATAAGGGAAGTAAAATTTTTTAGCTTCAGTAGTCTCAGGAGTGCAGTAAAGGGAGGAGCAGCTGGAGTATCTGACAAGGTATTGGATATTGCTACACATAGACTATTTCTGGTGTTTTGAAATATATTGATAAGAATTCTATTCAAACTGAGATAACTGACATAATTAATACTAACTCTGTATTTTCTTTTCCACTATGCCTTGCCACATTCAATTTTTCACCAAAAGAATAAAATCATCCATTTCCATCATGCAAATTTTCTCCTCTATGCAAGTTTCTACTTTCTCAGCTTGAATTTGATTCGTGGCACTTGGACCTGGGGCAGCTATAACAATGGCTTCAAAATAATTCTGAAATAGTTGCTGGAAAGGACAATGCTGTTGCTAACTGAATCAATGCAAAATGACTGACCAGTAATTAAATTAATACACTTGTGATTTTTTTTTCCCTAGACATTGTAAAAGTATCTGTTACAGTAAATGAGCCTGCAGTTTACACTGTCAGTAATACCGTTTGCTGAGATTTTTTTTAATTTTCCAGGGAGGGAAGAGGGGAATTAAAGATAACAGTGGCTGAAACCATTCATATAATATTGTAGTACGGTTTCTAGTCTACCTCTTACCACTACAAATGCAGTGGGTAGTATAGAAGACTTTGAACAATGTTGGAACTCCTCAAACCCTTCTGCAATTATGTATGGGGAAAATATATTTTCTACCTCCAGTTATATAAGTATTGGTTTATGAAAGCTCA
Source organism: Caprimulgus europaeus (assembly GCA_907165065.1). The sequence continues at coordinate 51,156,664 of OU015523.1, read as the reverse complement.
TACAATTTGTGACAGGGAATAAGACCACTTTTAGGACATAAATGAGATTCCCATATAAGCTGGTGTCAAGCTGATGTGACGTGCTGTACTGCCACACAGCCGGGATAGTAATGATTCTCTACAGCAATATTTCATTAGCTACCCTATGATGAAATTATGCTCAAATCACAAAAATAACAGTGTCACAGTGCCCATGAAAACAATCTTCTGTCATCTCTGTTTCTGGACCCATTATCATTCACACAGTTGCTTGCAACTGCATTTAGTCAGAAGTCAGGATCTCTCATGAACTGTGTACATTAGCTTCATAGTAACTCAGAAACACACTTTTCAGCGTGTAGATTGGCATAAAATGCAAGTTTCCAGATGTAGAGTCATTTCATAAGGAAATGTATTTGTAGAATCATCATTGCTCTCTATAGCTTCCTGAGGAGGGGAAGTAAGGAGGGAGGTGCTGAGCTCTTCTCCCTAGTGTCCAGTGACAGGACTTACGGGAATGGCTCAAAGATACATTGAAGAAGGTTCAGACTTGATATTAGGAAACATTTATTTGCTGACAGGGTCTTCAAACACTGGAACAGGCTTCTTAGAGAGGTGGTCAATGCCCCAAGCCTGTCAGTGTTGAGGCATTTGTATAATGCCTTTAATAACATGCTTTAGCTTTTGCTCAGCCACAAACTGGCCAGGCAGCTGGACATTGATGATCCAGTAGATGATCTTTGTAGATCCCTTCCAACTGAAATTATTCTATTCTATTCTATTCTATTCTATTCTATTCTATTCTATTCTTTCTATTTATTCTATTATATTTTTCTGTTAATCTAATCCACCCTACAAATCACAGCAATTGTGTGGGCACAAGCTAGAGGTAGAAGTGGAGTTCTTAAATAAGAATTGCCAATGAGAAAGAACTGTGTGGAACCATACTATGACACTTCAGCATAAAATAAAACAGGTGAAACAATAAGGTTTGTCAGAAAAGCAGCTAAATAAACACAGCTAAATAACAACTCAGTTAAATAAAGGGAGAGGGAATTTTCATATTTAACCATATGTGAACAGATGGATTTTTCCAAGATAAGCAATTGTGAATAAGCTTTTAGAAGTAAGAAATGTGTATATTAGTCCAGAAGAGATGCATTAAAGTACAACTCTGTCACTTTATTGCAAATTCTGGGTCACATGTAGGAGTAGATTTTATCCCTGTACCAAAAAAGAGGAGCTATGAATATGAAATAGATAGAGGCCATCTGTGGGAAAAAGAAGAGATTACAATTATTACTGTTATACATGGTTTGTTCCTGATAAAATATGGTTCCATTTGCAGTCTCAAAACAAGTGACAATATTGTGCCTATCAAAATTTGCCTCATATATATGTACAGGATTACATCTTCTTTCTAAATTCTTTTTCCTGCCTTTCCTGATTCCCTCTTCCTTTTGTTGATCACCATTTTTCTCCAAAATGCCATCACTTTCTTCTTATCTACAGCAGTATGGATTCAAGGATAATTTCCTCTTTATTTTCATTTTTTAATGTCTTCTGTCCCATTTACAACAGTTCTTTCAAGCCTATCATCTTGAATAATCAGTCCCTGTACCCTCTGTCAGAAGGGCAGAAATTCCACCTGCTCAATGATAATTTCACCTTGAAGAACTGCTGTCTTGATAGCAAGATGGCCTCTTCCCCTAAAAGTGTTATACAGCTAAGTGTTACCAAAAAAACAGGAGGAAGTAAGTCCAAGGAGTGCGTGAGTTTCACATTCTCTCTAATGAAATTTAAAAATGTCTAGTTTCTATCTTGCTGCTTACTGTTCTGCTAGAATTTAGTTAATCACCAACTGTTAACTATGTTAAAAGCAATTGACTTTTCATGTTTTCAGGCTCTGTCTTTTTGCATATTAATGTAGGTCCAGAAACTAAGAATGGAAAGAAAATATTTCCTTTTATTATAACACCTATAACAAGCATTATTATAGCTTATTATGACAAATGCTAGGGTCAACAGATGGTCTTTTGTCCAACACATTAGCAAATGAATGTCAGAACAGCTGTGAGTCTGTTGTAATTTCTTACTTGAAGATGAAAGGTTGCTCAATTGGTCATCCTTAATTAGCTCTGAAACCAGGTGTCCTGTAACAGTGAAACAGGCACTTCTGTCACCTGGGGAGGGAAAAAAAAAAATCTTTTTTCTTGATAATTCTCAAATGCAGGCCAAAGGAGCTCCTGAATAAAATCTGTCTAGATAGTTACTGGCTACAGTGCACTTGACCACACTGTTACTGGATATTTGTTACCTGAATACCACTTCAAGTCCACAGAGTTTGCAGTAACTTGCTTCTAAGATTTATAGTGAGCCAAAATTAGGAGGATTAAAGCCAGGGGATTTACTGTTCTAGTAGTCAATGGAAAAGTATAAAGGTGTTTTGTTTTGGTTTTTCCCCTCAGTTCTGTAGCACACAATTTGAATAGAGAAGACTGGGATGAAGAACAGAAATGGAGGCAACAGAAAATAAATCTGTATAACAACTTAAATATTAGCTGAAGTTGTAGCATCTCTGTAAACTCTTCCCTTAACAAAGATCTAGTTTAGTTTCAAATGCCTTGAGTCCCACAGATGAAATAGGTATTACCGGATTACTTGTACCAGTAACATAAATATATAAATACTCAGTTCACCCACATCAATCAGGCTTTTTTTTTTTTTTTTTTTCCCCTTCAGTGAGAAGACATTCTGTATTCCTCAGAGATAAAGTTGGAAATCAGTGTGCAAAATGCATTGTGTATAAAAACAAATACCTTAAATTCAAGTGAAAATAAGTGGTATTTGCATACATACACTTTTATCCAACAGATTACATTAAAAAGCTCACATCCAATGTATGTCAGTATGCAATACTACAAAGAAAAAACCCAGTATGCTTCTGTTTCCTTGTGTCTGCCTTTGTGGTAATGACATTGGGGTTTGGAGCCATCATGAAATTTTAATATAAATTGTATCTTCTTGCAAGATATTAATGTAACTTATGTAGCTAAAGAGTCATTATACTGCTTATTATTATGTGCATGCTAATGTTATTTTCCATCAAGTTATAGTTGCTTTTTATTAAACAACAGAGAAAGGTCACTCTAAAGGTTACACTAGCTTTGCTATGATAGTGTTTAAGCTGCAGTGCAACTTTCCATGATGTCCTGAGAGACTGTAAAATATATTGTCATATTTTCATCTACTAATTGCTCCTTCAAGTGACCTAATTGCAGAGAAAGTACCTCAGCCTTCATTACATATCCAGACTGATATGTTTCTATGTGTACTGCAAAGAACTATAAACATGGGATGATTAAAAAAAACCCCAAGGTCACAGGTTGGCACTGGCAGCGTTGGGACTATAAATAGCTCATGAGTGGTCAGTTAAAGAAATGCAGACCTGGGACCCTGTAAAAACTGGACTCAACATTATTAAAAAAAATAATAATCAAACAAACAAACATAAAAAGAATGCAAAAAACAAGTTTCTGATGTACTTGAAAAATAAATAGTAAATTAGGATACAACATGGCTTCATGGCTTTGCAATAATATCAGGGAAAAGGGTATACATAAACCTGTGTGCATAATGTTTTTAACTTTTGCTGCTATTATTGACAATAAATATTTGTCTTTCTCTATACGAAATGTTCTCTTTTCACTCCTAACAATATTTTGAATATAAAACTATGAGATCTGATTCTCTTGACTATTATGCAAATTGGGATGCAGAAAAAATTGAATGAGAGGGGATATGGAAATCATTATGTGAGATGAAGCACCTAGGCATGTAGAGCACATGATCACTGCAGATTTTTGTAATATATGAAGGACAATCATAATCTCTAATACTGAGCACTAGTAATGCAATTGGATAGACTGAGATCCGATACAATGGTTTCTGTAAATCCATTGACCAAAGTTTGTTTACACAAGAGTTAACACTATACCAAAATTATCTTTTACTGTTCTTGGTTTTGATTTTGTCTGGTTATGGAGTAATAACTTTGAAACTGAAGAAAATTCTATATAGCAGAGAAAACCTTCATCTTAAAATAAAACAAACAAACAAAAAAGAATCAGATTTACTTGATATAGATTCCTTTTTCTGGATGGATGAATCATATGTGCTTTTACAGTACCTATACTGATAGACTACCAACTTCATTAGAGTTTGTGACTGCATGCTTTGTTTTCAATTTGCTTTGCAAGCAAATCACAGTTATTATACCAGATACAACCCAAACACATCTATTTCTAATGATAATATTTATTCTTCCTACAAAGTACCTCGATTAAATTAAACATTTCTCACAAAGAGAGAATGTTTTTTAAAGGTCGTTTCCACCGCAAGAAATGCAGATTTCAACATAGCTTTTTAGTAGCTTCCTTCCATTTACCAGGTGACTTCAAGCAATGACCAAGGTGCAGGTAACACATTTTTTTGCCACCAGTTCAGTGGCCGCAGACTTTAAATGCTCCTTGGATGTAGCTCTCAGGATTCTTTGTTACTTGTTTCACAAACACTGGCTGAGAAGAAAGTGATTTGATATACTCTTCTTTATGAATTAATTATTTCTTTTCTGTTTCAACCTTATCTCACTGCTAGAAATAAAAGGTTTGTATTGTTTTAGTAATTGTTTACTTATTTATCTGAAGTGTTTGATTTACTTTAGTCTGCAAACTAGGAACACAGTCTACAATCCTCCACTCTCATTTCATAGTGAGTCCTTCTTCCTTTCTCTGATGCTGACTTCTGTTACTTCTAAAACAGGAGTTTCACTAGTCAGCTGTGAATGCGTACCCTTTTAGAAGGTTGCCATCCCTCCTATGCTCTCGACTGCAATCAATCAGCTGGTTTTACTCATTAACTTCAAATACTAACTTCAAAGATGTTTATTCAAAGGGTTTAGTTTTTGTACTGGCATAGAGAGAGACAGCAGGTGCATTATAATTGGTTGGATTGAGGAGAAGTACTTTAGGTGTAACATTCTTTGCTTCCTTCTGCAGTGCTTCTCCACTTTTCTGTGAAGCACAGACAAGAACGCATCTCTTTTCGCAAATTGTTGTGAGACAATGTATTGTATTTTTTACATTTTATTGAGTATGTATATAAAAAAGATCTAGCAGAATATCAAGATGGATCTTCTAATTATTTATTACCCAACTGTTTCAGCAGTTTCTTATTCCAAAAATAGTCCCATTATGAGGAATCCATAAGCATGTAGGAATACATTCCTCTTTCTCAGTCATTCAACCACAGGGCTCTGAAAAGTGACATTAGGACTGCACATGCATCATATATTTTACATAGATCAAGCAGAAAATGCATGCTGAAAATACTATCAACAGCTGTAGAACTGTGGCCAAAGAAACACCTCTTCAGCTTCCAGCTAATAGGAAATCTGATCCAAATTGTCAGAATGAGAGCATGGACCTTAAGGTACATCCAAAACAATCTAGTATTGCTTGGGGAAAAATACTTCAGAATTGTCTGTTTTTCTGTGTATCATCACTGACTAGTCCTGCTCAAACCAGTTCAGTTCTCAAACTGCAGATATATGGAAACTGCCTGTTTTCTGAGAGAGCTATTAGAAGCGTGTAATAAGCAGTATTGCAGTCCAACATTGTGTCTAGACCAGCAGCAGATCCCAAATATTTGTGGTGGTGATAGAGGAATTTTTTTTTTTTAATTATTATTTATTATTTCACTTCCTGGGTTACAACTCCTGTTGCATTTGCTTCATCCTGCTTTGGAAACCACACTTTTAGGTGTGTCTGGGCAGTTAAACTGTCTTGTTATGCACACGTATCCTGGAACACAGAAAGTCTGTCTGTCTATAATTTATTCTCGAATCAGTCATAGAATCACAGAACGGTATGGGCTGGAAGGGACCTTAAAGATCATCTAGTTCCAACTCCCCTGCCATGAGCAGGGACACCTTCCACTAGACCAGGTTGCTCAAAGCCTCATCCAACCTGGCCTTAAACACTTCCAGGGAGGGGGCATCCACAACTTCTTTGGGCAACCTGTTCGAGTGTCTCACCACACCCACAAGAATTAATTTCTTCCTAATATCTAATCTAAATCTACCTTCTTCCAGTTTATAGCCATTACTCTTTGTTCTGTCACTACTTGCCCTTGAAAAAAGTCCCTGCCCAGCCTTTCTGTAGGCTTTTAGAATAGATCATGTAACATGGTGACAGAAGTGTCCTTGTACAATTAGATTGCTCTGATAGAACGTCTAGCTATACTGGACTAATTGTTTGCATTCTAGTCCCATATAATTTAACTGTAGGTTTATTTTAAGTGACTTTGTTCTGATCACTCATATGTCTTTTTTTTTCCTTTTTTTTTTATCACATTATGAATATTGCTACCACCAACTAATGAAAAAAGGTGTGTTAGTAGTATCTCTGTGTACAACAAGGTGGGTTGCAAACTAATTTCTAGGAATAAAGAAGAATTTCCTCAGGAATAAAATTAAATATTTGAATAAATTATCTGATCAGTATATAATAATATAAACAGCCTTTTCACTATAAATAACAGGTTTTAGTAATTTTGGATTTTCAGAGATAGAGGTGGTAATAAACCTCCCAACATACTGAAAAACCTAAAAATCACATAAGTCAATAATATAATATGTGCAATCTGTTCCTTTCTTTTTTCTGCAGGACAACTTTCCACAGAATTTGCCACATTGAAAGCCAGAACAAAGCTGACATAGGCACACCTAGACTCCTGTCCTATTCCTGGAGTGAGAATATGTCAAGGTGGCAATGGAGGGATCAGTGAGTGTGTTCTGTTTATGGTAGGAACTTATAGAGCTGCCAAAAATTAGTGAAGCCAACAGGTGGTATTTTTGAGCACTGTCCACCTGGGCTCAGGTCCTGTACTGCATTTTCTAACTGACAAGGCAGAGATTCTGGCTTATTGTGGTTATCGCTCTAAGTACTAACGTATTGGCTCTGAGTTGGAGAGCTGGCCTTGTCATTGCTGCCAAGACATGCCAAGACATTAATACACCTTGTGGATAGGAAATGGAGCCAGATTCTTCAACATTCAAGTCAATGAAATCATTATTACTTTTGTCCATTCAGAAAGTGAGTCTTAGCAAGGAAAATAATTATTCTTATAATATAAAAAGTCGTATATACAATCTTAAAAAAACCAACCAAACAAACAAAGAGCACAAAAAAAAATGCATTCCTACAATCAACAATAAATACAGACATGTGGGTGTGAATGCTGGCAAAAAGAATATGAGCAAGAACAAGCCAGTAGTTTTAAGAAATTGAAATTGAGAAATGGAAATACAGATACTGTTTAACCCAGTCTGATGGGACATAGCAGAATCCAGAACTTTAAAAATAAGATCCTCATACAAAGAGTTTTACCAGGGGATCATTGGAAATACCATACTACTTATTGCCAACCAAACACATTTTGTGACCTTTTCAAAGCAAACTAATTCTCAGAAATCTCAGGAGAAGATCAGTACTGTAATTAGACCTCCTACACTGCAGCTAACAAATCTGTCAACTGTTTCACTCCTGTGTTAGAGTCCAATGCTCTCTGACCAGGCTTTCAGATACTCTACCAAGGAGGATTTAATGTTTTACTGCCAATTAAATTTAAAGATATTGGACATTACATAGGTTTTTGATTTAGCAGAGTATGTGGCAATGTACCGAAGCCACTACACAAGCACAAGTTAGCAATTGCAATATACAGTTGAATCGCATTAGAAACATAATTCCCTTCATCAGTCCCTATACGCTCACTGTCACAATGCTGGGCACCCTCAGTCAACAGGAAGGAGAATGTTGGCTGAAGCCAGCTCAAGCCCATTGCTGTTTTCAAAGTTTATTTTGTTGGTTTCTCAGTTTTTATAGTCTGTGTTGGGCTGAGCCAGAAATATACTTCCCCCATGCTGATCTGGCTGTCTCAGAAAGACATTCACACCTTTTTGCAGGTAAGGCCATTTACACAGTCAGACGATTGACTCAACTGCTTCTCTGAAACAAAGGCCATCTTCTGGTCTCTATTTTGTTAAGTTCAGCTTTCTCTACAACAGCTGTGGTCATTCCCTGTACTCTTCCCTGAGCATCACAAGCATATGACCTATGTTCATCTTCTCTGTGCCTTCTTGTGTTGTAGAGTTTTGGTAATTGATCACACCATAATACTGCTTTCATGACAGCTGAAGGAAACTTCTGTTGATAAATCAGCATGTTGTTGTGGGCATATGTTGCTGTTTGGAATCTGTAGCAGTTATATAAGCCAAAAGTAAAAATGTTCCTCACTTATATTGCACCTTTAGGACAAAACTTAGACAGAAAGGAAAAAAAAAACAAACAAATTTTGTTCCTGACCCCTGCACTGGCAAATCAGCTGGGAGTCATTTAGTCACCAGGAAGTACTGACTATGCAGACAAATGCATCCAGTAGTACCTGTGCTGTCAGAGGAGCTTACAATGAGTATTCACAAAACACATCTAAATCACACACATTGAGTATGAATTAAGTGGGGTTTTATGTAACTGAGTAACAGATGGATAATGCCAAAAGGTGTGGTAAATTCATGAGTCAGGACACATTAAAAGGTATGTTACTCTCAGCCTACTTTTCTTGATCTCACAAAGTTTAACACTATAGTCACATTTTATCTCCATGGGTCAAGAAGAAAGCTGCCACCACAAGTGGCTAAGAGTGGCATAGCATATCTATAGTCCTATGACAGTGTACAATTTGCAGATATGTTTTGGCATGCAATGAGACATCAGGGCGCATACCTGAATCCTGACAGCCATGAGTTATCTGCCACACTGGCACAATTGTGCATAGCAGTGTTTCCATGCTAAAAGTCAGTAAAAAATAAATGGCCTAAAAGATTACTCCAAGCCCATATGGTATTGCTAGGAATTACTTTCTATTTTGTTTAACAAAAATAACCTCCTGTAGGTACCCTCCCAATTCACATCAAAAGGCCAAACAACAATCTTGTTATCTAAAGTAAATTTTATATTAACAAAACCTATAGAAAATATGGACAACATTTAAGCTGGTATTTATTGTTTAATTTTATTACTTCGCTTTGGCTTGCTTTCAGCTTTCAGTTCCTGTTGCTATTATGATGGAAAATAAAATACTATGGATAAGTTTACTTTCATTTGTTTTCAAATCTGCCTTAGAAGATCTAATCAAATACATATTGGACAAATATGGCGGTACCTTAACCTTCCACAGTTTCTCTGACTTTAGTTGAGTTATTTTTATTATAAATCAGAATTATAAGGGGTAGGACAGTCAGTTTTAGAGAGTTTAGCATGTCCCCAGATTACAGGTGTAGGTGCAGTGCAGCAAGTAGTTTTACCATTTTCTTCCTGGGTTTTTTTTTTTTTTTAATGTATAAAACATGTTTGTAAGTTTGCATATAGTACAAAATGCATCTAACACATTTATTTCTGTTAGAAAATGTGAAATACCCTAATAATACACCTTTTTTAAAAATATATATATTTTCTAATGTCTATTAGTATAAGCAACGTTGCAGTTTAAATGTATTCTTTAATTATTAAAAAAAACAGCTTTTAATCTTTTGCTTCTCTTAAAGTTAAAGCTAATCAAATTTCTGTTCTGTGCAAGGAAAAATATTCAGTTGGGGTTTGATCTTTTATTTTATATTTATTAACTATTTTTTTTGCCATAAGTAAATGGACTCTAGATCTTCTTTGAAAATTCTTTGTTGATTCATCAGTTTGTATCAAGACTGCATGGTAACGCTATAGGATATGATTTGACAAGTTATTTATGGTACATAATTTGCTTCCTTTGCTTACATTTAATGCATTATACAAGCAGCAAGCTCAGATCAATATCAACACAGAGGGTAAGGAAGATGCTTCCTACAAAGAAACTTGCTTATATGCATCTTGAAATTTCTTTTTCCAACATGAATTTTAAACATACAAGAAAAAAAAAATCATAGCTAAAATATTATGAAAATTACGTAGCCTGAAGAATGTGCAGTCAAACTGACTAGCTCAATACAGAAAGATGTTAACTGCTAGAAGCATTACATAGTCTCTTTTTATAAATGATGGGAGATTACATTAAATTCCTTAATATTAATTATTTATCTTGAAGTTGTAGTTAGTTGTTTTCCTTTAGTTGTGCATTAACAGTCTCACATGGTAATGGTAACAGACCTAGTAATGGACCATACTTGGTTATCTGCTTCTTTGTTCACAGTATATCTATGCTCATTGAAAGAACCAGGCAGCTTTAGTGGACCCTGTGGAAGAAAAGGGAGATTTCCCCTTCCTTGAGGGAGCTACCATGGGTGCTGCCAGAGAGGTAGAGAGACATGCTGGTGCAGGCAGGATTGGCAGCAGACAGACAGGGCTCAGGGCTAAGGGAACATCCTGCAGCCCAAATATAACCATGCAGCATTAGGTGAGAGAAATAATCTACACCTGATGGAGCAAGAGCTGTGTGTAGGGTGTTTTTCATTATTATTATTACTTTCTGGTTTGTTTGACCTAATTGTCTTGAGATTTTTCTATGTTAAGAGTCATGTTTCTCATTCTTACCCCAATAAAGCCTATCTTTCCTTATTTTAAACCTCTTATGGTGTTCTGCAGGGAGACACACTAGCACAGTCAACTCAAATCTCTGGCCATCCTGTCAGAAACCCAAGCTACTAAGTATAGATTCGAAGGGGAAAATAACTTCCTCATTACTGCAGTCTGGAGGGCTGTGGTATGACTACCTATAGGAAGCAGTTCTGATGCATTTTATTCCCACCACACAGAATCACAGAACGGTTGAGGTTGGAAGGGACCTCTGAAGGTCATCTAGTCCAACCACCCTGCTCAAGCAGGGACTCCTGGAGCACATGAACCAGGATTTTGTCCAGATGTTTTTTTTTAATACCTCCAGGGAAGGGAGATTCTACAACCCCTCTGGGCAACCTGTTCCAGTATACAGTCACTCTCAAAGTAAAGAAGTTCTTCCTTATGTTCAGGTGGAACTTCCTATGTTGCAATTTATGCAATGATCTATAATTCTCATGATGGTTTTCCATGGTATATATATATATTCAGTATTAAGACTAACTGTGTTACTATTAGTCCTCTATGTCTCCTATTTGCCACTTCATTCTACTGTTGGCAACATTGGCAAAACAAGATATAATTTGTCTCAGCACACCCAAGTATTTTTTTAGGTAGCTACATTAAACAAGGTATGTGATAAAGTTTTTATGTTTATGCATGACATTATAGATTTGGCCTTCCTAAAACACAGCAACCCTTTTCTGTTAAATTCTTGTCATGATCCACTGTTAGGTAGAACAATTTAGCAAAAGTTAAACCCCCTTGCTTTCCAACCTACCTCAGATCATTCTGGGTGGCTAGGCTTAACTCCTGAGTGATGTCCAATTAGATAGTTTATTGATATGGTTTAACCAGGAAGGGTTGCTGTTGGCCCCACCTCCCACCCTCCAGTGGTATGTGGAGCAGAATAGTACCCAGCAAGCCCCTCTTCCCGGAACTTCTCTGTTTAAATACTGAGCATGGTGTTATGTGGTATGGAATACTGTCACATGGTATGGAACACCTGCCCTGGACACCCAGGCGAGCTGCCCCACCCACCCTACTCTCAGTTTCTTTTGAACAATTAACTCTATCCTAACCAAACCCAGGACATTTATCGTGACCAGGTTCTCTATATTCCCAGGAACAGAATTAAGACTCAAAACAGAGTCAATTGCCAAGTCACTTTATTTTTCCCAACACAAGTAAAGAGAGAGAAGAAGAAAAGAGTGGGAAAGAGAGGGAGGAGGGGAGAGAGAAGAAGGAGGGGTGCGATAGCTGTCACTGTGGAGTTGCAGCATCCCATCAGTCGATGTCCAGTGGGAGAGTGTCCTACTCTGGTTTTCATTGGTCTCGCCTTTTTATAGGGTTGTCTCATTGCATAGTCAATGAGTTTTTTTGCATAGCCACACCTCCCACTCAGCGGTGGGGCACATGCCCAGTACTGTCTGTAGAGGGTCCTCAAATGTTCTAGAGGGTCTGAGGCCCCACATACTGTTCTTTAGTTGACCCTGGGCCCAGGCTCACATGCAGAGGATGTTCTCTGAGATGACAGAATATACCCATGTTATCGATGGGTGGGACTGTTGCTATGGTGATGGGGCTTTCCGTGGTTAGATGGTTCTGCCGACAATGTTAAGGCATACTTCTAGTTCCTTACACTTCTGAAATACAGTTATAGGCTGTTTTTAATATTGTCATAGACTTTTATCTATAGTTGCAAGGGAAATGCCCATTTTGGCAGGTTCTAGTTAAAGAAATATCTGGACATATTCAAATAAGGAAAGCAACGTTTAACTGTTGGTTGCTGTGCTTTAACTTTTAGTTACAGTACTGTCAAGGATACTTGCACACTGTTCTAATAAAAGTTTATACTCTTTGAAATCCCATAGTCAAGGATTTTGTTGTTCTAAAATCTCACATGTACCACAGCAAAGCTTTCTGCAACTTAAAAGGTTTATTTCTTAAATGGTGAAACCATAAAATGAATATTTTATAAGCTATATGACACTTTTTTCCCATGAAGCTCCAATCCAGAACAAACCCAATTAAATTATACACCAGACATAATAAGAAATCATAAGGAGGAAGGGAAATTAAAAGATAATTTCCTAAATTATGGTGAAAAATTCCTCTGCTTGAACTCCAGGACAAGGAAAATATACTGGCTGGGAAAGATTTTTTTTTTTTTTTTTCTTGGACTAAAGATAATCTAGAGTCATGTGCTTGTTATTCCATTGTCCAATTTACAATTAAAGAGAATTACTAAAAATAATATCAAAAACCTCCAAAATACATCCCCCAAAAAACCCTCCAGAACTTGTAAAACACGTAGAGCTTAATTAGCCAGAAGCATAAACCATCTGAAATGCTCAAGCAAGGAAAGAATGAAAAAAAAGCATTTATACAGAACCTTAATGAGGTTTTGTTGTTTTAGAAATTTGTTCCATTATCTCATTAAAGTTCAGTATTGTCCAGCTAAGAGTTTGGGTTATTTTTTTCAGATAGATCTTACTCTGAGTTATCTAATAACCCCCAGACACTCCTGAGGACATTTTGTTTTGCACTGTTTTGTTTTCCCTCCAAAAAGTACTGATCTATGTCTAGTATTTCTATTACCTAAAGGTTTAGGCAGTCACTGTGAAGCTGCCCAACCTCTGTCACAAGCTGCCATTGCATAGAGAGTTTTGTCTCTTGACAAGTGTTAGTCTAAGCTTCTTCAAGAAGCTAAAGACAATGGGGAAACAGTCTGACCTTAAGTTCATTTGTGTTTGATGTAAGTCATAAACATCAGACTCTTCCTCTCTTTTCTTTTTTTTTTTTTAATACTAGCTTTAGCAGTGTGAATGTTTTAGTTGTCCTGAAAAATATTTGCATGAGGATTAATTTGGAAGATAGGCATATTAATAATTTCTATTTTTCTTCAATGTATTTTCATTAATGCCTTAAAATATATAGCATCACATTTTTTATGTTAAATGGGAAATTGGCTTTCACATTAACAAAATGTTATTTATGGTGTTTTTTGGGGTTTTTTTTGTTTTGTTTTGTTTTTTGTTATGTACTGCAAAATTCAGTGTAAGATGGAGACCAGGCTTAAAGATTTGCACTAAGTTAATATAAAAGTGCGTATGCAACAAACACTGGGAAGTAGAATATGCATCATTAACTCTCATTGTAAATAGAAAAAAAAGAAAAAAAAAAGAAAATGTATTTTCTTTATCTGACATGCAAAAAGAGAATTTTCATCCTCACTGAATATCTTAGAATGTGATGGGGTAAAGACATCATAAGAAAATTATATTTTTATGATCATGTACTAAATGGAATTTCAGTAATGATAGTTTCCCATCAGATTGTTCTCATGGTTTACAGCAAGAGATGAAAATATGAAAATGAATTTTAGTCTCTTGTCACTAATGAATAATGTTAGAATATGGCACTTTTTTTTTCCATTTATGGGGAATTACACTGGAAAAAATATGGGTATTTTTGTGGGTCTTGCATGATGTATAGTCTAGCTACTGGTAGATGCCTCAACAGATAATATGTCTTTATTCTCTATAATGTGTTTTCCAGATTTTATTTAGGTTTTGCTTAGTAACCAACACCTATTAATCAGTTTTTATAAATTCAGTTGAGACTAAGAGTATTTCAGTGACACTTATACTAATGGTGGAATATTTTGTCACAAGTACCAGGATTTGTTTGGTTGGGTTTTGGTTTGTTATTGTTTTTTACTTGACGAGATTCATGCCTTGTGCTATTAAGAGTCTCATAGTTTACATACAGTCGAAATATTTCATCAGAAAAAAATATACAACATAAACAGGACTTTATCAGTTTCTTCTCTTACACCACAGCAGATGAAAGTCCTTCAGGTTAGGCAAGATAACATGTTTCATTTTTATATTAAGTCATTTAGGGTATAAGCATGTGGTATCTAGTCCTTGGGATCAAATGCTGGGTCAAGCATGTGTATGTAGCTCCTGAGGTGAAATGCCTTCCTTATTAAGGAAACATGAAGAGAAGAGACAAGATATTTAGTTGTTATAACTCATTACAGGCTTGCACCATTTGTTACACTGCAAATATATTATCATGAATATGTATAAAGGTTAAGTACAGAAATATTTTTTTTTTTACCAATTCCAAAATGAACACTGAAAATCAAAATTCCTGAGAAATAAAACTTCTAGGTTTTAAACCAATACATTTACCAATTTCAGCTAATGTGAATTTATGTTCAAGTGGCCATCTGAATGCCTAGTAATTCTTTGTTTTTGAGAGATGCTCCTTGAAGAAGACCAATGTAGTAATTTGGTTTCCCTTTTAAAGATGGGTAGGGAGATTTAATGATGCATATCCTACTTCCCAGTGCTTGTCACATGCATACTTTTATATTAATTTAATAATTAATTTTATAACTTAAATGGATAAATATACATTTTAGGTGGTAATATTATCTGCTATTAATGATTCCTGAAAATTCCTACTAAAACATCAAAATTTCATTTCTTATACTTTAGTTAATCTTTAAAAATTGAATATTTTTTTTTGTTCCAAGAATCAGTCCTAAGTTGAACTCCTACCATGTGGACTTTGTCTTTTAAGTTTTTATTAACATAATGTAGCCTGACATTGTGGAAAATAGATGGTTTTTACATTTGAAAAGAATCTTTGAATTTTTCAAAGTAAAGTTTAACAGGAACAAAATTTATTATTTAATTACAGTCAAGGTAGCATGATGTCATTATTCATCGGGAAGTCTGCCCTCATTTAAGCAAAATATGAAACTCTAAATAAAATCACAAATTTCAAATATGCAGTAGAAAGTTAATTAAATTTCAGAATATTAGTTATTCGCACAGAAACTTCATCAGCATTGTTCCAGTATAGAGCTGAAGAGTATGAATGAGTCTTTGTATCAAGTATGTTTATCTGGCAACCAAAAGATCACCGGAACAGTTACCAGGATTGAAATGCAGGACATTGTTACTCTCTTATTCTCAATTTTGTTCTCTTTATGCTCTGGCATACAAGTGAGAAAGACAGATCGATGTAGAGTAAGATGTTACCACTGGAACACTGAATAAAAGCAGCTACTGAATGTGGAAGAAGCTGTGTAAATGGTTAATTGCTGAAGTAGATGTTGGGTGGGGAGAAGAGGGATTATGGGTCTGTAGTAATGATTGATCGTTGTTGATCACAGACTAAGAATTATCCTTTTCTAAATTACTTTTGGAATTTTATTTCTTCAATGAACTAGTTACAATTGTTTCTAAATTGGCTATGACATAAATTCAGCTTCTGTTTTTTATTTCTTCTGTCGTGCTCATGCACATGTATGAGTAAATAGAAATACTCCCACTTATAAGTTGTACTTCCATAGCCTTTAAACATTTATTTTGTCAAACACAGAAGAATTTGCTAATCTTCATGTTAACTTCAATAATATTAGTAAACATCCCCAAGGTGACCCTAGCATCAGAAATTGAATTAGTTGATGGTGAGACTCCCTCAGCTACACTTCAGCTATTGTTGCCTCTCTACCTGCCTTATTACTAATTTCAGGACTTTCACTTCTGATATCTTAAGGTGTTTAAGTGTTGCCATGGCACTTCAACATATCAGAAATTAACTGAGCATCCTAATGTGGCAACTGTATATGGTTTGGTTAACACATAGAAAGGCAGAGAGACAAAAACCTTGAAAGAAAGACTGAACATGTTAAGCGCATGTGATACAACAGTAGAATAACTTACTGAATAGCTGTTCTAAAACAAGTGTCAAACTTTGCAGACAAGCATTACTTCTGTTGCATAAGTTATTGTGGAAGTATCTACTTGTTTGTTTATCTGGTCATACTATAGTGTTTAGTAGTATCTACTACGGACTTTACTAATGTGGCTTGTCTTGTTTACCAAACACACTCTTCTCTTGTATAATTTTATTAAAATTGTAAAACACATGTGTAGTAACTCAGGAACTGATGAAAAGAACAATTTTCCAAGCAAGGCAATACTTTTTCTTTCTTTAAAGACTTATAAGACAACTTAACAGAATTGTTTGTTTCTCAATAACAAAGTATAATAAAAATATTTTACATTACCTACTGAAAAAAGAAAAAAAAAAATCCTATGAACTTATATGTTTAGAAAAAAAAAAAATTACTTTTAAAAATAAAAGGTAATAAATACATGCCAACAAAAAATCTACATAAGAATCACTTTCCTTGGAAAAATAAATGACCTAAGAAAATACTACATTGTTTGATTAAAGACAATTCATTAGAAAAATAGGTTCATTTTGTTGTATTTATGATACAAAAAAAAATTACCCATCTAATAATTAACTGATTTCTCAGTGGCTTAGTATGATTACTTACTGACGCAACAAATTGTGGCAGGTGAGGGATTATGACATCTTCTATATGTTCTTTAGAGCAATATCAACTAACTTGACTTTTTCAGGACTTACCATATCCATTCATAGGTAACTATGAATATGCACATATTTTAACAATGAAGTTTCTCAAACCACCATGGTACACAACCACAGTACCTTCTAAAATAAGGGTTATCAAGGTAAGATGGTATTTTCCTTTTGTTTATAAATATTGAAGATGTGACTCAATTTGTTGATAAATGTGAAACAGTTGTTGTTTGAAAGTATTCTGAATGCATTTTTCAATATGTTGATAATATTATAGTTGCTATGATGATCTAAGCATGTAAGAAAATCTAGGTTCTGAATAAATCTACCACATACCACATCAATGAGTTGTTAAATCCTAAAGTTTTATCTCTTCAGCATATATAATTTTTCAAATAATTTAAACAGTAGAAATTTTCCTTGCTTTTTGTTTGTTTGTTTTTTTAAAATGAAAGTCATTAAAATCTGTAACAACATGTAGACAAATTATTGTAGAAGTGACTCTGTAACAGCCATGAGAATATTGAAGGTTAGGTAAAGGGTGCGATATTTTTTAACATACTAAATATATGAAAAATTATCAACTGTGGATTGATCCAGCTGTGAGATAAATGAGAAGGCTCCTCCACATTGGGTGGAGAAAGAAAAAAATATATATGTATTTGAGACATTGCAATAGAAAGGACCCCTCTAGCAGAGACAGAAGAATGATATACAGCTAAAAAGAGAAGTACACTTTCTATATCCTGATGTTCTTAGTCAAAGGTAGAAAAATGTGGTAAGAATAATCTTTAAAATAGCTATGATATAAGAAAAGGTGGCTTCAGCTGCAGCCATTATGGGTAACTCCTTTGGGCTACAGAGTCTGAAATCCTGGAAGTATATAATGTTCTAATCTTTCTAACATTTCTAATAGCCATGTATATCCTCAAAAAATAAAGTCTGAAGGATATCTGATATACTAAGATGGGCCTGAGCTTGCAGAGAGTCAGAAAGGTTATTCAAAGATGTCTGAAGTGTCCTTCAGTGTCTTTGGACAATTTTTTATTTCTTCTCTGAGTGGTTCTGAGTGGTTCTCCCGAGTGAAAATTCTGAGGGGTTGAAGTGCTGGGAGTCACAGTCTTCTGTCTCTAACATGATGAAGGAGTTTTTCTTAGATACTGAACCCTTTACTTTGACTGTGGCTGAGTTTTATTTTCTTTTGGACTCTCCTCATCCCATAGAAATTAGTGCAATGAGGAGAAAGCCCTGCTGTAAAAAAAGTAGCTTTAAACTCTCGACAGAAGTTGATGTCTGTGGGCTTCTACTGCTGTCACTGAAAGATGAAAAGATGGTGTGCGGTTACAGGCTTGTAACGGTCTGTTTGGTGTTACCTGGGGCCCTGTAGTTCCTTATTCCACTTCCTTTAAAGAAAAGAAGAGAATGTGCAGGAGGAAGGGAGACATAGGCATTCTTGAATCTTGTTTCATCATCAAATAAGAAATGGATGTTCATCAAGGCCCAGATCTAGTAGATACTCAACCTAACCACAGTATTTCTGGTCTAGTATTCAACTGTTGTGTTTTGGAAAACTTAGGCCAAAATCCTCTGAACCCAATGTCCATTTAATAGGTTCTTAAGAATTAAGTAATTGTTCACTTCAATTAGATTAGAATTAGGTGAGATTGAATAATGCTGTTTTGCAAGTGTTTTGGGGTTGGGTTTTTTTTACATTCCATATATTTTCCATTCTCGAATTCTTAAGCTGTTATGCAGCATAACAGCCTCTCTTTTCCTCCTACTCATAGCTAATTGTGTTCTAGTTTGAACTACAGAAGCACTTAAAAACTAGGATACAGTTTAATTCTTTTCATAACCATGTTGTATATTTTTAAATGAAAAATGCATTTAGAATAAATTAATTGAATGAATATTTATCACATTAAATTGATTCTATTCTGGGTGACAAATTCCATAACCTTGACAATTTATTACGCTAAAAATACTAATGATTTTGTAACATTTGGCTAAGAATTCTGATTTAAAGATTAATATTTGCTAGAGAGTTCCTCACACTTATATCCAAGATCTAGTACCATATCCCAATGGAATATCACAGGAATTGTGGGTAATACTTAAAAATTGAGATGATTGCTATTTAAGAGTTCAGAAAAACCTCTAAAATCAATATTTTAAAATATATCAACAGATGCATTCACTATCTACTGTTGTATTAACAAACTAATGAAAGACAAAATAATTATTTCATTCATGCCCTAGCTTCCTATCTGATATCAAGAATTGTTTAACTAGAAGAGAAGAACAAGAGTTATTTATGTCTCTCTCACAAAACCACAAAACTCTCTTTGAGGAGTCTATTCAAGGTGAGCCTGTTGGAAATTAAAAGACCAGGAACTTCGTACGAGCATAGCAAAAAAGTTTTAAAAGGTAAGATTTGTTTTATTGGCTGTAAATGTTTCAGATGAGACATTTAATAACATATTTTAGCTTGATATTTTAAACAGGCAATTTGTACATCCTTTAGAAAGGGTAGTCTGATGAGTACTAACACTTCCACAGTGAAAATCTTTCCATTAAATGAGATTTTGATCCTCACATTAGTCCCTTGGTATGGAGCAAGTTTCTGCTTGCCGTGTTCCGAAACTTTCTGTCCTGTCAGAATAACTAATGCTGACTGAGTTCCTTTGTTTAAGAGGGTCTTCTTTTAATTAATGAGCTAGGTCTCAAAAGGCATATCTACCCCCACATTTTTAACAAATGTGTAGCATTTGGATATGATATCTCTGCAATTAAGTTGTTATTCATTTCTGTGATATTTGACAATAACACTTATATGCAATCTATCATTGACAAAACTGTAGATGATAACTCTGGGAAAACAGGACATCATTAGTCTTTTTGCCATGAGGATGAAAGAAAAGGGGAGAGATGTAATTAATTATACAGGACACTATATACTTTTCACAGCAGCTATAATGGGTTAGCTAGTCTGCTGCCAGATTAATGAACATCTAGGATGAAAGTAGACGGTGTTGATGACAGTAACATAACAATGTAGCTTTAGGTTATTTTGCACACACTACCTACTCAACCCTATTTTTGTTACTGAAAGTATTTGGTACATCATATGTGGAAAATATATATGTTCTGTTAAGAAGTTACAATGCCATTTTTTTGAGGAATTTCTTCAGTAAATCAGATTATGCATTTTTCTTAGGCAGAGATGTTTTTTTAAACCACAATAGAAATACTCCTCCAATAGAAATAAATGAAACAGTCACTAAAAATTATGTCTTTTGCATGATAGAGACAAATCATTTAGCCATGAAATCCAGATTTATGGCTGTCTTGTGTTTTACAAAAATCAGGATATGTTGAACATGTTGGATGTTCTAAAATTATTAGGAAATAAAGGAAGGAAGGAAACATTGTTTAATATCAATGGCTAGTATTCTTTTTTAGAAGATACAAAATACTAGATCACTGAAAAAGGTGTATTTCTATGTGAAGTTATTTCTTCAGTAGTTATAAATATTCCCATTTAATAAAATATTTGCAGATTATAAATTCCCTTTGCTTTTATCTCTCTCATTCATACACATACACACTCATACATGTTAAAGCAAACAACCACGAAACACACATCTATAATTTAGCTTGGTTTACATCTCAGCATGGTATGTAAGCCTGAAATGCTGCTTGTCCTCAGTGACTTGCACTGAATCCTTCTAGTGCTTTACATCAGTTGTCAGTGTTGGTAGGATGTTAAATGTTATGTATTTTCCCATTCCTAAAGGACAGAATAAAGATGGAAGACAGAAATCTATTAAAATGTTTGTCAGCAGGGGTTGACAGGCTTTCTTTAGTATTTTAATGTTTTTCCTAGCAAAAAAAAATACTCTAAGATGGGTCAAGGATATTAAAAGTTCTATGAACCTCAAGGAAACTTTTTGGAAAATGCAGCAGACCTCCGGACTGATAATAAAAATTGTTATTTAGCGAGGTTTACTTGACTTAAGATTTCAAAACTACTGATGAGTTTCATTGAATTACTTCTGCTTGATTCTTCTACTTACTTTTTTAACTCAAGTTTTCTCAAAACCATGAAAAAAAAAGCACAATATGAATGACTACTCTCTTCTGAAACAGGAAAAAAAATACAATAAGTGTATAGGGATTTTTTTTTTCCTAGATTTTTTTTTTTTTTTAGGTGAGTGAGGGAAAATTTTAGGAGACAGGTCCACTGAAGTTCCCAGTAAAAATAGTTTCAATGCAAAATTTAAAATAAAGTGAAGTTTGATATTAACTCAAGCTGTTATTTTTTTCTTGTCTTTGATTGAATGGGTAATATGACAGCCCATGTATGTCAAAATGACCAACATTTATTCATAGACATCATTACCTGAGCAGCTTTTAAAGTAAGTAGTGGATTTGGGGGGCGCAATGCTCTGTACTCACTAGTAAATTGGTGCTATGTACAAAGACATGCAACACTTACATTAAAGTTTTCTGAAATACTGTGTTTAAATTCAGAAGAAAACATAGTTAATGAGAATATAAAAATATAGGAATGAGAGAGACCAAAGGTTCAACTAGCCTTGTATCATGTTGCCAACAATAGTGTGTTTGTATTAAATAAGTCTGGATAGATATTTCCCCAATGATCACCATCTTCAGCCCCTCAAGTAATTCAAACATATATTTAATCCACAAAAGTTTTAGAACTACAATTAGGTTGGGGTAAAATTCTAAAAATCATATTCTTGCTTTCGTAGAATTAACATTTCGTAGACTTGACTTTATAATAATGAAAAAAATGTAGAATATAGATAATATTTTATCATCTATTTCAGATAATATGCACATAATATAATCTTTTAGAAAAATAAATATACCTGCTCATGATCCTTATAGAAATCTGAGTTTATAACAGAAAAGTAGAATAATACCCATAACCTGTTAATTCTAGAAAACTAGTGGTAACTTTGCAGATCCACTGTAGAAGATATCATTGATGTACATAAATATGCAAAGTAATCTCCAATTGACTGGCATGATCAATAGAAACTTGTTGCTGATAGAGTTCATAAACCTTAACCTAGTGCCTAGAAAAGTGCCAAGAAAACCACTAGAGGAGACGCTTGTCTGATATGAAATCAATCCATATATTTTCTTAATTACCCCCAGTGTCAGTATATTCACAAGATAATTTGAGAAGGAGAGAAAGGTCTGCTGAGTAAATAAAGGTACTTGGTAAATAAACGGTACTGTAGGGCTATGCCATTTTAGGAGGCTTCTCATCTGTCATTAAGGCTTTTGGAGTAGGGCAAAGAACAAAGCCCGTTCATTCACTGCAATGCTGAGTGTCAGGGAGGTGTGTTCATAAGTCACCGTCCATCAGATGTGATACTCACAAAAGGACAGGTGCACGTATCTGCTATTTTCCACTTTGCATGTCCTAGAATAATGACTACTACCCCCTCCTGCTCTTCCTTGTGGGAACTGATAATACCAAGAGCAACCTGGGAATTCAGAGCCCTAGGAGCAGTGGTCAAAGGCCTTGGGGCACAGGTTGTTTTCTCCTCGATCCTATCAGTTAGGGTTGCAGAGAAGAAGAGGAATAGGTGTGCTCTCCAAGTAAACAACTGGCTGCACCACTGGTGGTGGCAACGGGGTTTTGGTTTTTATGATCATGGGACCTGGTTTAACAATCCACAGCTGCTTGGGAGTGGTGGGATCCACCTCACCAACAGGGGTACACGTGCCTTTGCCAATAGACTGGCCAACCTCATAAGGAGAGCTTTAAACTAGGAAGGAAGGGGTTAGAGGGGAAATATGGAAATTATGGAGATTATCCAAAAAACAAAACAAAACTCAAGGGGGTACAACCCCAGCAGGTGAATGCAGCCAAGCAAGAGCCTGTAGAACATGTCTGTGGGGTGTCCTCATTCACCCCTCCTATAACTTTGGCATGCTCTAATTCCTCTCTGAAGTGCCTGTACACCAATGCACACAGCATGGGAAATAAACAGAGTTAGAGATCTGTGTGCAGACACAGGGCTTCAATCTTATTGCAGTTACTGAAACATGGTGGGACAGTCTGCACAACTGGAACGTTGCCATAAATGGCTATAAGCTTTTTAGGAGAGACAGACCAGGAAGGTGAGGTGGTGGAGTTGCCCTTTATGTAAGAGAACACCTGGTATGTATGGAGCTGCTCCTCAGGGTGAATGATGAGAGGGCTGAGTGCTTATGGGTAAGGATTAAAGGTCACACTAACATGGGTGATACAGTAGTGGGTGTTTACTATGAGCCACCTGATCAGGAGGAGGAAGTGGACGAGGCCTTTTACAGTCAGCTGAAAGTAGCCTCACAGTCACAGGCCCTGGTGCTCATGGGTGACTTGAACTACCCTGACATTTGCCATGGGCTCTGATGGGATGCACCCACGTGTGCTGAGGGAGCTGGCTGACATCATTGCTAGGCCATTCTCGATCATCTTTGAGAGGTCATGGCAATCAGGAGAGGTTCCTGAAGGCTGGAAGAAGGCAAAGGTCACCGCTCTCTTCAAGAAGGGTAAGAAGTAGGACCAAGGGAACCACAGGCCAAACAGTCTTACCTCAATCCCTGGAAAGGTAATGGAACAGCTCATCCTGGAGGCCATCTCTTAGCATGTGAAAGACAAGAAGGTCATCAGGGGTAGTCAGCATGTATTCTCCAAAGGGAAATCATGCTTAACTAACCTCATTGCTTTCTATGACAAGACAACTGTCTGGATAGATGAGGGGAGGGCAGTGGATGTTGTATAATTGGACTTGAGAAAGGCTTTTGACACTGTCTCCCATGACATCCTCATTGTCAAACTCAAGAAGTGTGGACTTGATTGGACGGTGAGGTGGATTGAGAACTGGCTGAATGACAGAGCTCTGTGGGTTGTCATTGGTGGAGTGGAATCAAGTTGGAGGCCTGTATCTAGTGGTGTCCCCCAGGGGTCAGTGCTGGGTCCAGCATTGTTCAGCCTATTCATCAATGACTTAGATGAAGGAACAGAGTGCCTCCTCAGCAATTTTGCTGATGATAGTAAACTCGGAAGAGTGTTGGATACACCAGATAGCTGCATTACCATTCAGAGGGACCTTGACAGGCTGGAGAGATGGGCAGAGAGGAACCCCATGAGATTCAACAACTGAAAATGCAGGGTCCTGCATATGGGAAAGAATAACTTCATATACCAGTACAGGTTGGGGGCTGTCCTTCTGGAAAGCAGCCCTGCAGAGAAGGACCTGGGAGTGGTGGACAACAAGTTAAATATGAGCCAGCAGTGTGCTCTTGTGGCCAGGAAGGCTAACAGTGTCCTGGGCTGGATTAGGAAAAGTGTTGTCAGCAGATTGAGAGAAGTAAGCCTCCCCCTCTACTCAGCCCTTTTGAGGCCCCACCTGGAGTATTGTGTCCAGTTCTGGGCTCCCCAGTACAGGAAGGACAAGGAACTCCTGGAGCATGTCCAGTGAAGGGCAACTAAGATGATTAAAGGACTGGAGCATCTTTCATATGAGGAAAGGCTGAGGGAGCTGGGCCTGTTCAGCCTGGAGAAAAGACAGCTCAGAGGGGATCTGATTAATATTTATAAATATCTAAAGGGAGAGTGTCTAGAGGATGGGGCCAGACTCTTCTCATTGGCACCCAACAACAGGACGAGACACAATGGGCATAAACTGCAGCATAGGAAGTTCCACCTGAATGTAAGGAAAAACTTCTTCACTTTGAGGGTGACAGAGCACTGGAACAGGTTATCCAGAGAGGTTGTAGAATCTCCCTCCCTGGAGGTATTAAAAAACCATCTGGACAAAATCCTGGTTCATGTCCTCCAGGAGTCCCTGCTTCAGCAGGGTGGTTGGACTAGTTGACCTCCAGAGGTCCCTTCCAACCTCAACCATTCTGTGATTCTGTGATTGTTGCAAAGCACAACATTCACATCAGTAGTGGGGCATAACCCAGCTTCAGTTGATTGTAAGCCAACTTTCATAGAAGTTTTGGACATTTATGTAAATATGAACACTTGATGTTGGCAGGTATGTACGCATGAGGCACATGAAATCTTACTCTTCAGAGAATCAATCAGTCAATAAGTGCCGTAAGTATGAAAAAAAATAAATCTTTATGATGTTAGGTTTCCATGTGACCCAATTATTTCTCCTCTTTCACTGCAGGTGAATTTGAGTGATTTTGCACTAAAAAATAACCCAATGTAACAATCTCCAAGTAACAGTGAGTCCACAGCTTCATGCTTTCACATAGCACTTTAGTATATATAAACCATAATATATGATTCCAGTTTCTAAGTTCATTGTGGCGTTTCTGCTTAACATTTTAGTCTTCCTCTGTTTTGATATTATCACCCAAACTTATGTCATCGAGAAAATTAACTACTCATTGTTAATCTTAAACCAGTAACAAGAAAATATGAAGCAAGATGCATCCTAAAATAGATATTTGAAAACTTCTAGTAGATATTTTCTTCATGTTGGATATTGTTCCAACATAAATTGAAGTCTTTTCCAGTTCCTCAATTCCTGTAGTGAGTGTCTTTTACATTCCTGCGTCAATCCCCATATTCACAGACTTTACTTATAATTTCCCAAGAAGAGCTACATTAAATGTTTGACTAATACTACTTCATCCTTGTCTAAGAAATAAACTAACTTTTACAGTTTAACATGAATTTCATTTTTAAAATCACATAGAATTTTATGGTTTTTTTTCTCCACTTATCTCTATCTATGTCATTCTTTCTTTCAGAATTAGTTTTGAAGTACCTCATAATATTTTAGCTGGACAAATAGACGTGCACTTATGTCACTTTTTTCCATATACACCCACCCTTCTCTGATCATATCTTTTTTCAAGACCCATGTGAGTTCTCAAATGTCTCATTTCTTAATATTCTCCAATTATATCCTCCTGTCATGGTGTCATCTTCAGTTTGATAGACTTATTACAATTAATTGTTACCAATCTACTATGCCATGTGGCACTTCTTTCAGAGAGATATTATCTGATTACTTCTTCTGCAGTGGAACTACACACTCTGTTTTGATGCCATTATAATATAGCAAATCCCATGTAACTTCTGTTACTATTCTCCCATTCACATTGGCAGCCTTATACATTTTAAAGTATTTTGCCAGACCTTAAACATCTTAGATTTTTCCTATATCTTTCTAATGTATTTAATTTATATTCCTCAATCAATATTTTCTCATTATTTATAGGCTCCCTTCTTAAGTTATATCCTTCTCAATATAACTATTAATTTAGCTAGATTTTCAGTGCCTTCTTTCACATCTCCTCTGTAGTTTCGGATAGATTTTAATAGATTTTTAAATTAAATAAATTAAATCTCATCTGTTTATTTTGCAGAATAGTTATGTACCAGGCTGGCAGTAGGATAGAGTAACTTGCTGAAGTATACTACTCATTGGTAGTGCGGTACCTATAGTTTGTAAAGTACTTCTGGACTTAGTCAATGACTGAGCATGTTTTGGGGTGAAAATTTTGTATTTAGATTTTTAATTTATGTACAAGTTCTATTTTAGGTGCTTCCACACCTATTAGACATCTCATACTGGTTGGCCTTACATCCTTAGTCATTTCTGTTGATCATGTGAGTATGCTCATTTTTATTTGGTTAAATTTTATAAGAACACGGAATATGTGTCCCATCGGTGACAAATTAAGGAAAAAAAAAACCAAACCAAACCAAAACAAACCACCTAAAACCTAAGTCAGTGCTATTGTGTTTATTATTTCTTTAAACAAAGAGTATATTGCTGATATAAAAATAACAGTAAACAACAATAAAAAAAACATCTCTCACTTTCTCTACTGCTAAAACACAGTCTTCAAATTTGACCATGGTAAACGTCTGGACATATGTTTACCTAGATATGACCTGTTGCATTTTGTTTTATCAAGTCTTAGCCTGCTTTCAAGCAGCACTTCGTATAAAACCTGTCAACTATGAAAGGATATATTTTTTGTTTTGTGAGTGATCGCTTTGGAAGAGTTTCACGTTGAAAACACCACCTGCTTATGAAGACAGATTTCTTGCAAATGTGTAAATCTATTGATGTAGCTGTAAGGTGTATCTTGTTGTGCCCGTCACATCACTCACATTTTAAATGTCAAAACTGTCATGTTTCTTGATTGAAGTACTCTTAATGTAAGATACCCGATTTTTCCCTGTTATTCAACTGAGACAAGGCCATGCCAGTGAATAGCTAGCTTTTCAAGGCATCACCTAGAGAAAATAGTAATGGGTACATCTTGTACCACGGTCTGAGTATATTGTCTCTACTTTTTTATATTCATATCCTTCAGATGAGTCATATATATTTCTACTATGTATTGTAAGTCAGCCTACATGTTGTGGAAGGGACACAACACTGATTTTTCAACTGCCTTGAACAACAAAACAGCCTTGAATTGAGGACATTTAGTCAAGATAGAAAAAATCATATTGCATGTGAATTTGTTCTTGAGTTCTACCAACTTTTTCAATTCCAACACAATTCAAATATGAATACATAAAAACTTGAAACTGAAAGTATGGGTGTCCACCTTCACTTTTTGACTTCCTGAAGAAGGATATTATGTGTTCCCTGTTACATTGCAGACAGGCTCAAAAAAATTAAATAGGAAACACAAAGAAAGGTAAAAATAACTGAAGTACTGCAGGGACCACATAAGCCATGGTGGGTAACGACAAGTACTGTGGAAGAGCTTAGGAAATTCTGGGGGAAATTTAAAGTATAAAGACATCAGAATAAACCTACGAATTCAAGGCAGCTATGATATATCCAAGACAAACATTAAGTGAGAGGTAAGTAGGGGTTACAGGAATGACAGATTGAGGTTTACTTTAATATTTATTAGCTCTTCCATTTATCAAATAATTTTGGGGTTTTTGTTTTGTTTTGTTGAAATTCCTCAAAGAATAGCAAAAACATAATTTTAGCCAATATTTTTTTTTGTCCTTTCTCTGTGTTACGGGATGCTATAAGTAGACACAGCTTCCAGCATCTCTTAACGCTAGTGTTTCCTCCTGCCCAGGGACCAAGAGCCTCTGCCCATGCTGGGGGATGCAGCTGCCACTTTCCTGTTTGCAGGTTCAACTAGTAGCAACGTTGAGTATGTATCCCAAAGACAGACACACACATACACTCACAAACATACAGGTCTGATTACATATGCTGCCACAGACAAGACACTGCCTTCAGCAGCACCCAGATGCAGTTCTCACATAAACACAAGTGCAAACAGTTAACTGTCTCTTAGTTGGCTGTTCAGGGTTGAAGGTCACTAGTGTAAGCGTGCGTGCAGACATAGACATACATACACACCCATCGCTCATCTTGCTCTCCAGAGTCAGAAGCACACGCACATTCACAGATCCCTTGTACTGGTACTGCCCCTCTGTCCATCTGGTACCTACGCCGGAATTCTGGGATCCCTTACCTGCCCCACAGGTCCCTGACTCACATGCAGGTCCCTCCTGGTGCCCCTGTGCAGTATCAGGTTTAGGGGAGATACAGACTCTTGCTCCCCATCCCAGCAGCCAGCAGCAGGCACCTGGCACTCAGACCTCACTTGCTTTGCTGACCCTTTTCCCCCATAGTTGATTTTCAGGACACACACTGTTTTCACCCAGCAGCTGAGGCTGAGTCCCCCACTCACTCCAGTTGGTGTCCCTGAGACCCCACAGGTTCCAGCTGCTGGCACCACCATCCCAGGGCACCTATACCTCTGTGCCTGGCCCTAAACCCACTCACACAACCAGCAACAGCACTTCACCCCTGCAGCACTTACACCCACACAGGATAACAAATGAGGTGGCTCAAGAAGACCTAATAGAGGATTTAAGGAGAAGACAAGCACAGGACTGGGTCAGACAAGCCTAGTGACCAGCCAGTCTGCACACGAACAGATCCTCTTATACACAGACCTGTCCACCTCTTACCACTTTGCTCCTACCCATCCTCTTCCCCTATATACCTCTTCTAAATTTTGTGTAGTCCCACTGATAGTTCCCTCGAATGTCTCAAATCCCTGTTTTCATGTTTCCCCCTTCTTATGAGTGACAAAGCCCAAGTTGTTCCTCGCCAAAGCTGTGCCTGGAGTTTCTTAATGGCCCATTGGTTGGTGACTGGAGACTTTTCATCCTTGGCACTGTCTCTGCTGTTCCTTGTCCACCGGCATCATGTCTGTGTGTCTTCTTGTTTATCACTTTCTCTTTTATTACTCCCTTTTGACTGAAGAGGTCCTTGATGGAATCACCTCTCTGAAGCAGGTGCTTTTATTTTCCACATAGGTTTATGGTCTGCACCACTATATTTCTTTTCTTTCATGTCTAATGAAAACTAAAAGATATTCATTCAACTCGTGGTCAGGAAAATTAATGAATTAATAATAATAATAATAATAATAATAATAATAATAATAATAATAATAATAATAATAATAACAACAACAACAACAACAACAACAACAACAACAACAACAACAACGATAGAAACAACTACCATGATGGTAAATTGAAGAAAAATCTAATTCAGAACAACTTCTAGATTACCCACTAGTGAAATCCGTTTCTTTCACAAAGTCGCTGACAGCTTTGTCATTGATTTTATTAGTGCCATGACTTCAAACAATGTCTTTTACAATGGGGTGTTAATTAAACGCTTCTGGGCTTGGGGAAAAGAAGAAAAAAGTAATATAAACAGCTACGCCTTGATGGACTAACAAATTATTTCAGCCTTCTTCAAATCTTCATATTCTTTCCTCATCCTTTGTGATATTAAAAGTAGTCACTTATTTTCGCAATATATTGCACTTTTTAATTATAAACTCAGTTTTATTTCTGAACTGTTGAAACAGAAGTTTTAATTTCCATATATCTTGTGGTTTTTCTTACACTAATGTCCAATCAGAAAATTAACTGGAAAGATTATTGTGTAGGATTGACTCTTTTACTTTTCTTCTTTTTTTTTTTTTTTTTTTCCTTTTATTTTTTCTACAGTGTGTCTATGACCTGAAGCTACTGTCTGTCAGTGCTCTTTTATGTTGAAGGAAGGTTGGGAGGGTAGATATCAGTGTGCCCTGATCTTTCACTGAGCAAAATGAGGTCAGTGATAACACTTTCACACGAGGTAAAGATAATGCTGTTAGGCCACAGGAAATATATGAGAAAATGGGGCTGGTATCAAAGGGGATTCTTGTTAGTAAGGTGAGTAGTGTAACATGCCCAAAGGATTGCCTGCTGCATTTAGATAGTCAGAGATAATAATAAATAGTGCTGCTGTCTTTGGATTTTGCCCTGCAAAGACCTCTTTTATCTTTGTTTCCATTTCTGACTGATGCTGTAATTTATGCTTTTGTTATTGTTGGACTGGGGCTTTCTTCCCCACTGCATTACATCTTTTCTCTTCAGTGAAAATGCAATGCACAATACGAAGAAATTAGAAGAGAAAGGAGACTCAGATCTCGATTCCTGTGGTGCAATTTACTTGAGGACAGCTTTTCTCAGAAATAGATAAAAGAAGTGAGTCTTTTTTTCTAAATGCATAATTAATCAGCAGTTTCTATTGCCAGAAGGCACCACTGAGGCAAAGAACTTATAAAGATTTGAGATAATTAAACTTTTCTCTGAGAATAAAGTAATATTTTATATAGCTTTTAAAGAAATATGAAACTATCCTTTAAAGCATAAGCCATCCATTTGACTGGTCAAAGACAAAACTCCTCATGAGGGTAAATTACTTCTTACCTGCCTGTAAAGGAGCTTTTCTTTTTGATATGGTTCATCTCATACTGATTATTATTGAAACAGAACTCTCCTTTTAAAATATGGCTTTAGACAGACATCTAGTCAGATAACACAGCATCTCCTAGGTCCTTGGGAAAGCCTTGCAAAAAAAGTGTTTAAAGACCAAATCAGTGAAGACTGAATGTAAGCAATATTTAAATTTAAAAATATTTTAAATTAAATATATCATCCTTTTATTTTACAAAATATTTGTTTCAGATACCAATGTCATTTCAGTGATTCCAATTAAATTCTAGCTCAAGCTTTTAAAATTACAACCGTGAAGAGAAATTAAATTGTACAAAGGGATAGTTCTGTCTTTGTTCTTATGAAAAGGCAAGTCACAGTGGATAACTGTATTCAACACACTTCAGAAGTCCTCAAGCTTTTAGTTATTGAAGACCTCTTGAGGTGAAGTTGAGGATACATTTTCCTCTGATACCAGTTTTGCTGTGCACTCAGCAGTATCTTCTTATCTTGGCTAGCTAACTCTGTGAAGGTAGAAGGCCAGTATATTTGTGTATGTGCAGCCTAGAGTCACTAAGGGTTCTGTGGCTTCTGTCTTAATACTTTATTAATTTTGGTTGTTTGCAGTGCTGTGATCACTTCCCCCTGGCCTTCAGTGGAGAGAATACATCCTGTTTGTGTGAGAGATGAATAAGGGGGGGATGAAGTTTGTGAAAGCATGAGGTCAACAAAAATGCAAAAATATTTTTCTTCTTCTGTGAACTGCACAATACAGTTAGCTCAGTAATGACAACAAAATTGAGTGGTACTCTGAAATTTTAAAGAAAGTTTCCTTTCTTTCTCCTTCATTTAAGGCAATATAAGCATATGGAAAAAGAGCAAAAAAACAGAGTTGCAATGTTATTGGTTAAAATACTATATGAAATCACAATATATGTTATATTAAAATTATATTGTGTAATGAATATTGTATGTTATACATTCTATGTCATCCATTAGCTATGATTTTATTATATATGTTACATAATGTTATATACTGTGTACTGTATCTTCTACATATATTTCTGTCATTAATCTAGATTCATAAAATACAGTGGCAGAACAGATTATTCTGACTACATAAAATGAACATTTTTCTAACATCACAAAATACCATTTACCTACAGTACTTTTGCATTATCTAATAGTTGCTGCACCCATGTAAAATCAGAGAGAAAAGTAATAGTATCACATAGCTAGTGTCTATGTGTGGTTTGTGGCACAGTGAAAAGGAGGTTGAGAGACCTTGAATTCATTGTTCTTAAAGAAGAGGGTCTCTCAAGACTGTGTTGTCAGCAACATACTGAAACTGTAACATATTTTACGGTCACAAGAAACTGAATAGCAGACTTAAAAATATCCAGTGTTTGAAAGATTTTTAAGAAAGGTAACATTGAAGTGACATATGAAGTGACAAGATATTTTTAAAAATATAACAAACCTGTGGCCCACTTTCACTGGACACTTTTTTTTTCTCCCCAGATTCTTCTGTTCCTAACATCTGTTTGCCTTATCTGGTGTTGACGGCATTTGGAGCAGTAGCATTATGAAGTTGTTGCTTATGATTTTAATATGGTATCATTTTATCCTGCTCAGAGCAGTTCTAATTAATGCTTAATTAAGAATCCAACCAAGGTCACTGATGTCAATAAAGCTGAACAAACATTAGGAAGGATGGCAATTTGAGGAATTGGTCTGTCCAAGTCCTAAGCCTGGTATGAGGCTCCAAACTTTGTATCTTAAAGGAAGGTGCCAGCTTAATTTTGAATACACAGCTTCAGTCATTTGCTGTTGTCTGTTTGCTTGCCTTTTGGTTTAAAACTGTAGAAAAGCCTGCAGGAATTAGAGAAGACTCTGGTATCTGATATCCAAAATTAACTGTTTCCTTTCAAAGTAAATTATTCTATAGTAGAACACGCCCTAGCAATAAAGATATCTGCAAAAGTTTCACATAGTGGGGATGATCTTTGACTCACTGGATTAGAAAGTGATTAAATGATGTTTGTTTCTTTGCCACTTTCATTAATTCAGACTCAAAATTTGCTGCCTCTGCCAGGAGCTGTGGGAAGCAAGGAAAGCCTGCTATCTGAAACACAAATTGATGCCTTTCAACAGGCAAGGAAAGACTGAGCTGGAGGCATAGGAAATGTATGTAACGTTTTATTACCAATTATGAGTATTTGCTTGCGCTTGCTCTTGGAGGTGTGCAAATTATGTAGTTTGGCTGTTTACTCCCATAATATTACCCCCCAAAAATTCCTCATAAACAGGATAACTAGTACCTTGATTCTGAAAATACTTACACCTCTGGAGTCACACTAGGAAAACTTACATACATAACTTTTTGAGTTACTAAACAAATTTCCTACTGGGGAAAACATGCGTAGATATACTAAATCAGGGGCAGTTTCTGTACTCTGTTCTGAAGCAACAGGTAGGTACAAGGTAGGTACCCTTCAGCAGGTACATGGATAGAAATCAGTAAATGAGCTAGTTATCCTCTAGCAGAATGAAGACCGTTCAGAACTTCAACCTTTTTAGATTTCTTTCTATCAAAAGAAACTTTCAAAGGGAATTTGTTTAGCTTGGTAAGAGGCTGTTGCACTTAGAAAAAAATAGGCTTGATTGATTGAGCTTTTTCTGATACCAAAAAAAAAGGACTTTTTTGAATGCTAGCTCATTGGGAATTTGTAAGAAAAGATAAAAGCAAGGGTGGATATAAATCTTTCTTTGGACCCCAGGCTTGATGTTTTCAGTCAAAATATGTCCATTATATTTTCTTTCTTAGAGGACAAAAACTCAAAACATCATCTATGCCTATACTTTTACCTCAGCTCAAGTTGTACTATAGAATATGACTATTTTTCCAAAATAAATAATTTATTTTTTATGTATGTCATAGCAAATCACTTATCTCTGTTCTGTTACTCAGTCATTATTTAGCACCATTTGAGTCAGGTTTTCTTAACATCTGTTTTTAGTTTTTGTGGTTTGTTTGTTCTTTTTTCCCCATAAAACAGTATTTTATCTCTTGTGTTGTTATTTAGGTTACTCTCCATCGGATCTAGCAATATAGAAGCAATATATTTTATAACTTAATTTTATATTTAGAAAATCTTATTAGGAAAATAAAATAGCACAAACTACTTACAACTAGTCCTCATTCTTAGCTCTAGTCAAAGTAGGGTCAGAGTCTAATTAAGTTTTAAATTCTCCTACCGTCTAGAAAGCAATGACTATATTACATGCTGTCCCTTTGAACTGAAGACCATAAAGATGAATCAAACTGGGCAAACTGGTACAAATGATCAATATACTAACAGGATTGCTATTTAGAGGGACCTGTACAAGCTGGAGGAATGAACCAACAGGAGCCTCATGAAGTTCAAAAAAAGTGAATGCCAAGTTCTGCACTGGGAATGGAACACCATGATGCATCAATATAGGCTGGTAAATAACCTCACAGACAGAAGCTTTGCTGAAGAGAAATTCAGGATCCTGGTGAATTACAAGTTCAACTTGAGTCAACATTGCACTTTTGCTACGATGAAGGCTAACTGTGTGCTGGGCTTCATTAGCAAGAGTATAGCCAAAAGCGCAAGGGAAGTGGTTATTTCCCTCTACTCAGCACTTTTTAGGCCACTTCTTGAACCCTGTATTCACTTTTGGGCCCTACTTTACAAGAAAGAGATTGACAGACTGGAGACACTAGAGGTGGTAGACATGGAATAAAGAAAACTGGACTACACAACAGTTACACAAAAATTACAGCTGAGTGCTAATGATCTGACACTAGGTGGAAAGCAAATAAAAGAGATGATGTATTTCCTTTGAAATAACTCTTACTCAGGTATGATTTCAGAAAACCATAATAATCCGTTCTGCCTACCCTGTCTTCAAGCAGCAGAGTCCTAACAGCTACTGGTTTATGCTGCAATCTCCTATAAACAATCTAAAGACAATTTGATCTATGCTATCAACTGTGAGAAACTTCAAAATACTATACACTTAGACATGTTAAGCAATTCCAATATAATGGTTGAGAAACTTTCCCAAGCTAGGTTCCTGTTTTTATTCTGCATCTTTCAAGATACAGTTTTCTGATATTATTTCCATATGTGGCTCCATGACTTTAGCATCCATCAATATATAATTCCTTGATAGCATAACTCACATTTCTCAAAATTTGCTTAACATTTTTTTAAGTATACTTTATCTTGGTAAGGTTTTTCAGAAGTGACTTTCTGGTAGCCCCAGTATATTCCAATATATTCTTATTCCATGACCTGATCATGCATACATTATTGTTTTATGGTTATTGAAAATTAATTTTGCAGAGCGATGACTCACAAAAAGTGTTTATGTGTGTGTGTATGTGCACGTGTGTGCATGCATGCATAATAGATTATGTCTTTGCAGCTACTGTTCAATTATATACATTTATCCATTGCAGTGTTACTGTTATGAGATCAAAATTGTTTGCATAAATTATTTTGGTTCTGTTCAAGATAAAACAGTACAATGAGAGACTGAGGGAAACGAGTGTTAGTGTGGGGAAGAGAAGGGGAATCTAATTGTACTTTTCATTTGCTTAATGGTTGCTTCTGGAAAATACAGTACAAGAGTTTACTGAAAAATGCAGAGTAACAGGACAGAGAACAATGGACACAACTTGCAAAAAGGGAAATTTTGATTGGACATAAGAGAAAAAATCTTCCAGGCAGGAATAGTTCAGCACAGGAACAGGTTTCCCAGGGAGGGCAACACTGGAACCTAAATTTTGCTCTGATTCTATGAATTCCGTAAAATAATACAATAAAGTCTGGATATGGGGATTCTACATTTAGTAGATGGGGAAATTTTCTATA
The DNA here is from genome assembly GCA_907165065.1 of Caprimulgus europaeus. The sequence goes on along the minus strand of OU015523.1, from coordinate 51,120,866 downwards.
ATATGAGAGTAAGAGAATAACTTAATACATTGAAAAATAGTACAACAAAATAGACCAAATATATGTTTGTTGTGTGAAAAAAACAGATTATAGAATTAATTTCCATGGGAAGTGTTAAAAGTTTAGAATTAAGAAGTATTCTTAATAAGGATACAGCAAAAATCCTGTTAATATCAAATGGAAAATATCAGACTTTGTAACACAAAAGCTTGAGTCAAAGTCTGTCAGTGATGAAATAAGACCTATCAAGGGAAGACTCTATTATTCCCCCCATACACCCCACCCCAAACTGATTGCAGTTAAAAGGAAAAGGAGTGAATAATGAATAAAGACAGAACATTTATTTCAGGGAAATATCAGCAGTGAGCTGCTAGTGCTTCTAAAGAACATTAGAGGAGTGTCTCTTGTGTTAAATCTTCTATCTCTGCTACTGAGTCACATGCTTTGTTGCAAAATGAATGGCTGCCACATTATCTGATGGCCTTGAATTGTTCTCAGAAAAGACAAGGAATATTTAAAGTTTGGAGAGTCACAATAGTTCAAGCAGTGCTTCAGTATGAACAGAGAAACACACTGAATTGTATCAGTTCAGCCTGAAAAGTATGCATGAGAGCTATTGTATTTCATTAGCTACACAATGCTGAAGATATCACATAAGAAAAATATAGTACTAAAAATTGCTCTAAGAAGCATGCTTCTATACATAGTCAAAGCTTAGAGATGTTCAGGCTCAAGACAAAACAACTTTAATTAAGAGGTAATTTATGCTACAATTTGCATTGAAATAAGTGGATCAGTTGCATGAAATTATTCACATAGTTTTGGAGCAGAACTGCTACAAGCCTTACATAAAGAATGTCTCCACATCTGCAATGTGTGAAGGATCAAGAATATTATTAAAATGCATCTAACTCTTGCAGGTGGAGAAGCTGATTTGAGATTTTCATAAAAGGAACTAAGTAAGAGAGTAAATTCATTCAGATCTGTGCATCACTAACTTGCCCAAGCTCAGTCTCGAAGGGTACATAAATCTGTGGCAGAATGGAAGTGAATTTCAACCACGGAGATTAAGTGACTTGACTTTGTAACAGAGACAGAACTACAGCATATTTCTTTTTCAGTCTAAATGTTACCAGAACCTTATTTTAACAGGAAATTTGGCTTCTCCTCTTTAGGTGTTATATTTTGTGTCACACCTGTTCAAAAGATAGAAGGTCAAATTTTGAGGTGTAAACCAGTACACTTGAGGTGATTTTTTAAAAATATAGCACAATACAGACGAGCTCATCCATTTTTTTCCTTACAATTTGAACTTTAACATGTTTATGCTTTCAGGTCATAAGCAGACTATAACTGCTGATAAACAATGTAGTCTTTTTTGAGGTGTTATAGACAGAAACAGGACACCATTTATTAATAGAAGACACAGCCAGCAAGAAATATTTTTAGTTCTCCTTTTCGTCCAAGAGAATTATCCTTGTAATCTGACCAGAGATAAAGAAACATACATCTTGTATCTATACATAATAAAAATTTATATCTCCCTGCAGTTTTGATACTTCTAGAAGTAACTGTGTGTCTTTGCTGACACCAAAAAGCTTTTTTTCCATGCTCCTTAATTTTCTGATTACTTTGTAGGGGATTCGTATTAGTGAAGTGATTCTGTGCTGTGGTAAGACTAACTCCCGGATTGGTGATGAGCAAAAGCATATTCAATTTGATAAGTTTTTCATGTAAAGTTTGTTTCAAGTGATGATAAGAATACCTGTGCCCTATATACACTAAAAAAAAAAAAAAAGCAATACTATTTATGGATTTGGCTAATTCTGTTGCCAAATAGTGAATCTATTCCCTGTGTCTGACAATATAGAAAAGATTTTTGAGTCACCAAAGATACTCAAGTCACAATGTTAATTGTCAACAAAGATAACCAAGTGATAACGACAATTATAATCAGTGTCTGACTGTAATAGGCTTTTATTTTCCATTCAAAATTATGTCATCCAAATGTCTTACTAACTATCCTCAAAAGTAAAACTCTGCTTTATCCTTTTCTGGCAGCCCTCTCACCTGCTAATATTTGTACTTGTTTTGAGTCCCAGCCTGTGCTATGCAGTTGATCCTAGGTACTGGCACGAAAACCTGATCACCAGCTGACCAAGCTGTAATATGAAAAAACAGGACTCACAAATCCTCAGAGAAGCGTTATGTGTCATACATGCAAACCTGAAACTGGGGGAGGTCTAGCCCTCTGTTTTTGTGTCTCCCCATGTGGATCCAGGTTTGAGTCTAATAGGGTACTCTCAGTTCTTTGTGCTGAAATTCTTTGCTTACGTTCCCAATTACACATCAGCTATGTGAGATTGTTAATTATTTACTGGGGAGAATTGTGGAAGGTATGTTCCTAGCACACTGTACTAATGCAGTAAATAACCTATTCATCTCTGTATGAAAAACAGGAAGTCAGATACTTTTTTTAGCTAGCAGTTTATTTGTTGACTGTTGCATCTACTTATTACTGAGACTGCTTGTTCGGAAGTTTATCTGAGGATATGGAATAAAAAATTCTGTATTTCAAGAAGTTGGGCAGGGATTTCAAGAAGTTGGACTCAGGATTAAAAATGTATAAAAATTGTTCCTTAAATTTTAAGAAAAGAGACAAATTTGGTACCCCTCAGTATGTTTCCCATAATTGCTTTCTTTTTCATCTGTACTTCAGTAGATAGACTTGGCACATAGTAGGTATATCTATTTCTCTGTCTTACTAAGTATGTCACTTTTCTCTCATTTTCTTTGTGCAAATATGTTTCTGAATTATGATTTTTAAAGTTTTTGGAATGTTAGAATTTTCCTGAAAAAAACCTAACAAGCAAACACACCCACTCCCTTTGGAGGTCTATCAATATGTATGCATTCTGTTATATGTATATCAAAATATAAATATATTATTGGACACTTTTATCTCAATGTTTTACATATCACTGAAGTATTGACAACTGTGCTCAGCTGCTGCCTTCCCCTTTAAGCAAATATGGTTCTTGCGCTTCTAAGTTTCGTGCAGTCAGCATACAAAATATTGACAATTTTTTCCTATCCCTTGTTTTGCAGATTTATCCAACAATCTGCATGCACAAAGCTTATTGATCAGTCAATATGCAAAATCCTGCCCCTCCCAACCTCTGTCATAGCACGATCCAATCAGCACTAATAAGCAGGAGCAACCATTAGGGTGTTTAGGCAAGTCCTGATTAAAACCTTAAAGTTATTACAGAAAAAAGCTTTATGGGTGATTGCTTGCTAGGGAGGAGAGTGGTCCAACAAGGAACCCTGTTGCGCCTCTTCCTCACTAGCTGCTGGGGAGAGCTTTCCTTTCTCTTCCCCTTTGAATTTGGTCTACTCTTTTTTTTTTTCTTTTTTTTTTTTTTCCTTTCCCCTATCTCTCTTTCTCTCTTTCACTGATTTGGTTTGTTGGGTTTTTTTTAATTTTCCCCCCTAAAGTAACAATTATCTTTACTGCCAACGTGTGCCATCATCTATGGACCTGATGAAGAAATAGTTCTGAGCATAAGCCTGTCTCAACAACTTCTGCTCAAAAGTGCTACGGCACTTCCTTACTGAACACTTTTTGTGATCTCCTTAGACCTCTAATTCCCTCACATACTTCAAAGGGCACCTTGAGCACTTAATTTAGGACTGACAGCTCAATCAAACACAGCATGTGTAGATTACTTTTAACATATACAATTTTTTAGACACTTTGCTTAAGGTTATGTCCTGGTTTCAGCTGGGATAGAGTTAATTTTCTTCATAGTAACTGATATAATACTGTGTTTTGGATTTAGAATGAGAAAAATGTGGATAACACACTGATATTTTAGTTGTTGCTGAGTAGTGCTTACACTAAGTCAGGGACTTTTCAGCTTCTCATACTGCCCTGACAGCAAGGAGGCTGGAGGTGTGCAACATAGGAGGGGACACAGCTGGGACAGCTGACCCTAACTGACCAAAGGGATATTCCATACCATATGCTCAGCTTATAAAGCTAGAGGAAGAAGAAAGGAGACGTTCAGGGTGATGGCATTTGTCTTCCCAGGTAACCATTACACGTGATAAAGCCCTGCTCTCCTGGAGGTGGCTGAACACCTGCCCATGGGAAATAGTGAATGAATTCTTTGTTTTGCTTTGCTTGTGCACATAGCTCTTGCTTTACCTATTAAACCATCTTTATTTCAATCCACAAGTTTTTTCACTTTTACCCTTCCAATTCTCTCTCCCACATCTCACCAGGGGAGGAAGAGTGAGTGAGTGGCTGTGTGCTAGCTAGGTTTAAATCACAACAGCTTATTAGCAAAAAATAAGGACTATACTGCATGAATTATGATGTTTAGTTCATATTTATTAGTTTATGACTTCTTTCACTGAAGATTAAATTAATCTAAATGTCTTGGGAAAAGACTCTCATTTCATTTTAAAAACTGTTTCAACCTGTTCAAAGTGAGAGCCTTGTGACAGCACATAAAGAAGAGTCTTTTGTTTTCTCTTTTCAGAGTGAAAAAAGCTTATGCAAGAAAAAAATGGGACTTGGAATTAGGTAACAATGGTAGCATATCCCTTGCTATTTTGTACCTTGGCATGTGCAAAATATGAAGAAAGATAACTGTGATGTTAATGGATTGACCATTCCGCAAATATGCAGGGGCATGCTACTTTCTCTGAAAACACTTGCTCAATACTTTTCAGCAGCAAGTTCATTTTTTCAGCTCTGCTTGGCATAATAGTTACATGCTTCTGCTTGCATGGAAGCTTTATTATATTTTTTTCATCTTGTCAGGTAGATCACTATAATTTATTGATCATCAGTCAATCTTAAAACAATCTTGAAAGGTGATTTGGGTATAACAAGTAATGAAGAATAACTAAGAAAATATATTGCATAAGTCATTCAAAAACTGAACATGTTATTCAGAACACCTTAGTATAACATACTGATTGTGGAAACCACATACATATTCCTCTGTTTTATGAAAACCAAAATCACTGCTAAAGGTTCAATAAATGCACCAGATGGCATTAAACACTTTTAGGCTGATTTAATGTATAAAGTTGTCATGGGAAATTCCTGATTGGAGTTTACTAATACCCTGTTTCAAGCAAAGTGAATGCACTTTAGATTTGTGATTGGGGTAGTAGGGAAGACTAATTTGGTTGAGTGTAGCAGCTTTGAGCTAGGATGCACCTTGTTAAACACAACAGCCTGGTAGTATTCATTTTACATTTCACTTTGTGGTTTTGTTTAACTTTTTTAACTCTTAGTGGCTGTTTTCTAATTGTTTTCTAATATCACACATCTACCTCAAGGGATGCATAGTGAGCAAGTTACTTGCCATTAGGTGATTTGGCAAATCATTACAGAATATTGTTCAACATCAGATACCCATTTCTATGGACAATGAGACTCTGCATGCTGTAACATCACGTAATTCTCATCAGTCTTGTGTTTTGGGCTGCAGGTGAATTTTGTATAAAGGCTGTACATTTTTACCTGTTCCACTGTATTTTAAAATAAACATATATATTTTCTCACACTTTTTATACACTAAATATTTAAATATTTCTGCTTCAGATATAGAGAAAATGCATGAAAAAACTGTGGAAGGCATATCAATGATGCATATCTTCAGTACATGTGAATTTTACTTAAAGCAATAAAATATTTTCTTTTGATTTATGCATGTTTTATATCTAGTACTTGAAATGACAAGCTCCTCTTTATACTTTTAGTTGATGTGTAATATCACAGCATGAGTTTCTTTCAAGAAGAATTTTTGCTAAAATATTTGAAGGAAATTGATTAATTTTATAAATTTAGAAATATCTTTAACTTTACTACAGAATGATCAATTATATAGTCATATTAGTTTATCTTTCTTCCAACTTTTTATAGAAAATTGAAGGTGTGGATTTTTGAAGCAATTTTTGTTTCTTTTTTTTTTTTTTGTAATCCCAGATATAGCTTAAAAATTTTTCCTTTACATGCACAATTCTGTATTTAAGTCAAAAACTTAAAAACTCGAACCTGAGAGGTCCAGTGCTTTAAAAATGTTATTTTGTATTCCGGTTTTAAAAACGCTTAAAGTTTTGGACATTTAAGTACAAATTTTAGCCATTTCCCACAAAGTTTATTTAATAAAATTAGATTTTTTTATTATTATTATTTTGCAAGAATAAGGCTTTGACTCTGACGATTGTTTGTTCTGCTCTTAATTTTGGCCCACCAGCTGTTTGCCAAAATGGGAATTCTGCTCAATTCCTTAGTGAAGAAATAACAGTTAAATTAGGACAGGAAAGGAAAGGACAGGACAGGAAAGAAGAGAATCAATTATATATAATCATGTCTGTAGTAAGTGCCTGATCCTGCAATGAGAATAATGCGAACTGATGCTTCTCTACATGCCCAGAGTGTAAATGAAGTTTTCAGGCCTTGTAATTTTCAAAGATGTCCCCGCTTAATTTGTGTACAGACTGTTCCTTTTCAATATTATGAGAAGGCTAATGTTTTAGACATTGAAAAAATATGATTAGTAACGGTAATAACCACATACAAGTGCTGTATATCAAATTGCTGTGATAAAGTAAAATCTCTAGGTTTTTTAATTCTCATTTTTTTTGGATGTTTCTTACAGAGACAGCAGCCAACTAGTGTACAAGAGTAAAAACATCTCTAAGACAGGTATTCTTGCCTTGATTTATTCATATAGATTTTATTACATTACAGCTCAAGTCTTTAACTGGGAGCCTGAGATACTAATGTAATATAAACAAATAAATATAATTAGTGCATCTAAGTTTTCAATAGTGTTTTTTAATATCTAAAAATTTTTCAATTATAAAAAATTGTTATGGACTGGATTATCATAGCTAGCTGTAGTCCAGAATATTCAGCATACCAAATTCTGTCTTCCATAATGCACATGATTATTTTTAAACACTATATTTTCATAGAAGCTAGTAAAATAGGAACATGACTAAAAGTGATTACCCTCTATGATTTCAGTGCTTTGCACTTTAAATTAATCAACATCTAAGTGTAGACAAATAATGCTCTTGACATTTTTTTTTTCATTTTTCAGTTTGTTTCTTGTTAAAAAGAGTAATTTAGGATATAGCCTAATGGCTAATAAAGATCTATTTAATCTTTTTTCTCAGTTCTATTGGAAATGTTAGCCTACTTTTAAGTTCGAGTGTATTTTGCTAATAGTCTAAATATGATTCAGCTTACAGATTCTATGATAAAGAAGATTTAGGAAATGCATAACTATTTGCAGTCACAAAGTATGTCAGAGTATACTAGATTTAAGAAATTAAAACTAAAGCCAAAGAGGAGATGGTATAAGAGAGGCAAGTACTTGTTTAAAGTATAACAGTCAGAATTGCCAGCTGATTTTTAAAGTGTCTTTGAAGAATTTTTCTGATTATTTTTATATTAATTTTATATACTCATGAAAGTAAAGAGCACTTTTTGGCCTCTGGTAATTTTTCTTGATTGAAAAATGGGAAGTTTTAAATGACCTGTTACAGTGTCTGCATGTAGCTAATGATTATAGTTACCACACCTTTTGAAAATATTTTATTAAATATCGATTAGGGTCTCTATAGAATAATAACATCAGCTAGGGAAAGACTTCAATGTTTTTGATTTATGTTGTGGTACATCATTGCCCTTGCCTAGTCAGTGTTTTTTCTATATCTGAAATCATAAGTCAATGTCTCATATATGTAAGAGAAGAATGGTTGCAGAGTGGTAAGCAACGCCTCTAATTCTAGCCAGACACAAATTTTGCTCTGACTAGCAATTTAGGCAGATAAGTAACTTTTCAGTATGAATAGCAAATTATTTACTTAGCTATTGCCAAGCCAGACCTCTAATTTATTTTCCCTGAATGCAGCTCGTTAGTAAATTATATTATGGTTTACATTGTTTAGGACATCATATTTCTCAGTAGGATAAGGAAAATATGAACAACAGTATCCAAAAAGTCATCCAGTTCCTCATTCTAAGATACTAAAATAACCAGTTACAAGCATAATGGAATAAATTTTAGTTTTCTCGTGCAGTCACTGCCTAGCTTCCCTGAGAACAGATTAGGAACGCTTCACCAATTCCCTGAAAATCTATTTGCTTAAATCACATCTAAATGTAAAGCTGTGATACTATGCAGACAATATCTAAGAACAGGGGAACTCCAAATCTCTTGAAGGTTGCAGTTTGAAGTGTGAGGATAACAGAGGGAATACAAAAGCCATAACTATGGTGAGAACAGAACAGCCACCTCCAGCAATTTAAAGATTTCATTCTTGGGTTGCCTTTCATGCCGTCATGTAGTTCAGTTTCAAACATTTATTCCATGGATTCCTGGAGCTGTTTTCTGTACCCTTCCTGCACCCATCCAGTACGAATTCCCAGAGCTTGTGGAATACATCCATAAAACTTGTCATACAATATGCAACCGGTTGCTGCTTTCTTGTGACAGAATTGCTACTCCATTTGATACAATTCATCATATTGATCTGAGCTGAGCAGGCAGCCAATTTAGATGACTAGTGGAAAAATGGTGAAGTCAAGATATTTTAAAGCATCTCATTGCAGATTGCAGGCACAGTTTATACTTTTTTACTGTGTTTTGAAGCCCACTACCCACTTCTGAAGAAGAATGTAATTTAGTTTAACATATGTAGGCTGAAAAAATACTTTAAATTAACTGACTTCTTAAACTAAACTAAACTAAAGACAGCTTTCTCCTCCAAGATTAGCATGTCCCTTGGCATTCCTGTAACATAAGCAACTTGTTCTCTTCCAAACAAAACCCAAAAATTATTTGAAGGGCAGCACAGGCCAGCAGCTGTTCTCAGTCAGCAGTGTAGATGAGACTGTGCTATTACAGAGCCTTAGAGATATGGGCCATAATACAAAAGATGGACTTAATATCAGAGTAAAATCTTGGCCCATTTTATTTAAAAGTGTGAATGTAGACAAGCTGAGTAACAGCTAACTGTTTTGCTCAGCACTTCACTATCTACACTCCTATACGGATTTTGAAAATTAAAAATGTGACGCTATCTTCGGAATATAGCTGTCAGGCTAAGTCTTCTGAAACATTAAGACAGTGCCATTACCTCCTGTAAATAACTTCCTTCCCTTCCTATACAGCTACCAACCTGCTGATGTTGAATAATTTTACTCTATCACATACCTTATAATTATTTTATTCATTTGTCTTTGAAATGGAATATAGCTTATTCATGTATTTGTAGAAATCAACATTTTAAAATGTAATTTTTTCAGTGTAACTATTTTGCAGTAAGTACCATAGAAATAACCTCAAGTTCAGATTCTGATTTTACCTGTTGAGGTGAGACTTACATCTGAATATTTTATCTCTGGCAATTTATTCTCTTTCACAAACATATTATTAGAATAATTTTGATGCCTGAATTCTGTCTAATGAAAGTGTGATAGGGTGAGGCAGTAATGGCTATTAATGGCTCTGGGCCATAGAACTCATTTCAGCTGTCAGGCAGGTTTCTTCAATTCAGAGGAGGCTGTGAGCTGTGGACATATATGGATACTTGAGTTGATGCTACACTAAGAGCAAAATCACAGCAGTGCAGTACTCCATGCAGTCTGAAAACTTCTACAAACACAGTATTTTATCCTCAGCTGACACTAAATTCAGCTAATCTTATTTTAGAACTGTTTATTTAATTGAGAATGAAACAGAAGTTACTTTCCTTGTTTGCATCAGTGCTCATATGCAATTACAAAAATTAAGATCTTCAAGTGTTGTCTTACCATTCCTACCTCTAATTCAAACTGCAGTATTAGCAGCAATTCAGTGCCCAGAAAATAAGTTGCCCGTACTACCTAACAACTTCTACACTCCTTCAAAACAGATTGTAGTCTAACCCCTGCAGAAGGTTGCACCCTTGCTCAAAAGCTTTCAGCTGTAAATCTTGCTCTTACGATCTGCTGTTGCCAAAGACTAATTCCTGAATCCTAAACCCTAATACTAGGTTTAACACCATACTTAAGTAAACTGTAAACATCTAATTCTGGTCAGTAAAATTGCTCATTCAAAATAGATAGATCTCCATGTTATCAGATATCTACTTAGTATTTTGGTTGTATTCCTGTTCAAATAGTGTATCATGTTTTATTGAACAGCTATTATATGCTCTTTACTGACGAAAACTTGTTTCATTCCTATGGCCTCATTAAAATTTCCTTAAAAAACCCACAAAACTCTACTCCTTGCTATCAGTACCTACTACCCAGAAGTCAAAGGATTCAGCCTTGATCATCTTAAAGAAAAAATGTCTGGTCAAAGCTGATACTACTTAGAATAATAGAATGGTTAGGGTTGGAAGGGACCTTAAAGACCATCTAGTTCCAAACCCCCTGCCATGGCAGGGACACCATCCACTAGCTAGCTACTTAGCTACCATTTGAAAAATTTGCAGCCACCATGAAGATGTTGAGTACAGATTTACAACCACTTGAGGGCAAACTTCCAGTCGTGATCCCAAGTTCTTCCTGGAGCCTTCTATGGTTTGGTATCTCAGACTTGTAGACAATATCTAAAAGCTTCCAGCCCACCACAGGAAATTGTGATGAAGAAAATTTCACTTCTAGGAATCTCTAATTAGTGCAGAATGAAGGTATATGTCTCTTCAGCAGTGTACACTATCACAGATACTTCATCAGTCTTCTGTTTTCTGTCACTGTCTTTCTGTAGAATATAATATGAAATGTAAAGAATATGGGGCTTTGTTCAAGATATAATGAAAACTTCCTAAAAATAAACAAAATAAATATTCTAACTGAATTATGTTCTTATGCATAATATACCTTAAGCCTTGAGCTCTTATTTGTCCTTAATTTACCCCTTTATAACATACAGTTGTTTGTTTATAGGTTGCACACAATGAAGTGAGTAGAATTATTTTTAGATATTACTTGAAAGACATATAAAGGAGAACATATATTATTATTCATATATATTGGAAAACTTCTCGTAGTATTTACAGCTTCTGAATATCTCATAGGATTTGTGGGGTTAGTTAGCAATTTCAGGTGAACTAACTCTCGTGCAGTGCATTTTCCCCCCTCATAGTTTTTCCTTTCGAGGTATATTCACATTTTGCTTTCATTCTTCAATGTTGTTATTCATGCTACCTGTTATTATTCAGTTTTTTATATGAATCGTTTGTTTTGAGGAATGTTCAAGTTTTTACAGACATTTTTCAACCAGTCTTATGGGAAATCTGACAGATAATTGGAGTATGAAAACAGGTGTATTGGTGTTGCAGGGAGAAATTGTGTTACACCAACTTCCACCCACTGGACATTTTAAAACTATAATGAAATAGACACAACAGATCTTGGTAACATTCTCTGGAAAAGAGAGTTTTCTGCATGAAGTATACTGACCTCTTGAAACCAGTTCTGATACTAGCTTATGTTGAAGGAAAGAGACTATGGTACTATGTTCAGAAATGTGGTGGTGTTTTAAGCTGCTACCAGACTCTTCCTCCTTGTCCATAGATTTTTGTTGAAACTGCTTGGCTAGTAGTCAGTAACATGGAAAACTGAGTCAACAGAACAAAACAGACCATGTGAGCACACCTAATCTGTTTCAGTACAAAGTCAATAAGTTTAATTTAAAATTTTAAAATTGTTATCAAGTTTATACATTTTTTTTAACATTCAAGTTATACTTTATTTTTAATGTATTCTGTTTACTTTTGTACCAATTTTTCTTACACATCAGCCTGGTATACAGATATAAGAAATAGGGCAGGTCAATATGATGTAATATTCTATTCTAGAAATCCCCAAGTTAGCATTTTTTATGCTGATATAGTCATGTAGCTCCTTATTCCAAAATAATTTCAAGCAGCTTTCCTCATTAAGCTGTTCTCCATTGTACACAATACCATATCCTGAAGGAGTTTAAGACTAGTGAAGTATGCCTAAAAATGTTTAATCTAATAATAAGTTTGTGTATATATATCACTGGAACAGTATATATTTAATCAAAATAATTTTCTTATATGTCTTACTAGTGAGGGAGATGTTACCATATGAGCAAAAATTGTCAATGACCAGGCTTTCCATCCAGGGGAAAAAAAAAAAAAAAAAAAAAAAAAAAAAAAGCAGTAGCTTGAAGTAGCTTGACATTTTGCTTTTATTTCACATTAGCAAAAAAATAAGGGAGTAGCAACTGACCTCCTAAAACCAATTCAAACTAATAAAGTTGTGATTTCAACATTTCATATAAAATTTTAATACATTAATACTGTTACAGTAGATTTTCCAATTAAGTAATGATGTTATTCCTTAACTATAACCAACTAATCTGCCCTGCAACCCTCACTGGAATTATAGCTCTATTGCCTTTAGCTGCCCTTCTTTTCTGGAGCTGACCTTGGACTTTTACTTCAGGTGTATTGGCTCAATGTACTGCTGACCCATCGTTACAAGATCAGTAGTCAGTTTTCACTAGTCTAGAGGACAAATGTGTACGCTTGGTCAGTCTGATGAAAAATCAAAATATGCTAGCAGTTGTGAAGTCTTCACTACCTATCTCAGGAAATATTTATGAAAAAAAATTATCAGTTCTGCCACAGAAGTGACAGGTTGCCTGTAGCTCATAAAATAACATACTGGTTGGAGCATCCTTAATTATTTTCCATTCCTAATATACAAAATTTATTTTTAGCATTAATACAAAAGATCCACTTTTTTTTTTTTTAACTATGAAAGTATTTTTATCTTTCATGAGCAGTTCACCTATGTGATTTAAAGCACAGGAGACAGTAGGCACTGAAAACTGTTGTTTTGACTGGTGGAATTTTAATATTGAATCTATTTTAGATCCTGCCTAAAACTTTTGTTTTCAAGGTTATGTTGATAAGTGCTTTGCTTGCTATTTTGGCAACACTTGACACATTTCACAACAAGATGTTGTATCTCACGGTTTTCTCTGATGTAGCCAGAACAGAAAGGATCAAAGAGCAGGTTCTCATTATTAATGGATCAAATGGATTCTTTTCCCTTCAGGGATAATTCTTTAATATCCAAATATTTGTCTGTTACTATCTTGAGCTTGACATTTATTTCATGTGCTGAACTATTTGCATTGTGTTTTCATGTAAATTAACACAACTAAAATGATATGTCACAGGATATGGAAAAAAAAATACTCCGTGTCAAAGAAGTGTTGACATCTGCCTCAGTTGGCAGCAACTGTCCACTTTGTAATCTAGGATGACTGCCAGAACTCCGTAGGTCTTCATGTATTGATATTGACACTAGGCATGAGAAGAAGAAACCTAGCAATGCATAGAATTAGATGGTAAAAAGGCACTTACAAGAGAGTCTCCTTAATTCATCATTTTAAAAACACTCTGAATGTTTAAATGCATGCCTGCAAAGCAAATTATTAGTCACAAGGACCTCAGAAAGCCCAGAGCTGTAAAATAAAATGCATCAAGCAATAAAAAAGCATACATTTCAGAACACAAACATGCTTTTACACTTACAGCTGAAATTCAGTTGCATTGTCTCCATTTGAACATGAAACAGAATTTCACAGCTTAAGTTTGTCAACAAGTGTACAATTTTACACATCAAGGTAGAAAACCTACACAACAGAAGTCATCATGATATTAAACTGGAAAGAAAATTATATTGTGGAACAGATTGACATTCCTTTGACAGTTATTAGAAATTCTGGCTATGAATACCTACTCTGAATCTGAGTTTTTAAAACTTCTGGATTTAAAGAGACAAACCTTTAGGTGAGTAAATCTTTCCAAGTGCTATGGAAAAGTTGTACTCCATTCCATCACGAAGTGCATTGGCAGAGTACAAATAAAATAAAATCTAGTACCTTTGAACTATATCTTTTGTACCTACCTTAATTTAATTTCAGTAACGCTAATCCATGCCACCATAAAATAATTTGAGAATGGCTACGAGGACAAATTAAACTTTTAGTGAATGGAACTATGTTGTTCTTCCAAGTGAAGTTTCTCTTCAGAAATCCTACTAGACTTGGAATAAGAATGTTGTAAATATTTTAATTTTATTTTATTTTATAAATTGACACACTATAAGGAAAACTGAAATTTGGAGATTCTACAATCTGTTCTAATGCTTCATTATCCCCATAGTAAAAAGATTTTTCCTTATACGCAGCCTGAATATCTCTTGTTTTATTTTGAACCTGTTGACCCTCACCTTCCCATCCTGAATGACTCTGAGGAGCCCATATCCTTCTCTCTGATGAACCCTAGTAGGTGCTGGGGAGCTCTTAGGTGAATCCAAAGTCATCCCTTTTCCAGGCTGACCCAGCCCAGCTCCCCCAGTCTCTTCTCATGGCGCAAGTGCTCGAGCCCCAGCACTTTGGGGGCCCTCCTCTGAGGTCCCTTCAGTCTGTCTGTGCCTTTCCTGTGTTGGAGCCCAAAACTCAATGTCGTATCTAGATGTGGTCTGATGAGTGCCACATATCAGGGTATAATGCCCTCCTTTGACCTACAGGCTGTGCCACTGTCCATATGCCCCAGGAGCTGTTGGGCGCCTTTACTACCAGCACACACCATCGGCTCACGTTCAGCTTGTTGCTGAGCACCACCCCAGGGCCTTTCCTGCAGAGCTGCTCCCCAGACCTTCTGCATCACAGCCTCCTGGTGCAGAGGCTCTGCTCTCCCAAGCATAGCACTTTGCTTTTGCAGTATCTGTCTTTAAAATGGTTGAATAAAACTTTTTCTTTTTCTTCCTCTCCCCTTCTTCTTTTTAGGAGAAACAATGTTCTTCGTACATGCCTGTTTTCTAGAAATTATGAGACTCTAAGGAGACCACAGATGACAGCCAAAACCCAAGAAGATTCCCATGTCATCTGAGGTCATTATCTTTCTTTATTCTTTGATACCATGTCTATAATTTTTGCCTGCAGTAAATAATTGCAAATAGTTTAAAAGATAGCTATAGAAAGGAATGTTCCATGATCTAACAACATTTTTTTATGTCCTGAGAAAGCTGATTTACTTTCCTCCCAAACAATATGATGTATAATACTTTTGTTCAATATAATATCCATTTTAATGGGCACTTAGGTACTCATCTGACAGGGTTACGGGTGGCAGCGGCAGGACTCAAGGTCACTTAAAGAATCACCAACAAAGATACTAGGAAAAAGTGATTTAAATATGAATTTATAAAAATCATGACTTAAGAGAGTTTGATGGCAAAGTTCACTCTATTACTTACTATATGGAAAAGGCATATAAAAGATAAATCAATTTAAAATTGAGGTAGAATGATTTACAATTACAATTGAGGTAGAATGATTTACAACTGGAATTAAGGTAGATTGATTTACACACGGATAAGTGGAAATTATTTACACCATGATTGGGGAAAATCAAGTCAAAATTAGGGTAGTGTAGTTTATATAGGGATTTGAGAAAGATGACAAGGGAGACCCTCCTATTGAGTTGCAAGGTTGAGTGGACCCCTTTGCTTTCTAAACTTCTTCATAGAGAGGAGTCTAGGTGCAGCTGGATCCAGACTTAGTCCCAGACTTGGTCAATGATTTATGTCTATAAGGATTAGGTGTAGGGACCTCAGTGAAGGGATTTAATATGCAATTATGGGCTTAACTTTGGAATAGCAGCAATTTTAAGGTTCATTAACACTATTATAGTATAGTAGCAGCAATTTAAGGACCATTAATACTATTACAGTAAATCACAAGATTGGATTGTAAGATTTTCCAACAAAATTAATTCATTGATAATCAACAATTGATTGTAATCAACAAAATAAAAACTTCTTAAATCAAATGATACACACACATAGACACAAAAATGAATATAGCCATAGATAGATAGATATAGATATAGATATAGATATAGATATAGATATAGATATAGATATAGATATAGATATAGATATAGATATAGATATAGATATAGATATAGATATAGATATAGATAGATATAGAGTGTATATACAAATATTTACCTGTTAAAAATTCTCCTAAAGTTCAGTGAAATACTCACTTCAAATGTCTTAGCATTTCTCAGTGGGTGAGGGTTGAACCTCAAGGAGTGGAGGGCTTCAGCCCAGGTCCTGTTGTCAGTCTTTGACAGTAGTCCTCCGAGTTTCACAAACTTGAGAGTTCTACAGATCTAAGAGGCATCCCACTCAGAGGAAGATGGTAGTTGCAGCCCGCTGTGGTCCAGGATAGCTCAAAGGGTCTCACTTACAACTGTAATTTATAGGATCATGAGATGATTGACTTTAGATAGACATCTGTAACTATATAATTACCCTCCATGAATTCCCTGAGAAATCTGTATGTTTAAAGCTCATCTGTAAGTCTCCGTAGAACTGTACCTAAATGTGGGTTGTAGCTGTAATTCTTGCATAATATACTTTATCACCTACACTACTGAAAAGCTGTTTATGGTGGATATTTGGCAACTATTTGAGAGATTATCTAACTTAAAGAAAGCTCACTAAACTATTTCTCCCACCTTCATCTCCTGTTGTCTTTGTTATATTGGTTTTCAAGCTGACAACTGTATGGACTTGAACAAAACTAAGTGTAACTTAAGAAGCAGGGTACCTGCAATCACAGATCTAACAAGGGGAAAACTTTTGTTAAAACATCAAATTCTGCCACTTTGAAAGAAACAAGGAAGTTTAAAAAATGTTTCAAAATGAATTTATAAATATTTATCAGCTTTCAGCTCCTTACTATAACTATGCAAAGCTTTTATTGTTGGAAATATGACAACCATAATTGAAAAGTGTCTAACTTCTTCAAACACTAAACCTTCATATTGCTTTGTCTATGAAATTTATTTCACAGGTCTAATAAAAGTTACAACCCAGACCAGTAAATCTTTGAATATTACTTATTAGAAAACATTCTAGGGGAGCTAGGAGGATAGAAGAAAACATCTGGAGTACTCCCTGTATTAAGAGTTCTTTGTTAAACCATTTCTAGATGGGAGATTTCAGATTACTTCATAGTCCAGCCAAATTAATCTTTGTAAACAGATTGGAGTGCTCACATTTAAATTTAGAATACTTAACATGAAGCTGATGATAAGATTTTTATTTTCCTACAGATAACTGCTAAAAATGAATATTTTGTTCAATTTTAGAATATAAGATGTAGCAGTAAATGAGCTGTCTTTTCCCTATTAAAATTAAGGGGTTCACTATATTTAATTTCAGAGGGAAAATATTTCTTTGGTTAGAATAGTTTCTGTAATGACTAATTTTAAAATACAAGTTTCTTTCATCTGTAAGGGGAACTCTCTGTGTTTCACTCAATAATAAAGGGTAACTTTTCATATCAGTTTATTTGAGATTAAATAGGTACTACATTATATGTTTGTTAAACTGGATTTCACACAGATAGGATCCACTCATTCCAAACTGCTAATAATAACACTTTAGATTACTCAAAAGTAACATTGAAAACCAAGGTCAATTGTATTTTTTTTTTTTTTCCTGGCACTTAAGAAAAATCTACTTTTGAAAAATCTGGTCTATATCCTTCTCAGAGAGATTCTTAAGGCTGTGCAAGAAGAAATAGTTATTAAGGCTATAGTGCATAGTTAAAAGAAATTATGTATATGTGCTAAAATGCAGCTCTAAGGGGTATTACTATAACTGTATAATCAACCTTATATCCCAATCACTTTAATTCCTTTAGCATAAATGGAATATTGAAAACATTAATTACATTATCTACTGACCAGGAGGGAAGTTACAGTGGAGTGACTGTATAATTGCTTTAATTGATCCTTTTGAAGTAATTTTGTGTGCCTCATAATTTATACATAGTAGTGAGTTTTAGTACCATAATCTGATATGGAATTGCTCATTATTATTTCCACAAGGATTTTGGATTAGTGCTTTATTTATAACATCTTAACCAAAATATCTCATTTGTAGCAATGTAATCAATAGGGGACAATAATTTCTATGACTCATTTTAATGATTTTTTCCCTACCACCCTGCCTCTTGCCTAAAGCAGATGAATATGGCAATAATTCTTTTCCTCCCCCCCCAAAAAAAAATAAGGTAGTTCTTGCTGTTCTTTGCTACAACATATGCAAAAAGATAATTATCAACTCAGTATATTAGAAAGAACAAGGGGGAAAAAATGCATAAACACGTTCATTTTAAAGGGAGTAAGGCTATCTAGAAAAAAAATTGATTCTATACATGAACAAGGATTCTTATAAATGTTCCAAATTCAGATGTCCTGCACAGTGAACTGAACAGCTCTCTGCATTTCACTGAATTTTCAAGAAGTCCTAGTTCTTGTCTCCCCAGCCACACCTCAATCCTCTTCATCACTGTGGCCTTACAAGGCAGTTGTAGGGCTCTGAGCTGGCCCCAGTCAGCATCCCCAGCTTGACCCTGTTCTCCATGCTGCAGGGTGGGTCCCAGTCAGCTAAGATACAGTGGATGTGTCACCTCTGTTTATTTTCATGTTAGCACTTCTGACATTTTGTCAACCACAAAGCTACATTTGCATTGTCTTGTTTTCTATCAGCACTCTCTTATTCTGTTGGAGTATGCCCATCTGTCTCAGGATCAGTCTTATGGCCACACTGCTAACAGTCAGTAGTAGAGTAATTCCTACTTGGTTGTTCCACAATCTCTTTGTCTTATTAGGGAGGCAACTCAATTACGCAGGAGTTACAAGCTCAAGTTACAAGTTGTAAAGTCAGGAATACTATTTGCTGAAAGATTCATGATCTCTTTTAAATTACATCAGGATTTCAGAAATGGGAACAAAATATCTGAGGCAACTAAGTTAAACTATTGGTATCTAGTGGAGATTTTATACAGATTAGTAAATGATCCTTAAAATTAACAAGTCTCATTAGTACAGAAAAAATGATTCACAGAAAGGAGGTATATATTAAACAGGTATATATTAATAATATTGATGTTAGACTGAGGGCAGATTGAAGTTAAAACTATATCTCTACTTGGCTGTGAGTAGGAAAGTAACAATTTTTTTCATCCTCTCTTTTGCATATTGCTGAAGGAAACATTTGATTATTTACTACTGGTCTGCAATACTTAGAAATAGAAACTTTCTGAAATTACACAAGGCTACATTTTATTTTGTGGAACTGGGAACAATTTTTTACAAAGATATAATTAGAATGATTTTTAGCATAACAAAACCTTTTTAGTATCAGGGAGTAATAAAAAAGGAATTTAAAAATGAATATCTGCATTTATGAAAAATGACCTTGTCAATCTACAAACATATGAATAAGAAATTAAATTAAATATTCTTTACAGTTCTTGTTGTCAAACTGTATTAGTACATATAGTTCAAAATACAGAACAACTTATTTCAAAAATTTGGTAAGTATTAACCTTGTCTTGTCTACTTTTATGTCATATTAATAGACATGCCTATGATATAATTGAGTTTTGCTTTGAGGACTATGCTTCATAACATTGTTGATGTAATTGTTTACAACGATGCATGAAAGCAAAATACTACTGGAGTTGGAAATAAAAGATTTTTTGTAGCGGTAGTAAAGATGATACCTGTAACAGACACAATTTCATCTTGCCTAACTTCAAACATCTGTAGCACAGATACATGATTTAGTCATCATAGATATATAGCACAGTCAATCTCCAGAATCAAGTACCATTAGAATAGAAATAATCTAATTTTAAAATTCAGTGGTGCCTATTTTTACCTAAAGGGCATAAAATTAACCTAATTTATTAAAATAAAAAGTTTACGGCTGATTAATCCCTTTTATGTATTTATTTAGCTTTCTTTACTTATGTTTGTATTATTTCAATATTTGAGCGGAAAAGATCTTTGAACCTCTTTTTGCAAACCTGATATTACAATACTTTTCTAATAATACACTTTTCTAAAGTTCATACCAGAAAATAGAAAATTTTGTCATGAGGGGACTTGACTCAGTGAAATTCAATCAAATTTTTGGACTGGAGAACACCAAGAGTATAAAATAGCATAATATTTTCCAAATAGATTCAGTAAAATTATGTTTACATTTTCTCAGGTTTATAAAATACAGAGGCATAATTTAAAATAGGTCCAAACAGCAGAACTAGGACTAAAGCAGTCGAAAACAGTCATTAGCATTTCTTTAACTTCTTAGCAATAACAAGAATGGCATAGAATATTCTCCCACCCTCTCTATCCAAGAGAGTTACTAGTTCATATACTGGCTTGTGACTGACCTTTGAGCAGTTTTAGCTTTAAAAGCTGTGCTTTATGATAACTAGAGGTAAAGCATGGATACTGGAGCACATTTAAACCACAACTTCAGGAAATCACAAACCAGTTATGTTCAGAACTTGAAATGGAGATCATTTAGCCCAAAGTCCATGATCAGAATAGGGTCTGCCAGAGCAGGTTTCTCAGGCCATATATGGTCAGGTTTTGAGTATCTCCAAAACAAACTTTCTGAACAAATGTTCCAGTGTTCATTTACTGTTATATTCATAAAAGGTTTTTTGTTTTGTTTGTTTGTGGATTTGGGGAGGGAGCGGGAGGTGTGGGGGGGTGGGTAGGTTTATTTTTAATATGTTCAAACAGAGTTTCCTGTATTTCAATTTATGTATATTGGCTCTTTTCCTGTCACTGGGCACCACTGGGAAGAATCTGTCTTTGTCTTCTTTATAACCCCTATCAGGTAAATGGCTAAGTGAGCTTTATCTCTTCCTGGCTGAACAGTCCCAGCTCTCTTGGCCTCTCCTCGTTCGACAGGTGCTCCAATCTCTTGGTCATGCTTATTCACAGGACTAGCTCCAATATTTTCATATAACTTTTGTACTATGGAGACTGGAAATTTACCCAGCACTCTGGGTGTACCTCACCAGGGCTAAGCAGAGGGGAAGGATTACCTCCCTCAACCTGCTGGCAACACCCTGCCTAACACAGCCCTGGAGGCTGTTGGCTTTCTTTGCTGTGACACCGAATTGTTGGCTCATGGTCTGTTTGTTGTCCACCGGGACCCCAAAGTCCTCCTCTATAAAGTTCCTTTCTAGCCAGTTGGACTCCTGTGTGTACTTATGCACAAAGTCATTCCTCTTGGGATTCCTGTTTGCTCACTTTTCCAGACTGTCAAGGTCCCTATGAATGGCTTCAAAACCATCTGATGTATCAGCAAGCCCTCCTAGTTTTGTGTCCTCTACAAACTTGCAAAGGGTGCATGCTGTCCCATCATTCTGGTCACTAATGAAATGTTGACCCATATTAGCCCCAGTATTGACCCTGGGGAACAGCACTAGTGATTGGTCTCTAACTGGACATCATAATCATAACCCTTTGAGCCCAGCAGCCCAATCAGTTTTCAGTTCACCTCAAGGTCCTTTTACCTATCTTGAACTTACTCAACTTGTCAATAAGAACATTATGTGACACAGTGTCAAAAGTTTTACTGAAAGTAGAGATAAGGAACATGCACTGCTCTCCCTTCACCCATTAAGCAAATTATTTTCTCTTTGTAAGTCCACACTGACTAGTTCTAGTCATCTTCTTGTCCTTCATATGTATGTAAATGGTTTCTAGAATTATTTGTTCTACCACCTTCCATGTGAGGCTGACTGACCTATGGTTTCCCCAATCCTCCCTGTTTATCTACTAGAAGATGGAAGCGACATTTGCTTTCTTCTACTCATCAGGACTCTTCCTCAATCATTATGATCTTCTGAAGATAGTTGAAAGTGACCTTGTGTGGTGGGTTGACCTTGGTTAGATGCTGGATGCCCACCAAAGCCCACTCTATCACTCCCCCTCCTCAACTGGACAGGGGGAAAAAAAATATAACAAAAAGCTCATGGGTGGAGATAAGGACAGAGATAGATCACTTTCCAATTACTGGCATGGGCAAAGCAGACTCGACTTGGGAAAAAAGAACCAAATTTATTTTATTACCAATCAAATTCAGAGGATAATGAGAAGTAAACCCAAATCTTAAAACACCTCCCCCATCCCTCCCTTCTTCCAGGGATTAATTTCTTTCCCGATTTTCCACCTCCTCCCTCAGCAGCACAGGGGAACAGGGAATGGGGTTGGGGTCAGTTCATCACACGTTGGTTCTGCCGCTCCTTCCTCCTCAGGGGGAAGACTCCAGCGTGGGGTCCCTCTCGCAGGAGACAGTCCTCCATGAACTTCTCCAACGTGAGTCCTTCCCATGACTGACAGTTCTTCACAAAGTGCTTTAGCATGGGTCCATTCCATGGGGTGCAGTCCTTCAGGAAGGGACTGCTCCAGCACAGATTCCCACGAGGGTCACAAGTCCAGCCAGCAAACCTGCTCCAGCATGGGCTCCTCTCTCCACGGCCACAGGTCCTGACAGGAACCTGCTCCAGCGCGGGCTTCCCACAGGGTCACAGCCTCCTCCGGGCATCCACCTGCTCTGGCGTGGGGTCCTCCACGGGCTACAGGTGGTCATCTGCTCCACCATGGAACTCCATGAACTGCAGGGGGACAGCCTGCCTCACCCTGGTCTTCACCACAGGCTGCAGGGGAATCTCTGCTCCGGCGCCTGGAGCACCTCCTTCCCCTCCTTCTTCACTGACCTTGGTGTCTGCAGAGTTGTTTGTCTCACATCTTCTCACTCCTCTCTCCCTTGCTGCAAAGTGTGCAGCTTTTTTTTTTTCCTCTCTTCTCTTTTTTTTTTTTTTTTTCCCCTTAATGATGTTATCACAGAGGCGTTACTGATGGGCTTGGCCTTGGCCAGCGGCGGGTCCCTTCTTGTAGCCGGCTGGTATTGGCTGTGTCGGGTTGGACATGGGGGAAGCTTCTGGCAGGTTCTCTCACAGAAGCCATTCCTATGTCCCCTCTCCCCACTGCTACCAAAACCTTGTCACAAAAACCCAATACACCTTGTAATAAGATTGCCCAGTTCCTTTAGCGCTTGTAGATGAATCCCATCATGTTCTATCAACTTTTGTACATCCACTTTGTTTAAATGTTCCCTACCCTGATCCTCCTCCACCAATGGTAAATCTTCCTTGCTCTAGACTATGAAACTAGTCTCAAGGGTCTGGGAGTCCTGAAGGCCATTTTTTCCACTAAAGACTTAAGCAAAGAAGGCATTCGGTTCCTTGGCCTTCTCCACATTCCTTGTCACCAGGGTCTCTGTCGCATTCAACAGTGGGCCTACATTTTCCCTAGTCTCTTTTTTGCTACTAATGTAACTATAGAAGCCAAGATCTGACAGTAGCCAGTGCTGTCCCTGCTTCCACCTGCTGCATAGTTCCTTTTTAAGTCTGTTCCTTTTGACAAAAGCTTATTCATCCATGCAGACATCCTGACACCTTTGCTAGACTTTATGCATCTCCAGATAGACTGTTATTGATCTTGGAGGAGCTCACCTTGGAATTAAAACAGCTCTCCTCTTCTCCCTAGGATTGTAATCCATGGGATTCTTCCAAGCAGGTCCCTGAGAGCCTGTAGTCTTCATTTCTGAAGTCCAGGGCTGTGACCCTGCTTTAGCCTTGTTTCTTCTTCTCAAGATCCTGAACTCCACCATCTCATGATGGTATGAAGGCAGTCCAGCATTCACATCACAACCCAGTTCTTCCTTGTTTGTAACTATTGGATCCTGCTGACACACTCTTCATCAGCTCCTCAGTCACTTCATTCTGTGATATAAAACACTCTCATGTTTTAATTTCTTTTTAATACCATCAATGTAGGAAAAAATGGTAGGATCAGTAGAGAAAAGCTTAAACCGTCAATGAACTCTTTGTTGTGGCAAACATGAGCCAGATTATCATAAACTAGTTGTTTAGATGCCAAATATAATTTAAATAAAACTGTGATTTAGTAGATATGGCAAATAAACACAAGAGAGTGTTTTCAACAACTCAATTTTACATACTACATCACATTTCTAATAATTTTTTTCACCTGAATTCACAAAACATCAAAAGGGTAAAAACAAAGAAAAGTTAAAAAAAACAAAAACAATAAAAAGTTCTTATTTCATTTCTGGCAAACAATACTATTGTGAGTAATCAGTTTTATGTGAAACATCTTACATAAACTTCGTTAGTTCTGACAAGCTATTGCATTTTCTCCTATATGACATCAGTTTTGACCTACATTAACGCTTGATAAAGTTTCAACTTTGCCAAAATTTTGGAAGCTTGAAAGCCTAACAGAATGAATTCAAGACAGAGTGCCAATATTTTTATTTTCCAGTTGCGTTATGCTAAATGTGATTAGGAACAGCCAAGATGATTTACCAAGGGCTAATTGCGTCTAACCAACTTGATTGCATCCTACAATGTAATAACTGGCTCTGTGAACAAGTGGAGAGTGTTGTTTACTCACCGAGGCCAGTAGTTCTGGTGCTGGCATGATCCACAGCAGAACACTCCAGCATGGTGCACAGAGGGTTTTCCTGAACAGGGGGAGCTGAGAAAGCTGCCAGGAGCCCACAGCTCACATGACAACGGCTGACAGGACCTGGTTGGAGCCAGGAGCAACAACAGCCAAGCTCCTCTTCCCCCCCAGCCCACATATAAAACAAGGTCTTAGGCAGCACAAGCAACCAAGGAGTACTGTGAACAGGGAGGGCAAAGAGGCATGTCAGCAAGGGCGTGGTGCAGCAGCTAGTGCATCAGTTTGCACAGAAGGGCATGCAGGAAGCATGCTGAAGCTCTGGCAGCTCGACCAGGCAGCAATGGTATCCACCCAGCAGAAAGCCATGGTCTCTCTAGGCTCTGCACCCACCATGACTGACAAAGTTGCCCAGACAGAGCTCCCATAGAACATGCTGCCACCCTGGTGTCACGCTGCAGGATGTGCCCTGCCCTTATGCCAGTATCGGACGGCAGAAGTGAGCATACCTGTGGAAGGTACACCCAGGTAGAAGAGCTCCTCTGCTTAGTGGCGGAGCTCTGGGAGGACATAAGTAGGTTGAGGAGTGTTAAGGAGTGCAAGACTAATGGAATCACACCCTACCATCCCTGGGACAGGCACAACAGGCAGACAGGGCACATGATAGGGAGGATCCCCTGTCCTCTCTCCACCTCGCTGAGCACAGTGACTTAAGGAATAGGGGTCAATGCCAACAAGTTCTTGCCCAGCACAGCAGGCATGTCTGCTCTGTTACTACTCCACCTTCCCAGGTGGCCTTCAGTAATAGGTACAAGGCTCTGCAAGAAGGACTGGACAATAATGAGGATGACAGTTCACCTAACTTGAAGGTGTCACTGAGGTTAAGTCCGCCTATGCCCTCTGTCAAAACTGCTTCCACAAAGAAAAAAAAGATGGGTCATTGTCATAGGATAGTCTCCTGAGGGAAAAAGAAGGTCCAGTATGCAGACTGGATGCACTTAGGGAAGTCTGCTGCCTCTCTGGGGCCTGCATTAAAGATCTGAAGAGAAAACTTCCTACACTGGTACAGTCCTTGGATTATTATCCATTATAGATTTTTCAAGTAGGCAGCGATGTTGCCACAAAAAGTCCAAGGGCAATCAAGGGAGACTTCAGGGCCTTGGGATGACTGGTTATGGAGCAGGAACACAAGTAGTATTCTCCTCTATCCTTCCAGTTGCAGGGAATGTTGAGGGGAAGAAACAGGTAGAGCCAGCTGATCAACAGTTGGCTCTGAGCCTGGTGTCACAGGCAAAATTTGGGGTTTTTCGGTCACAGATGGATTTTCACACCAGGCCTGTTGGCAATAGACACGGTACACCTGTCTCAAAGGAGAAAAGGATCCTTGCACAGGAGTTAGCAGGGCTCATTGAAAAAGCTTTAAACTAGATTTGAAGGGGGAAAGGAATGAAACCAGACTTGCTAGAGATAAGCCAGGAGGTGACACACCAATGTTTGAGGGATGATGTGCTAGCAAGGTCCTTTGGTCTGCCATCTCAGTGGAGGTAGAAGATAGAGATCAGTGTGGCAGCAGACATGTGAGGGTTATTGGTGTGTTAGAAACCACAGAGGCACCTCAAAATAGTCACATAGGAGGGTATTTTTGGAGGTTGTCTCCCAAAAAAGATGGTGGGATCAATAGCACAGCTGAAGTGCATCTACACCAATGCACACAGCATGGGCAACAAACAGTAGGAACTGGAAGCCATTTTGCAGCAAGAAAACTGTGACATAGTTGCCATCATGCAGAGATGGTGGGATGACTCGCACAAGTGGAATGCTGCAATGGGTGACTATAAACAAGTCTATGGGGCCAGACAGAATCCATCTGAGAATATTGAGGGAGCTGACGGAGGAGCTTGCCAAGTCACTCTTCATCATTTACCAGCAGTCCCAATTAACAGGGGAGGTCTCAGACAACTGGAGGCTTGCCAGTGTGATGTCCATCTATAAGAAGGGGCAGAAGGAGGATCTACAGGGAACTACAGGCCTGTCATCCTGACCTTGGTACCAGGGAAGATCATGGAGTGGTTCGTCTTGAGTGCCCTCATGTAGCATGTGCAGGACAACCAGGGGATCAGGCCCAGCCAGCATGGGTTCATGAGAGGCCAACCTGATCTCCTTCTATGATCAGGTGACACCCCTAGTGGATGAGGATAAGGCTGTGGATGTTGTCTGCGGGGACCTTAGTGAGGCCTTTGACTCCTCCCACAGCGTAGCCTTAGAGAAGCTGGTGGCTCATGGCTTAGACAGCTGTACTATTCTGGCTGGATGGCCGAACCCAGAGAATTGTGGTGAATGGAGTTAAATCCAGTTGTCAGCCAGTCACTAGCGGTGTTCCCCAGGGCTCAGTTTTGGGTCCAGCCTTGTTTAATATCTTTATCAATGATCTGGATGAGGGGATTGAGTGCACCCTCAGTGAGTTTGGAGATGACACCAAATTGGACGGAATGTTGATCTGCTTGAGGGTAGGAAGGCTCTGCAGAGGGATCTGGACAGGCTGAATCAATGGGCTGAGGTCAATTGTATGAGGTTTAACAAGCCCAAGTGTTGAGTTCTCCACTTTGGTCACAGTAACTGCATGCAACACTACAGACTTGGGGAAGAGTGGCTGGGCAACAGCATCCTTGCAGTTGTCAGAAGTAGTGTGGCCAGCAGGAGTATCAAAATGATTATGCCCCTCTACTTTGGCACTAGTGAGGCTGCACCTTGAGTACTGCATTCACTTTTGGGCCACTCAATACAAGAAGGCCTTTGAGGTGCTAGAGCATGTCCAAACAAGAGTAACAAAGTTGATGAAGGGTCTGGAGAACAAGTCTTATGAGGAGCAGCTGAGAGAACTGGGGTTGTTTGGTTTGGAGAAAAGGAGGCTGAGGGGAGATCTTACTGCTCTTTACAACTACCTGAAAGGAGATTGTAGGGACGTGGGTGTTGGTCTCCTCTCAGGTGGCTAGTGACAGGACAAGAAGAAATGGCCTTAAGTTGCAACAGGGGAGGTTTAGATTGGATATTAGGAAAAAATTCTTTACTGAAAAAGTGGTCAAGCATCGGAACAGGCTGCCCAACATGTAGACATAGCACTTCAGGACATAGTTTAGAGGGCATGGTGGTGTTGGCTTGATGGTTGGACTTGCTGGTCTCTTAGAGGTCTTTTTCAGTCTTAATGATTCGATGATTCACATCAGCTTGACTGAGTAGAGCTAGGGGCACATCTCAGGGAACTGTAGATGTGTGTGTGTATGTGTGTAAAGCTTTCTCTGTGCAGCCTCAGCACCTAGAAAGTTTCACTCATACCATTTAGTTTGGATAGAATGTTAGAATTTAGTTTCTCACAAATAATTTATGTTACAGATAGGAGTGTTTAATACCTATAGTTTTTATCAGTATGTAGACTTTAGGTGTCTGGAACTCAAATTAGTGATTGATTTTCTTTTTCAGTATCACATTCATCTTCTACTTAATGACATTTTTCCTTAATATTAGATGAATATATGAAAAATGTGTCTCTTATTTCACCGCTTATTTATTTATTTATTTCATTTAAAATGAGAAGTCAAAGGTAATGCAGGCAAAACAGAAGACCTCTCAGAAGAACATAAGAACATGGCATGAGAATAAATATTCAGCCATATGATCTCAGTCTAGCATATGATCTCAGTCTAGGTCACAGGTTCCATTGGGAGTTCTTTTATGCATCATGCTGCATGCTATCCACATATAAAAAATCAAAGGCAGAGAAAGCAGTGGATTGAGAAATGAGAATGTTATTAAGTGTCAGTTTCTCTCTAGGAAAGTATTGTATATCATCTTCAGTTATACTAAGACCTAATAAAACAATTAGTTTCTCTCCCCTTGAGCTCATGCCATAAAGAGGCACTATATTGTAGTTGCTTGTGTGAAGGTACACAAAAGAAAAAAAATGCTCAACTTTTTAGCATAAATATTTAGGCTTGAATTCTGTATTTTCTCCTAATATGGCACAAAACAACCATGAGTCATCACTAACATATTTTGAACTGTTCATTAAACAGATTAAGACAATGGTATGCCCATTCTTTAAGAAAAAGTAACGCCTTTCTTATTTAGATTTGTTATGTAAATAAATATGCAAGTTTATAATTTAAGTGCTCTGAAAAAACCAAGCCTCTTTTTAAAACAGAACTTTTGTAGAATGTTCAAGTTAATCATTAAGCATGTAAAACCACTAATATTTACTCATTTCAAAGATGAATTCCCAGTTGAGTTCAGATTACAAAAAAACATTATACATTCAGAGCCACAGCATGTTGTCCTGGTTTTGGCTGGGCCTAGAGCTAATTTTCTTCTTAGCAGCTAGAATGGTGCTGTGTGTTGGTTTCAGAATGGGATTTGTTATGAGAAGAATGTTGATGATATACTAATGTTTCTAGTTGTTGCTGGGGAATCAAGGACTTTCCAACTTTCCATGTTTTGCTAGTCTGCAGGTGCAGAAGAAACTCAGGGGAAGCGTAGTAGATTAAGACACCCAGATGGATATTCCATATTGTATAACAGCATGTTCAGTATATTAATGAGGTTTGGCCAGAAAGTATGCTGGGGCTCACTCTCTCTTCTGGGATTGTAGTTTTAGTTTTGAGGTTGTCTCTGCTCCAGAATGGCTAGCCAGGAAAGGGCTGAGCATTGGTCAGCAGGTGGTGAGCAATTGCACTGTGCATCACTCATTTGTATATTCCATTGTTACTGTTATTATAATTATCATTTAAAATATTATTTTATTCAATTATTAAATTGTTTTTATCTCAATCCATGACTTTTCTCACTTTTACCCTTCTGATTTTCTCCCCTACTCCGTCAGGGGAGGGTGAGTGAGTGGCTATGTGGTGTATGTCTGCCAGCCAGGTTAAAGATACCACACATGTATATACAATTCTTTCAAATTTCAAACTATTTTCTACTGACACTTTGAGACTTTAATTAAAATAATTAATTAAAATTATGAAACATAGGCTGAGTTAATTGTTCAAAATATGTGCAGATGGAAGCAATACAAAGTTTTGTCTAGGAAGCTACTACAGAATGACTAAATTCTGCAGGCTGAGGTGTAATCTGTGCTCAGCATCAGATGACTTAGAGCACTTGAGAGAAAATTCTGGAATCTGATCAAGATCCCACTGAAGTCAGTGATAGTCTATCTTTATTCACACTTGGTTTCAGGAATTCAGGTATAATCTATTTACTTTTAATTATTACATAGCTGGATACCTTCTGGAATCAAAGCCTTTAATTGGTACATAGAATAACTTTGTTATTTATAACAATATCATCCTTCTTCAGCTTTTCTGAGAAATCCATATCTATTATTTGTTTTCAGTTTGTCTGTCTGATTCCCACTGATACATTTTATTAATTTATTTGATCACCAAAGAGGTCCTGCATTTGGATTTTCTCACTCTGAAGGCAGCTGAAACGTATTCAGGCATATTTCTCTGCTGCTTTTTCAACACCACCCAACAGATGAATTCATCATTTTGTAAAGATAGGGTCCTAACCTGACTCTGGTTTAGTGCAGTCAGTAGTTTGACTATTAAATGGAACATTACACTTGACACAGGGGATTTGGGGCTTTCCATTTTTAACATGACTCTTGGTTGGTTGGTTGGTTCATCAGTAGAATTTCACTGTAGCTGCATCGTACCACTATTTATCTTTTTTTTTTCTTTTTTTTTTTCTTTTTTCTTTTTTTTTTTAATTGGAAGTCCTATAGAAGCCTACTGCTACAGGTAAAGTTGGTTTTGGATTACCAGGAAGAAAGCACACTGACTTCCTGAACTTTCTGAAGAACTACTTCAGGCTTCTTAAGAACTCTTTAATGTGTGACAGAGGCATGACCTTCCCTTTGTTTCACATTCACAGTTAGGATCTGAAGCTCATACATGATCCATTTAAGCAAAGTTGCAGTGTAGGAAACACAGAATTCAGTACAGACTGGGTATCAGCCTAATTTCTCAGAGTAGCAGTCACAATTCTAAGATGTAATTCCTCATTAAAAATAAGTCAGTGTTTAGGATATCCTCTATGAATGTGCAAAAGACAGATTCAAGACCCTGTTGGTATTAATTCAAATTCAAAACTTGGTAATGAATCTTCCACATCAAATGAAGGTATCTAAAACATAACTTCTCTACATCAGTCTTCTGACTGATTTCAGAAGTTCTCTATTTCATTCATGATATGAGACAATAAAAATTATGACATTGCATAATTTTTTTTTCAGGGACAACAGAATCATTGCTGTCATCTCTAATTTCTTAGTGACAGTCATTTGAACAGAATATTCTTCCATTCATTGCTTTTCATCGAATTTAAACTTATTCATTCTGTGCATATAGTATACTACCTCCCAGAAGCTGGGGTCTCATCCCAGCCTCTCAGTTACACCTGACAGCTGTGCCCTTCATCAACATTACAGCTCTTTTTTATCACTTCTTTTTCATCCTGTACACTCTATGTGATATTTTGTAAAGCTGAATCATATTCCTTCCCACAGTCTTTTTCACTTTCATCCGCACATGCATGAATTGTGCAGTTAAAATATGACAGAGTAGTGTCAATGCTTTAGCCTCAGTCTCAGCAAAAATGCAATATGCTAACTCAGTCTATCTCAAAGAGTTTATAGTGCTTAATGCTCTGTTCTTCTGCAAATGGCAGGTCTATCTAAGCACAGTCAGCTTTCATAAAGCATAGAGAATGCAACATACTCAGCTTCAAGAAACAATCCAATTACTTTTCAGTATGTTTCAGTTGGTGCTTAATAAATACTATCTAATGAATAAAATTATAAAAAGATTAAGCTGACTTAAACATATTAATATGCATTTTTAAATTAAGTTTTCAGTGTAGATTTGTAAGAAACTACATAAATCTGCTTTAGCATGTCTTTAAGGATTTTTAAACAATGTTCTTTATATATTACAAATGCAGCTGTAATGTAGTGAATGTCTGTGTCTAACGGGACTTCTGGCAGTCTAATGTGGAGACTGAATAGCATTTTAGGTTTGCAATAGATCATATGGCATTTTGTTGACATTCAAAGGAGTTGCTTCAGAGGATTCCCAAAAGTCATAATCCCTCTTCCTGTTTGGTTTTTAACTGAAAGCTATTATTTTTCTGGAACAGAGAGGAAGGATGGCTACCAAGGCATTAGAGAGACAGTACTTGGGGGATACAGAATTTGCAAGAGTATAGATTCTGTAGTCATTACTTAGACTGCACAGTCCTCTAAGCATTAAAAAAAAATAAAATAAAAAAAAAAAAAGTGTCTGAGAAAAGAGATCCAGTATAAGTAGGAAAAGATCTATTATGAAACATTAAGTTTCTCTCTGAGCTATGATTGTTAGAATCACAACAGAGATAATTAGGCTATATACTAACTTTATATAGGCAATTTAACGACATGTTACTAATATCAATATGTCTAATTTGCCTGAAAAGTTCTACTTGCTGGTTTCTACATAGTTACTTCAGTTATTGTGTATAAACAGGCTTCAAAATCTTTTTCCTTTAAGGATTCCACCATGTGTAATCTCAAGAATAATAACAGCTGCACCTAACAATAAAATTAATACTATACAGGTCAAAAAATCAGCAAAATAGTAGCTATCTGAAAGGAATGGGACAAAGGTTCTTCATTGATGACATACTTAAAAATAAAGGAAAATTGAGAGAAAAAACATAGATAAGAGATATAAATAATAGTCAGAAGGAAAGATTAATGACCCGTAGAGAACATTAAAAAAAAAAAAGAAAATAAAATTGCATGGAGGGAAACATGAAGGAACAGAGACACATACCTACTG
Organism: Caprimulgus europaeus; assembly: GCA_907165065.1. Next base: position 51,088,536 of record OU015523.1, on the reverse strand, counting down.
CATCACAGATGTGAACAGGAAGACAGTAGCACATTTTAAAAATGTAGTATAGCATTGTGCAAATTCCTGTTTGAGACTTTCTTGAATATAAGAACAAAATAAATTTATCAAAAAATGTTAAGAAAATAAGATAATATCGTTTGCAACTACAATATCTACACTTCTGTAGACAAGACTCTTCTCTTAATCTCTTGTGCTCCAGGATAACCATTTGCTACCTTGGTGAAAGAAAAAAAAAGTCTCACTGTTTGAGCAGATTACATATAATTGTCACATTGTGGAAATGTTTCTCACCTTCCTAGACAACAGGAGGGACTAGTCTGATACAGAACACTGAACAAAATAGATTAATGATACAGTCCAGTGTGACTGTCTCTCGAATATATACATATTGGACTGTTGGTTGTGCTCTCACTCTATAGCATTGCATAAATCAAGTGCAAGTCACTTGCAGTGAGGGATAACTAGAGGGATCAGACTCAGGTGGTCCAATGATCTTAAGGGAAGAAAATTTATGGGACAGTGATTACCACCAGTGTTAATTATTGCCATTATTTGCTTCCTTGATGAAACAACTGTGTTACTTGCTTTAGATACTCACACTTTAAAAATGAAATCTGAACTTTATAAAATTTATAAAATAATTATCTAGTATCTGCAAAATGAAAATTCCACTAATCTGTTTAAAACATCTCAGGATGTCTTTCATGCTAACATAATAAAAAATATCAATTAAAAAAAAACCACAACAGAAATACTGATTCTTTTAATTAATCACAGAGTGTATAACTTCATTTCAGAACTCATAGAAATGTCAGTCTCAAATAAAACTGCAGAGTTCAGTCATTTTGTTATGATAATATGACCTACTTGCAAAGGACCATTCTATAGCAGAAATTTGAAAATAAATCTGGCTCCTATAATTATACAGAATAACCTTATTATTTGTTTATCTATATTTAAAATGGCTCAAGTTAATGACTGCTGATTTGTTCTGTGCTGAGGAACTCCTGTTCCATCTTCTAATTGTTAAAGATCCTTTGTATTCCTAACACACAAACTCCTTGGATAATTCCCCCAAACATAATAGGCCAAAGTCTCATCAGGGATAAAAATAACAAGCACAGTTTCACTGAAGTGAGAAGAGCATTTAGTTTTCTAATCACTAACAGTCGCATACCCTGCTCTCAGCTGATAATGTAGCTGATAGGACTATCTTTCTGTCTAAATCAATTATTATTTTTTTTCTACTACTCTTGTACTATTCACCTTCCAATCTCTTCCAATCTCACTGAATTAGAATAAATAGTCAGCTCACGTGATAAGTACTTCTGTAACGAAACGTAGAGAATAAGATATGTAGATATGTGAATCAAGAAGGTAAACAGTACTGCCTATATTTCATGGAATCATAGAATCATAGAATGTATTGGTTTGGAAGGGACCTTCAAAGGTCATCTAATCTAACCCCCCTGCAGTGAGCAGGGACATCTTTACTAGAGCAGGCTGCTCAGAGCCCCATCAAGCCTGACCTTGAATATCTCCAGGGATGGGCCCTCCACTACCTCTCTGGGCAACCTGTTCCAATGATCTATCGACCTCATATTGCAGAACTTTTTCCTAATATCCAACCTAAATCTACTCTTTTCTAGTTTAAAACCATTACCCCTCATCCTATTGCTACATGCCCTTGTGAACAGTTTTCTTATAGGCACCTTTCAGGTACTGGAAGGCTGCAATAAGGTCCCGCCAGAGCCTTCTCTTCTCCAGGCTGAACAGCCCCAGCTCTCTCAGCCTGTCTTCGTAGGAGAGGTGCTCCAGCCTTTTGATCATTTTTGTGGCCCTCCTGTGGACAAGCTCCAACAGGTACACATCCTTCTTATGTTGAGGGCTCCAAAACTGGATGCAGTGTTTATATTAACAATATGAAATATTATTTCATTAATAGAACTTTTAACAAACCTATAGCAATAGTTGAACTTCCTCATAAATATGTACACCATCAAAATATCTGAATTTTAATGGGTAAGGAAATTGTTATTTTTAAAGTTATATATTCTAATTTTCTGTAGCTCTGGTATAGAATAAATAAGTGTCAGATGTGAGAAAAATGAAATGCAGCTTTCAATTTGTCTCCTTCATTTTCTTCACCTACCCTGTATTTCTCACAGTACCATAAATTTACATTGTTATTTTTATTTCTCTTTTTTCCCTCCAGCCTTGCTTTATTAGCTTGAAAGTTGAAAGCTGAAGGATAACAAAATCTATGTAATTCAAATTATCCCCACTTTGGTTAATATTTTCCTTTGCTGACTCCCAGGCAAAATAAGTTGAAAACTGGGAAAAGTGTTAAGATAGGTATGGGAGAAGGGGGACACAATGTGGTAACAGTAATGATTTTAGAGAAATTGTTACTAATTTTTCAGTGTAATTATTTTTTAATCTGTTGAAGTTGTTCCCTTACATACCAACTTTTGTTAAAAAAAAATATTAAGTATTAATTTGAGATCATTGCTGTGCAGATACTGCTGTTGCTATTGTTCAAATAGCACTGTTGTCCTACTTTATACTGTTAACATTGTTGTGGAAGAAAAAATGTATATTTTCCTTTCTTCTTATACATTGTCATTTCACAGTCCTCTTTTGCCCTTGACCTACTAATTCATTGCTAAAATGGACTGTTCTAGGAAAAAAATACCCTGATTCTTCTATGTGTGTTACCAGTAACTACATTGCATGTTGTAAAACATAGATGTTACATTAAGCATGCAAATGTCCTGAAAGCTAAGGCCAGTATCAATGCTCATCATACCTTTTAGACCACTGTTCCAGCCACCAGGATGGAGTTGTCTTCTGAGTCCTCTCTCCCATCTTTTCCTTTAATCCTGGGAATAGGAAATTATCTTACCTGAACTAACTTAGTGGTCTCCCGAGAATAACAATTCTCTCCAGAATCAGAGAAACATTAAACTGAAGGAGTGCACAGATCATTAAAACTGTATCTCTGTTCTCTTCCTCAGGCCATATCATCAAAACCAACAAAGATTCTTGAAGAAAGACCATCTTATCACATATTTCAACATGGAGTAGAAGAGCACTTTCTGGTTTCTGGGCCCAGACTACACAGTCTGCGTCATTGAGTGAAGGTAGGGGCAAGGCTGTCATGTCCAGGGAATGGTGGTGCTTCTGGCCAGGGCAGAACTTGGAGGTTCCTATGACACATTTTTTTCATAGGAAAATGTGAAACATCATTACCTGCAGGATTTGAAGTGACCTAAACCACAATTCTCAAAATCACTGTTGAGAATTTTTTCCTGTTTTGTTGCTGTCCTGTTTTTCAGCTGGGACAAAACTAGGTTTCTCTTTAGTAGCTAGAATAACACTGTGTTTTGGTTTCAGCACGTGATTTGTTATGAGAAGAATGTTGATAACATACCAATGTTTTCAATTGTCACTGGAAGTTGACAGACTTTGTGTTTTGCTAGTCTAGAGGTGCAAGGACTAGAGGGGGGTGAGGAATATTAAAATTAATAAGCTAGACTGGCATTCAGATATGCCAATGGAATACCATATAATACCATGTAACGTCATATTCAGTATATTAATGAGGATTTATCTCTCTTGATGGGGCTCTCTCTCTGGCTCTTGCTCAGGCTCTTGCTCTTCTGGGTTTGTAGTTTCAGGATTGTCACTCCTCTGGGATCATTATCCAAGAACAGGCCAGGAATAGTCAGCAGTTGGTGAGCAATTGTACTGTAGATGACTCATTTGCATATTTTATTATTACTATGGTTATCATTATTATTTTAATATTTTTTAAAAAACAATATTATTGTTAGTTTTAATTCTATTTAATTTCAGTTATTAAATAGTACTTATGTCACCCTACAAGTTTCCTAACCCTTACCCCTCCAATTCTCTCCCCTTTTCCCTGGAGGAGGAGGGGGGAAGAGTGAGCGAGCAGCTGTGTTTGGCTGCTAGCCAAGTGCTAGCCAAGTGAAACCACCACATTTGCTTAGTTTCATTCTGTCTGAAAATCAGTGTAAAAAATCATTCCATCTGAAACAACTATTTTAAAAGGACAGTTCCCTTAACCATCCCTAGAATGAGGAAACTTACTTAATGTTACCTCACTTCATAACGAGTTCTTCTTTGGGTGAACTTTAGTATGTATTTTAGATTATTTAACTGTGGAATGCTTTACTTTAAGATATCAATGAATATCTTTCTTTGATATCTTAACATTTTTTGACCCTATTCTTTGTTTGAGAAATTACAGTTGACTTGTCTTTCAGAAACCAACTGGATGCAGTTCAGTCATGACAGGACTGGTTTTTTTTCTGTTGTCTATAGTCATTTGTATGCTTTTATTGAATTATCTTTTTTCTAGGTTTTAGCTTTGTAATAAGATTTATTATCAAACATATAAGTAATAGTTATGAGCTTTTTTGCATTCGTGTAAATCTTAAATTTTAAGGAGAAAATCAGGAACATGTAATGACGTCTTAACAGTGTCTTCATGATTCCAGTTATGTCTCTTTAAGAGACAGAACCTAGGTTCAGTCTACGGCAGATTACAATTTATTGGTTTCTCAAATCTCTTTTTTTTAAAACAACTTCATTCATACTATCTAACTATTTTTTTTTTCAGAAAGATTGCTTGTGATACCTTTTTTTTTCTTTATTGCTTCCTTTAGAAAAATAAACGCTGATCAAGTTTTCTGTACTTCATACACCAATTTTCAGCTATTAGTCTTCCAAAGATACTTAGAGGAATACGTTGTGTGGGATTCATCTCACTAACTATAGTCTTCCACATCTTTAAAGGACTACTTTACATTTGCTTTACAGTTAGAGAAGATTTCCCTTATTAGGATAAACTAAAACTCCTAATGATTAATTAAACCATGGAAATGTTGTGGGTTTTTTAATCCCACACATTAAGGTTGTGCATTCAGAAGGATGGTAGCTAGAAGTTATGATTTTGCACAGCTCAATATAGAAGTCTTAACCTTGATCTGCAAATTCTTATGTAAAAACATTGCTATATCACTCTTATAATTTTGCCTACCTCTGGTAATGCTATTATCAGGCCCAACATATCATGCTTGCAGAAGCTTATAAGTTTATTCTGAATAATCCCTAGAAACTATATAGCAATCTTTTATATTGAGTTAGTTAATAGCATAGAGTTGTGTGCATAGATGGAGAAAAATATGCACAGATCAGAGGATAAGAACACCAAAAGCAGCATAGTGATTGAAGTAAAAAGATGGAAAAATACAAAGCAAGTTTATGTAAGATACAAAGAATGTGAAAGAATGGAATTTTCCTTATAATACTTATATATCTGTTACTGCACTGATTTCCAGTTTATGAAAACCGAAGAAACCTCATTACATACATATACTCTGAAAGAAAAGAAAAAAGAAATTGTGGAGACTCCTTTTCCATGTGACAGTTGTAACAGAAAAATCAATTGGATTTTATAAGTGTAGCATACTAATAAATATATATGAATACTAGATAACTTTCAATGTTTTCTTGTGTTATAATTTCTCCCTCTCTATGCTATTATTAGATTTCCTGTTGTTAATAAAAGACTAAGACTTAGTTATTTTATGTAAGAAGACTGCATCTTTGAAATCAATATTTTTTGTATCATCCTTCAAAATTAAAAAGTGTCCTAAAGGTTGTCTTTTGTAGTATCACTGGAATTAACTATAATTAAAGTTGAAGTATGCAAATCTCTGAACAGTCAAGGCATTAATTAGCAAGACAGTTAAAAAAAACAATCTTGCTGAAATTTTTGAAACTACATTAGCACCTTGCCTACTATTTTCCTGCAATGGTAGTTAAATATTCAGATTTGAAAGATACTTTGTTTCATATAGAGAATTAGATAATCATAACTAGATTCTACAGTTTACTACTGTAGGAGTGTTTGTTGCATCTGAAGTTTTTTCCTAGTATTCCAGTCAAATTCGATACCCCAAATTGTCCTCTACACAATATTTCAGACTATTTTATTGTATTAGATTCTTTATTTTTTAAAGTGTGGGTTCTGTTATCTGGGATGACAATACCTTCATGAGTGATTTTATATTAAAAATTCTTACATGCATTTAAAGGAGTTCAGAATGTAAAGTTCCTCATGATGCATCAGGTCCCTGGAGATTTAGTAGTAGTTGTAGTAGTAGTAGTAGTAGTAGTTGTTGTTGTTGTTGTTGTTGTTGTTGTTGTTGTTGTTGTTACAGTTTTCAGGGTATCTTTGTTCCTTACCTGTAGATGAAGGCATGGAATCCTCTTCCCAAAATCCCAGAATCCCAGAATGGTTGAGGTTGGAAAGGATCCCTGAGGAACCATCTTGTCCAGTTCTCTTCATGGCATAGAAGAAATTTGTCTGTTGTTGTATGGCATATTATTTAGAAGCTAAATCCAATGCAATTGACTAGTTACTTTGCAAACTGAATATATTTTATTAATATGGCCAAGAAGAACCTCAGAAATTTAAAAAAACCAAAATAGAGTAAAATGTGGAAAAGCAATCTGAATACTAAACTCCACTACATTAGGTAAGCAACTTCATAATTAGGTTACAGAGTAAGGTCCTCACCATTTTGATTCCACTTATGGTTAAGAATAATTTCATTCTTGGTTATAGTGTTGCCAAGTTACATAACTTGAATAAGAAAATTTAAAAACACTCCTCTTATGTTCGTCCTTGACCTCTCCTGCCTCAAATTTTAATTTGGAAAACATTCCATATATACCTCCTATGCATATCATTTTATGTCCAGTTGTCCTAAATACGCTGCTCCCCAGTTATCTTGCCTTTGATTTCTTTGTTTATTTCTTTGAGAGGTTTGGGGTTTGGTTTTGTTTTGTTTTGTTTTTTATCAGCCCTTTACATACTAAATACAACATATAAAAAGCTTAAAGCCTCACACAGGGTTACAGATTCAAGTCCACATGTCAATTGCTAAAACTCCAAAGCACTTAAATCTTACACAATGCTTAACTTGAGTCCATGGCACATCAAAAAGAAGACAGCTTTATAAAGATGTTAACAAATTCTTTGTAAGACAGCGTACCAGAAGTTCTGCAGATAACACATTTTGAGAACAGCTTTTTCTTACTTTTCCATGTGAAATGAGGTTATTTTTCTACCAAATTAAAAAAAAAAAATCTGATTTTTCTTCCCTCCTGAAATTTGTACAATACTCTGATTTTCAGCATGCTACTGAAATACCAAATACAAAAGCAAAAAGAACCTGCCTTTCTGCATAAAGCAAGTGCATTCTGCATTCACCTTCTGGGGATATAATGCGTCCTTTGACAATGTTCTTGGGTTGTTCGCTGTTTTGGAGGGATTTTTTTGTTTGTTTTGTTTGTTTTTCTTTAAGCCATGTACTATTTTTAATAAATCTAAATAATAAACAAAGGAACATATCATACAAATGACATTTTGGCTAAACATTGGTTAAATTACCATTTATAACATCTTTTCACTTTCATTTACTTAAATTCTAATGTCAGCTGTAGCTGTGGTAATTAGATTGAATTTTGAAGTGTTACTCCCTCCACAGTCAATTTTCACTATCATTACTCAAGATATCAATTCACAAGGAGCACAGAGGGTAGCAGAAGAAAAATCCTAGTTTGCTTCAAAAGAAGCCAATTAACAGATCTCATTTAGTGTTAATTGCAGCAGCAGTCCTTATCATAGTTTAATCAACACCTTGCTAAAACAATCTAAAAGAACGAAAAAGATAAATATTGATTTCATTCACAGACAGAACTGTATTGACACATTTCAATCTCTGAACATCTTACATTCCCAACAGGCTGGGGCAGTTCCTTTCTGTATAAACTGTTCTACAAAACTCAGAGGTTTTGGCCTTCAGAAAATAATAGCATATCTGATATGTATTCTCTGAAGATGCTAAGGAACAAAGCTGTATCTTCTATTGAATTCCTTCCAATAGTACATTTTTAGAACTTGGAGAACTTCCACTGTCCTAGCTATAAACCTTGATTTTATGTACAGATTCATTTTATCTCTCAAAGTCAAATCAAGTAATCAAATCTTTCTGCATGTTCATATTGGTCTATACAAGAAGTAAACATGAAAAAAGATAAGCAAAACATTCATTATGTGTGAGTGCATTCTTGTTTAAAAAGTATTGGCAGTTTATACCTGTGGCTGTCATTCAGATCCCGACTAAAAAAGCTGCAATTGACAAGCCATCTGAGTTGCTCCAAGACAGAAGTTTTCGCATTTCAGAAATTTATTAGTCACTTTACTGCAGTTCTCTGAAGCTCAATGACATGTACTGACAGTCTGTAATAAAACTTGATACTACTTTGTCAACTGTTAAAATGGCTTCCTTCTGAGGAACGAGATAGTGTTCTTTAATAATACCTGCATTAAAAACATTAAATCCTTTAGTAGGGTACATTGAACTGAAATGAATTGCCTGTCCTTCCAGAAGTATGTGAGTCTTTCTGACCATTGAACAAGTCAACATAATTGCAGAAGACCTGATGTTATTTAGATACATAAATTTCCATTTAAAAGGCTTTCAAGCAGAACAGCTGTATTCAATCCTGTTCTACATTCAGTCCAATCTTATTTTAATTCTGATTAGGCTTTCAACCTGAAAACATAAAATCTACAATTAAAGTTAACTTCATAATAAAAAACAAAAAGATGTACAGTAGTGAAGAGATCAATATGACATAGTTACAAGACATTTCCATTAGTAATATCAAGATATAAAAGGCAGGGTAGTTCAGATCTAAAATCTAGTTTCTCCATACAGTTCACAACTCACCCAGAATATACTTATAACCCTTTAAATGTATTTAATATTGGTAAAATGTTGATAAAAATCCCTGATTTCAGAGGAGTTACAGGTTTTTCCTTCACCTCCAACATCTTTCTTAAATATGCCTAGTTTCTATTCTAAAACCTACAGTACATTATTAATTTTTCCACAATGCAACGGCCACTTTTGAACATCTTAATTTTGTGAACTGTCTGCCATTTTATTGAGTTTAGTATTATCTGAAGGAGGTGAGGGTGGCTTTTTTTTTGGTTGGTTAGGGAGTTTTTGTTATAGTTTTTTGGTTTTGTTTTTTTTTCCCCTTATTCTAGATGTTTAATGGTACTTTTAAGAACATCTGCAAATTTCATTTAGATCACTTAATAGAATCCAGAAGACCTACATAATTTCCTGGGGAAAAATAATTTGCCAGAAGTAGCAAACACAAGACTATTGTGTCTTAGATAACATGATATGGATTAGAATATGTGACAGAATAACCACAAATTGTCTTTTGCTGAAAAAGCCAGTCATATGCATACAAAAATATCATCCTAGTGTTGCAAAAATATCATCAAAGTGTTGCTTTTCTGCTTATTAGAATCCTAAACTACTGCAGCATATAATCATCTGTCCAGTCTGCTCAGATCAGTAACCTTTATTCCATATAGAGAATCTGTTTTGCTATATAGTGCTCCTCTTCTTTTATTCCAGTACTCCAGAAAAAGAGGAGTCACTGGGAGGGAACGCGTTTTTGGTAGTGGGGAAAGGGCTACCCTGTGAAAAGCTTTTAGAAGCTCCCCTGTCCAAGGTGTACCTGCCTGCAGCCCAGACTGAGCTAATTAGTAATAGAGAAAAGCCTCTGCAAATCCATATTTGTGAGGGGAAGGATTATCCTGAAAAGAAAAAGGTGAGGAGAACCTGGAGGAGAGGCCATTGACCTGAACAAAAGAAGACCATCAGCCTGAACAAAGAGAGAGCTTCATTGCCAGGAGGAAGGAGGAGGATGGGGAGGACAGAGAACCTCAGACACCAAGTTCAACTGCATGGAGTAGGAGAAGGTAAAGGAAGTCCCTGCAACCCATGGAAGTTCAATGGTGGAGCAGATACCCCATATATAGGTCATGGAGGACCCCTCACTGAAACAGAAAGCTGAGCCTGAGGGCAACTGTGACTGAATTGAGACCAGAGACACTCAATGCCAGAGTGGGGGTGGACCTCCAGAGCTGGGGGGGTTAGGAGGTGTGCTGGACTGGAGTCCTGTCTGCAGTTCATGGATGTCCCCATGCTGGAGCCAGGAGCTATGCCCAAAGAGGTCTGTGACTCCATGGGAAGCTTGCATTGGAACACTTGGTTCCTGGACTTTCATGCCAGGAAGAGCAGCAATGGTGAACTGACTGAACCCACATTCCCTGTCCCCTGTGCTGCTGGGGAAAGGAAAGTAGAGAAATTGGGAGTAAAGTAATTTGATCCTGGGAAGAAGGGAGGAGTGGGGGGAATGTCTCTTAAAGATGTGGTTGCTATGTCTCATTGTGCTGCTCAGATGACTGGTAATGAATTAAATTGATTTTTCTTCCCCAAGTTGATTCTGTTTTGCCCGTAACCATAACTGGTGAGTGAGCCATCCCTGTCCTCATTCTAATCTGTGACACCTTTGTTGTGATTCCCTTCCCATCTCACTGGGTAGGAAGAGTGAGTGCAGGACTGCATGGTCTTACCTGTGGGTAAACAACCACATGTAGTCAACATGTTTTTTCTTTTCCTAGAGTAATTTAGTGGATATCATTTAACTCTCTGTCTTTATGTCTTTACTAGTCACTTCGATACATATTGAAGCTAGGTGCAAGAGCTTGTGGGATAAAGAGAATTTATCTCTTCTTTCTGTTGTGGCAGCCATAGCTGCATCCCAAAAACCTCAGCACCACAAATGGCACATAACACAGGGTCAACCTTTCCTCATGATGAGACTACGTCCACTTCTAGGTGGGACAGCAGTAGAAGACAACAGTGAAAATCTAGGGAATAAAAACATGAAGTATTGATTTTCAGTGAATCAATGCTAAATTATCTTATGTGAACCTGAAAAAAAAAATTGCATTTGTTCAGTTCTCAGCTTTTTCTTGCTAATGTGAAATCATTGCACAAATCAGTGGAGCTTACTGTTATCATTCTCTCCAGAAAGTGTATGGAAAACCAAATTTCAGAGACTTAGCAATAGTTTATGCTGATCAGCAGCATTATTTCCTGACATTGTGAAAAGTAACATGTCAGCACTTTTAAAGAAATGCTGAACACCATTGTTGTTTCACAAACTGTGTAATTAGCAATTTGTGTCCATTGGTGCATCTCTCTGAAGGAAGCTTCACATTACACGGACATGCCACTGTGAAATTGGTACAAAAAGACTATGCTGAAGCAATAAGACTATTTGTAGATTCTTTTAATAGAGGTAGTCTAGATTTGGGATATAGGTAATTAAAATATTAATGTAGTATTTTACTAAAGTCTTTCAGACTACCCTGTTCATGAATTTCAGTGAATCACAACAGAAACATTATCTTGAAGAAATCTTCCAGTGAATCAGTCAGTATTTGACATATGAGACTAACATTTTTTTTTTAATAGTATTCAGTCAAGTCATGTTTTATAATAGGCAACATCCAGTAATACTAAAAACTAAAAAGGTGTTTATCTTGCAACCTAAATGGAAAATTATGCTGGTAGATATTGCAGAGATTCAAACAGAGAAGTCAGTGAAGCTTGATTCTCCTAATTGAAATTTGCAAATAGCTTAAATCATTTTTTTTTCTTTGAACATAACTTGCAGAAACAGGGATAATTGCCTTTTTCAAGAGCTTGAGCTCAAACAATGCTGTTACCAACATAATTTTAACCTAAGTCTTCTGCTGCATTCAAGATAAATTTTGTAATTATTGTTTAAATCATTAAACAGCTTCCAGAGGGAAAGGGAGCTCCCCCCAGCCAATATCCTCCCTCTCTGTGGGACACCACAAAATAGAGTTTGTGTTTCATGGGCCCATTGGACAGTTCTGGTTCCTGTCATATTTTGGGGTATCCACTTTGGGTCTTTCTTTATTATCCCCACACACACATTCTTCTGAAGCTGGCATTTTGTTCTAGTTTTCCATTTCCACAGAAAAGTTTGTGTGTGTCTTGCAGCACCATGTAAAGCCCAAACTCTGCCCCAGTAATCCTGTCACTTTGTTAAAATAAGCCTGGGTGTAGGGGCCTCTCAGTCCAGCTCACAGGATTAGGCTTTTTTTTGCACATGACAGAGTTACACTTGGGACCCCTTGCTGGGCCTTCCTAGAGGTTACCTTAGCCCTCAGCCATGTTTTGACTTGTCCATGCTCCCTTTTTGTGCCACTCTGCCTCCTGGAGGTCTCCCCTGCCATCCCAGATGTGTCAGGGCTTGTTCTGCATCTTGGTCAAGAGGTCAACCAGGCCTTCTACTTTTGTTTCTATTCATATTTACACTTCATTTATTAATTCAGTTAGCTCTTATTAAATAAATTTTTAACTACTTTGTACCTATATTTTATGGCTATAGAGATTTAATTTTGATAGATTTATAAATGTTTATATGTCTATAAATGCATACACATATATACATATAGGAATATATATCTATATAAAAATAAATAAAATGCATATTTATACATCTTTATATGTATTGTATACAAATTGTATACATTTTTATTTCTGTGCACTCTCTGGTCCAAAGGAGTTAAGCAGCCAATCACAGGGCTGTGGGAGAAAATGTGGGTATGACGGTGTCAGGAAATGCCTGTCAATCACAATGTAATATGATAACATGGGGAATTATGCTGTCAAAAGTAATGACATAAGTCTTCCTAGTCTGACCTGCTTCTGGACACAATAGGTACAGTCCTGACAGCCAATCACAGGGCTACCTGAGAACACATGGGTATGATGATGTCAAGAAACGACTGCCAGCGAATCACAGAGCAGTGTGACATTAAAAAAAAAGGCAGCTCCCTTCCATAAAATGGCAGTGGCCTGCCCTAAAATGGTAGCCAAAACAAAATGGTGGCCCTTGTCCTCATAGGGGAAGGACCATCCAGGGCCAATGTACCCCCAAAGGTGGTAAACCAGAAGGGGTAGCCAGTCCTGCCAGCAAAACAGTACATGACCAGAAGAGGGATGTGACTTCTGGGGGGCAGTTTGCCAAGGCTGCTGGGAGAAGGCAGGATTCTTATTATCTTTTGTATCAGTGGTCCCCGTGATACTCACAGATGTGGTTCAGTTTCATCCAGATGTACTAAATATACCTAGTTTTTCTTCTATTAATGTAATCTGAAAAGTTATTTTAACGTGTTTTTACCACTTTGGAAGAGGCAAGTTTAATGCAATGGCTCATTGAAAATATTCTACTTTGCTCATGGAAGTGATTTACACTTAAAAATTAAAATTTCTGATCACTAATAAATTTTTAAATTACTACATATTCTAGTGCAAAAGTTTGAGCACTTGGATCATTTTATTTGCCAAAGTGTGTTTTGAAGAGTGGATGCTGTAAAGTGAAGACACAATAAAAAAATATGTCTTTTCATTCAAATGAAAAAATTGCTTTGGATGGCAGATTAAGATTGAAAGGAAATAAAGACATGTAGAAAACTGAAATAAAGAAAGAATTTTAGGTTTAAAAATGTCAATATCTTCCTTGAAAAAAAAATTACCAAAAAAATTTTAAATTATCTTTTATATGAGAATAATGGGGTTTTGACTTACAATGTACATTACATAATATTTGTAATGAACTAAAGCATTAGATAAAGAAGTATCATTATACTTCCTACACCCATGGGTTTCTTTAAAGGTGAAATTAAATATAAATTTTTACTCATTATTTTTTATGGACATATTTTTGTCTCAATGTATTGCTGAAAATAATGATCTAGCTTTACAACAATATTATAATTCCAGGACTAACCTGCTTTGTAAAGTAAAAAGAAATAGGATCTTCAACATCAATACTATGTATCAATTATCTTCTTCCACAGATTTCATCTTCATTTTTCTAGTTCAATGTTTATCCTACTTTAACTCATTCACAATAAATAATTTCCCATTTTATAACACCAAGACATGAATCTGGTTTTTAACCACTGAATTTTTGTAGGTGTCCTCTCCAACTGATTGCCAACTAGTAAAACTTCATGTTTAAATAGCTACTAAAGCAACAGAAATAGATATCAACCTGTCAATTATGTGTAGCTTAAGGGAAAAAACTGAATGTGGAACAGTTGTGAGAGAGGCTGATAGCGCACAAAGAGGCTTCTGATGAGCTGGACTTGGATTAGGCTTGGATTTTTATTTGTGTTTTTAAGCAAGCCATTACTCCTTCAAAGTCCTGTATCATATGTATGGATATCATGTATAACCCTATCATATCTGCCTCCTCTTTAACATGGTTAACTACACATCTGTGGTAGTTAAGTCAGCCATGAATTGCCGTTTCTGTACAAAAAAGCAATGTAAACTTTTCTTACAGACTAATTGACAGGTTGAACAGGAACTGTTTAGTTGATGAGAACTGGCTGTGAGGCTGAAGACTAAAACTAGAAAGACCAAACTTCTGAGCAGCAAAAGAGACGATGGCTCAGACCTTCACTGATCGTGATTTGTGATACAGAGCTGAAATTGTACAAGTAAATTTTAGAAAGTTGGTAGAGTTTTATCTTTCTGGGGTGCATGCTGTGAACATGCATCAAAGACATCAGAGAACACCCAACAAGTAGTTTTGCTGAACAGATAGAAGGAGAACTTCAGCACATGGTATCTATGAAAGACATCATATCTCTTGTCATTGCAAAACTGATAGAGAAGTAATTCTTAATACTGATAGAAATTTTATATCAGAAATATGGGTGGTCTAGACAGAGAACAGTCAGGACTGAGACACCCTGTGTACTTAATATCAATGGTGACTAACACCTGGGGTCTGACACTGTTCATTTGTGAATCCAGATTTAGGAGGCAGGGCAAAGCATTTGGGGCTTACTTCATGCAAATTAAAGCACAGTCTCCAAAACATTAGTAGTTTCCTGTAGTATAAATGTCACATATGTCTTATTTTAAAATATAACAATCAGAAGGGGCATTATAAGTGAGAATATAGCACTAAATATAATTACATATTATCAATGCATGTGAACACAAGAGAAACTTCTTGAAGAAATGCAGGAATCAAATACTGTGTACAGCGAGTCAGAACATAAGAGAAACACCAAAAAAAATGACTATGTTAAAAATGTAAATCTCAGCTTTGTTCACATTTGACAGTGGAAAATACATATTGTCAGAAGTTACAGTTGATAAAAGGAAAATTTTAAATAATTTTGAAAAAACAATTTGTGCATACTAAAGGCATATTGCAAGAGGTGCAATGAAAAGATAAATATGAAAAGTAATGACTTATCTGAGTACTGTACTTCCTTTATTTTATCCTAATTCTTACATTTTTAATGACCTCTGTTCTATAAGTATTGTATGCTTGATGTTTATGTATTAAAAACAATTATGTATACATTACCATAGTCATAATGAACGCTACCTTTTTTCAGACATTTATAATTCAGTCATTGTACTGCATTATAAAGTTATCAATAAAAAACACATCTCTCAAACTTTAGTATGAAATGGCACTCGATTAAACAATCTAAACCCTATTCTTTTAGTATTTTTGAAAATATCTTTTCCCAAACACTAAATCTGCCAAATGGAAAATTTAGTTTAGTTTACAGAATCACATAATCACAGAATTGCCTAGATTGGAAAAGATCTTTAAGATATCAAGTCCAGTCATTAACCTCACACTGACAAGTCCTGGACTAAACCAAGTCCCTAAGCACTGTGTCTACATGACTCAAGTACCTCCAGGGATGAGTACTTCAACACTGCCTTGGGCAACCTGTTCCAATGTCTGATAACCGTTTCAGTAAAGAAGTTATTCCTAATATCCAATTTAAACTTCCCTTGGCACAACTCGAGGCCATAATGAGTCTCATTATGCAGTATTTACTAAAGCCCTTGTTTAAAAAAAAACAACAACCTTTTTTTCTATTAAAGAATATGAACAGCTTCTAATAAACAACAAGCAAATGAAGATCTGGGAAATTGAGAGGGATGCTGTATGTGTTAGTAACTTGTAGAATGAAGATGGAAGCAAAATATTATATTAAGTAGGCTTGCTGAAGACAACCTGGAAATGGTTGAGTTTTGGGGTTTTTTTGAAAGTGTCTGTATTTGTGATCATCCATACTGAGGAAAGTATTCTTCAGTGCAACTAGTCTATTTGCTTCCTATGTTAGAAGAAAAAAATAATGAGGATTAAAAATATAGGGAAGACCATTCCCTCTGGGAGCTGAGTACAATCACTGGAATCAAAGTCTATTTATAAAATGGACTAAAAGATAGAGTTGCCTAAATAGGTGGCAAGCATTTAAAGGTTCATGACAGTTCTATATTCAAAGTTTCCAAATCAAAACATTGTTGATAAGCATACAAAATGAATGAATAAATAAGGAACCAATAGAGATCAATCACAGATAAAAAAGAAAAATCATTCAAGTATTGGTCAAATACTTTATGTTGTTAGAGGCAGAAGCTGAAGCAAAAAAAAAAAAAAAACTTGAAATTAATAAAAGATCATTGGAAATTGTCTTTAATGGTGACCTCTTACTTTATTTATTAATTCTCTATTACCACTACCTATTGGGCTTTGTGTTTGTTTCTTTCTTTAGGTTTTTGTTTTGTTCAGCTAGAGGTTATGCACAAAACTGTATGTCCAACTAAAGGTGAGTGCATAACTGAAAAAAAAAAGCCATCAGATTATATATTTTGCAAAATTACTTCAATAGCAAATAATTTGAGACAGTTTGATTGCATTTTATAAGGTTGAATGAAGACGTATTTCTAAAAAGCCATGGCAGTTGCAAATTATTCATATATTTTAAAAAATAGAAAGATAATTGTCCATTTATGTTACCATTATTAGTGGAATATAGTGGGATTAGTAGGAATATCAATATTCCTTTCAGTTGAAAGGAATGTGATAGCACATGATAGGAGTCCTGATGACTCTTCATAGACAAAATCTGTGAAAAATACATGCACTGAAGTGCAATGTATCATAGTGTATTTTATCTGTTACAGCACTGAATAAAGGATCAGCTTCCACTCTCACTGTGCTCTACCTGTTGAGTAATTGTTGAAAATTTATGTTTTGCTCTCCATATGAACTGACATTAGCATTCAGATTGGAAGGTATTTAGAAATACTAAAATATTCTTATGTTTGTCGAAAGTAACCTCATGAAAATGCAGATTCAGTCACGATGACAGACTAGTAATTCAATTTCTAGACCAGAGCTGACAATTGTGTTGCAGAAAGTGTGTTGCTATTCCTCTGTGGAGTTCTACTTTTTAAAAAAAATCCTTTTATTTTCTGAAAAATTAGTACCACTGAGCTAGTTGACATATTAAAAAGCTGCTTAAGGTTATTACTATAGTTACAACAATGGTTGTAGAAATTCAGGACTTCTATCCAATAAAGATCTGTTATACCTAAAAGATAATTTATCTGGAATTTACAGGCTTTTGTGTAAAACAGTGATGTAAAGAATAGTAATACTGCTACCAAATTCCTTAAGCCAATTCTCTTAATTTCTGAATTTAGATCACAGTTTCACATGATAATTTTCTTCAAGAAACTTCAAGAACTGAGGTTCAAGAAAGCCTGTTGTCCTTTTTTTTTGAGTAGATTAACAATTATCTTCCATACTATATGAAGAGTGGGAAACATGGGGTACAATTCCTCACAAGAAATTTAGATTATCATCTCAACTTTCATTCTAATCAACTGAAGGAAACAGGTACTTTTTAAGGTATGAGTCACTTCATCCTCAGGTAGATATTTAAAAAGTCTTGGTGAACCACACCTCAAAATGTCTGTTTTCTCCATTGACAATAAAGGAGATTAAGATGAGAAACTCAAATATAGACAACTAAATCCCTGATTTCTAGCATGAAGAAAAATAAGCTCACCACAGGTGTCCTTCTGCTTAAGGTACATACTGAATACATGGACAGGACTGAGTTCTGGAGACAAAATATCTGCAGATGCTATTTTTTATTATTTTTATAAGGCTAGATAAAGTGTTTTTGTCTACCACTTTTTTGGGCAGTAGGTCAGCAGGGGGAAGTGATTCAATTCACTTTGCTGCTTTTGGCCGAACCCATTAGTTCCTGTTCATCAAGCTACAGGTTAGCTAATTTATCAGGAGCTAGGCATACTTTAGGCAAAAGAGAAAAACAGTTAGAAGAAATATGATACTACTCTAGCTTACATGGTGGGGCATCTTTCTAGCAAACATATGCTTACTCAAATGTTCCAGTAAACTTTTAGTATTAAAGAGTCAGCATTGTTGTGCCTTGTTTGCAATGAGCTCAGACCAGACAGGCTGCTCCACAAAAGCAGAGCTGGGCAGTGCCAAAAGCTAAGTGCAGGAACTACACTCTTTTTTTTTTTTTTTTTTTTTTTCTTAATTCTTTAACTTTTTTAATTAAGGCATTTTTATGTGTGACAGCTATTCAACTCTGTTGGACTTAGGCTATTCTGAAACTATCCTAAGCATGTATTTAGAGAGATGTACAGATAAATCTACTGGCAAATATTCCTAGGGATTTCAGAAATAATCAGATACTATATAAATTAAAATAGATTTAAAACTGGTTTAAAAAGTTGCTCCCATTTGTGGTTCTTAAGAGTAACTCCTAGGTAGGTGAACTTGGCAGCAAAAGTTTGTTGATAATACCTGTTGAATAATCCAAAAATATCATGAAGAAAGTGAAGACAAGTAAAAGAACTTCATTAGAAAACTGATGGTGACTTTCTTGACAGTTTGTGGACTGACATGTCAGATATCCAAGTATACTCTTTCATTTGTTAGGGACACAGCCCCAAGAGGATTATTTAAAGGCAGACAATTTCAGGCTGAAAGAAGCAAGCAGGAGATCTTTGGTCTGCAGACCAAAAAAGAAAATAACTCTCCTTTATTTATATGTTTTATTGAAATAGACAATTAAGACTATATGGGAATACTGTTATGAAATTATGAAAGGTATGTGAAATAGATTATTACTTTCTAAATTAAATGCTGTTAATGAGAAGTAAACCACTCTGATTTTCTCTGAAATACCTTGAAAAGAATGTGTGGACTGCACACCAAGCAGATCTAGTTTCTCAATGAGGAGAATTTTTTAAATGATAAATGATTGTTAAAATATCTATCTATATGATGATATGGAACAGAATTCACAGAAAATATAACTATCAGAAACCTAAACCAGACAGTTTCTGCAGTGCAGTGCACATCATATATGGACTAACAAGGTCTGCCTGGGAAGCAATCTAGTTAAGCTAAGGCGCGAAAGGATTTGCCCAAGTCAATAGGTCTACATTTTTCCCAGAAACAGTTAACATGAATGTAGATCATGATTAGTTACTCTACACATTCAAACTCCTGCAACACTGGGTTTATCAAAGCTCAGACACAGAAGCACATAACCCATAATGCTTCCTTTTAACATTCCATCACAGAAAAATAGCACCATGACATGACCTGGAATGAATACCTGAGTTACTGAGGCACACTGCAGGTGAGGGTTGTGGGTCCAATCCCTCCCAGGATAAGGAGAACATAAACAAGCTTTCAAAACTCTGAGCAAGTGGGTTGTTTATTGGATTACTGCATAAAGATTCTTCATAGGGCCAAAACAGCACGTATCTGAAGTTATTTATTATCAGAATTATTACATTTTGAAATAGTTCAGGCCGTGCTGTCTGATATTGGAATATAACATGAGAAGGAAGCTTATCTATCCAGAATATTTTATTATATCTGGGTATCTATGTGAGTAGGAAAATCTGTGTGTTGGCACAGATACAGATCAGTCAGTGAAGGAAAGTGAGTGGTCTAGACAGCTGTCTGAAAAAATAGCTTTTTAGGAGGGATCTGTGCAGAATGCATCTGACCTTTCTATTAACAAAATAAAGAATAATTCCATTTTACTCAAAAAATGTTGCAGAGGGTTGCAAGCACTGTAACTCTGTATATTAGGATCCCAGAACTACAAGTGCTAAGTCCATTGCCTGAAAATGTTTTCTGTAGAGAATCCAGACAGTTTGTTAAAATTTTTCAATAATATTGACCCTGTCATATTATTAAAATTTCAAAGGTCTGTGTGATTACTCTTGCATGTTTGATCATATTAACCAAGAGTGCCAGACTTCAGTACTATTAGATACTTAAAACAATAGTGGACATGGAAAGTCACACACACAAAAAAGTACTAACTGAAAATCACTGGCATGAAAAGCTTGTTTATTAAAAAATGGTTACAGTTTCATCAACATGTTATTCAGAGCTAAAATCAATACAGAGAGCTGGGAAAGACAAAAAATATGATTAAGTATGCTAAGTTTCATATTTATTACTCCACGCACACTATGGCAAGATTGGGAGCAGGGTCAGGGAAGAAAAGCAGAGATTCTAAACACATATGCCATCTTAATCCGATTGCTGCTATGATGATAATCCTTCTACTGCCAAAGTGGCATGTGTCTGTTCCTTATGGTTATGTGTCATATATCACTCCTACTCAAGTTCTTACATTTTGTCAGATTTTGCTTTGAAATCAAGTTTGGCACTACACAAGCTACATCAGTTTCTGCTTTTCTTAACTCATCATTTTATACTGATACCTGAACAACTCTTAGTTTAAGGGAGTCAAGAAAAGCTTCTGGAACCTTGATGCTGTCAGAATTTAGAAGTAAATAACACAGGCTCAAGGGTAGGTAACCAGTAGCATGGTAAAGTTTCACAAGAATGATTCTAAGAGACTTCAATCCTATTAGTTACCTATGTGTCTGATCTGCCTGTTACTTCAAAGATTTCACAGAAATAAACTGAGAAATATTCTGAGGAGGGAAAGGTCCATTTTATGAAACATCACTGTAAAATTTTGGATTAAATCTTGAGCTGCTGCTGGTTACCTCTACAAAGAAATGACAGCCTAAGGTAAGTAGTTGTTGTTGAAGTATGTGTTTCCTATTTATCTTTTCTATTTCCCATTGCAATTCCCATTTTTACAGTTCTTCAAAATAAGCACAGCATGTCTTCCCTTCATAGATTAGAAATTACATGCTTCATGTTCGCTGCTGCTATGCTTTACAAGTTCTCCTATGTACTTCACTATGCTCCTTCCTTCAAAAAATGAGCAAATAAGAGTCCTAAAAACTATTATCAGTGAGAAAGGTAAAGGTTTTTAATACCATCAGTGATTTTTCAAAGCACTGGTGATTCTGGTGACGTGGCTGCTAGTCTTTAATGGGAAGCTACCATAAGGAGATTTTGAATGCATTCTAGCAATAGGAAGTCTTCCATTGCTTTCAGTAATGTATTTTCAGTATAACAGCTTTTAAGAGAAAATATCAAAAGCAAAATTCTATGAGGAACTTCTTAAATATTTTTAGTGGATCTTAATTAAAAAAAACAGTTTGAAAAATCCTCTAGATCTAGAAAAAAAATCTCTATTTTAAAAAAAATATTTCAAAAATACAAAAAAACCCTAAAGAAGTCCACTAACATATATTATTTTTATACACTTTAATTAATTATTATTAATGAGCCAAATTCACAAAAAAATTATAAAATAATATGCATGTCCTCCAAACAAAGTTCAGAGACTGAAGTACTAGTGTCCAATAACCTAACACTACCAGTTCTAGGGTACATTATGTCTTTAATACTAAGTATTAAAATTAATAGATTATATTTTAACAGAGTATTTTTAGTGTAATTATTATATAGTATAAATGTGACCAATACAATTGATGGTAAATCTGTAAGTTTCAGCTGTATTAAAGGTCCAATACAGAACAACAACAACAAAAAAAAGTACATAAGTATTACCTGAAAAATTAAAATCTAGGCAATATTTCAACTTTATGTGAAGTATCACTTATTTTTTGTTCTTTAAAATAAGTTCCCTTTACCATAGGGTAATTTTTGCAATATGGGGTTTATAAATGCTGCATACAGAAAAAAGTCTTCCTCACTTCCTTGTTTTGTTTTAATCACAATGTTGCCCATATTGAAATATCCTCCCCACACCTTCTTCTAACTAGAAAATTAGAAGGACAGAGAAAAATATATGAAGAATATAAGAAAAATAATGAGCATACTTCAGATGGCAAAGAGGTTTATGAGGACATGATTACCAGAAAAAAGCTTGCTGGAGGGAACAGAGGAACAGTAAGGAAAAACTAAGGTAAGGGAAGAAATCAGTGTTCAAGGAAGAGATACAAGTTTCAGAAAAGTCCAGAGGAGTATATACAATTAGACAAAAAATTGTAAAAGTAGGATATCTTATGAGGAAAAAACAAAACAAAACATAAATACAGGTACTATGAAAAACTGAAAAACATTATAAAAACAGAGCACAAATAAAATAGAATAGCAGTAGATCAGGAAGAAGTAAAAAGGAGGAGAAGCGGTGTAGTGATATGGTAATGCTATGCAAAGGCTATGATGACAGCTTCATATGCTGCAGGAGATCAAAAAGAGTGGTGTCTTCCCCCAGCATCTATAGACTTTGGCAGATACATTTAAAATTCAGTTTTAAACCTGAAATGACAGTTCTGAAATTGGAACCAAGAAGATTTCTTGTGTGTTCAAAGAAAAATGATAAATTCAATGTAGCATATGGTTTATGAAAAAGAATTATATGTTTTTAAATAAAATCTCACTTTCCCCTTCCTCTTCAGTCACTTTTTTATTACTCAGTCAGTAATATTTTTTACTGTACATTCTTCAGTTATTCAGGGCTGTAAGTATTCTGAAATATGGTTTAACAACCCTTTCTTAGGGAAAAATAAAATAAAAAAAAAAACCCAGGAGTGGAAATATTAATTTTTTCTACTTTTTTCTCTACCATGCAGCACACATTTGCAAGGCAAAGAACTGCATTTTCTTCAGCTGGAAAAAAATAGAATTCATAAGTCCAGTCTTCCAAGATAGATCCAGAAGCACCAGACAAGAAAGTATTTTTAGTATAAGTGTTCTCCTTTTCATCATCCATCAAAACTGGATTATGGTTTATTCAGAATTGCAAAGGTCTGTGTCAGATAAGGGTAACTGGCACAACAATGGCTACCATCACACCCTTTTAGCTGCTGGAGCCTTTTGGGGCATATATTTTAAAAATTTCTGTTTGATTCGAGTTGCTTGATCTGGTACCATGGCCAGCAACTTGGTTTTAAACAATCACTGCACCAGTAACGTCAGTATCTGTTCTTGCCAAGTCTTTTTTTGTCACTATTATATCAGAATGAAGGAGGAGAGAAGCTTCATATGGTCCCATCAGGGAGACTGAAGATAACATACCACAATTTTTGCATACCCAGGACATTCACAACAGGATGGTCATCCAAAGCAGATGTTACAGCATACACGCAAGACTAAGTGGGTAAATAGGTGACTGGGTCCCAAAATGTGCTCAGACCTCATCTAAAGATGCATTGTAAATATATTCAGTACATAAAATTCTACTCTAATTCTGGAAGTGACATTTTACTGTTTTAGCCAGATGTTCAGTACTTTCATCTTATCCTTTAAAAGAAAATGAATAGCACAAAAAATGCCTACAAATAAATTTCTTACAGAAAATAATTCATAAATCATATAAACACCATGACAATTTTTAATCTCTATGGAAAAATAGCAGGATTTTTCCAAGTATTTTTTTTCTAATTTTAAATCAAAATGCTATTGTTTTTGTAGAAATGTTGTGTACTAAATGTTAGAATGATATAAATGACCTGTTTGCTCATCTAGCCAAGAAGCTTGACAATAAATACAAACTGTGAAAGTTATATGTGCAGACACCTTCCCACCCTCACCTGAGATAGACTGCTAACTTGTTTATCATAGGTCATCAAAGCACCTTCAGGCTGCAATAGCTTTTTGTTTGCAGTTGAGTTTAGTCTGTATGATAGGAGGAGGAAGGGACAATGCCCTTACAGTGGAAATATATTACTGGCATCTCTAATCAAAGACAGAAGATATTAACGTTGTTATTTTAGGGCCCTTGTCCAGTAGTTTCATGAGAATTACTTATCTCCATTTATATGACCTAGATTACATTTTGCATTTCAACACTAACCCAGTTTCTGCATTTCAGCTCTGGTAGCATGAATGTTTCCAGCTGGGCTCTGTCAGCCTCTGTTCCACCATAAATCATGTCTGCCTTCTCATCCAAAGGTGCTAACTGATGAGGCAGAAATAACACAATCTCAGCTGGCTTTGTGGCCTACTTACAGCACAGTTACAGCAGGAATGCAGATTGCCTCTCTGTTCTTCCGGATAAAGCCATAAAAAAAGTTATATCCCTTTCAACTTACTGCTTTGGAATCCCTCCAGCTCCTGGAACTTACTCTTTTCACTAAGTACAGAAAATAATGCTTACACTGCAAATAGTCAACAAGGTCCTAGCAATAAAGGAAATTGCTCCAATGTCATATCCATGGAGGACCAGCACACAGATTTAAGAGAGTTCACTTTCAGCTGCTTTCTATTTGAGTTAATATTGAAAAACAAGACAGTAAGTTATGTGGTTAAACTTAATGGCTCAATATTATGCTTTAAAATTAAACACCACGTTTTAGGGCTTAAATGAGTAACTGTTAAAGATTGAAATGAAACCTGAAGGAATGCTAGCAGAAAATCACTGCATACTTGTCTGCTGTAGGACTGATCAGTACAACAATACTTGTGATCGGGTAAAAAACCTCTGTGGTAATGAAGAAGGCAAATTAAAGGCAGAAAGGTTTCTTTCTCTTCTGTTCTTTCTTACTACTAAGCACCAAGTTTATATATGTCTTGCTTTTAGTCCCTCATATTTTGAGCTGGTAAAAGCTATTACATTTCCTACAATTCTGCATTTCTGTTTCTCAGTCTATTTTTAGAAACAAAGTATGCAAAAGCGGATTTATTTTTTTGTGGAGAAAACAGTATTTTTGTTGTAAAATGAATGAATGGTAAATTATGGTAATGGTAATGATTCAGATAAGTACAAACAGCTGCATGTATAGATATATATGCAAAATGCATAGTATACAACTCATATATGTAAGATAATTAAGTTATAAATATGAAATATGTATATATGATTATTTAAACAACAAAAATGCTTTACATTCCATTCTCTATCCTTTAAGAAAAACAGATGAAATCTGCTTTGTAAGTACTTCTTTATGTCACTCATCATCATAGATATACAGATTCTTATCCCATAAACTGTAATTCTTTTTTTTTTTTTTTTTTAAAAAAAGGATAAGATGGTAGCAATCCATACTTACTAAGACTTCATAGCAAGTTAGTTTTGTTGGGGTTTTTTTTAATTATTCCTTGCCCTCACCCTGTATTAAATTTAAGACAAAACCACAAATAATAAAGTATATTCAAGTACAGATCAGATTCAGCATAGTATACAGAAGTGTTGGTTGGCCCTGATGATTGGAATAATAGAAACAGAATAATCTGTGGTAACTCAAAACTCAAGCGAATCAAAATGCAAACTTCTTTGATGTTCACAGAGATAAACAATAAAAAGAAAATCTAGTGTCTGTCATAAATGAGTAGAAGATAACAGGTTGGTGTTATTATGAAAAAGTGACTATCATACATCCAAGCTATACAATATGTCCAGTTGAGATGGTTAAAACTAATATTATTTCATTGGTTTTCAGTTCTCCAGCATAAACTTTCTGAACATTTGCTCTAAAATTGCAACTGATAATATCAACTATTAAGAAATGTATTTTAGCATATCTCCTATGGAAGGAAAAATAAATAAATAAATAAATAAATATGTATATATATACATCTCCACACAGGAAGTCAATATATGCTCAAATGAAATACTGTACTTCTTGAAGTACAGTAAATAGTAAATAAATTATGTGATAAGCCACTTTTTTTCTATAAAGAATGCAAAAGTATAGGGAAAAGAAATGTCATTGTCTAACCTGAAAAAAATCAAAACTGGAATGTCACTCAAACAGTTGTTAAGGTCACACAAATGAAACTTGCATCCACAGTGACGTATATGCAAAGCACAAGGAGTTGTCCAGGGGTTTGGTAGTGATCCCACTTACAATGTCAAGCAGAATAAGAAAGCCTATTGTATGATAGTGGGAAAAAATACCTGAAGAACATTAGAAATAAATATATTTCAGAAAATAAATAAGTAGAAAATGCAGATAGTTATTTTCATTCTTTATAGAAATTTTGTTTTAATTTTAATTGTCTGTTATATTTTGTATCTTAAGTACTATTTGCTATCTAATTACACTGTAGAAATAAATAGGTACATTTATGATTATTTTATTGCAGGATATATTTTACTAGAAGGGAAAAAATAGGAGATTAATTGACCTAGTGCATTGATTGGGTCTTACAGAAATGATAAGGAAAGAAGAGAGAAACTTCTGTGTTAACTAGTGTTTCAGTCAGTCAGAAAATGGTTTCCTAAAGTGAACAGAATAAGAAAATAACCACATGAATATAAGGACTTGTATCTTAGATTTACCAAAAAGCCAGACCTATTTTAAATAGACAAATAAACTATTTGTCTATTAAAAACACAAACAAACAAAGAAACAAACAAACAAAAAACACCACACACACAAAAAAAAACAACAAACCACCACATATACTAATATACACCTTGTTGCTAGAAAGAGTCTAATAATAGCCACAACAGCAGACTGCTCTGCACATACGATATCCATCCTCTGGGATGCATGGATACACAAAACAGTTAGACCTGTATTATTATTATCATACACAGCTATAATAATAAGATCACTGAAGCAAGGCTTGTGGTGGGAGCAAGCATTACCACAACTGTAAAATGACACCCAGCATTTTTTTTTTTTTTTTAATCAAATGCTGTAATATGGATGAGCTAATGAACAAAAATTAAATGGTCTAGGTTAAATAATTTATCTAGTCTGGCTGGTTTTGACTGAAATAGATTTAGGACAAATGAGTAGCCCTGTTCTCTTCTGTAGAAAGATCTCATTCTGCAAAATTTAGACATTGGTGTATTCTTTAGTCATAACTGTAAAATCACTGTTCAGCACTGTTTAGTGTGTTTGGTGTTGTTTTGGTTTTTCAGTTGTTTGGCTTTTTTTGTATGTTTGTTGGTTTGGGGTTTTTTTAATATAAAGTAGGTTTGCTAACCCCTAGGGCCTGCTTTTTTTATTTATTTGTTAGGTATTTCTGTTCAGGTAGTTGAGCACTCAGTTTCCATGTGACACACATGTAGATAATACTAAGCCTGAAAGTGGTTAGCTTAGTAAGGAGAAACGCATTAATATTTGCCAAACTGTGACATATGCATTGGCAAATTAAATGAATATATGATGTTCATTCAGTTTTACATATCCATGCAAATTTTTTCACAGTTTTATTGCTCTCCTTTCCCTTTGTTGTTAAGACTCCATCCCACAAAGGAATGGACGACTATGGAGACAAAGAACACACTGTCTTGTTAGTTTCTGTCACAGCCTGAGCTTATGTGTACCCAAATTCTCCTCTGCTTCTAGCTTTTCTAAATGAAAATAATTGCCCATGTTCTCAGATATTATATGAAGTATGTATGCATTTGTCCTCTAATCTATTTCGGTCAAAAAAAAATGGGATAGATTAAATAATTTAGACAGTAGCTACCCTGACTGATTCCTACTGAATTAGAGAGCAATTGCATTAGTAGCCCTACTGTAAAATCTAAGAAAGTGCTAATATTCAACCCAAGGGTACAGCTATAGCAATAACTTTTCTGTGTGTCATGTGTAGAACAAGAAGCAGCCATGTTAAGACAACTAGTGCCCTCTTTTCCAGTTAGTGAAATGACCCATTTTCTGAATTTAAAAAAAAAAAAAAAAAATACTCCCCCACAGCCCAAATGTCATCAGTTAGCTTTTTTCATGGGCATAAGTCTGATTTGTTTCTGTGATCAGTGACTTTGGTTCAGTTCCCAGCAAACACAGGAAAATGTGATCTAACAGTAATATGACACTAAGGAAAGCCTATTTCAAGGTGAAAAACTCCTGCAGGTGGATTGCTGTCTTTTGTGTTCATTTGTGATCTGCAGGTGCTTGACAGGAAATGAGCATGGTTGTGGCAGGAGTACTTCTCTTTGAAAAATGTCACAAAGCATTACTGATGGAAAATTTAAAAAGCAGGGATCACGTTGGAGCTGCAGTATACTACTTGAGTACTAGGGTAGCTCGTTTCTCCTTTTTATCAGCAGACTTGCTGAACAGTATTCTCTCAGCCACAAAAAAAGAAAATGCCATAATTTCTTCCTTTCACATTTTGTCATCCATACCTCATTAGTACTGCAGCTAAACCTATTTTTAATAAATATTCCAGACTGAGATCTACAGAACAAGAGGCACAGGTTCTGTTAATATGCAAAATTATACATGAAATGGAATATTTGTAAAGGTGTATAGAATATGCAAACAAATTAGATATGGAATAAAATAAATGCGATATAACTACATTTAGTAAATAAACAAATTCTTTAAGTAATATCAGTTTGCTTAGGAATTTTTGCTTTAATAATGTATTGCTTTGATGAATCATTCTTTTGTTCTCACACAACAAAAACAAGCAGCATTCATATTTTCATTATAATAGACTTAACCAGAAAAATCAAGTCAATCCACAAAAACAATCTTTCAAAGTATCAAAATAACAACCCAAGATCACACAAAGAAGGTTGGTGTTTTAAGTATGATGATCATAGCAATAGTGAACAACACTGACTTATTGAGGCCTACTATTTTGACCTTCTCTTGTTAAATATCAACATCCTGCAATTCACTTTGCTTTCTTCATGGTTCAGAGTCAAAACAGGAAGGTTAGTATGATGTTCTGGAAGAGGTAAGAACTTTGAATTATTAAAAACTGATGCATAGGATGATGATAGAAAGATGGTATAATTTAGTTCTGCCATTTTTATCACTGTCATGCTGTGGTAGGAAAGCAAAGAAATAAATACATAGAAAGGTAAAGGAACAATTTTAATAATTTTCATTGAAACTGCAAAAGTACTGGACACAAGTCTTCTTTTTTTCTGATTCTTAATATGAGTATAGCACTTTAAGAATAAATAAGTGTTATATGGTATTAAGATAGTCATAAGATAAAAATTCAGCTCCTTCAGAAAAAATAAATTACAATAGCAAAATGCTGAAAACTAATCAAACATTGTTAACTCCCTAGCATTCTTACAGAGTACAATGAAAATATAAAACTGGAGACACATGTAGCCATTCTCTGTAGCTTTTGGTGAAAACTACATTCTCTTGAAAGCAAGTTGCTGTGACTGATAGTGAATTGCAAATTGCAGTTGACTACATTCTCTATTAATAAATAACAACTCTGCTGGGAAACTATTATAATCTTACAATAATCAGAAATAATTCTCCAAAAGCCTATTGTATGTGCCTTTGGCTCTTATGGCTGAATGAAAATCTGTTTTTGACAACTAGATGCTTAGGAGAAAGGATTGTGACATTTACAGGGTCTCTTAGGAAAGTAGCCAAGGTAATTCTTTTTTCAGTGTTGAAAAAAAGTGTTTTGAATTTGAATACTACAGGAATAACAACAGGAAAAAATACAAAGGCTTGGAAAGCAATGATTAAAAGAAATTAGTTTGCAGAATAATTTCATAAAATATGTTGATATGCTTTTTACAAACAAGTCAGTGGAGAACATGGGATCTAATTGGAATTCACAAGTATTTTGTTCCTTAACTATGAATATAAAAATAATAGTAATTATCTAAACTATTAGGGGTTTGCTTTGTGGTTTGGTTGGTTTTTTTTTTTCCTCTTCAGGCTGATGTAGCAAAATGATTGGTGGAAGTTAGGTATGTAATCAACATGGCTGCATGTAGCTTTAAAAAGTTGTGGTTTAGAGATTATAACATTTGGAAGGGGATGTTCAGACTACCCTACATGTTCTAAATTCTTCTCTACAGAAACATATTTTTCTCCACAACTATGATGGGATCATAGGGAACCAAAATTTGTGTATTTAAAGTTAACCTTTCTAAATATAGAACTCCTTTACGCTTCTCCCAAGTGACTTCTCATTCACTAAGGGAAAACCTGAAAAGAACGAGAGTATTTTATACAAGTAAAACAGTGCAGCTAAAATGCTCACTAATTTCACTTTGAGGCTGACTTTTGGGCTGTTGACAACAGTGGGATGTGCTAAGTACCAAAGACTTCACAAAATATGTCCCCTTAAGTTCCAGAATAAAAAGAGATCTTAAAAAACAAGAGACTGAGATGCAGTGTCTGAAACAGTGTTATACTTACTAAGCTTTGTTTTATCATTGAAAACCTGCTAAGCCCATACACAGGTTTCATTTTTATTTGTCAGATTTCTTACTGATCATTAGATATTCTGTAAGGAGGCAAGTAAGGATTTTAGTATTCACTAGGCATATTATCATTATAGATAGATCAAAGAAAACAAAACAAAACAAAACAAAAACAAAAACCACCAGCTTTTGCTCCAGATTGGTTAGATTTCACCTAAACATCATATGCTCTTGCACAAGATTATTCATGCTACTTCAGCATAATCTAGAGAGTGGTAATTTGTAAGCAGAGCCTGGGATTAAACTGCTTTTAACAGAGGATGTTTTTACAAGCTGAAAACCCCAAATATGTTTCAGTGAGTTTGTGCAGGTGTTAATTTTTGGTATGTTATGTTTTGGTTTTGTTACTAGTTCCTTGAAGTGGGGGATGATTGCTTTGAAACCCCCGGAGAGAACCAGATGACAGAGTTTCAGAAAAACTAAGAACCTTTCTAAACAAACACACTCCCTGCAGAGAGAATCAGAGCTGTTGATCTTCTCAGCAAAAACACTACCTAAATGTAGCCACAGTTAATTACATCCTGTTGACAAGAGACACCTAAACCACTGTGCATTTTATCATCATGCAACACAATACAAATGACAAGCTTTGACAAGTATCTCTTTGTTGTTTCCAGAATTTGCATTGAATATGACAAGTGTACTTTAAGTTATTATGTCTCAGTGCTATTTAATCAATCATACTGTACTTTTGAAGTTAATTCTAGTTCTGATAAACGTGCCCAGATCTACAGCTTGTGTGATATCAATAGAGGTTTTAGGTCTTAAGCAGAACGTTAACAAACACAGTGGTTGTGCCCAAAGCTATTAAACTCTTGATTAATGCTTTTTACATCCATAAAAATAACAGAAATTGAAGATTTTGATTTCATGCTATAAATTCACTTATTTTAGTAGAATTATATCATTGTCCTTCTATTTGGCTATTATAGCTCTCTATTAGTTTGCATGCTGTTGTTTCCCATTTGAAGCTTTTATGGTTTTATTTGCTATTAAACCAGGGTATGAAATGCAAAACATGTTTGGTTTTTGTTTTTTTTTTTTTTTTCATAATACAAATATGGTTTCCAGCTCAGTGGCATGCTTTTACAGGAGATCAACCCTAAATGCTGCTTTCCTGAAGCAAGTTCTATTTTAGTAGCACTGAAAATATGTTCAGCTGGGTCTATGGATCGAAATACTGTGAAGCAGTGTATTTAACCACTAAGAGTCAACTAAGTAGAACAAGGAAGGTGATTTCAAGTGATAACTTTTGGGCCTAAAGGATAATAGAAACCTTCTTTCAGAAAAGGAATAGAGAAGCTGAACACTGGAAATGAGCACATCAATACAAGACAACTAAATCTATGCAGAAAGTAATGCTAACCTCCAGAACCTTGTGGTCAGCCTAGAACACAATGTTCTTGTTCCTTCTGAATATGGAAGATAAAGCTGAAGTACAGAGAAACTGTCCTTAAGAATGCAAGATTATTTCTGAACCAGATGACAGAGAGAATACAGGGGGTAATCTTTTTACCTAATCTTTGTCAGAAGAGTTCTAGGCACTTTGGGGTTTTTCCCCCAAAAGGAGTTTTTGGAATATTTCCTGCCACCTTCTATGAGGGTGTTTTTGATGGTTTTTTGTTGTTTGTTTTCCTTTTTTCTTTATTCTGATGTTTTTAAAGTAAAGCTCTGATACTGGTGACATAGATGACTAAGAATCAGAGACTGGGCATTCATGATTGAATGACAAGTTTCACACAAGAAAACTCAAGCTGGCCTATTTCTTTTTAACACAAACATTCAGACAATCAGAGGAAGAGGGAAACGATAGAGATAAAAGAAGCGAAACATGCTGATCTTCCACCTGGGAATGGAATTTGCTTGAGCACTAGTGTTGGGTATCAGTGAGAGAAGAAAGTCTCTAAGGAAAGCCAGATAAGCTTCCCGACTTGCACATCATGAATGTATTTTTGTTTCATAGTATCATATACCTCTTACACCACCATTTATTTTAAAGTAGGTTCTTCTGCTGTGTTGCCTGTTTTCACTAGCAGTCCCTCTAAAGCACTAAAGTCCTGCCTTATTTCTTGAGGAACATTGAAATTGAACAGAATTACTAAGCATCTAGTGATGTTTAGCACTGTGAAGTTATTGTAAAGAAAGGTAAAGCCAAACCCAAAACAACTGGAAAAAAAATACAGAAAAATATGTATTTTTTAAAAATCAAATGGATCCAGCATAATAAGAATCTTCTAGCAACAACTTAAGCATAAGCACAGAAGTCAGAGCAATAGAGATCTCCCTTTTTCCAGTTATCGATAGCCTGAGCAATGTTGTCTGGAATGTGAGCATCCTGTACAAAATTTCTGTAGTCCATATTTCTGCATTCAGATCTTTTAATTCAACTTTTTGTTGTCTTTTTCACTAGTTTTCCATTATTGTCTACAATTAAATAGCATATTTTGCCAGGGACAAAAAAAAAAAAAAAAAATAGAAAGGAAAAGCACACACATTACAGAATTGAAGCTTGTGAATAAGAAACTGGGTGTCTGGTAGCTTAAAAGTCTTGAATATACAATGGATTTTGTTTTGAGTTGTGCAGTCATCACAACACTCACATAGCAGCAACTTATATGTTATGTAAACAACAGTATTTACCAAAGTACTTGTCACTTCCACTTGCCACTAAAACAGCTTAAATGAAAAAGTCTGTCCTGCACTGCCAAGCGTTGCCCTCAAGATTTCAACCATCTCTGCTACAGAGCACCAGGCAATTGTCTTTCACATCCTTGTAACAAAATCATGCTTAAATGAAAGATCAATAAGATGAGTATCTCTCAACTTACAATTGGCATGTACAAGTCTACACTAACAAATGAAAAATCAGTTTCCCTAAGCATTAGTCTTCAACTTGTTCATACCTTATTGTAGGAATATATTTAAAATATTAACAATATTTGAATTAGATTTACCTCACTTTTTGCAGAATATGTTTTAGTTCTAGACAAGACTAATCCTATTGTCAAAAATAATTCTGTCCTAGTATTTCTGACAGAGATCAAAACCAAAAATGCTAAAAAAAATTGTTCTTGCAAGCTAGAGCTTCTTTTCCAGCTAGAGCTGTTGAATCAAGGTTCAGATACACTTCAGATAAGCATACAGTTTTCAGTAACAGAACTGAAACACTAAGCATAGATCATTCCCCAGTCACATCATTCTTAGGCAAAGAAATTTATCCAAGTTTTCAAAGAACATATTTTAGCCGTCTAATTTCTTGTATCAGAGAAAAAAAAAGTTTTTACTTTTTTGTGCTATTTCTGGTAAAGGATACAACTGAAATGCAGTTCAATTTAGTGTGTCAGATATCAGCACTTCCAAGGATCTGTGGGCAATCCTTCTGCAGTGGCAGCTTGCTCATACAGCAGCTGAATGTGACAGAGAGGTCTTGCTCTCTGCTGTTGTCTTTGGCTGTTTTCCCATCTTCTTTTCTTTCTCTCTTTTTAATTATATAGTTGTATTTTGGAAAGATATAAGCAAAGAAGGCAAAAGGAGGCACCAAAGTTCTCTGGTACACATGCTGCGGTAACGATAGGCATAAGCTACATTACAGTGGTAGTTTGCTAAGTATTTCCCTTCTTGTTTCTTGGGACAGGTTCCAGATAAAATGAGTAAGCAGTAGTTTTTAAAGTCAATATTTTAAAACCCTTACCTTGTTTTCACTTGCCCAGTATCTGTTTCCAAGGAAACAGAAGGAGAAGCCGGAACAAGTAGCAAAGCAGTGATACAAGCAGATGCACTGGCTTTCAGCTGCTGGCTTCTTTCCTGTTTTTCTACCTCTTGAACTCACAGTTAATAAGGCCCCTGATAGTTTAGAATAACACAAAAACTGAATATAATTTTATTCAATATCTATATGCATCTAAACAAAAGGGAGCTGGCAACACAGGTGGTTTTCAATATGGAGGTTTTTAGCTGGCCATGGACTGGGGGATGAAGCTTGAAAAAGGAGAACATATGGGACCAAGAGATAATATTGTGATGTGTAAGTCAGAGGAAATTATAGCAAAACAGTATTAAAGACTCTTCCATGAAGAAGAGAACAGGGAAATAGAAACAGAAATGCAGACATGAAAAGTAATAAATAATTATTTATTACTTTTCATGTGCCATTTACTCTCCAGATGTTGCCAAGCTAATCAGGAGGAAGTTGTCTCATTTCCTCACCTTTGGTGCACTCACTGTCTAAGATAAAATATAGGAATTTATGGCAACTTGACTAGTTCAGATTTTCCTGAGTTTTCAAAGGAAATACAAACTTAGGGAATATTTTTGTGGACTGTGCTGCATAGTATATACAGCATAACAAGGTCAACAGTTAGCTCTACAACAACATTTCTTTTAGAATGCATACTGAATATCAGCAGAACTGTTTAGACATTTCATTGGAGAAATGTTTCCTGTTCAGAAAATTCAATTTTGTCAAAAGGAAAAAAATATTATCTGAGCTGCATTTTATTCTGTAGTCAAGGTTATTTAGTTCTATACAGAATAGCTCTTTATTATTCCTATCACTGTTTTTAGTTAAGCAAATTTATCTTGTATTATTGGTTACACTGCACAATTATGCAAAGTTAAGCAAAAACTAAAATAAAGTAGGTAATATTTAAAATATGGCCAGGTTGGGGGATTTCATGGAAGTCAGTATAGACAGATATGATACCGAAATACGTACATAGATGTAAATGAATGTATAAACAGGATGTTTACACTGCAACTAAACACAGAGAGGACTATTTGCTCTCAGTCTGGTCTTCAAGTTTTGATCCTCAGTGATTACAGTTGCATCAGATTTGTTGCTGGTTGCTAAAGGCTGAATTCTACCTGACATAAGAAAGTAACAAAGATGAGACTACTCTTACACTCTCACACAAAAAGGAATGCAAGACAACAATGTGATCTCAACTGCAGTACATTACCAAACCCATGTGTCAGTCATTTTGTTAAAGTAAATGTCAGAAATAGATAGGTATCAAAGCAGCAAAAATCCTTAAAAATATTATCTGAATCCCCACATAGCAACACTGCATAAATCATCATCAGACCTCTTCTGCAGCACAAAAATCCCTGGTGCTTCATGAAGTTTCTAGTCATGTTAGTCCAGAATTCTTGCTTTCACGAGTACCCTTTCTTTGAAAATATTGATTTGTAAGTAGCTAGTAAGTTTGATTCACACAATGTGGTTTCTAATCTATGAATCACATTCTCTCTTATTTCCATTTATTATTATGTTAATTATCTATGCTTCTCCCACCTATGTTATAATCTAAGTATTTAAAAACATTCAACAAACATTTTTTTAAACTCTTGAGTCCATTCACTTTTCAATTGTCTGAAAATTTTGTAAAAGTACAGTTTTATCATAGTGGCTGGTTTGTAACAGATTCTGGAACATTTCAGCAGTTTGTCTGGATCAAAGATTTTTTCATAATTAGTTTTATTATATGTCATCTTGTTTCATGTCAAATCCAAAAGACACTGACTTTTCCCTCTAAGCTGTTCATAAGAGCAATAACAAGGGCACTGAGAAAAACACATAGTTAAGCCTCTGTGTCCTGCTCCTGATCTGGGAGGCTCCTGCAGAGGAAGATAAAATGCAAACTGCACCTCAGAGTAGTGGCAATTTATGCTTAGGTGGTTAGACACACTGGCAGCATTTTTTTGTTATTTTCATCAAAATAAATTACTGGTTTACATCTTCCTTGACAATGCTCAGTAAATTTAAATTTTACATGAACTGGAAAGCTAAAAACTCAGAAATTCACTAATGTTAATCAGACTACTTGAGCTTAGGGAAATGTATTTGTTTTATGTGCCTATATGCTGGCAGTGGGAAGCTACAAGATGGCCTCTGTGAGGAGAGGTTGGGGCTGACCTTTGCAGGACACAGACGCTTCTAGATTATTCCAATGGACCCACCACAGGGCACAGCTCAACCCCCCCAGCCAAGCTGGTGGCACAAGCTGGTGGAAAAATGCATTTAAACAATGCTGGATAGATAGAGGAAAAAAGAACAAAAAAGTGAGAAATAACACAGTAAACACCAAAATGACAGGAGGAGGACGTGCTCCAGGCACTGGAGAAGATATTCCCTGCAGCCTATGGAGCAAAGTACAGTGGAGCAGGTTGTATCCCTCCAACCTATGGACCATGGTGAAGCAGTTAGCAACACTGAAGCCCATGGAGGACACCACAGCAGAACAGGTGGATATTCCTGAAGGAACTGTGGCCTGTGGAAAACCCATGAAAGAGCAGGGCAAAAGGATCAGAGAGAAACTGCTGTGTGCTGACCATAACCCCCTCAGTCCCTCCTACACATCTGGCTGGGTCCAGAGGCATTTGGAGTAAAGGAATGAAGTTGAGCCAGGGAGAGGGAGAGAAAAGCTGCTGTTTTAGTGTTTGTCTTTGTTTCTCACTACCCAAATCTATTTCAGTTAATAATAAATTAAATTGATTTTCCCCAAATCAAGTCTGTTTTGCCAGCAATAATAATTTGTAAGCAATCTCCCTATCTCTATCTCAACCCATGAGTTTTCTCATCTTGTTTTCTCCCCTTCTTCCACTGAGAAGGAGGAGTGATTGAGCAGCTGGGTGGGCATTTGGCTGTTGTCCAAGGCTAAACCACCACAGGGAGAAAAACAAAACAAAACAAAACAAAAAAGCAGTGATACTAACAAAAAAGTAAGATAATGTTTGAAAAATATCTATTTTAAAATGGTGTTTAGACTCTACCCATAAAGACAGGATCTCTCAAAGTGTCAATAAATCTACTTTCATTGACTTAAGTAGTCCTATTCAATTTTAGATACTCACCCAAGGAGCTTTTATATAATTCTGAACAATTGTACTTCAAAAGTGAAAAACAGAACAGAAAAATAAAATATTAGAGAATAAATGCTACAATAGTAAATACAGAGTAAATTAACCTAAGCTAGCATTACACTGCCTATTTCTACCCTCTGGGGAAGGTGAGGTTATCACTGACTAGAAAAGCTGTGAAGACAGTAAATTGACCTTTGCTGAGCTTTCTGTTTCCTTTATTACCTTGCAGTTGGCACATAATGCACATGATTTGCAGTCCACTCAAATTTACATATGTATTTTTGTGTGAGTATATATATTTACACACATATACAAAATAAAATATTTTTTCTCTATTCCAAATATTTATTATTGCTAAATGTCCATGTGAATTAAAGTTAAATAAGTTTAGTTCAATGAAATATTTAGTTACAATTACTTTTAGAAGATGTATCTAAACTCTTCAGGAGATACTTTATATATTAGATTGAATTCTATATCATATTTGATTATCTAAAAGTTATTCTTATGTCTTAAATTATGGATACTCTGTCCTTCAGATGAAAGCAAGTGAGTCAAAACTTCAGTATTTATATATTTTAAGTGCAGCTGGTTTGACACAATTTCCTGCCATTTTTTTCACTTCAGTAAATTTATTTCATTTTCATGTATAATCATGGAAGAAGTATATTCTGTGAAAGATAAAAGACCTTCAGGCACCCCCAAAGCTAAATCTATTGCAAAGCAGGCAGATCTGGAAATGTGCAATGATTCATTTTATAGTCCTTTTGCTAAAATATAAGGTTTTCTTGTTTTCCCTGTTTTCATAGTATATACCTCAAAACTTTATTTTTTGAAATAAATAGATATTGCAGTCCTGTGCCTCTTTTGCTTTGTGTTGTCTTTGAAGGAAACCAGCCATTCTGGAGTAACCAAACATTTAGAACTATAATCAACAATCCAGAGAATTTTAAAGTATTAAAGACCCTCTTAGCTTAAGAGCTTACTGACACACATTCCTTAAGCTCCTCTTTTACTCTCACGAAAAATCATTTTAAAAGTGGGTATTATTTCAAAGCACTAAAAGAAGTCATCCAAATTTCCTCACATAGAGAGATCAATTCAAGTTAGAAGAAAATACTCCAGACAGACAATATGAATGACTGTAAGACAGGAAAGACTGAAGCTCACTGTAACTGTGGTAGCAGCTAAAACAAGATCAAACAATGACTAAACTATTGCAACATAAGCAGAAATAACCTAAATACACAATAAACCACAGTTTAGTAATATCAGACAAAGTATACTATTTTAAAAATTATTTTTATGGTTGGAAATTTCTTTATAGTTTGAAAATTGTAGTAATGACTATTAGATGTTTTGCTAGCAGTTCTGTAGCACATTTCTGACTTCAGCCTACCGTATTCAAGTTTTCTACAGAGGATGTTCACCGCACTCAGGCAAATGAGTGAGTTCTTTATCATACTTGAAATTTAATATTAGAAATAATTTTCCTCTTTTCTCAGACTACAAAGCATATTATTTCCATTCCTTGGACTCCAGCACTCTAGCAAGAAAATTTATTTTCCTAGTATTTTTGAATTGTGGAAACTAAATAATTTGGACTTGAGGAAATATAGGAACTCGAGGAAATATAGGAACTCAGTGACCTACAAAGTGATAATTATCCTCTTTATCCTTCAAAGGGGGCATCTGCTGAGGATGGCATGTTACCTTTTTACAGAGGACCAGTTTCCCACACGTAAACAACTGTTGTCATTTGGGATGTTAGAGGTTACCTTAGACATTCATGTTGAACTGGTACCAGACACAAGTACACGCTGCCCTGTAGAACTTAAGTGACCCTACATGTCTACTTATGCACAACCAAATAGATCCCATTTGAAAAGTGCAAGTTAGTGCTCCAAAAGCATGGTTGGTATTCCTTAGTGTTTGATCAATATTGGTGTTATAAGGTCCACAAGGAACATTTGCCAAAATAAAATAAAATAAAATAAATAAATAAATTAGGAAACTCTTTGACCTTATATCTTCCTAGAAAGAAGGAGTTTTAAACCCCGTTCTCTGCCACTGCCTTCAGAGGTTAAATCAATGCCAGATTCAGACACTTCAGTTGTCTACAATAGAGGGCTGCCATTCAGCTCAATAATAAAGACACAGAAGTGTAGGTATGTATGGATAAGATAATGTCTTAGCCCATATTAAAATCTACATGGACTAGTTGGAGAAGTTAACAGAGTTAGTCAGAGGACCAAAAAAACATCTGAACTGAAAAGTCTGAATTCCCTGGGCTGGGAATGTAGACCGCCATCTGCTTGGGCTGGGAATGTAGACTACCATCTCATATAGACACACTTGAGGACATCTATGACAGAGCACTCTGGGGGGCCTGCTGCCCTCAAGGGCTGTACACCAAGGGCAGCCATGGTAGGTTCTTCCTGTCAGGGCCCTATCTTACAGCACCCAGCAAGGGAGCAGAGCTGGAGTAGGGGTGTTGACCAAGGCTAGTCTGGAGTTCAGTGACTTCTTGGCAAGATTATGGTGACAGGGCAGTGCCAAAGTTCAGGCAAGAAGTCGTGTCCATGGACTGGAGCTAGAATCAACAGGATCCATGACCAGAGATAGGTATGTAGCTATACTGTAGCTCAGATGGAGATTAACCACAACAGACTCAACTTAAAAACTTCTCCAAATCAAAATGAGTGAGACCCACTAGGGCTTCTTATCAGAATTCTTCAAGAGGAGTCTCCATTGATGTGTCTTCCATCTCTTTCTTCAAAAGAGCGTTTATCAGCTGGCTGCATATGGGGTTAAATCCTATCCAAAATAATTGAGCTACACTCTCCCTCATTCCTGTTGTTCAGCCAGCATGCAGTCAGGAATGTAAAAGTCACAGGAGCAAGGGAGTGCAGGTTTATGAAATTCTAAATCTCACCCAGGTGTTGTGAGATGGAATTAAGGCAGTTTGATTTAAATATATTTTATGTATTTTACATTGTCTATACTAAGCTTCCATCCACAATAGATGGAAATTGTCATTTTCTCTCCAAGCCAGACACAAAGTACATAGAGAAAAGAAGCACTCAGACAAACATTGCATATATAAAATTTTCTGTTGCCTAGGATTTGGGCTTCTTTCCTTTTACCACAGACAAACTTAGCCATTTATCTGAGCTGACATGGATTTTATGATGGGACAGATTATTATATTTTAAATTACTTTATCCATACCTCACCAGAACTACATTCTCAAAGCAAAAAGGAAGAAATAAATACTACATTTTCAAGTTTATCTTTAAGTATTTGCCTGAAAATCATTAAAACACTATTTAATGAGGGATAACAAGTGTTGTTTTGTATTTTAACAGAACTCTATCTCCCCTTCAGTTTTCTACACCTTTGTGAACCCTCTGCCTTTGATTTGGGACTAATGCAATGTGACAAGATAGCCACCAGCCATTTCAAGCTAAGCTAACAGTTTCAAATAGTAAAGTATTTTGCAAAACACAGTTTAAAATGCATGCTAATTTTCAGGCACAATGTGCCACCTTTTACTGCTTGTAACCAAACTGCAATGAGCACAAGTGGCCTTATATCCCCATATGACAGATTGCCATATGCCTCATGACATCTCTTCATGCATCTATATGTAGGGTAGAAATGTCTTGCTCCCCATCCATTAATAAATAGAAAATTGCCATTTCAAGATTTAAATCTTCCAGATCTTCATAATTTATGAACTTCATTTTTCTAAACCAGCAATCAGTGTGGATCTCATCTGATGCTGTGGTCACAGATGGCCTTTACAGCAGCAGGTGCATGGAACAACAGTGTATGGCAGTTGAACAGTGTTGCAGGTGCCCAGCAAAGACATAGGCTCTTCTTTCTTCTCAAGATAATAGGCTCAGTGAATCCTATTGTAGTTGTGAGACAAAGGTTCGAGTTCACCTAATGCTTTCTTCTCATATTTCTCAAATGCAATGGAGGTTGGCAGGGATATACAGTGTTGGTACTACCCTACAACACTGAATTTCTCTATTCTAAGTGACTCGAGAACTTTATCAGCATGTGACAAAAATATTTAATAATTTTTTCTATTAGTCCTACCTAACAGATCTTGTGCTTGGGTAAGGATTTAACCCTGAAACATTTTATGTAGTTAGGTTTAAATATACTTATTATTCATATACACTTAGAATCAAACTTACATGAACATGTCCATAAAATAAAGTCCTCTAACTTGTCTATTGCTGACAGCATTGTGATAAAACTGCTGTTGATACTTCTATAAGAAAATAAAGGTTTAAAAAAAACCTACGCATAGTTCAGAATTGGATATTGCTGTATATTGTCTCTTTCTTGATACAAGTATTTTCTGATTAAGTTACTAAGTTTAAAACAAACAAACAAATAACCCCAAACCAGAGTAATTTGGCTGCTCAGACTGTAACTAATTTTTTTTTTTTTTTTTTTTTTTATCAGACTATAACAGTTCAATATCACTACTAATAGAGTTCTGGTACACATTTACTTTCAATCAACAAAAAAAATAGTTTTGTTTTGTAAAATAAACATTAGTCCTTAAATATTTTTGTGGTGGGAAAGGCAACATTTCTTCACTGCTCTGTGAGAGTATTTGTTTTTTCTTCAGATGGTTAAACATTCATCACGCAAAATCTAGTGCAACCAAATCAGTCACACTCCAATATCAGCATGATGCCAAATGCTTGTATTCCCTGACATACTGTCACATTGCTCACACCAGTTAATTCAGTCAGCTTTGCAAATGTTTCTCCATAGAACATATCTTTCCCAAATAAAAGTAACTACTTGTGGGGAGAAGGAAAAAAAAATAAAAAACCTATTTCCAATACTTAGAAATTAAAGGCTCCAGCTGTTTTGGGGTTGTTTTTTTTTTTGCTTTCCAGTCTTTCTTGCCTGCAAAATTTACAGTAAAATAGAATTGTTTGTCTGTTACTGTTGACAATTCTTTCTGCAAAGTTCTTCCTTTTGCGACATTAGAACAACACCCAGAGAAAATAAAATGATCAAAAATTTCAGAAAAAATAATTATAGTTTCACAAAACTATGTCCATTAAGACACACTATTTATGGGCTTATTCTCCAAATCAATGACTGTGTAGGAAATCTCAGTTAAATAAAATAAAAAATAGGTAAAATTAAAAATTGCAACTCTTAGAAACCAGGGCACTAAGACTGCTGTGCACCCTTTTAGCTCCTTTGAAATATATAGCCTATGTGCATGTAAAAAAATGTATTTTTCAATACCTTATATTATTATTACTGAATTACTATTGCTGAGGCTAGAAAAGGGATGTCTGTGTCTTTGTCTGCTTTGAGGAGTTTACCTTTAGATCTCAGATTGTGAAAATCTGAGAAACATGGCTGATGATTTAAGAATCTCTTAAGTAATCAAGTAGACCCTCATTTGGCTCAGAGATGAAGAGGCAATGTACTTTTTCAGCTAAGAAGAAAAAGAGAGAAAAAGAAAATGCAAAAGAGAATTTCATGTTGCTTTCTCTACTCCAAGTAGTAAAGCGTAAAAGAGCAAAATAGATGATGTGAAAATGTCTCTGAATAAATTTATTTTCTTTTTTTCTATGCAAGCTCATTATTAATTACCTTATCTTCTCAAAAGCTTCCTGTAAAGAGATGTATCATACACATGCATTGGAGTATTAATATTACATAGCTGCAGGTACCTCAAAAAGTGTGACCTAAGACACTTTTCTAAGAAAATAGCAGTAGTTTTAATGGAAAATTAGCCCTGATTTTTTAGACATTTATAGAATAATTTATTTTTGGCATACATCTACATTATGTAAGAGTCTGAGTTTGATTATCCTATTCCTATATCTTCACTGATTAAGTCATAAAACATTATAAGAAAGATAGTCTAAGCTACAAAAAAAAATCCACAGGCATGCTGAAGCTCACTTGATTCAGAAAATGTTGTTTAAAAAAGCTGAGCTGTCAAGATGAGAGAGTAAAACCTCAAACTTCTACTAATAGGGATTTCAGCAGAATTAAAAAAAAAAAAAAGAGATAAATTAAACCTTAATTGATTGTTAAGAAGATTCAACTTGAATGTAGGTAACGATATTCAATAATTGTGACAGCAGGAGGTTTGAAGAAACAAGTGTTAATGATTTCTGCTGGAAATGGCACAGTGAGAACGTGCTATGCACATGCTATCTGAAATTTTTAATCAAACATAACTAGTACTTTTACATTTAATCCTTAATGCAAAATATTGGGACAGTGGCTGATTTAGATGGATTTGTTACTTAAACTTTGTATGAATGTACTCTATCTTGAAAGTGGAAATAATTGACTAATCTGTCAGGAAAATCTATTTTAAACCAGACTGTGACATTTAGCTGCTCTTTCAGCGGTAAGTGGAAACACACACTGCTGATGTGAGACTGTAGCACAATTGTGCACCTGTAAATTCTCCATAATTGGGGCCACAGTCTGTATATGGGTTGTTTTGAAATTGCTACATCACTAATCAGAAGTAGCAATTGGTTGAGTCTTGAAAGGTCAAGAGAAATTAGTATGAAATTCCCAGTCTCTTTGTTCAGAAGAAAGTCAGGACATATCCATAACTCTGAAGGTTTCTTG
The DNA here is from genome assembly GCA_907165065.1 of Caprimulgus europaeus. Next base: position 51,044,630 of record OU015523.1, on the reverse strand, counting down.
TTTAGTTTTCTCTTGTAGTCCAATTACATTCCAAGGGGAGCTTGATATGTTGGAAAATCCCAAACAGAAAGGGATGTAGACATTTAGAACTACACTGATACACTGCAATGCACTTCCACTTGGGTGATAAACCACCTGAAATGCAGAAAGCATTATTTGGAAAAGGAATACTAATTACAAAACAAAGCAGAAAACATACCAAGGCCATACTATATAAATCGTTATGGTTATAGGTCAAACTGAATGTGTTAATTTTGGTTTTGAGCCTAACCCTGTAATAATCCTTTTTCTAAAACGCATGCTGCTGCCTCTAAGTGGAGGATAGCAATAGAGTTGAGTCATCGATTTTAGGACATGAGAAAAGATGGAGAGGGACTGGAAGTCATGCCCTGTAAGAAATTTATTATATGGCCTTACACAACTACTTAGGGCTAGATTCTTAAAGATACTTGGGTACTACAACATGAAGATTTGACTCCTTTTAATATCCAGAGCAGAGGTAACCCAGTAACCCACAGGATGCCTGCAGCCTGACAAAATAAAAATCATTTTCTCCCAGGGAATTTATTTCTTTGGGAGAGGTAGACGGTTCTAGTATCAAGTATCCTGCTTCCAGTTCCCTCGCATATAGCCTCACCTGAAATTTATAAAAGGACTGAGAACCTCCCAAAAAAATGACAGCCAGCAGCAATTTGCACTGTCTGTGCCATGTGTGGTTTGAAAGAGTGCCTGGGAGGAAAAAAATGGGCTGGTCAATCAGTCTTTTAGTGAAAGTGACAATCAGAAGGTTTCCAGAGCTATTTTCTGTGTATGAGCAGTGATGCCTCTGTGTCTCTAAGGCAAATTTGACAGTAGTCAGGTATAGAGTTCTTACTGCTGGTAAGCATGGAGGGTCCAGTCAAGTACCTGGGGAAGGACAGCAACATTCAGCTTTGGAGAATGGTTGGAGGGATGTGTCTGGCTCCCCATAGAAATCAGGACTTCATTGATTAAAGAGAACCTGAACTAGCAAGTCAGACATAAAGTCTTGTTTGGAAATGGACAGAGATAATAAACATACTTTGGCTGTGGTACTTGACAACACCAGCTTGTGTTGAGAACTGGTATCTTTTGTTAGATCAGTGATAGGGTGATAGGATTGGTAAAAAAAAAAAAAAAAAAAAAAAAAATAAAGTGGGCAGACACTTTTTACCCCTCAGACGTTTCTTCATGCCTTTTGATAAGAACAAGGAAACTAAAATGGAGATCTTCAGAATACCATTGAATGAAATTGCCAAGATAGTCAGACATTAACTATGGGAACTTAATTTGGGTGCTCAACCTCATGTGTCTGGTTGATAACAGGAATTCTTTCAGTTAGGCATCCTAATCTTTGGCCTCAAGGCCGTATCTGCCCAGACCTCAAGGCTACATTAACTAATCAAAAGATTGACATTGAACTTTGCCATCAGCAATGCACAATAAAAAGAACTGAATAATTTACAAGAAGTTTAGGTTGTGCTGAGGAGGGAGGAAAACCTTCCTAGGGTGGAAATACTTCTGACATATTTTGGATTTTGGTTGCTCTATTGCCTACCTCTATTTTTTGAGTTATGATACTTATTTTTTGGACTTCAAGTTTTTAAAAGTGAAAAATTATTAAATGCTCAAATAGGATTTAATTAGAAATAAAAGGAAGCTTAAGTACAAGAAATGAAGGTTTATGGATCATAGCTTCTATTAATTTAAAAATAAAAAACCTCTAGGATTTCTTATGGGTAAGACTCAAAATGCAGAGCTTGTTATTTAAATAACTAATAATCAGAAAAATAAGCAGTGCATGTTCTATACAAAACAAGTGTAAAACGGTTAATTTTTAATTTCTTTACTTAATGTGGCTAGATATTTTCAAGTTTCACAAGAATTTGAAAATTTCTATTAAACTTAGTGTGTGGGTCAGCAGATTTTTTTTTTTTAAATAGTGTGTTAAATTATTAATTTTGAGCAGGAATTTTAATTAAAATGGAAAATGATAAAATGCACTGTTTCAGGGTTGAACAATACCATAAACGATTTTGAGCATTATTGTTTTAAACATATGAATATCTAAAACAGGAAAAAGAAAATATTCTTTATGCCTTTATAGTGAATCAGAAAGTTTACTTCTTATAAATTTTTAACCACAGAAACCAACACTACTTGGGATTTTTCAAATATATGTTTATGTTGATATTATGCTTTATTTTCAGCTACTGATATTACATCTATAGAAAAAGTTCATTGTATTTATATATCAAATTATATACCTTGAAACTAGGATGGTTATAAAAATACAGGTATGACAAATTTGCTCATAAGTAAAAGATTTTAAGACTACCGAGTTTTTTCTCTTCTATGTTTGAGGTAAGAAAATTAACCACCATTTGAAAATATTCAATGTTATCATTATATAAAATGGGAAAATGGGAAAATGGGAAATTATGTATTCTCTGATAGGAAATAAGGACACATGCTACCTGGGCAGCTAATGGTTTAACAATTAGCATTGAAAACAAGCATTAATATATATGGGTAAAAGCATTTCCAGTAATCATCGTAGAAGCTATAGATCATGCATTTGATCAACAGTATCCTTGAGCATGAAAAAAAAATTATGAAAACCCTGGGCTTCCTTTAATCCAGCTGTTCAAGAAATTATATATGAGTCGCAGTGTCATGAGAGAAACAGAACAGCAGGCGACAGCACTAACTGAACCAAGTGAGGAATAGCCTGTGTCAGGGAAAGATTTGCACATGTACAAACACACACACACACACACACACACTTACAGTTCCCTGAGACCTGTTTCCATCCCCAGCACAGCAAGCCAGCACAGTGGAGCCAGCCAGGGTGAAGGCAACTCTTGCTCTCACCAGCCTCAGGGTCAGTCTCTGAGCATCATTTGAGCACCAATGTATAACATTTCTCCCTGGTCCTCTGCCTCCACGTGCTGTCAAACGGCCATATAACAGTGTTCCCCTCATCACCCTTAGTGGAAGTTTTATAGCCAAGTGTTGGCAGGTGCTGTCAGGACTGGTCACACTGTGCCTTCCTGGCGGTTTCAGGTGTTGCTCTCCTGTCCTCTCGACCATCTGCAGGCTCGTGGCATTTAGGTCTCCCTTGTATTGCTGCTGGACACAGCTCATTGTACTCAGTCACTCACCTCTCAGTCAAGACAAAGCTGTGATGGTGCTGTGATACAGCATATAACTAGGGTAGCAACTGCAGAGAATAAATTAACAGTAATGTAGAGAGCCACTGCTGAATTAGATAGTTTGCTCTTTTTGATTTTTGTTTTGTTCAAACATAAAACAAAACCTGCTTAGGAATATAAGTTTGGTTTATTTCTTTTGGCACTAACTTCATCTTTTGACATGTAAATAAGTGACCAACTTTAGCCTACATATCTGTAGGTTGCTGAACTTGAGTAAAAACTACATCAGAAAAAGTTAAGCTCCTCTGTGAAAGCACGAAATAGAGCATATGCATGCATAACCTCACAAATCCTTAACTCCAGAGTAGATATTAAGACAGGATGCTTCACGAGTAAAACCAATAGAAGTGGGAGTGGAGAAAACCTGAACTAATACTGCTGTGTTTTATTTTGAGACTATGTCTATGCCTGCACACTGAAGGAAGCTGGGGCACAGCCTCAGGCACTGACACACAATCAGCCCTACTGCTTATTTATCAGAACGCTTCTTGCTGTCTCTCTGTGCCCAGCAGCTCCCTCCCACACAATCCAGGGTGAGCGCAGGGTGAGGGACAGCACACACCAGGGGTTTCTCAACCTAGGCAATATAAAGAAGGCCTCCCTGTTCTCTGAGAGGATGAGATTATCTCAAAGGATGTGCAGGTTACCCTTTCACCTGCCACAGAAAGGGGCTTGAATGACTAGGAACCTAAGCACAGCCTGAACAGCCATTCATAGTCCAGCACTGGAAATATCTTTCTTTTTGGGTTTGAGGGTTTTCCGGAAGCAGTTTACATAAGGAAAGAAACAAATCACCAAAAAAACCCAACAACAAAATAAATACCACAACACTTAAGCCATCATAACAAACTGTTGCTATGTAAGTCTAATTCCAAATTAATCTAAGCAGGGGATTTGACTTCTCTTTTAGCCCGTGGATCATTTTCACTTCAAAATACAAGGCAGGGTTCAATTACCTTACACATAGGCATCCACTTTTATTTCAGCAGAACCTGTGTCTCCTGTGGGGGTTGTGTCTTTTCTTCCCATTCTACATGGATCCTTTGGATATTCAAGGTCTCACAAGCAGCACTGGAGCCTATGTGGAACCAACCAAATCTAGCCTACCTGCCCAGCTATTTATGCAGCAACATTTCTCACAATAATATGTTCCACACTATTAGTCTGCACTTGTTTTCTCTGTGTCTCTGAGTGCAATACAAGATATGACACCTCCTTTGGTTAAATATTGTCTCATATATGCCACACTGTTAGTTCATATCTTAAGGTTACAAGAGTAATTCAGCTATCCTGAACTACCTCCCCCACAGACCTCAGGGACATCTACTTGTAAATTTTTCAATACCTCCTGTCTTTCATTATTGCCTTACAACAAAAAGGATATGATAAAATAAAGGATAAAATTTCTGGGGAAGCATTCTTTCCTATTGCTGACAATAATTCATCTTATTCTGCCATGCCAGAGAAGATACATGCCTCCTCAACATCTGCCCCCACTGGCTCTATCTCCCTGAATATCAGTACGAAGAGCTGGGTCCCTCCCACTGTGTCTTCTAATACTTGCTGATTTTTGCTGTAGATTGCTAGGATCATCTCCTAGACCACACACTTCTCCTCAGCTGGCACTTAGAGGTGTTGACTACAATCTGACCTCAGCAGTACCTATGTTCAGAGATGCAATACAACCTGGAAGGAAATAGACTTTTCTTGGACATGTTATTTCTATGTCAGGAGTAACAGGGAGGGGATAATGTCTTTATGAAGACATTTCTTTGGGTATCTGTGTAATGGGAGAAAAAGTGTTGAATCACATGGTATACACCATACTTTCACCAAGAATCAAGAACAATGGTTGTCTGGGATGAAGTTTTGCCCTCTTAATCTACATAAAGCTTTGAGCAAAAAAATAGTCCCCAGAATGATTATAACCCAGGAAGATAATGAGCCATTCACTGCCAGAAGTCAGGGAAGGCACATGAGAAGGCAAAACTGTCTCCCAGTTTACCCCTGAACTGTTGGAAACCAGGTATCCAACACAGAGCTCTGTGAATTACTGATCTGAGATGAAGACTCATAGAAGCCAGGTGAAATCAGGTGAGGCCTCTTAGCTTTGGTTTTCCACAGAAAGCTCCTTCGTTATTTGTATCCCCCTGTATATAGCAAGTGAGTAACATGAGAAACACTGAAATCCATCAG